>LR990881.1:1718767-2318767 GCA_905163395.2 Endotricha flammealis | reverse complement strand
CTCATCTTCTGGTTGCTTTTGTGTTATGTATGACCAACATCCGCTTACTATCTCAGATGGGAACACTCTCGCGATTACGTTTATTGCTGCTGTTTCATAGTCGGTTTTGTATTTTTTGGGAGTCCAACCAGGTACTTGGGATCTAATTAAAGAAAATAAACTAACGTATGTCAATTCCTTTCTGTCACTCATTAGAGCATATATAAGTGGCACAATGTTTGCATGATTAGAAGTAGTACCTATATCACCATGTATGGTATATAGTTGGTCGAACGGAGCCGGGCAAACTTTAAAGGTCCCATCACTGTAATAATCTTCAATTTCGAGTAATGACTCTCTTGCTTTCTTTGAACAAAACAATATTATTCTTGTGTTATTGTAGTAATAATCGGCCATTAAGAAGTCTTTGTATCCGGGAGGAACTTCCACCTCTTTTATTTTATCGCATTGAATTTTATCAATTCCTGCTGCTTTATTTCTAAATCTGTATAATGATGATTTGACACTTTTAAATCAGCATCAATCAAAATGTAGTACTTTTGATAGTTATGTAATTGGTAGTATTCACTAGAAAAGATGCGATTCACGGTGTATCCTTAATTTTATTAAAACAAAACATTGTGTTTAAAGAACGTATCGACGTCCTGGGTCTCTCCATCGAACGCTGCGTCGAGTTGTCTTGTGTAGAACTTGAGCGACATATAATAATTTGTGTATATCGGCCGCCGTCATCTAATTACGACACTTTTGAACGTGTAATGGAGGAAGCTTTAAAACGCACTAGCTCCAATAGTTAATCTTTGATTGTTTGTGGTGACTTTAACATTGATTTATTGGTGCCGTCATCTATTTGCCTTCGTTTTGTAAATCTATTCAAATCATTTAACTTATGTAACTTGTTTCTAGAACCAACAAGAGTTACCGAAAACACTGCCACTTGTCTCGATAATATTTTCTGTAATATTGAAATTTGCTCAAAATTATTAATTGACTGTCTCGGCTCCGATCACTATGGTCAACAAATCGCGTTTGAGTGCAAAGAGGTTAATACTGTACACACTGTTACGAGTAGGCCGTTAACTAAAAATCGGAAAGAGTGTTTTAAACAAAATATTAAAAAACAACTTGCCGGCTTAAATAAATCACATAAAGATCCTAACACACAGTTTGAGAATTTGTTTAATATTATTAATGATGAATTTAATAGTGCCTTCCCTGTTAGGACTTCTAAACGTAACAATAAGACAAAATTATGTGACTGGGCTACACAAGGGATTTATAAGAGTAGGACGAGATTATACGAACTGTATGCAACAAAAAAATACAATAACGACCTGATATTTGTTGATTATGTAAGAAAATACTCTAGAATATTTAAACGGAATATACATACGGTATTGCAGCCAAGTCGTTATACTTAAGTCGCAAGATTAACTATGCCTCCAATAAAATCAAAACTACCTGGAATATCATTAATAAAGATACAGGTAAGGTCAAAAATAACGACTTGTCCTTCTCGCTGGAAATTTCAAACAAAATTATAGATTCTGATTCTGAAGTAGCTGAAACATTTCAATTTTTTTTCTCTGAAATTCCTTATAACACTACTAGAACACTAGACTCGTCAGCTACAATGGCAAATACCTTACTCGTAAATAATGTTCCTAAGCCAAAGGCCACATTTAGCTTTAACTCGATCTCGGGTGATGTGATTATTAAAACGTTCAAAAATATTAATTAAAAAAAAACAAGATATTTGGGGAATATCTGTTCACGTCCTATGCGACATCATAACAATGTTGGCTCCGCAGCTTGCTAATATTTTTAATGATTGCATTGCCAAAGGAGTCTTTCCTGATTTAATGAAATTCAGCAAGTTGGTTCCTTAGCATAAAAATGGCAGTAAAAGTGATCCCAATAATTTCAGGCCTATTTCTATTTTGCCTGCTCTCAGTAAGATATTTGAGAAAGTAATTCTAGACCAACTAGTATCATTTTTCAAATACCACAAATTAATTCATAATCGCCAGTTTGGTTTCACTAAAGGACGTTCTACGACTGACGCAGCAGCTGCTTTGGTCAGATCTATCTTTGATGCCCGGGAAGTGAATATGAATGCTTATGGCGTTTTTTCCTTTCGGACCATCAAGTTGATTTCGCGTAAAGTTGAAATTCCGTAAAAGTCTCTTAAAGGCATGAAATCAACTTGATGGTCCGAAATGCAGGTTTTTTGATAGATAAACAATTAGGTAGTTGGCATAATGTTGCTTTATTAAAACTTAATTAAAGTAAAAAAAAACTTTTGCTTATTATAAAAAGGCCTTTCGGACCATAACGTCCACTTCTTGTGTCTCAATTTTCTTTATTTATTAGGGTTCCATTTATTTATACATCAATAGATAACAGACAGACTATGGATGACTAACAGCTTATAATTAATTTAATTAGGTACTTAAAAACCAAGTTTTAATTTCATTAAATTAATTTTCTCGAGAAAATTTTTAGGCGATATTCATTTCCTCTGGAGTTTTTTTAATAATTTTTTTTTTTTTTTGTCAATTTTTCATCTGCGATCGGTCTTCTGACCATAAGCGGATTGCTTGTGTGATTCGAGTGGCTTTAAGAGTGAAGAGGCCAGTGCCCTTTCTCCTCTCATAGGATATTCCTTCTTTTCAGTCTCCGCACTGTGCGGGTAGTGTCTAGTAGTTGAGTGGCAAGTTCGTTTGGATGGTGAGCCAGGCGCTTGATGTACTGCTCCTTTATCTGCTCTATTTCTGCTGCCACAGTTGGCATGTTGAGGTAGTCGTGTATTTCGTCGTTCTTGGCATACCAGGGTGCGTTGGCGATCGTTCGCAGTATGTTGTTTTGAACTCTTTGAATACGGAGTATGTTGCTTTTACTAGCCGTGCCCCACAACTGGGCACCGTAGGTCCATATAGGCTTTAGGATACTCTTGTAAATCAGTATCTTGTTGTCGACGGAGAGCACAGCGTTCCTACCCATAAGCCAGAGAAGGGATTTGAACTTGTGGTTGATGTGGTCCCTCTTGTGTGTAATGTGTTCTTTCCAGGTCAGTCTTCTATCCAGGAGAAAGCCAAGGTATTTGACGCAGTCGGTATGGGGAAGGGTGTCACTCCCGAGTGTTACTGGTGGACAGTTACCTTTTCTTAGGGTGAATGTAATGTGGTTTGATTTTGACGCACTAGCCCGTATGCGCCACTTTTGTAGCCAGTCGTTGATATTTGTTAGAATATTCTGAAGTTTCGCACTAGCTTGCACCGGATCTACGTCTCTGGACAGGTAGGCTATATCATATTTTTTTAATAATGATAAATAATTTTTATCGAAAAGGATATCGCTTGCCCGCCTGTTCATCTTAAATGGCACAAACAACATATAATTTTTCATTTTACGATCGAAATGCTTAGTTTCTTTTAACAGCGTGCTGAATACGAAGTACAAATGTGGATTTCGAGGCAATCTGGAATTAATACGTCGATGGTACCCCTCGCAATTGTTTGTGGTCCTATGGGTATCTCCCGAACAGTTTATCATATTATGATCTTTGTCATACCATTGTGTTTTGAAGTATTTTAAAAATAATTTCATTTTTGGTGAAGCTGGTGCAGCTTGTTCAATACTATTCCAGGCTTGTTGCATAGCAGTGGGTGGAAGTAAAACAAAATTGGAGCACATTCTTACAATGATTCTTGCACTTTTATCGTCACTTGTAGGTTTCGTCACTCTAGCTATCTTACATTCTTTTGCCTTTTTCCAGATGGATTTGTTGAAGTGTTGATAACATCCTGATAAATTAACACCTGAAAAAGTAGCTTTGACGGCATTAATTTGAGCCGCTTCGAAATCACATTTAAATGATTTTATCACTACAGGCAGCTTCTCTTTTATTAAATTGAAGAATCTCATGTATGTTTTTTGTCTTGTTAGGAAGAAATGCATATATAACAGGGTAAATATTTACTGTCGTTTGGTCTGGAAATATGTCGAGATGAACTATGTAAAGTTGATAAAAAGGGCGTGGAGAAATTTTGAATGTACCATCACCACTGTAACTACACAGGGCCTCAATTCTGCTAAATGTAATGTAGTTCAATTGCACGTCGTCAGCATAGCAATAGCATAAAATGACACTTTTGGTATTCTGCTCCTGCTATGAAAGCTGAATAGCGGCTACCCAGCCGCTATTGATACATTCGGAATTCTATTAACCAATGGCGTCACAATAGCGTCAGCACGGCAACTTAAATATGTATTCTCCTCTTATTTCCCGTTTGCGCCGATGGCGTTGGCATCGTCGACATCTGTCAAAATTGGCCATCGAGAAACAATTGTGCAGCCATACGTTTCCTCTCGACCATTATTGATTAGATTAATAATTATTTGAAATAAATCATTTGTTTACCTGTTGCAGACAACTCCTGCTTGTTCCTCTTTATTTTCTTCAAAAGTTTTGATTTGTAGTCTGCATAGTACTAAAATAAAGATAAAAGTATATATCAATAATAAAAATAAGTAAGTACGTAGGTACAATATGCATATTTTGTTTTTTCACCAATGTAAATTATAGATAATAACAACTTATAGTGCGCCAGGCTTCAGCCCCTTTTGTGGGACAGTTCGCCGAAACACTGTTTAATATATTCGCGCATTCGAGCCATAGCCGTTTCGACAAACTCCGCCCTTCTTTAGTTCGGCTAAATCTGCCCAGCGCCAGCTCCTTATTTCGCTCCAGGAACTCTATTAGAGCCTCCTGCTGCTCCAAGGTTACAGTGTCCGCTGACATTATCAATATTTATTGGTTGTTTTCAAATGATTTGTAAAAAATAAAAATTCAATGCAATACAAATATGTCTTATTTTTCTCTCTGCAAACGACTGACAAAACTTTCAAACATAGGTACCACTTTAAATTCAAAGACAACCTATAACTTTTTTTTTTTTAATGGCTTCTGCAGCGAGGCAATATAGCCAATTTCGAGTAAAATTACGGTTTTTAAGATGTCAAAAACATTTTTACACAGATTAAATATAACTATTTCATTTTAATCTGTGGTTTAAAGCCAAGCTGATGCGATGATGACGACGTGCCAGGGCTATGCTGACGATGTTCTTTTATAAAATAGTAGAATACCATTTTTAAATCAATGGCCTTAGCAAATCAATGGCATGTCTGCGACATAGCAATTTGTGGTAAAATAAGAGAATTGAGGCCCAGTTCTGATGATTTCATTGCCGTTATTGCAGTTTGAGAAGAAAGGATAATAATTTTTTCTCGATCTCCATCTTCATACACCATAACATTTTCAGGCAGTCCCTTTGGAATTGTCACATCTTCAACTCTCTTGAAAACAAGCGAATCCGTGCCAAGAAGTTTTTCCGTGTTCTATACAAAGTACTTTTTATTGAATTAAATGATGGAATTTCGGTTAAAGGAAACAAATTATTACTATCGATAAACTGTTGCACCTTTGCTTCATATATCTGTTCGATAGGGCACAAATTAATACAGACTTCCTGCCTCATGTCGCTTATCAGCTGTGTAACTTTGATTTTATTACTATCCGGTGTACAGGTATGTTTGGTTTCACGTTTTATCTCACATTCATTTTCGGTTAACGTTACAGTTGCCGAACAAACGTCCCGATTTGTGCACTTCCATCGAGAAGTGCCGTTTTGGTTTGTTTTACCTTCTTTTGTCAACGTGTATTTACCTCTAATTACAAGAAGTTTGTGTTTTTTCTTATTTGTTGTGAACGAAATTGTTTTATAGGGAATAACAATTCATTTATATTTATAAATATAAATATTATTATTATTATCACTTGAACCATTCAAAATATTCTTTTTTTTAAACATAAAGGAATTATAAAAATCTCTCTGGGAGATCTCCTCGGCGAGTGGCCTTTGACCTGTTAACAGGGACAGTGGAGGCCGCTTTGGCCTCCTGTAGTTTCGCCGTGAGGAGTGCTGAAGCGGCCTCCTGTAGTTTCGCCGTGAGGAGTGCTGCTGCGGCCTCCACCTCCTGAGGCGAGGTGAGACACTCGCCGAGGTCGAGGTCCAGGAGCGCTCTCTGAAACGCATCCCAGTCTGTTCTTGCCCTGGGCCGGCTTGGCATCACACAGCTGGCCGAGAGGTCTATTTTCGCCAGAATTGGCAAATGTTGGGACTCAACGTCGTACAGCACCTCCACCTGTACCGGGTGGCGGAGGTCCTGGCAGAGCACTATGTCCAGGACATCGGGGCGGTATGCTACGTTAGTGGGCACATGGGTGGGCGCATCTGGGCCCAGCACCTTGTACCCACCCTCGCTCGCTGCTTTTCGTAGCACTCGGCCGGCCACGTTAACGGTGTGGGACCCCCACTCCTGATGTTTGGAGTTGAAGTCCCCCATCATAACGACCGGTCCGGTATTGTTAAGGATGGCCCCGATGTCCTGGGGGAGCATTGATTTGATTTGGCTGGTTTCCGTGCGGGCTTGAGGAGGATAATATGCCGCGTATATGCGCATCTCTTCAGTGCCCACCTTTAGGCACACCCCATTTGTTGTGAGTGTGTCCAGTGGTGGGCACTCTAGCTCCACGTGTATGCAGTCCCGCCTGACCAGGGCCGCTGTGCCACGGTAGGCTTGGCCGGTTGGCGAGACTTTGTCTTGGCGATACACGTGGTAGCCAGGAACGCGCAGTTGGTCGTGGGTACGTAATTTGGTCTCCCCCAGCAGCATTACGTGAGGGTAGTACTGCTGGAGGAGTAACCGGAGGTCCGGCAAATTGGGCTATGCCCCCGGGGTTCCAGTAAATCAGGTGCAGCTCTTCACCCATAGTGGGTTTGTAGCTGCACCAGGGCCCTAGCTGCCAGCGTCCTCGGATCCTCGCCTGCTAGATAGCCTGCGAGGACTTCCACCAGCACCCTAATGACGGCTGTCGTAGGGTCGCTGGTCGGCCGAGGGGCCGGCTCTGTGGGCTGTGTGGGGGCGGCTGTTGCCACCACTTTTGTTGCGGGCATCACTGTGTCCGCTTGGCTTGATTGCTCCTGGACCTGGACCCTCCGCTGCGGCCTCTGGGGGAGCGGAGCTGTCTCAGGAGCAGTTGGGTGTTGGTATTCAACTACTGCCGCTGGTGCGGCTGTTGTCGTTGTGGCAGGTAGGGAAGAAGAAGAGGGTTTTTTCTTCCCCCTTCTCCTCCTCTTCTTCTTCTCTCCCTGTTTGGACTGGTTGGGCATGTTTGCCGGTGGTGCCAGCGTGGTAGTGGTCCGCATTGGTGCAGCTGGGATTGCTCCCTGCACCCCGGTGCGGCCACGTCCCACAACTGTCCATCCCTCCTCCTATGTCTTGCCTCTGTTCGGCTGAGAGCGTCATTAGATGCGTGCGATCCATCGCAATTCGCGCACTTAGGAGGGTGGTCTTTAGGCCGGATGCACTCGGCCATCAGGTGCTCTCCGGCACATCTGAGGCATCTGGCAGGGCGATGGCAATTGCCCGAGGCATGCCCGAATGCCTGGCACCTGAAGCATTGCGCAAGGCGTTTTTGCCTGCGCCATGCCTCTATGGTCACTCCCGGCATGTAGAGGAGCTCTTTGATGCTGTACAGCCGCTCGAGCTCCCTCACCGGGAGATGGTCCAGCTGCACATAGTATAGGCATCCGGGCCTACCACGGGCTGGGGCAATAGGTCGCACCTGTTGGACGGCGAAGCCAAGCTCCTCCAATGCGAGCTTGATCTCCGCCGTGTTGGAGTTGGCTGGGAGTCCGCGCAGCGCTACCTTGGTTGGTAGATCCTCCGCGGCCGAGTAGCAGTACCAGCTCAGTGCTGGCTCCGCTTCGCTTAGGCCGCAGAGGTATCTTTGTACCACGCGGTACTCCTCAGCACTTTTGGGTAGAAAGCACACCCCCTTACTAAAGGGGCGCGCATTGGGCGAGTGTCCCAGCTGAGCATGCAGGCACTTGAAGTGCTTAGCCCAGTCTGGGAACACCTCCACCACTAACGGTGGGTACCCCTGGCAGGGGGGGCTTCCGCTTCTGGTGGCGGAGCTTCCGCGGGTGCGGGGCTTGGTGGTGGGGGGGTCGTACGCATGGGCGTCGCCGCAGCTTGCGGCGAAGGTCCTGCACTCGAAGGCCCCGGGGTGGCAGGTGCCGAAGACACCGCACGCGCGTAAGATGTCCCCGGTTGTGGGGATGGTGGTTGGGGTGACGGGGGATACTTGAATGGTGATAATATGCTTACCTGTTCCGGCGTCGGCGGCGTAGGCAGCGGCGCACAGTGGAACGGCACTGAGCGTTCGAAGGGGTCGGCGAGCTCAGCATACTCGGTAGAGTTGCGAGATTCGTCGGCCCCCTCGCCCTCGGACTCGAGGGGGATTAAAATTGGTGGCCGCTCCACTGGCTGCCTACCTCTATGGGGTGACGGCGAGCGCGGTGGCTCGGGCTGCGGGTTGGCTTTTCTCAGGAGGTGGCTTGCTTGTTTTCTTAGGGTCGGGGGGGGGGGGGGGGGGGGTCCCCCTTCCCTGCCTTCCTCATGTTAGGTTTTCCAAGTTCTCTTGCTCAGAAGGGAAACTTGGAAACCTTGTTACTGTCCGTTGGTGAAATTTGGTTGAAAAACTCCAACGGCAGTTTGTAGTACTACTAAATAGTTAGTGTAATTGTAATCTGATAAAATAAAATATTTTATCAGATTACAAATTATGTACTGTGTGTTGGCGAAACTTTAGATATAAACTCCAACACAGCTTGTAGAATAAAAAAATAATGAAAAAATACTTACAAATAAATGTAACAGGAAAAGAGTAAATTGTAGCTTTTATTTAAAAAAAAAAACATCCAAAAATCCACAAAAATGGCGGCGGGACCCTTCGCACCGACTGAGTTGACGCTCTGCTGCCACCAGAGGCGCCAGCGTCTACGTCGTCGGTCTGCTCGACTGGGTTGCTTCCAAACCGCCTGTAGGTGGCGCTGCCCGTAGGTTGGGGAGCCTCGACGCCGGAGCAAAACTCGACGGCGGAGGATACACCCAGTTACGGCTGGGGTGTTGGGAGCCGCAGGGTTGCGAGTGCCTCCAAGCTGGGACCGCGCGCGTACGTCGACCAGCTGAGGCAACCGTTGTCGACGTCCAAACACGAAGTCACAAAGACAAAGATACGGTACGGGCTTCTTGCGCCATACGGCGCGTGCGGGCCTCGAGCAATGCTCCTTGCCCGGGCTTCAACTCAATCTGGAGGCATCATATTGGACAGCACAATTAAAATTAGGAATTTACTTCCGCTCGGGTGAAGACAATGTTCTCCATTGTCCTCCTCCGAGCGGCACAAGACATGTAACATTTAGACGAAGTTTTGGATCGACTAGCTTCCCCGTGACTGCCCGTGCTTCTAATTTTAAAAAACTAAATAAATATATAAGAATAAATAAATATTTATTATAAAGAAAAAGTTGCGTCGGCTGAGCTCCGCGAACTGCGCCCGCAGCGTGCCCACAGGCGGGCCGCTGCGGGCGCCTCTCGCGGCCCTCAACCTGCGCTATATATAAATAACTAGAGAAACCCGCGCAACTTCGTGTGCGTTTATCCTTTCCCGTGGGAATTTAAAAAAATCCTTTCATATCGGTTTCCTACATCATACACCACACTTTTCAGAACACACCCAAAAAATTGTCATATTATAGATTTTTTTTCTATTTTTATACTTCTCATTACAATCTTTGGAGTGGGCGTTTATGAAATAGGCTAGCCAGACCAGTGAAGAGCCACCCTTTTACAGAATATTGACGTGAAGCAGCAATGCGTTTCGTTAAGGGAGTGAAATATCCGAAATTCTTGTTTGTCACCTTTTTGGTATTAAAAAAATCGAACTCATTCCTTAAACTATTTCTCGCTATATCCTGTTTTTTCCTGTTATAGGTCGGCAACGGGTTAGGGACCCTAGAATCTATGTGCTCCATAGTCGACGGTAATCACCTAATATCAAATGATCCAAATTCCTGAGCTTGTTTTCCAACCACTTTCGTAAAAAAAAATGTATAAGTTTATCGGTAATTCAATACCTACAACAACACTACGAAATAATAGAGCGAGTCGACGTAATGAGATTTCCTATAAGTGAGAAAGAGACAATATCAAAATGTATGCCATTTAACCATTGACCAATTTAACTTGAACCCTGTCAAATATTATAAAATTTAATAATTAATTACTTACTATTTATTATTGATGAATATGTTCCGATATCACAAACAGAATAAATAGACGACAATAAGATTGAATATTCACAATTTATAATTACATGACATGACACTTCACTTCACGGATGTGTCAAAATGAAATGTAATTGAAATCAAAAGCACTAAGGAGTATGAGTATTGATATCAACTCGAAGAAAACTACCCACAAAATACATATTTTTCAAGAATTTCAATAAAATAAGAATCACGTCTTCCATCAATTCTCTTAAACAATTTTTATGCAAAATTTGAAGTAGATTGGACTAAGGAATCAAGTTGTCCCATAGTAACTTTACCCCCCTTTTTTACCCCCTTAGAGTTTGAATTTCGAAAAATCCTTTCTTATCGGACGCCTACGTCTTATAATAGTTCTACCTGCCAAATTTCAGATTTTTCCGATGAGCGGTTTAGGCTGTGCGTTGATTCTCAGTCAGTCAGTCAGTCAGTCAGTCAGTCAGTCAGGACAAAGCATTTTATAAATATAGATAATGATAAATATATATGGTCCTACTGTTGGGTCAGTCACCAGGAAGCGTCGATCCGAGCGTTTTTCCCCCTTGATAACTGGTTTAGGAGGGCAACATATGCCTTCCTTTGTCAGGAAAATGCACTACTGCATGCCCCGCCGCTTGGGGAAGCGGCGGGGGTATGTCGGGCTCCCCCTCTTATGCCACTTGGGTATACCGACTAAAAACCTGACTGACTGCCACCTCATCCGCCTAGATGGGCGGGGCCACGGGAACTAAGATACTTCCGTGACCCCGCCGGCGGTTGTCCGAAGACCCACTTGTTGGGCTAGGGTACGGTTGGCGCCGCCTGTAGGCGGTTGTACGTGGGAATCGTGCGGTCCATGGCCCTGTATGGGGCCCCTGTGTGGGCGATGGACATGACGACCAGCACTCTCGCCATTCTGCGCAAACCGCAGAGGGCGATGGCCGTCAGAGTCGTCCGCGGGTATCGCACGATTTCCTACGAGGCGGCTTGCGTCCTGGCCGGATCCCCGCCCTGGCACCTAGAGGCGAAAGTACTCGCGTCATTATATCGATGGCGCGAGAAAGAGCGGGCACGGGGCTTGAGGCCGGTGCAGCGGCAGATCGCGTTGCGCCGAGAGGAGCTCCGTCAGGTCTTGGTGACGGAATGGCGGCAAAGGCTTCTGCGCCCTACCGCCGGCCTCGCTACCGTCGAGGCGATCCGGCCAGTACTCGACGACTGGCTCGGGAGAAGGCACGGCTCCCTGTCGTTTAGGGTAACGCAGGTGCTGTGGGGGCACGGCTGCTTCGGCAAGTACCTGTGCCGCATAGACAGGGAGCCGGACGCTCGGTGCCACCACTGCGTTCATTGCGGGGAGGACACGGCGCAACACACGCTCGCCGAGTGTGTAGCTTGGGAGGAGCAGCGCCGTGTCCTCACAAATGAAGTAGGAAGCGATCTGTCGCTGCCGGCCGTAGTGCGAAGGATGGTCGGTAGCGCAGAGTCGTGGGACGCGGTGGTGTCCTTCTGTGAGGACGTGATGTCGCAGAAGGAAACTGCGGAACGGGAGAGAGAAATCTTGACTCCCTTTCCCGGCCGCAGAAGGCGCACCGGGCGCAGGAGAAGGGCGGACAACGCCCTTTTCCGGCCCCCATGAATGGGTCCAGGGGCGATGGACTTGGGGAAGTCCCCGCCCCCTATTTAATGGACCCGAGTCGCAGGCGCGCGCGGGTGTCGGCGCGCGCCTCTGAGGCGATGCACGGGGCAGTTCAACACCTCACTACCCCGTGCAGGAGACGAGGCCCGGGCAGAACCGGCCAGCACTAGTGTGGGGCTGCGGAAGAATCTGGATTCCCGCGGCCCCGCGCGCACGTGCGAGGAGACACCGGGGTGGTTTTAGTCGGTAAGAGTGGTTTTAGTCGGTAAGAGTCCGGCACGCAGTCCATGAGGATTTCCCCCCGTTAAAAAAAAAAAAAAAAAAAAAAAGGCTACGGTTGGCGGCGCGCACAGGACTAGGCGCGCCGCAACACTCGGGGACTTCCAACATATGCCTTCCTAATCCAGCTCCCAAGGGGGGGGGGAGGAATATGGGTAGGGCGAAATTGTGTACAGCCCTGATCTTTTTTTTATTTTATTTTTTTTTATTGGTTTTTGTATGATTTTTTTTGCATTCTATATATATTTGTGTTTTTTTTTTGGGCTGTACAGTTATTTATTATTTTTTTTAAATAACTTTCTTTTTTTTTTGGGAGCGGGGGGATTTGGGATGGCTAAGCCTGCGTCAACACAATATGAAAGGACAAAAACAAACATGAAAGAATTTAGAAAAAAAAGAATTTGGAGCACGACAGATGGGTACTCTATTCTATTGAATAGAGCGCCATCTGTCGGCTTTTAGTTATTTAATCTAATAATATGCATGTCCTCAAGCACCGCGCAATGCTGCCTGAGGACATTCCTTGTGCTGCCAAGCAACAAATTATGAAAAGTTTTGCGGATATGGCACTAGATGTCGCTACCAGTAATGTTATACTGGCCTCGGCATCCAGCGCCATATTTTTTTTTCAGATGGACACTACAGACAATAAGGAGACATACAAATGAGGACAGCACATTAATAAACAGAAAAAAGACGGATACAGAATTACATTTAACACTTATTGGAGACGATTGCAAGCCCAACTTATGCCTTTTTTTGGCAGGATTATACGTTCTCCGCGGGAGGTAAAATGTCGCGCTCTATGGCACTAGATGTCGCTACCAGTAATGTTATACTACTGGCCTCGGCATCCAGCGCCATATTTTTGTTTCAGATGGACACTACAGACAATAAGGAGACATACAAATGAGGACAGCACATTAATAAACAGAAAAAAGACGGATACAGAATTACATTTAACACTTATTGGAGACCATTGCAGGCCCAACTTATGCCTTTTTTTGGCAGGATTATACGTTCTCCGCGGGAGGTAAAATCTCCCGCGGAGCGCGACGACTCTTCCGGCCGTCCGGGGGCTCGCGTGGAAATGGCCTGTCCGTATTATGCCGTTTGAGAGCCGCGCCATTTGGACTACGGCTCTCTTGGGTAGCTGCTTCAACATCTCCGCCGTTATCCCGTCGGTGCCTGCGGCTTTTCGCCTAGGCATAGCCGCTATTGCCTTCCGCATTTCTGCAGGAGAGACAAAAGCGACTTCGGACGGGATCGGCGGGTTGTCGGCGAGAAATTGCTCTACGCGGCTTATTACCTGTTGGTGTTGTTCGCGGATTGCCGGCGCGCTTGTTGATGCTACGGGATTCGGCATGAACTGCCCCTCTAGGTGCTCTGCCAAGATCTCCGCTCTCTCCGCGGCGCCGTATTGGCGGATGCCCGCTCTGTCGTAGAGCGGGCATTGTGGAGGTGGTTTTCTAAGCAACTGTCTGTTGAGGCGATAGAGTGCAGCGGGCTCCGCGGCCGCGTCGTCAATGACGCGGTCCCAGTTAGCCCCTCTCCACTCTCTCACCCCATCAGACAGTTGGGTGCTGACGGCATTGAGCCCCAGTCTCTATGTTTAGAGTTGAGGTCACCCATCACCATCGCCGGACCGCTGCCGTCTAGAATAAGGCGGACGTCTCGGGGCAGTGTGCTCCTAACATGGGCCGTATTGCTTGTTGGCGGATAGTAAGCCGCATATATCCGCGTCTCGTCGCCGCCCACTCTCAGACACACTCCGTTCGCGACTAGTGTGTCCAGGGGCGGGCGGTCAAGCTCCACGTGTATGCAATCGCGCCGCACCAGTACCGCCGTGCCTCTATAGGGCACGCCGGACGGCGCGACTTTGTCGTTGCGATACACGTGGTAGCCCGGGACGCGGAAGTCAAAATGAGGCGCAAGCTTCGTTTCGCCCAGCAGTACTACGTGCGGGTAGTACTGCTGGAGGAGTAGGCGGAGGTCGGCTGTATTAGCTAGTATACCTCCGGGGTTCCAGTAGATGGCCCTAAAGTCACTAGACATATTGTTTTAATGACCCTAGGGCCTTGAATACTGCGGCCCACAAGTCCCCACCGCTTAGATACGCGGTGAGGATTTCCACCAGGGCCCCCAGTAAGTCTGTTACTAGGGGGCTCCTGGTTGACAGTGGTGCCGCAGTTTGGGGCAGCTGAGGCTGCGGTTGGTCATGGGTTAGCTGCTGGATCGGCGGCTGGGGCCTAGGCTCCGGCGCCGACTCGGCAGCTACTTTGTTTCTGTTTGATAGCGGCCTGTCGACCGCCTCCCTTAATGCCTTTTGGGCAAGGGGGGCAGGGGCCCGCCTCCCTTAATGCCTTTTGGGCAAGGGGGGCAGGGGCGCAGGGCGCGGGGACTGCTGTTGTCGGGGCCGAAGGCGCCGCCGCTGCCTTCTTCCGTTTTCGGTTTTTTTCTTTTTTTTGTTAGTATTAGGGCCAGCCTCCTGCGGCGCGTGTTGCGTCGGAGGTAGGTTGGCCGGCGGCGCTAATGTTGTTGGCATTACTGCCGAGTGTGAAATAGGCTTGTTGCCTCGGCCTGCAATGTGCCACCCTTCGGCTAGGTCGTTGACCTGCTCAGCTGTCAAGGGTGGCTGTTGCCGGTCTGCGGGAGCGCTATGCAGGTGCATGCCCTGCGAGGCCGGCGGCTGCAGAGCGATGCCGCGCCTCCTCGCCTCCTTACGGAAGGCCGCACACCGCTTATCGTTCGCTGTGTGGGTCTCGCCGCAGTTGGCGCAGCGGGGCGGCCCGTCCTTAGGCCGTATACACTCGACCGTCAAGTGGTCACCTCCACAGCGGACGCACTTTGGCGGTCGGAAGCAGTTGGTCGAGGCGTGGCCGAACGCTTGGCAGCGAAAGCATTGCGCCAACCGTTTCTCTTTGCGCCACGCCTCGATTGTTATTCCGGGCATTGACATGATTTCCCGAGTTTGATAGAGGCGCTGAAGCTCGGCCGTGGACAGATGGTCGAGCTGTATATGAAATATACAGCCCGGTCTGCCCTTGGTGGGCTTCAGGGCCCTTACAAGGTTGGCTTTAAAGCCTAATTTGGCAAGGCCTGCCTTGATGTCCTCCGGCATTGAGTCGGCAGGGAGTCCGCGCAGCGCGACTTTCGTCGGCATGTCCTCTTCGGCTGAGTAGCAGAACTAGCTCAGATTTGGTTCCACTTCTGCTATGCCGAAGAGGTACCGCTGAACTGTGCGGTACTCCTCCGCGTTCTTGGGCAGGAAGCGAATCCCTTTCCCGTACGGGCGGGCGTTAGGGGCGTGTCCCAGCTAGGCGTGAAGCACTGCGAAGTGTCTCGCCCAGTTGGGAAACACCTCTACAATAATAGGTGGGTACCCTTTCGTAGGTACCCCGTCTTCGGCCGGCGCGTTAGCCGTGGCCGTGTTAGTATTTGCCGCCGGTGATGTTATCATCGCCGGCGGCGAAGGAGTTGCCAGTGCCCGAGCGTAGGAAGTGCTCGGGATGGGCGAAGGAGCCGGCGTATGCGACGGCGCCGGTGTCGGCGGAATAATTGTCGCACTATGCGATGGTGGTGCTGACCTTTCGAGGTCGGCGAGCTCCGCGTACTCTGTGGAGTCGCGAATCTCGTCGTCCTCCTCTTCCTCGGCAGGCCGCGACGTTGTTTCCTGCTCGGGCGACGGCGATCTCGGCGGCGTGCGCAGAGTTCTGCCGGCTCCAGCAGGGTACAAGGCTGCCTGTGTAGGAGTGGATCTGTCCACCGGGGAATATCTCTCTTCTAGCGAGCCTGCGGAGTTCCCTTCGGGCGACTCCTCGACACATTGGCGTTTCATATCCTGCGTTTCTTCCTCCTCAAAGGAGGGGGGCGAACGGCGATACACGCCTTGGGGTGAGCTACTAGCCGCGCCGGTTTCGCGGACCGTTGTACTCTTAGGTACCGGTTTCACGAGTCCGGGGTGCGGCATCGAAAAAGTCACGTCCGATATAATTTTTATAGCGGACCGCGACTTCTCTCCCATTATCTCCCAGGATGCCACCGGGCGGGGCTCGCGGGATGCGGGAGGGACGTGTTGTTGAGGTGGTTGGCTCGAGGCGCCTCGCACCGTGAATGCAGGGAGAGGGATTTTCCCTCCCCTACTTCCTCGGTGGGCACCTGTGCCCCTACCTCGGCTTGCCATCGTTCCGAAACGGTGTTTCACAAGAAACTCGTTTCGGAATGTGCTAGTACTAAGTACAATGTTTCACAAGAAACTCGTTTCGGAATGTGCTACTACTAAGTACAACTTACATTCGTTATGCCTGTTTGTTGTTATAGCAAGAAGAAGAGAAGAAATAGCAAGAAAAAATAGAGACTGGTAACAATTGGAATAAACTAAAAAAAAACTTACCTCTAATTTGCCCGACTGGGTTGTCGCCTAGCTGCCACCAGAGGCGCTGGCGACGACTCAGTCACTCGACTGAGTTGTAGATGGCGTGGTTGTCGCGGCGGGGGCCTCGACGCCGGAGCGGGACTCGACGGCGGAGGGTGCACCAGTCGCGACGGGAAGAGCCTGGATTGCACACGTCTCGCGAGCTTCAAAGTTGGAACCACGAACGATGTCGACCAACTGAGGCAGCGGAATTCGCGGCGACGTCCAGACGGCTGGAAGAACGTAGAACCCGGGGCGGGTCCGGGAAGGGGAGTCTCGACGCCGGAGCGGAGAATCAACCCTTCGCGGTAGCACGGCGGGAACTCGCGAACACGGGAATCGCGGCGTATCGACTTATTGTTCGCAGGAAACAACCTCCCAGACAAAGATCCAATCCAATCCGGTTGTCTTGTACCCCACCGGGTACGGTACGGGCCTCGAGCATGCGCTCCTTGCCCGGGCAATCATCTCAAGGGGACATAAGCCCCCCGGTATGTGTTTAGACCTCGTTCAACGAGGTTGGGCAGGGGAATGGAGTTGGCGGCGTCATGTATCTACTTCCTCTTTTTTTCTTGATAGACTACCTACAATCCATGCAAGAAAAGATGTACCTGGGTATTCCTACGATTTGCGGCGCGGAATAGCAATGTTTTACCATTGCATTCCCGCACCGCAAGGAAATCAACACACTAGCGAGCTCGATTGACTTGTCGGCGACTGTCCTATAATTACTAATAGATAATATATAAGACTAATAAAATATATACTTTTCACTTCTCATGCTCAGTAAATGCTTATTTGCGCAGGATATAGGCTGCACAAAATCGAATTTTGTGCACAAGGGCAAAAACGTATCTACTCATAAATCTATATATATAAAAGAGAAAATCACTGACTGATTCATCACGAAATCTCCGAAACTACAAGTGCCAGGAGTCTCAAATTTTGCATGGGGGTTCCTTTTGGGGCGTAGGTGCTCACTAAGAAAGGATTTTTGGAAATTCATCCCCTAAGGGGGTAAAACGGGGGTGCAAAGTTAGTATGAAACTTTGCCGTTTTTGAAGTTATTCGAATGAAATTCAGCATGAAGGCTTTATGGACGAGGCGAAATACGCGCTGTCGTCCGCGAACAGCGCCAGTGTGACTCCCCGTTCCCCTTCGAGGCGATGTTCCTCGGTGAGTAACGGGATGTCGTTGGTGTACACCGCGTAGAGTGCCGGTGAGAGACAGCTGCCCTGTGGCACCCCCGCTTGTATTCTGCTGGACCGGGACTCCGAGCCCTCCACTACTACTCGGAAGTTCCGGTCCCGCAGAAAGGACGCTACTATTCGCACGTACTGGTGCGGCATGCTGGTTTGCTTCAGGAGTTTGTAGAGGAGACCCTCATGCCACACCCGGTCGAAGGCTTTCTCGATATCGAGAAAGACCGCCACCGAGGTGCGGCCGAGGTTCCACTCCTGGGCAAGGTATTCGAGCACGTGCGCAAGCTGGAGCGTCGTTGAATGCTGCTCTCTGAATCCGAACTGCTC
Source organism: Endotricha flammealis (assembly GCA_905163395.2). Taxonomy (NCBI): domain Eukaryota; kingdom Metazoa; phylum Arthropoda; class Insecta; order Lepidoptera; family Pyralidae; genus Endotricha; species Endotricha flammealis. Next base: position 2,300,692 of record LR990881.1, on the reverse strand, counting down.
CTCCCTTACGGTGAGGTGCGGCCGGATTCTGTGCAGCAATAGACGCTCAAACAGCTTCGAGCAGTGCGAAAGTAGCGTTATTGGCCTATAATTGGCCGGTAGGCGTCTGTCCTTCCCTGGTTTGGGAAGGACGATAATCTTCCCGGACTTCCATAATTCCGGGAAGTGGCCAGACCAGAGGATGCCATTGGAGAGTCGTGTCAGTTGAACGACCGCTCTCTTGGGCAGCTGCTTCAACATTTCCGCAGTGATTCCGTCCGTGCCAGGGGCTTTACGCCTTGGCATTGCCAGTATGCTCTTCCGCATTTCTGCAGGGGAGACATAGCTGGCTTCGGACGGATCTGACTGCGGATTGGCCATAAATTCCTCTACGCGGTGTTTCACCTTGTGGTGCAGTTCGCGGACTGCCGGCGATATGTTGGACGCTACGGGGTTTGGCACGGTAGGCATTGCCGGCCGGCGAGATCTTGTCTTGGCGGTACACGTGGTAGCCAGGGACGCGCAAATCATCCTGTGGTCGGAGATGGGTTTCCCCCAGCAGCATTACGTGAGGGTAGTACTGCTGGAGGATTAGCCGGAGGTCCGGCATGTTGGACCTAATACCCCCGGGGTTCCAATATACTAGGCGCAGCTCTTCACCCATAATGGGTTTGGAGCTGCACCAGGGCCCTAGCTGCCAGCGTCCTCGGACTTCTACCAGCACCCTTATGACAGCTGTCGTAGGGTCGCTGGTCGGCCGAGGAGCCGGCTCATTGGAGTGTGTGGGTGCAGTGGTTTCTACTGACTCCCCTTGGTTGATGTGCACTTCCGTGCTTGTTGCGCATGGTTGTTCCCGCGCCCTCCGCTGTGGCCTCTGGGGCAGCGGTGCTGGCTCGGGAGCAGTTTGCCTCGCTTGAGTCTGGGTTCCTGCTGCTGTGGCTGCCTCTGGTGCAGCTGCCACTACAGGCTCAGGTTGAGAAGAAGAGGGTTTCTTTTTCCCCCTTCTCCTCTTCCTCTTCTTTCCCTGTTGCTTTGGCATATTGGCTGCTGGCGCTAGCGTGGTGTTGGTGGCCGTTGAAGAGGTTGGGGCTGCTACCTGCATTCGGGTGCCACCTCGCCCCGCCACCGTCCATCCTTCCTCCACATCACGCCTTTGTTCGGCTGTTAGTGGTGGAGGCTGTTGCCTGGCATTTGGTGAGCGCCCTGACTGGGCGCCGGCGGTGTTATTGATATGCCCCTCTTACGTGCCTCCCTGCGGTAGCGGCACACTTCTTATCATTAGAAGCGTGTGCCCCATCGCAGTTTACGCACTTGGGAGGGTGGTCTTTAGGCCGGATGCATTCTGCAGTCAAGTGCTCTCCGGCGCATCTCAAGCATCTCGGTGGCCGGTGGCAATTGCTCGAGGCATGTCCAAACGCCTGGCATCTGAAACATTGAGCCAGGCGCTTTTGCCTGCGCCATGCCTCGATAGTCACCCCCGGCATGTGGAGGAGCTCTTTCACTCTATAGAGGCGCTCGAGCTCCCCCACCGAGAGGTGGTCAAATTGGACGTGGTATAGACAGCCGGGTCTGCCTCGGGCTGGGGCGATAGGTCGCACTTGCTGTACAGCGAAGCCCAGCTCCTCTAATGCGAGTCGGATCTCCGCCGTGTTGGAGTTTGCTGGGAGACCGCACAGCGCTACCTTGGTAGGTAGGTCCTCCTCGGCCGAGTAGCAGTACCAACTTAGAGTTGGTTCCGCTTCGCTAAGGCCGCAGAGGTACCGTTGCACTACGCGGTACTCATTTGCGCTCTTGGGCAAGAAGCGCACCCCTTTACCGAAGGGGCGCGCGTTGGGTGAGTGTCCCAGTTGGGCATATAAATTTTTAAAATGTTTGGCCCAATCCGGGAACACTTCTACCACTAGGGGTGGGTATCCCCTTGTAGGGGGGGCTTCATCTGCCGCTTCTGCGGGCTGAGTCTCTGCAGGTGCGGGGCTTGGTGGTGGGGGGGTTGTGCGCATGGGTGTCGCCGCTGCCAGCGGCGAAAGCCCCGCGCCAGAAGGTCCCGGTGTGGCGGGCGCCGAGGACACTACACGCGCATAGGACGTCCCGGGCTGTGGGGATGGTGCTTGAGGAGAAGGCGGGAACCTGAACATTGTGGTGTTGTTTTCCGGTGTTGGAGGTGTCGGTAGCGGAGTACAGTGGAAGGGCACCGAGCGTTCGAAGGGGTCGGCGAGCTTTAAAACTGGCCTTAGGAAAGACTGGCTGGCTGGTTTCTTGCGCCCTACGGCGCGTGCGGGCCTCGAGCAGTGCTCCTTGCCCGGGATTCAACTCCGGGGATGACGATCCCCGGGTAATTAGTTTTTCCGTCTGGAGGCATCATTTGGGACAACACAATTAAACTAAGAATTTACTTCCGCTCGGGTGAAGACAATGTTCTCCATTGTCCTCCTCCGAGCGGTACAAGACACGTAACATTTAGACGAAGGTTGGATCGACTGACTTCCCCGTGACCGCCCGTGATTCTAATTTTCAAGTCTAAATAAATATATAAGTATAGATAAATATTTATTATAAAGAAAAGTTGCGTCGGCTGAGCTCCGCGAGCTGCGTCCGCAGCGTGCCCACAGGCGGGCCGCTGCGGGCGCCTCTCGCGGCCCTCAACCTGCGCTATATATAAATAGTAAAAATAAATATATATGTCCCTACTGTTGGGTCGGTCACTGGGAAGCGTCGATCCGATCGTTTTTCCCCCTTGATAACTGGTTTAGGAGGGCAACATATGCCTTCCTAATCCAGCTCCCAAGGGGGGGAGGAATATGGGTGGGGGGAAATTATTTGTTTTTTTTCCTTTTTTTGTTATTTTTTTTTTATATTTTTTTTTTATACTATTTATATAAATATATTTTTTTTGGGTATTTTTTTGTTGGGCTGTACTGTTATTTATTTATTTTTTAAATAACATTTTTTTTTTTTTCTTTTTTTTTTTTTTGGGAACGAGGGGGTTAGGGTGGCTAAGCCTGCATCTGTACAATAAGTGAAAAAGACAAAACAAACATGAAAGAATTTAGAAGAAGTTAAACTTTGAGCACGACAGATGGGTACACTATTCTTTTGAATAGCGCGCCATCTGTCGGCTTTTGGCTATTTTAACTAACAAATAGCATGCCCTCAGACACCGCGCAATGCTGCCTGAGGACATGCTTTGTGCTGCCACGCACCAACTTAATAAAAGTTTTATGGATATGACGCTAGATGTCGCTACCAGTAATGTTGTACTGGGCCCGACACCCAGCGCCATATTTTTTTTTCCGGATGGACACTACAAACAATAAGGAGACATACAAAATAAGGAGACATACAAATGAGGACAGCACATTAATAAACAGGTAAAGACGGACACAGAATTACATTTAACACTTATTGGAGACGATTGCAGGCCCAACTTATGCCTTTTTGGCAGGATTATACGTTTTCCGCGGGAGGTAAAATCTCCCGCGGAGTGCGACGACTCTTCCGGCCGTCCGGGGGTCTCGCGTGGAGCGGGGCTATTCCCCTGAGGTGGAGGAATTTGGAGTGATCGGCGCGGTCATACATTTTCCGCGCACATCTCACTACAAACTCCTCCACCGACTCCATTTTTAGGTTGCGGGCTATTACGTCATTTCTGACATAACGGCCCGCGCCTACGATACCTCGGATCACGAGGTTTTGTTGGGCCTGCAATCGTTTCCTAGTTGCGTGGGAGCACAGGGCGAACCAAGCGGGGGCTGCATATGTAAACTGCGGACGAATGTAGGTTTTATATAAACCCACTTTCGTCCGCAGTGGCAATCTAGAATTAGTAACTGGCCTTAGGAGGGCCCTTGCAAACTTTGTCTTTTTTATGACTGAGTCTGCATGGGCCCTCATGCTAAGCGTTTTGTCTATTATTACCCCGAGATATTTCGCCGTGTGCTCCCACACAATTGCCTCATCCCGTAGCATCAACCGCGGCGGTGCATTCCGTTTTGGTCCGACGCATAGCGCGACAGTCTTACCCACATTGACTGTCAGGCGCCACTTGTCGAGCCAATCCGGAAGAAGGTTAAGCAACCTCTGCATCCGCGCCGCGGCGATCGCCGGCTTCGTCGACGAGGCGAAATACGCGCTGTCGTCCGCGAACAACGCCAAGGTGACACCCCTCTCTCCCTCGAGCCTATGCTCTTCGGTGAGCAGAGGAATGTCGTCGGTATAAATCGCGTAGAGTGCCGGCGAGAGGCAGCTACCCTGCGGCACTCCGGCCCTTATTTTGCGCGGCTGAGACTCTGCGTCCTCCACGTCCACACAGAATTCTCTGTCGCGCAAGAACGACGCTATTAGTCGCACATACTGGTGCGGCGTGCTAGTCTGCTCCAGAAGCTTGTAGAGCAGTCCCTCGTGCCACACTCGGTCGAATGCTTTCTCGATATCGAGAAATACAGCGACCGAGGTGCGGCCGAGGTTCCACTCCTGGGCAAGGTGTTCTAGCACGCGCGCTAGTTGGAGCGTCGTGGAGTGTTGCTCGCGGAATCCGAACTGCTCCTCCCTTACGGTGAGGTGCGGCCGGACCCGATGCAACACAAGACGCTCAAACAACTTCGAGCAGTGCGACAATAGCGTTATGGGCCGGTAACTGGACGGCTGGCGGCGGTCCTTCCCTGGTTTGGGAAGGACAATGATTTTCCCGGACTTCCAGATATCCGGGAAATGGCCAGTCCGTAGTATGTCATTGGAGAGCCGCGCCATTTGGACTACGGCTCTCTTGGGTAGTTGCTTCAGCATCTCCGCCGTTATCCCGTCGGTGCCTGCGGCTTTTCGCCTAGGCATAGCCGCTATTGCCTTCCGCATTTCTGCAGGAGAGACAAAAGCGACTTCGGACGGGATCGGCGGGTTGTCGGCGAGAAATTGCTCTACGCGATTTATCACCTGTTGGTGTTGTTCGCGGATAGCCGGCGCGCTCGTTGATGCTACGGGATTCGGCATGAACTGCCCCTCTAGGTGCTCTGCCAAGATCTCCGCTCTCTCCGCGGCGCCGTATTGGCGATTGCCCGCTCTATCGTAGAGCGGGCATTGTGGAGGTGGCTTTCTTAACAACTGTCTGTTGAGGCGGTAGAGTGCAGCGGGCTCCGCGGCCGCGTCGTCAATGACGCGGTCCCAGTTAGCCCCTCTCCACTCTCTCACCCCATCAGACAGTTGGGTGCTGACGGCATTGAGTCTCCGCTTGATCCTCGGGCAGCGTGTCTCGGCCCAGGCACGACGTAGGACGCGCTTCTTACTTAGGAGCGCTCTTAATCTTGCCGGAAGATTATCTCGGCGATTGGCTGACCTCCCCGCTATAGGCACGGTGGCGGCCTTCGCCGCCTCTTGTACTTTAAGAGTAAAGAGCGCGGCGGCGGCCTCCACCTCCCGCGGGTTTGTCAGTCCCTCACCGAGACTGAAGTTTAAGAGCGCTCTCTGAAAGGCGTCCCAGTCTATACGTTGCCTGGGCTGTCTCGGAAGAGTACAGCTGGCCGAGGAATCAAGCGTTGCCATTATAGGCAAGTGCTGAGACTCAATGTCGTACAGCACTTCTAATTCCACTTGTATTGTAGAACGGAGATTTTGGCAGAGCACAATGTTGAGTACGTCCGCCCTGTGGTTGGGATTGGCGGGTACATGAGTGGGCGCACTCGGCCCGACTACTGTGTACCCGCCTCGTCCCGCGGCTTGTTGAAGTGTGCGGCCGGCAACATTGTTGGTGTGGGGGCCCCAGTCTCTATGTTTAGAGTTGAGGTCACCCATCACCATCGCCGGACCGCTGCCGTCTAGGATAAGGCGGACGTCTCGGGGCAGTGTGCTCCTAACATGGGCTACATTGTTCGCTGGCGGATAGTATGCAGCGTAAATCCGCGTCTCGTCGCCGCCCACTCTCAGACACACTCCGTTTGCGACTAGTGTGTCCAGGGGCGGGCAGTCAAGCTCCACGTGTATGCAATCGCGCCGCACCAGTACCGCCGTGCCTCTGTAGGGCACGCCGGACGGCGCGATTTTGTCGTTGCGATACACGTGGTAGCCCGGGACGCGGAAGTCAGAATGAGGCGCGAGTTTTGTCTCACCCAGCAGTACCACGTGCGGGTAGTACTGCTGGAGGAGTAGGCGGAGGTCGGCTGTATGCGCTAGTAGACCTCCGGGGTTCCAGTAGATGGCCCTAAAGTCACTAAACATATTGTTTTAGTGACCCTAGGGCCTTGAATACTGCGGCCCACAAGTCCCCACCGCTTAGGTACGCGGTGAGGATTTCCACCAGGGCCCCCAGTAAATCCGTTACTAGGGGGCTCCTGGTCGACAGTGGTGCCGCAGTTTGGGGCAGCTGAGGCTGCGGTTGCGTTATTGACTGTTGTTGAGTCAGCGGCTGAGGCTTAGGCTCCGGCGCCGTCTCGACAGCTGTTTCTTTTAATGTTTGTTGCGGCATGTCGACCGCCTCCCTTAGTGCCTTTTGGGCAAGGGGGGCTGGCGCGCAGGGCGCAGGGACCGGGGCCGAAGGCGCCGCCGCTGCCTTCTTCCTCCTACGGGACCTCTTTTTTTTATTGCCCGCCTCCTGAGGCGCGCGCGGCGCTGCAGGCAGGTTGGCCGGCGGCGCTAAAGTTGTCGGCTTTTGAATTTGAATTGCGGCGCTTGGCTTGTTGCCTCGTCCGGCAATTTGCCACCCTTCGGCTAGGTCCTTGACCTGCTCGGCTGTTAGGGGTGGCTGTTGGTGGCCTGCGGCTGCGTTCTGCAGGTTGCCCTGCGGGGCCGGTGGCTGAAGGGCGATACCTCGCCTCCTCGCCTCTTTGCGGAAGGCTGCACACCGCTTGTCATTCGCTGTGTGCGCCTCACCACAGTTCGCGCAGGAGGGAGGACCGTCCTTCGGCCGTATACATTCGGCCGTTAAGTGGCCGCCTCCGCAGCGGACACACTTAGGCGGCCGAAAGCAATTGGTAGAGGCGTGGCCGAACGCTTGGCAACGGAAACATTGTGCCAAGCGTTTGTCCTTGCGCCACGCCTCTATTGTGACACCGGGCATCGACAACAGAACCCGCACCTGGTAAAGGCGCTGGAGCTCTGCCGTCGATAGGTGGTCCAGCTGTACATGAAAAATGCAGCCGGGCCTCCCCTTTGTCGGTTTAATTGGCCTCACCAAATTGGGTTTGAATCCCAGTTTGGTGAGGTTCACCTTAATATCCTCGGGATTTGTTCCCGAGGGGAGTCCGCGCAACGCGACTTTCGTGGGTAGGTCCTCTGCGGCCGAGTTGGGAAACACCTCCACGACGATTGGGGGGTAGCCCTTAGCGGGCGCCTCCTCTACTGTCGGTGCACTGACCGTGGCATTAGCGCCGGTTGCCGCGGGCGACGTCGCCATCGGCGGCGGCGAGGGGGACGCCAATATCCGCGCATACGAGGTGCTCGGTATTGGCGATGGGACTAACATAGGTGACGGTGCCGGCTTCGGCGGCACAAGTGTCGCCGGCGCACCGTGTGGTGATGCCGACCTCTCTAGGTCGGCGAGCTCCGCATACTCCGTGGAGTCGCGAAACTCGTCGTCCTCAAACTCGTCAGCTAGCTGCGGCGCCGCACCTTGTTCGGGCGACGGCGACCTAGGCGGCGTGCGCAGTGGCCTGCCTGCCCTTATCGGGAAGGCCAATGCGGCCTGCGTGGGGGTCGATTTGTCGACCGGTGGATAGTTATCAACGGGGGAGCCCGTTGAATCATTCTCGGGCGATTCCTCTACGCACTGCCGCTTCTCGTCCTGCGTCTCCTCCTCCTCAAAGGAGGGCGGAGTGCGGCGGCGCGCGGCTTGGGTTAGGTATGCCGCTCCGGTTTCCTGGAGTGTTGTACTCTCAGGTACAGTCTCCCTGAGACCGGGGTGCGGCATCGAGAAAGTCACGTCCGACAAGATCTTAATTGCGGCGCGTGACTTCTCCCCCATGATGTCGCGAGAGGCCACCTGGCGGGGCTCATCGCTTGGGGGGACGTTAGGTTGGGACGGGCGGCTTGGAGCGCCTCGCACCGTGGTTGTAGGGATAGGGATTTTCCCTCCCCTACCACCCCGGTGGGCACCCGTGCCCCTGCCTCGGCTCGTCATTATTCGGAACGAAGTTTCTTATGAAACTCGTTCCAAATTACACAGATAAAATAATAGACTTACATATGGACGGACTAAAAGAAATAATACAACGGGGAAAATAGACAAAAACAATAACAGAATAGCAAGAATGACTTACCTACGTACACCGACTGAGTTGTCGCCTAATTGCCACCAGTGGCGCTGGCGTCGACTCAGGCTCTCGACTGAGTTGTATGTAGGTGGCGTAGTTGTCGCGGCGGGAACCTCGACACCGGAGCGGGACTCGACGGCGGAGGGTGCAGTCGCGACGGGAAGCGCCTGGAGCACGCACGTCTCGCGAGCCTCAAAAGTTGGGACCACGCACGACGTCAACCAACTTGAGACAGCGGATTCGCGGCGATGTCCAGACTCGGCTGAACAGAGGTAGCACCCGGGGGCGGGTCCGGGAAGGGGAGTCTCGACGCCGGAGCGGAGAATCAACCCTTCGCGGTAGCACGGCGGGAACGTACGGGAACAGCGGGAATCGCGACGATCGACTTATTGTCCTTAGGAAAGACTCGACTCTGGTGTCGTGCGCCTACGGCGCGTGCGGGCCTCGAGCTTCTGCTCCTTGCCCGAGTATAAACTCCGGGGATGACAATCCCCGGGTAATTTGTATTTCCGTTTGGAGGCATCTTCTGGGACAACACAATTAAAAAAACTAGGAATTTACTTCCGCTCGGGTGAAGACAATGTTCTCCATTGTCCTCCTCCGAGCGGCACAAGACATGTAACATATAAAGAGTTTGGATCGACTAACTTCCCCGTGACTGCCCGTGCTTCTAATTTTAAAACTAAATAAATATATAAGAATAAATAAATATCTAATATACAAGAAAAAATTGCGTCGGCTGAGCTCCGCGAGCTGCGCCCGCAGCGTGCCCACAGGCGGGCCGCTGCGGGCGCCTCTCGCGGCCCTCTACCTGCGCTATACAGGGTGTTACTTTGCATTCTTTCCATATTCACAGAGCTAATACTAGGGAACATTACCTATTATATTAGATAAACTAGAGACTCCCATAATTAAAGCTAACTAAGATTTTAGTAAACTTGGTTTTGTGGTACAATAAGGAATAAACCATTTTTTTTTTAAAGTTCAACAGGCGCAATAGGAATAAACCATGTGGGCGTGGTTTGAGGCGAAACACACACACGGCACCGCGCACCGCCGCTGAGGGCGGTGCCGTGTGTTAAGCGCCTTATTGTTGATTTCAGACACAATTTCTGATTTTCCTTCCTACTTTACGTGCTTAAGATCGACAAAAATACCTAATTATTATTTTAATTCATTAATATCATTACGTTGTTCTCCATTTCTTTGCAAATTAATAAATTAGGTAGGTATTTGGGCAGAGTCGCGTTAGTCTTAGTTAAAAAGCTGAAATCATCTTATTTAGTGTATTTAAGTACAATTAATTGGTTATTTACAAGTTTCTACTTACCAAATTTACGTGCTGCGAAGTAATTGCTCAAAATGTCCTCCGTTCTCATGAAGGCACAGTCTAGCACGGCGAAGCGAATTTCGCTTTAGTTTTCGCAACACATAAACGTTTTCTTTGACTGTTTCGAACGCTGATTCAATCCTTTCACGTAACACATTTACACTGTCTATCTCCTCTGTGTATACTAAACGTTTCACTTCACTCCAAAAATAATAGTCCATCGGAGTTAGGTCCGGAGAGCGTGGTGGCCATGCTACTGGACCCCCACGTCCAATCCACCGTTCACCAAACGTATTGTTCAAGTGTTCACGCACTTGGCGTCCATAATGTGGAGGAGCACCATCCTGCTGGTAATACAGATTTTGCTGTAAGCCGAGGGGTACGTCATCAAGCATCTCGTCTAAGACGTGATGCAGCAACTCCATGTACGATAAGCTGGTGAGATGGCCTTGAATGAAATAAGGGCCCAGTAGATACCCGTCGATTATGCCAGCCCACACGTTGAGACTAAAACGGTGTTGAAACGAGTGTCGCTTAGTCTTTCGTGGATTGTGATCACGATGAGTCCACCAGTGCTCGTTATGAATATTAAAAATTCCAACTCTCGTGAACATGCTTTCGTCAGTCCATAAGATGTTGGCATGTCGGTTGTCCAGTAGCCAGCGACAAAATGTACTCCGTGAGGCGTTATCTTGAGGGAGCAGATCTTGGACTTTCCGAAAGTGAAACGGACGTTGGTGTTCATTTTTTAAGAGTTTCCACACAGTCTTGTGGCTCACACCAAAGTGGCGGCCTGCTTCCCGGGTACTGGCACGGGGCTCTCTGACGAAGTACTCGAGAATTGACTCTTGCATTTCGACAGAGAGTCCTACGCTGCCTCGAGCTTGAGCGTGGATAGGTACATCAAACTGGCGATGGTCTCTAAGCCTCTGCGTGGCAGCAAGCATCACCTGACGGGTCGGCCTCGGTCGGTTGGGAAACATTTCTACAAACATTAATACGGCTTGTCGCAAACTGTTACCACTTATTGCGTACAAGCGCACCATTTCCACTAATTCATTATTTGAAAAAGCTTCAGTCATTTTTACGCGGCACTCAACCACACGGAGCGAGCAAGCGAGAATAGCGAGATCAATGAATAACCGTGCGGCTTGTAAATCGATGCGCGTTCGACTGAGGCAGGCAAACGCCGCCGCTTACGCGGCCGCCGCGGCCGTCGTCCGTCAGCGCGGGCGGCGCTTTTGATGGGAGAGAGAGACAAGGGATAGAGAGCGCGGCTCTCTTGCAGTTGTGATTTAGTGATGTGCATGCGTTATGATAATTAGTGGTGTGCCTAACAGATTGTCGATAAAATAAAATAGTCAAAATTAAAAAACAAAATTTTACGTCATGATTTTTTTATTTATTTGTGTTCAGTATCAGTAATATAGTTACCTATGTAAATTTGGCAAGAATGCAAAGTAACACCGTGTATATAGATAGTAAAATAAATATATATGTCCCTACTGTTGGGTCAGTCACTAGGAAGCGTCGATCCGAGCGTTTTTCCCCCTTGATAACAGGTTTAGGAGGGCAACATATGCCCTCCTAATCCAGCCCTCAAGGGGGGGAGGAATGTGGGTAGGGGGAGTTTAGTACAGCCCTGTTTTTATTTGTTTCTTTTTTTTTTTGTTATTTTTTTTTGTATATTTTTTTTTAATACTATTTATATATATATTTTTTGTGTATTTTTTTTTGTTGGGCTGTACAGTTATTTTTTTTTTTTTTTAAATAACATTTTTTTTTTTTTTTTTTTTTTCTTTTTTTTTGGGACAAGGGGGTTTAGGGTGGCTAGGCCTGCGTCTACACAATAATACATTTGGACAAAACAAACATGAAGAAATTTCGAAAAAATTTAATTTGGAGCACGACAGATGGGTGCATTATTCTATTGAATAGCGCGCCATCTGTCGGCTTTTGGCTATTTTAACTAAAGAATGGCATGTCCTCAGACCCGCGCAATGCTGCCTGAGGACATGCTTTGTGCTGCCACGCACCAATTTAATAGAAAAATTTACTAGAAAAATTTACTGGTATGACGCTAGATGTCGCTACCAGTAGTGTTACTGGCCTCGACATCCAGCGCCATATTTTTTTTTTTTCCAGATGGACGATACAAACAGGTAAAAGGACATACAAATGAGGACAGCACATTAATAAACAAAAAGTACGGACACAGAATTACAATTAACACTTATTGGAGACGATTGCAGGCCCAACATATGCCTTTATAGGCGGGTTACTCTTTTTCCGCGGGAGGTAAGATCTCCCGCGGAGTGCGACGACTCGTCCGGCCGTCCGGGGGTCTCGCGTGGAGTGGGGCTATTCCCCTGAGGTGGAGGAATTTGGAGTGATCGGCGCGGTCGTACATTTTCCGCGCACATCTCACTACAAACTCCTCCACCGACTCCATTTTTAAATCGCGGGCAATTACGTCATTTCTGACGTAACGGCCCGCGTTTACTATGCCACGGAGCACGAAATTTTGTTGGGTCTGCAATCGTCTCCTAGTTGCGTGGGAGCACAGGGCGAACCATGCAGGGGCTGCATATGTAAACTGCGGACGAATGTAGGTTTTATACAAACCTACCTTCGTCCGCAGTGGCAGTTTCGACTTTAAAACTGGCCTTAGGAGGGCCCTTGCAAACTTTGTCTTTTTAATGACTGAGTTCGCATGGGCCCTCATGGTCAGTGACTTATCAATAGCAACCCCGAGATACTTCGCCGTGTGCTCCCACACAATAGCCTCATCCCGTAGCATCAACCGCGGCGGTGCATTCCGTTTCAGCCCGACGCATAGCGCGACAGTCTTACCCACATTGACCGTCAAGCGCCATTTGTCGAGCCAAACCGGAAGAAGGTTAAGCAACCTTTGCATCCGCGCCGCGGCGATCGCCGGCTTCGTCGACGAGGCGAAATACGCGCTGTCGTCCGCGAACAACGCCAGGGTGACACCCCTCTCTCCCTCGAGCCTATGCTCATCGGTGAGTAGAGGGATGTCGTCGGTGTAAACTGCGTAGAGCGCCGGCGAGAGGCAGCTACCCTGCGGCACTCCGGCCCTGATCTTGCGCGACTGAGACACTGCGCCCTCCACATCCACACAGAATTCTCTGTCGCGCAAGAAGGACGCTATTAGTCGCACATACTGGTGCGGCATGCTAGTTTGCTCCAGTAGCTTATAGAGTAGTCCCTCGTGCCACACCCGGTCGAATGCTTTCTCGATATCGAGAAATACAGCGACCGAGGTGCGACCGAGGTTCCACTCCTGGGCAAGGTGTTCTAGCACGCGCGCTAGTTGGAGCGTCGTGGAGTGTTGCTCACGGAATCCGAACTGCTCCTCCCTTACGGTGAGGTGCGGCCGGACTCGATGCAACACAAGACGCTCAAACAACTTCGAGCAGTGCGACAATAGCGTAATGGGCCGGTAGCTAGACGGTTGGCGGCGGTCCTTCCCTGGTTTGGGAAGGACAATGATTTTCCCGGACTTCCAAATGTCCGGGAAATGGCCTGTCCGTAGTATGCCGTTTGAGAGCCGCGCCATTTGGACTACGGCTCTCTTGGGTAGCTGCTTCAATATCTCCGCCGTTATCCCGTCGGTGCCTGCGGCTTTTCGCCTAGGCATAGCCGCTATTGCCCTCCGCATTTCTGCAGGAGAGACAAAAGCGACTTCGGACGGGATCGGCGGGTTGTCGGCGAGAAAATGCTCTACGCGGCTTATCACCTGTTGGTGTTGTTCGCGGATTGCCGGCGCGCTCGTTGATGCTACGGGATTCGGCATGAACTGCCCCTCTAGGTGCTCTGCCAAAATCTCCGCTCTCTCCGCGGCGCCGTACTGGCGGATGCCCGCTCTATCGTAGAGCGGGCATTGTGGAGGCGGCTTTCTAAGCAACTGTCTGTTGAGGCGATAGAGTGCAGCGGGCTCCGCGGCCGCGTCGTCAATGACGCGGTCCCAGTTAGCCCCTCTCCACTCTCTCACCCCATCAGACAGTTGGGCACTGACGGCATTGAGTCTCCGCTTGATCCTCGGGCAGCGTGTCTCGGCCCAGGCGCGACGTAGGACGCGCTTCTTACATAAGAGCGCTCTTAAACCTACTGGAAGATTACCTCGGCGATTGTCTGACCGCCTCACTATAGGCACAGTGGCGGCCTTCGCCGCCTCTTGTACTTTAAGAGTAAAGAGTGCGGCGGCGGTCTCCACAGCCTGCGGGCTATTCAGACCCTCGCCGAGATTGAGGCTTAAGAGCGCTCGCTGAAAGGCGTCCCAGTCTATACGCTGCCTGGGCTGTCTCGGAAGAGTACAGCTGGCCGAGGAATCAAAAGTGGCCATTATTGGCAAGTGCTGAGACTCAATGTCGTACAGCACTTCTACCTCCATTTGTGTTGTAGAGCGGAGATTTTGGCAGAGCACGATATCTAAGACGTCCGCCCTGCAATTGGGATTGGAGGGTACATGAGTGGGCGCATTTGGCCCGACTACGATGTACCCATCCCGTCCCGCGGCTTGTTGCAGTGCGCGGCCTGCGACATTGTTGGTATGGGAGCCCCAGTCTCTATGCTTAGAGTTGAGGTCCCCCATTACCAATGTCGGGCCGCTACCGTCTAGAAGTTGGCGGACGTCTCGGGGCAGCTTTTCCCTAACTTGACTTGCGTTGTTAGTGGGTGGGTAATAGGACGCATATATCCGCGTCTCGTCACCTCCCACCTTTAGACACACTCCGTTCGCTACTAGTGTGTCTAGAGGTGGGAGGTCTAGCTCCACGTGTATGCAGTCCCGTCGCACTAGTACGGCGGTGCCTCTGTAAGGCATGCCGGCCGGCGAGACTTTATCATTGCGATACACGTGGTAGCCTGAGACGCGGAGGTCATGATGTGGTGCCAGTTTAGTTTCCCCCAGCAGCATTACATGCGGGTAATACTGCTGGAGGAGTAGGCGGAGGTCAGCCATATTGGGTTTAATCCCTCCGGGATTCCAGTATATGGCCCTAAGGTCGCTATACATATTGTTTCAGCGACCCTAGAGCCTTAAACACCGCGGCCCACAGATCCCCACCGCTTAGGTACGCGGTGAGGATTTCCACCAGGGCCCCCAGCAAATCTTTTACTAGGGGGCTCCTGGTCGACTGTGGGTCGGCTGATTGGAGCAGCTGAGGCTGTGGCTGAGGCTGCGGCCGGGGCTGGATCGTACGCTGAGGCAGAGGCCCCGGCGCAGTCTCTGTTACGGCATTTGTAATTTGTTGCGGCCTGTCCACCGCCTCCTTCAGAGCCTTTTGGGCGAGGGGGGCAGGGGTACAGGGCGCGGGGGTGATTGGTGCCGGGGCCGAAGGCGCCGCCGCTGCCTTCTTCCGCTTGCGGTTTCTTTTTTTTTTTTTTGCAATAGTGCCTACCTCCTGTGGCGCGCGTTGCGTTGCAGGAAGGTTGGCCGGCGGCGCTAATGTTGTCGGCATTTGCGTGAGTGCCGCGGGCTTGTTTCCTCGGCCGGCAATTTGCCACCCTTCGGCTAGGTCTTGGACCTGCTCGGCCGTCAAGGGTGGCTGTTGGTGACCAGCGGGGGCGTTTTGTAGGTTGCCCTGCGGGGCCGGCGGCTGCAGGGCTATGCCGCGTCTCCTCGCCTCCTTACGGAAGGCCGCACACCGCTTATCGTTCGCGGTGTGCGCCTCTCCGCAGTTTGCGCAGGAGGGCGGGCCATCCTTAGGCCGTATGCATTCGACCGTCAAGTGGTCGCCTCCACAGCGGACACACTTTGGCGGTCGGAAACAGTTGGTCGAGGCGTGGCCGAACGCTTGGCAACGAAAGCATTGTGCCAAACGTTTTTCTTTGCGCCACGCCTCGATTGTTATCCCCGGCATTGACAGTAGCTCGCGGGTTTGGTAAAGGCGCTGAAGCTCAGCCGTGGACAGATGGTCGAGCTGTACATGAAATATACAGCCCGGTCTGCCCTTGGTGGGCCTCAGGGCCCTTACCAAGTTAGCTTTAAAGCCTAATTTAGCGAGGCCTGTCTTAATATCCTCCGGCATTGAGTCTGCGGGGAGTCCGCGCAGCGCGACTTTCGTCGGCATGTCCTCTTCGGCTGAGTAGCAGAACCAGCTCAGGTTTGGTTCCGCTTCTGCTATGCCGACGAGGTACCGCTGAACTGTGCGGTACTCCTCCGCGCTCTTGGGAAGGAAACGGATTCCTTTCCCGTACGGGCGGGCATTAGGGGCGTGTCCCAGCTGGGCGTGAAGCACTGCAAAGTGTCTCGCCCAGTTGGGAAACACCTCTACTATAATGGGTGGATACCCTTTCGTAGGTACCCCGTCATCGGCCTGCGCGTTGGCCGTGGCCGCGTTAGTATTTGCCGCCGGCGCGCTGGCCGCGGCATTACTGGTTGCCGCGGGCGACGTCGTCATCGGCGGCGGCGAGGGAGACGTTAAAACATGGGCATATGAAGTGCTCGGTCTCGGTGCTGGCATCGGCGGCACGAGTGTCGCCGGCGCACCGTGCGGAGATGCCGACCTCTCTAGGTCGGCGAGCTCCGCGTACTCCGTGGAGTCGCGGACCTCGTCGTCCTCGAGTTCGTCGGCCAGTTGAGGCGCCGCGCCTTGCTCGGGCGACGGTGACCTGGGCGGCGTGCGCAGATTTCGGCCTGCCCTGATCGGGAAGGCCAATGCGGCCTGCGTAGGGGTCGATTTATCGACCGGAGAGTGTTTATCGTCGGGAGAGCTTGCCGAGTTGGCCTCGGGCGACTCCTCTACGCACTGCCGCTTCTCGTCCTGCGTGACGTCCTCCTCGAAGGAGGGCGGAGTGCGGCGGCGCGCGGCTTGGGGCTGGTGTGCCGCTCCGGTTTCCCGGAAGCCTGTACATTTAGGTACAGCCTCCTTGAGCCCGGGATGCGGCATCGAGAAGGTCACGTCCGAGATTATTTTAATCGCGGCACGTGACCTCTCTCCCATTATCTCGCGTGACACCACTGGTCGGTGCTCGCTGGATGTAGGAGGACATTGTTGTGGTGGGCGGCTCAAAGCGCCTCGCACCGTGGTTATAGGGGTAGGGATTTTCCCTCCCCTACCTCCCCGGTGGGCGCCTGCACCCCTACCTCTATCTGACATATTTTTTTCGAACACACGTTTCTATAAGAAACGTGCTTCCGAAAAAGAAATTTTGGGTGGTGCACTACTGCATTCACATTAGTGCCGGCTTGTTTGCAACTTGTGAAAGAATAAAGTAACAAAACAAAACAATAGAAATAGCGGATGATAAGTAACACTTACCGACAAAATCCGCAGTATGGCGGCGGCGCTGGCGTCGACTCAGTTGCTCGACTGAGTTGACAGTCTGCACCTGTAGGTGGCGCTGATTGTCGCGGCGGGGGGCCTCGACGCCGGAGCGGGACTCAACGGCGGAGGGTGCACTAGTCGCGACGGGAAGAGCCTGGAGCACGGACGTCTACGCGAGCCTCGAAGCTGGGACCACGCACGTACGTCAACCAGCTGAAGCACCGACTACGCGACGGGTCCAGACTCGACCTGGACGGCTGTAGGTACCCGGGATGGGTCCGGGAAGGGGAGTCTCGACGCCGGAGCGGAGAATCGACCCTTCACGGTAGCACGACGGGAACTTACGGGAACAGCGGGAATCAGGTATCGATCCTATTGTTCGCAGGAAACAAGAATTGCCTTAGGAAAGATACAAAAAGAAGATACTCTTATGAGACCGGCAATACCTGCACGAGTAAAGCTTCCAATAGTCTTGAGATATTTGGCAACTGGCGATAGTTTCTCGACACTTGAAAGTAATTTCCGAGTTCCTAAGAGCAGTATTAGTAAATTTCTGTCGTCAGTCTTAGATGCCATATATGAAGCACGAGTACATACAGGTTGGCAAAAAAGTCCTGAAACGGAACTAAAAAAATTTGTCACTGGCAACACTCCTTCTATCCATTGACAATGACATTATGTAGGTACATGTTGTGTCATTTCTTGTAATCAGCATCGTTACTTGTGTAAAGTACTACTACTACTACTACTACTGTGTGTCTGTCTAGTGGAACTTCGGATTACTCTTCTGTTCATTTTACTTACACAAGCTGTAAGTACTTGTGTAAGTAAAATGAACAGAAGAGTAATCCGAAGTTCCACTAGACAGATCATTTATAAAGTTTATATGAGATGTTTGGTTGAATTCGAAGCCGGAAAATATTTGTCCGACCTCGACGATGTTTATAAAAGAACTGCCGAAATGGCAGGTAAAATGTGGTTTTATTTATGTAATCAGATATAATATTTGTGATTCAACTTAAGTAGAATAATTCTCTCAAAATGATATTTTACGTTGTAATGTACAACCGCGAATTCGAGGTTATGTTTATAAAAATGCATTTGTAAAGTAGTGCTGCTACGTAGTCTTGATACTTTTCTATTGGCATTTCATAAATTAATTAATTACATACATAAATTATTAGTTTTGTGGTTCCTGTAATTACTTAGGTACTTAAATAAATGTATATTTTTAGGTAAATCTGTCAGTACTGTAAGACGAATTGCATTGGAAGGACAAATAAATAAAGGTATTTTCGGCACACCAGGGAAACATAAAGCGGGGCGACATAGGAAAGCATTGGATGATTTTGACTTGTGTACAATTAGACAAAAAGTTCAATTCTTTTACACAGTAAAAAAGATGGTAAGTAAAACTTGTTGTTTATTTTTATTTTAAGACACTCTCAAGCAAGAATCTCTTATAAAGTTTACATTGAATATATTCCAAATACCTTTCTATCATTTTTAGGCACCAACTCTACGGAACCTTTTACAAGTAGTTAGAGAGGATCTTGCGTTTGATGGAAGCCGTGAACACTTACGGAAGGTCCCAATAGCTCTGGGCTTTAGGTACAAAAAGTGTCAATCAGAAAGACAAGTTTTGATTGAAAAGCCAATTATTGCTGCAAAACGAGAAATCTACCTGGAAAAGATTATGAAAAACAGAAATTTGCCCGATGAACTAAGAAAGGAGATCATTTATTTTGACGAAAGCTATGTCCATACTTCTTATAAATTAAAGAAGTGTTGGCAATCCATTGACGTCTCTGGAATAAAAGAAAATGTGTCCAAAGGAAAAAGGTAATAGTTGTTGTTGAACCCTTCAGCAATACATAGTTCTGTTCAATATCTGGGTATTTTTTGTTTATTGATTAATTAATTTTTTATTGCACAATAAGTTATAAAAGACAAGACGTCTTAACCAGAAATATTATGGTGTATAATATATAGGCGGCCTGGCCTTATAACTATGTAGCAACAACCCTCAGATAACCTTTTCAATGTGTTTTGTTTTTAGGTATATCATTGTACATGCAGGAAGTGAAAATGGTTTTGTCCCAAATGCCTTATTAATATTTAGTGGGAGAAATAAAAATGAGGACTACCATTCCGAAATGAATAAGACAAATTTCATGAAATGGGTCACAGAGAAATTAATACCGAATTTGCACAAACCTTCGATTATAGTAATGGATAACGCCCCGTACCATTCAGTAGTTCGCAATAAGGCGCCTACCTCCGCATCAAAAGTTGCCGAAATAAAACTGTGGTTGTCAGAGAACAATATACAATTTGAAGACAATGCAAGGAAACCAAACCTGCTAATGATTGTTAAACGACACAAACCTGAGCCAGTCTATGAAATAGATGAGCTTCTAAGTGAGCATGGTCACACAGTGGTAAGGCTTCCACCTTACCACTGTGACTTGAATCCAATTGAATTGATCTGGGGTATGGCTAAACATAAAATTGCCTCACATAATGTGGCAGCAGTTGACATTAAGGTAGGTAACACTTAAATTAATAAATTTTATATTAAATTCGTAAAAAATTAAGTACATATTATTTTTATTTATTTTAGGCAGTTGCTGAACAAGCATTTCAGAGCATCTCTCCAGAAGACTGGAAAAATTCATGCCAGCACGTGATGAAAATAGAGAGGGATTATTACCAAAGGGGACACACTCTGTATGATGATATAGAAAAAATTATAATAAACCTCCAAGATGAAAGCAGCAGTAGTGACACATCCGAAGATAGCCTGCCAATAATTGGAGAAAGCTCACAAAACGTGTGTGATGATATTTCTGATGTCGAATATTTAGATGAAAGCATTTTTGATTCTGATTAAAATTCGTGCCTATTAATTTATTTATTTATTTATTATTATTGTTTGATACATATGAACCTGTATGAATGACATAAAGAACACACAACATAAAAAGATAATTAGATACCAAGAAGCCTATAAGTATACCTTCACAAGTACTAAAGACACCTGCCTAAAAAAATTGTATTTATATGAAAGTATCAAAACCGTTATTGTCGTAGTATATAGGGTGGCCATATCAAACACTAGTGGCGCCACCATTAATGTCACGACTTTTTTGCCAACCTGTACAGGGGCCCAAGGCCCCACTGCTAAAATACGAATGCACTAATAGAGTGTCGATGGTATGTCACTTGAATAGTTTTTGACATTTGGTATTCTCTTATTTGTGTAAGTCCGATGCCATTTCATTGACACACCATCAACCTACTATTGATCTTTTCGGTAGTCTGTTAATCAATTGTATTGAATGGAATTGTAATTGTTGGTGCAAACGGTATTCTCTTCGCTATTTGACGTTTGTTTGACAGTTGTATCAATAGTCTTTCAGTGGTGATTTAGCCATTGACTTACAATTGAACAACAACACCTTTTTTGTACCATTTTCTATTTTCACATCAACCATGAGGTCCTCAGCTGCCTCTTTACGTTGGCGTATTTTAGCCCCGGCGAATGCTGCTGACCGCAGACGTCGTCTTTTGAGCCAGCGCCGCAAATCTCGTGCCCAATTACGATTAAAGACGCCTTCGATCTTCCTGAGGCAGAGTTTATAAAAACTTTTCGTCTCGGTAAGGCGCGAGTGAGTGCTCTCATAGAGGAACTAATCCCCTATCTCCCCAGGCAGCGACGTCGGGATGGGATATCGACCGATTTGAAGGTAACTAGGAGTTTAGTACCTATGTAACTACCTACTTATAAAAATATACCGATTGATCGTTAATTTTTAAGTAATATTAAATATATAAAATTTTGTTTTAAAGTCTTTATTTCAATTTTCAGGTATTAATAACATTGGCATTCTATGCCACAGGGTCTTACCAGACATTGGTGGGGCAGAGTGTGTTTCACAATGTCGCACAGACACAGTCTCAAGGTCTGTGCGACAAGTAACAGCAGGAATAAATTGTACAGGAGTAATATATACCAACAGTGTATTATATTTATTATTTAAATGTTTTTTTTTTTAAATTGACTGTATGTTACTTGTTGTAGATTTGTGACTCAGAATTAAACATTCTATGCATGGACGCCAGCAGCCCAGGCTCAGCTCATGACTCGATGGTTTGGCAAGGGCATCCCCTAAGTCACCACTTGAGGGACCTCTCCAATAATGGAGAGCAAGTGTTTTTATTAGGTACATACTTAGTTCATTATTTACAGCAAATTGTTATTAATATTTTTTAGGTGATAGTGGTTACCCATTGCGTGCCACTATGATGACTCCTATCTTGAACACCAGAGAGGGGTCACCTGAGCATTACTACTATCAGAAGCAGGTGACGGCACGCAATGTAGTGGAGCGTTGCATTGGTGTTCTAAAAGCTCGATTCCGATCTCATAATCGACATCAAGGTTAACATTTTGTATTGGTGCTTATATTCAATGGGGACTAAAGCTTGACATGCTCTGGTTGATACAAAGAATAATAAATTTATAAATAGAATAGGCACTATTTCACTGCCTCCATGTACAGTCAAGAGCACGTAGACCTTTACACCTTCCAATATAAGCTGGCCCTGTGTAGCATGCGGCGTAGCAGATACGCGGGACCAGCTTATATTGGAAGTGTAAAGGTGCTCTTGCCTGTACAATATAATAGAAAATATTAAATATATTACATGCTTTTAGATGTTTGTTAGTGGCACGTGCCCTACACTATGACCCCATCACTGCTGCAAACATAGTAAATGCATGCTGCGTGTTACACAACATCGCCTTAAATAATAATAGAACCCCTCTGTTCTCTCTAACACCTGAGGAAGCCGAAGAAGAAAATGAAAGGCAACATCAGGCAAGTTTTATACATAAGGTTTTTCCATTTAAAAATAAAAGATTATGTATATAATTTGTGTATATTGCACTTAATCAGTCTTAAATAACAGCCTTTTATTTACTTATTATTGCACTTAATCAACCTTAAATAACAATCTTTTATTCACTAATTATTGCACTTAATCAGCCTTAAATTTTGATAATCTATCTAAATATATATGATCATCAAAAAATCTTTCATTTACTAATCAGGCTGAAGATCAAATAGGAGGGAATGAGAGATCGAATCCAGAACAGCAGAACCGTCGAGTCCATCCCGAGCTTCTAAGAGGCCGGGAATTGCAGCAAGCTCTGGTTGAAAGGCTGTAGATAGTCTGGTAGATAGGTATGTATGCAAGTTTATATCACTACATAGTATAAAACAAAGTCGCTTTCTCTGTCCCTATGTCCCTTTGTATGCTTAAATCTTTAAAACTACGCAACGGATTTTGATGCGGTTTTTTTTTATTGATAGAGTGATTCAAGGGGAAGGTTTTAAAGTATCATACATTCCAAAATTCCCACGGGAAAGCGGGATACACGCAAACGAAGTTGCGCGGGTTTCGCTAGTATAGTATATAATAATAAAAGAAAATAATTATGTAATTACATGTACATGTACTTTGTTACAGATTGCAGATGGCAGACTGGTATATGACTGGTATAGAATGTAATTTTGCATTAAGTCTATTTTATGTTTGTAAACATTACATCATGAGCTAGTGAAAAGTATTTTTATTTTATTCTTATATTTACATTTTTCTAAATATGACATTAAAATTTGAAACCCTCACCAATGGTTAATTCTATTCATTTCGTGGCCTTTTCCAATGATTAACTGCCTCTTTCAACACGTCGCATATGGATTCCAAAGCAGCCGAGCTCTTTGGTGGCTTCTGCATAGTCTCTCCATTTCCTCCAACCGCTCTGTGGCTTGGTGCAACG
Organism: Endotricha flammealis; assembly: GCA_905163395.2. Lineage (NCBI taxonomy): Eukaryota > Metazoa > Arthropoda > Insecta > Lepidoptera > Pyralidae > Endotricha > Endotricha flammealis. The sequence continues at coordinate 2,278,009 of LR990881.1, read as the reverse complement.
CTGGCTCATTCTCTAAAAAGAAAGCATACATAATTTTACTTATCCTATTGAGCACGAGGCAAGTATGTATAAGTATTTTGAAATTGGTTCAACCAACCTGTGCATTGTCGGAACATTTGCGAACGACGCCGCCGACGTCTCCGACGCGGCGCAGCAGGCGTGGCCTGACTGATGGGGTCAGGGTCAGGAGTTGCCACCACAGGAAGCTCCCTGCTGGTGCAAGGGTTAGTGGCAAGCAACTGCTCTACACTTTGCGATCTGAAAAAAATAATAATTTGATTGTTACTATTTTTTTAAATATATTACAATACAGGGAGGAAAAAAACGACGAACACAGCCGAAAGTTTGATGATATGTACCTTACATACATGCGTTTTGTGCAAGTTTAATTTAAAAATAGTTTATTGAAAAAAAAGGCACTGACCTGCTAATTTTCTACGTGTAGGTATCCCTAATACTACACAACAATATACGCATACGGCAAAAATACCTACACGGACAGAAACTACTACGCTACGGACAGTCCGTAGGCCACGACACACACATACCTGCCTACCTATTCATTGAAATTCTTATTATCACTTAAAAAATCAAAGTTTTTACATTAAAAACCGAAGTACGTACCGGAAAGTATCTACTACACACAATGCTCGATGTGTACGAGCGCCTCTTATGCCACACAACACTCAAAACCACAAAGAACTCGTAAAACACTAAACACCATTCAAAACGCCTAATCCATTTAACAAATAACAAATAAAACTAGAAATTTTCATAATTTAGTTTTAGTATTTTACCTATTGACAGAAGTTTATTAATTTGTCACTATGGTAACCGTGACAATTACTATGCATAGCAGGTGCACGTCGAGCTTTATACAATTTTGGCTCCTATGTCATAGAACTTAAGAACGGTACAAAGTCCAATATGTAAAGGTCGACCTGCTCTTGCCTGTACGTAAGGAACAGCTGATTTAGGGATGAAAACACACAGTTATTCAAGGAATGTTTGTTAGTCAATTACTCCGAAACTATTACACTTAGAGAAAAAATCTTTCACGAGCATAAAGTAGATGTATAAACCTCTTAAGATATTTCGGGAGTGTCGGTCGCTCTCAGGGCACCCTGTATAATGTATTTCATACTTTACCTACCTTACTAATGGAATGACATCGTATATCAGTTCCGCCGCAACCTCTACCTCCGGCACGATCACCTCCTCAGAACACAGAAAGAAGAGAAATGTAATAAGACAGTTTTTGTACCGGAACCGATGTCGCCACTTACACACACAGTTACATTTTAACACATTCATAGAATAATCTCCGACAGTCACACTCACACAAATCGTAAGCCCGTGATTTGCAGTTCGATTACGAACACAGATGTAAGAAGTGTATTATAGTGACGGGCACCTAATGAAAAAGGGCGACAAGCATTATCGATAACTACCTCTCGATATTTTACAATAACGATTTATTACGGACTACAACTATGAACTATAATACCTATTTAATTTTAAATAATTAATAAATTACCAAAGTTTTTAGTTTTTATTTATTTTATTTTTGGAAAATAGTAATTTTTATACAACCAATTAAAAGAAAGAACTTTAAAAAAATTAGTACATAATAACAAGCGATTTTTTTTAAACTAATCAAATGAGTTTTTAGGTGAGCTACTTTCCCCTTGAGTTTGATCCAATACTTATGGGACTAGGACACCCTGTACAAGGAATGCACTGTAGTAAAAGTTTCAAATTATTATACTTTCAAAAATTAGAAATACAAAATTATCGATACTAAAATATTCTACTTTTGGCAGCACTACATGGCTTGTGCGACGGCCATTATCACTTTGACAGATCGCGGAAGCTATAAGCGGCGGTACCACGATATTTTCACAACATTGTAATTATCGTTACGTTTGCATTCCATTGTACGTGCATACCGCAAAACATTGAAAAACGCGTATCCAAAACAAGCAATGGACAATATTTTTAACGGAAGTATCGACTATGCCGTATATTGTTTAATGATTTCTATGCCTCAAAAATATTTCGTTAATTTGTCATTTATATAGAAAAATATTAAATAAATGACTTACCTATGATAAGTAACACCACTATTACTTGAATTTACCGTATCACTGCGATTTTTGCACGTAATTAAAGCACAAGCCGGCATTTTTGTTGACATTCACGGACGTGTGTTCGCGGAAGCGTTGTTTTGTGAATGACTTAGAACAATCAAGTTCCTGCACATTTGTGCAGAAAATGGCGTCATGTGCCCCGCCCACAAACCATATCTCTTGTATTGTGATATCTGTGATCACCTCACTCTCTTGCACTTCTACCTCTACCACCTCATCGCGTTGCTGTTTAGAAAAACAATATGTAAAATATAAAGCAATGTAATCAAGGGAATGAACAAAGAGCATACCAACAATAAATTTTGCAAAGAAAATTAATTAAATGAACATTGAGGATAGGTAGTCGGCAAATGAAAGAGGTAATTAGATTAGAGAATTAAGAACATAATATAATTTTGTTAATATTGTCATCATCGTTATGAAATTTGGTAATTTACATAGATAAAATAAAATAAATAAAATAAAATAGCCTTTATTGCTGTTTGTTACAGTATTACAGGTAATGTATGCCTTAAAACTACAATATTATAATATAACTTAAAAACAAAATATTTTACATAAATCGGCAAACGGTCGTTAATCAAGTACCTACAGCTTGTCTTCCGACATAGGCCTCCTCTAAAGATTTCCATTCTTTCTTGTTTTTTGCGATGCGAGTCCACAATGGACCTGCTATTTTACGGATGTCATCCTCCCATCTCTTAGTCTGTCTACCTCTGTTCCTTTTGTTATCACGTGGGTACCATTCTGTTGTTAATCTTGTCCATTTCTCCTTTCTTTCTCTGATCATGTGTCCCGTCCATCTCCACTTAAGTTGTTTGTAAGTTGTATATGCATTCCTAAAATTTGTTTTACTTTTTATTAATTTTAATTTTACTCGATCCTTTCTCTTAACTCCTATTGTGCTTCTCTCTATTCCGTTTTGACAAATTTTTATTTTATTTGCTTGTTTTTCTGTTAACGCCCATGTTTGACAACCGTATAGTAAGCATGGTAGAATGCACATATTATATACTTTTCTTTTTTCTTTCATAGGCATTTCCGTATTCTTCATGACTTCGCTAAGTGACCAAAATCTTTTCCAAGTATTAGCTATTCTTCTATCTATTTCTTTTTGCATGCATTCTTCGGTAGATATTAGCTGTCCTAAGTATAAATATTCACGTACGTATTCTATCGGTTCTTTGTTAACTTTTATTTCTGTTTGTAAGGAGTTTGACATTATTTTTGTTTTTGTTAAGTTCATTGACAGACCTGCTTTATCACTTTCGTCCGCTAGTTGCTGTAGCATTATTTCTAATGTTTTTGGGCTGTGAGAAAATAAAATTAGGTCGTCTGCGAAGCGTAAATGGTTTAAGTTTTCGCCATTGATATTCAACCCCTTATTTGTCCATTCCAGGTTCCTGAATATCATTTCCAGGACGGCTGAAAACAGTTTAGGTGAAATAGGGTCTCCTTGGCGTACACCTACCAATTTACATAGATAACTAACACTTAATGGCTTGTGGCGAATACCGGGCAGAGGCTCTCTAAAATCCCGCCCCAAAATGTTGTACAGCCGCTCTTGAAGCGGTGTTAACGGGGTCTTCTTTGATGGCCCCCCACCTAAATAAAAAAAAATGGAACCTACTTATTTATGTCAATTTTATCATTCTAACTTAATTTTGTTATAATAGAAGAATATGGAATTCTTATACATGGACTGACATTGACAGCGGGACCGATTGGTATCAGCAGTAATTGGGTGTGGTTTACCTGTGGCTGTAGCTTCAGCCTTTTCCAGTTTTATTTTTCTCATTAGTTTGGATTTGTATTCATTATAATACTGAAAAATTAAAGTTTTTATAAGTGAAAATTGTTTGCAATATGTATGTATTAGAAAGAAACAAGGTAATTATTTTTTAACTGACTTCAAAAAAGGAAAAGGTTCTATGTTTCATTGTATACTGAAAAAAAAAAGAAAAGAAAGAAAGAAAAGAAAAAATATTTATTTGGAACACTAAACAACAATAACTTATAATCACAAAAGCATTCTAAGCATAAACCAGGTGTATCTCTACAAAGTGGACAATAGAAAAAAAAGCGGCTTTCCGCTTTTTGTGGACATTTAAGAGTCCCTATAAGCCAGAAGGCCAGAAAACCGAAAATACTACTTTTTTCAAGGCTAATTTCTCAATAACTATAAGATTACTGGTAATTTACTTAACACACAGTCATACATCACCTATTTATCTAGTAAGCTGACAATTTTTCGTTTTGATTATCATTCAATAATAATTAGAAAAACAAAAAAATCAAACATACGTTTTAACATTTTAGCAAAACACGAGGTTTTCCAAGTCCTTTTTTAGCTAACTGGTAGTGAATATCAATCTCAAAAAAATTATACGTACTGGTCGTATAGTTTATTAGTAGGTGGACAAAAAAATATTTTTAATTTTTTTTAATCAATACTCAAAAACAATTAAATTCCTCGCTGAAAAACTCGAAGAAAATCGTGCGCGAAAACGTCATTTTACTCGTCAAAATACAATTATTTTGTCAACAACTTTTAAACGTTATGAAACTTGAGGTGTTTATCTAAGCAATACAAATTTTTAAAATTTATTTTACTACATCTTTTTTTTGTAATAAATATTCTAAAAAAATGCTTATAATTCGGTGCGCAAGCCTGTCGCATTCAGTTGCGCCCGAGGGCTTCTCGACGTCGGACCTGTGTCGCTGTGACCTGTGCCACTCCCGACGTAACTCGCTCTATTGCTCGCGAGTTTATTCTACACCTAAGCAATTTTGATACTGTGAGTATTTTTTTCCATACTTTAAAATGTACTTCGATAAATTTAAACTTAGGTATTAGTAAATGTTCAAGTAAGTGTAAAAGTGTTTTCTATACCATCAGTAAAACATGTTTTTAATTTTCAGAAAATGGGTCGTAAAAGTGAACTTTACTACCAGGGAAAAAATCTTTATCCTTGGGAGGAAATCCTTGAAAGGAAAAAAGGAAGGGAACCTCTTTACAAAATTTCAGCTTTCTAGGTTGAGCGTCCCGGGTAATACATGTGCAGTGCCATTATTCCTGTTCCCATGGGAATTTCACAAAATAACGAAAGGAACCTCCATGAAACATTGGAAACTTCTAGCACTTGCAGTTTCAGAACACGTAATGATTCAGTGATATACACGTTCAGTCCCATTATTCCCGTTCCTGTGGGAATTTCTAAATAAAAATACCCTATGTGTTACTCCAGATTAAATTCTACTCGTGAACCAAATTTCATTATAATCCATTCAGTAGTCAGGATTTACACATTCAGTCCCGTAATTCCCGTTCCCGTAGGAATTTTGAAAAGAAACATACCCTAAATGTTAAGTTGAGCAAATCGCTACATATTAGTGAAAACCGCATCCAAATCGGTTCAGCCGTTTCTGAGATTAGCGTGTACAAACATACAAACAGACGGACAATATTTTTCGAAATTCTTGTTCTATTGCTTATTCTTCATCGCCCTAAACTATTTTTTTGGAAATATATTCAATGTACAGACAAACTTTTTTTACACTTTTATTATATTATAGATGACCATGCTTGTCAACATTTTTTTGAAAATCAATCTTTTATTTAAAAATTAATCCAAAATCATTTTACTAAACTACGTTTGTTTTCGGCTTGTTAAACTAAAACCCGACTAATATTTACCATTAATAAATGTGTTTTAACATTTAACTATTTTTTAATATATATATATATATGTATATATATATATTAAAAAATAGTTAAATGTTAAAACACATTTATTAATGGTATATATATATATATATATATAATGTGTATATATATATGTCGCAGTGTAGCATACGGTCATGAGTATGGACATAGACGCTAAGCAGAACGAGGGTGCGCCATCTAGCGGCGTGTTGAGAAAACGTTGCTTTGGCGCGCTCGGATGGAGCCGTGGCGGTTGGCGGGCTCGATTGTACACAGTTGGTTGTCGAGCGCCATAGAGAGTAGTACTCGTAGTCACGGAACTGTCGCGTTTTACCTAGTGTCTATTTTGTATTAAGTCATATTAAGAAACTGTACCTAATAAAATGTGTGTTGTAACAGCGATTGAAAAAAAGACCTAGACTGAGGTTTTTCTTGCGGCATTTCTTTTCCATCAGTGGTCATTCCGAAGTGCTAGTAAATTCAATAAACATTCTTTAAGTAAAACTAAAACCGTTGTTTCTCTCATATCACGACTACCCTCGTTACGCCCTTGTGATGTTGAATTGCACATCGAAATAACCGCTAGGCTATCCGACATCAGAAGTGAGATGCAAGTCGTGGTATTGAGAGTTTAACAAATCTCAGTCTGGTCTGACTCAGTCTAGTTGTGACGGGTAAGACGTGACAAATCAAGAAAGTACGTGTTCGATGTACGACGGACAGTCTGCTGTCGTCGACCACGAGTGGTGGAGTTTGCGGACTACGAGTAGCGGATTCTACCGACAAAGAGTATCGTATGGTGGGTACTTAACCTCCAAACGTATCAAAATTCTAAAATAGTGTCATTTCAGGTTTATGACCGTGCGAAACTCGACGATGTGTGACGGGTAGCTGAGGCTGAGACGCGACGCGCACCAGGCGGTGGCGGTACTGGCGGTGCAGCGGCGGCGGCGTGGTGGCGGCGTGCCCCGAGTCGCAGTGCAATTGAGGCAGAGACGTGCCACGACACGAGTGAACACGGGTGTGTGTGCCCGTGGCGGACTGGTAAAGTGTACCCTCCGATATTATAAAAAAAGGTCAGTGTTGATTACGTATGATGCTAAGTTTAAGCTTAAAGTGTTAAGTTGAAGCTGATACTGTGTATGAAGTTCAGCTCATTGGTCATTTAGCACTATTCATTGAAATTAATGATTTAGAGGTCAAGGTCATTTAAAGGTTAATGCACACAATGATTTAGAGGTCAAGGTCATTAAAAGGTTAATGCTCAAAATGATTTAGAGGTCAAGGTCATTTAAAGGTTAATGCACACAGAATAAAGTATTTTTGACTTCAACTTTGACTTTGAGATTTTTGACTTTGGAGGTCAAAATCAAATATATCACGTGGAGAGTGGGGTTCTTAAAAGGGGTTCAAAATTTTCATCCTTTTATCGCTAGGACGCACCGTTTTCGAGATAAACGTTTTTTTTTAAATTATTTTCACTTAGTAACTTCAATGAACTCAAACAATGTTTTATTTTCGATTTCCGGACAATGGAACGAGACGAGGATCAGCGGGTCAGCGGTGTGCAGACTCTGAAGTGGACCAGGTTTGCTCGTGATGATGGCGAGCTGGCGAGGCAGACGGGACCACTGGCGCAGTCGAGGTGCCCGGGATTTCTTGAGGAGAGTATTGTTTGATAATTTTAAAGTGGAGACTACTGAGCAATGACTTAAGTTTTGAATTTTGAAAAGTTTTGTTTTCATGTAAAGTGAGAGACACTTAAAATTAAATTTTGAGAGATAGTTGCTCAATGGTTTCGATTGTGGAGTATAATTTAGAGTTTAGTTCAAATTGTGCTCAGAAAGTAATGTGCCATTTTAAGTTGACGTACCAATTTATAATGTTGAGTCTGATGAGGACAGTGCCGGTGAAGGCCCTTCTAACTGTGTGTGAACACTTACTGTCATGGCTACTTATTTGGTTAAACCGCACGCTTCAGTCGTAGTCGTAACTGCGAATTTTCGTACAGGGCGCGATGCGCGGCTGAGGGTGTGGCAGTCTATGTCTCATGGGAGACCATGTCATTGTGATGAGCACAGATGACCATGTCATTGTGATGACCACAGATGGCCATGTCATTGTGATGACCACAGAATTGTGGTGACCACAGATGACCATGTCATTGTGATGACCACAGATGACCATGTATATTGAGTATACCGATTCCATGTGGGAATCCTTGTCTTTATGTCTCATGGGAGACCATGTCATTGTGATGAGCACAGATGACCATGTCATTGTGATGACCACAGATGACCATGTCGTTGTGATGACCGCAGAATTGTGGTGACCACAGATGACCATGTCATTGTGATGACCACAGATGACCATGTATATTGAGTATACCGATTCCATGTGGGAATCCTTGTCTTTATGTCTCATGGGAGACCATGTCATTGTGATGAGCACAGATGACCATGTCATTGTGATGACCACAGATGGCCATGTCGTTGTGATGACCACAGAATTGTGGTGACCACAGATGACCATGTCGTTGTGATGACCACAGATGACCATGTATATTGAGTATACCGATTCCATGTGGGAATCCTTGTTATTTTTTTGTGGCCTGTTAGTAATGTGTGTTGATCGTGTGACTTTGATTTTAAAATTTTGATTACCTATGTTAACTTACTATGAGGCATACTTTCTTCCTTATTTTTCTATGTACCTACTAACCTTTTAGTCAGGTTAAGCCGAGCGAGAGTTAGCTCCATTATTTAAAATTGAGTCATTTTTATTTAAGAGTTTTGATGAAACGAAGGCAAATCTTAATAAGGTTTCTATTGGTGAAATAGTGACAAATAAGTTTTAAGTAATGAGAAAAATTTAGTTGATTTAATTACGAGTTACTGACTTGAAATGTAATGTAATGACCGGACGTTTTGTGTCCGATGTATCCGATGGACTTGACATTATATGTTCGATGGACTGAACTTCTTGTGTGACTCGATGCCTATGGATAGGATTGAGTTTGTGTGTTGGACCAATACTGTTGGTATGAGAAGTGATGCAATGTAATGCATTGTAGTATGTTAATTAAGTTTCTTTGAGTAAAGTTTTCTCATTACTACAACCGATCCCTCTGTTGTTAAGGCCAAGAGAACTGAGTAGATTGTATTGGCAAAATACATGAAGTCTAAGTACCAATTTTATTGACGTGAGTAATGATTATTTTACTGTAAGTGATTTAGTTTTGTTTTTTTTAATTTTGTCAAAACTGGTTTCATGACTTCAAGCTGCATATGTTGGCATGTAGTCGTAGCTCCGGTCTAACCGAAGAGTGCGCGATGCGCGCAACTATGCATCCTATCACTGGTTAAGTGAAATCACTGGTAAAGTGAAATCGCTGGTCAAGCGAAATCGCTGGTTAAGCGTAAAATTTTAGAATGGTCGCTAGTCAAGTGACTACTAAATTCAATGCTGGTCAAGTAACGACGAAAATAAAAAAAAAATAAAAAAATAAAAGTGATAGTGTAAACAAAAAAAAAGAGTTGTATCGCTGCTCAAGTGATACAACATTATTGAGGTTCTAAAACCTGTTTGTTGTTTGTACATGATTGTTTGATGAAACAAGGTCACAGGGATGATCTAGTGGTTGGTCACAGGGATGATCAGCTGTAACCACAGGGATGGTTATGGCACCTTGCTTTTGATGAACTCTGTTATATTCGGTTGTTATTTGATTTTATTTTCATTATTGGTACTAAGCTCTTCATGGTTAGGTACTTGATTTGCTAAGCTAAGTGTGTTTACTTAGAATAGAAGTAAATTGGACTTGATATTGAAACTTTGGATTTGAGTTAGAGAGAAAGTCCTATGTGTGGTCAGGAGTGACCGAACGTTGTGATGCTGTGTGAGTGTTGATTGTTTCAGAATCACACGCGAGGACGCGTGTCTTGCAGAATGGCCGTGTCGCAGTGTAGCATACGGTCATGAGTATGGACATAGACGCTAAGCAGAACGAGGGTGCGCCATCTAGCGGCGTGTTGAGAAAACGTTGCTTTGGCGCGCTCGGATGGAGCCGTGGCGGTTGGCGGGCTCGATTGTACACAGTTGGTTGTCGAGCGCCATAGAGAGTAGTACTCGTAGTCACGGAACTGTCGCGTTTTACCTAGTGTCTATTTTGTATTAAGTCATATTAAGAAACTGTACCTAATAAAATGTGTGTTGTAACAGCGATTGAAAAAAAGACCTAGACTGAGGTTTTTCTTGCGGCATTTCTTTTCCATCAGTGGTCATTCCGAAGTGCTAGTAAATTCAATAAACATTCTTTAAGTAAAACTAAAACCGTTGTTTCTCTCATATCACGACTACCCTCGTTACGCCCTTGTGATGTTGAATTGCACATCGAAATAACCGCTAGGCTATCCGACATATATATATTTAAATACGATTACTGTTTTGAAGATACGAAGATGAACATCATTAATTACAATAACAGTTAAGAGAAGGATTTTGGGTTATGAAAAGCATCGGTCGGTTCAAGAGTTTCACGAAACTGTCTGTTTATCGTATCCTGATCTTCTTGATTGAATTATGGATTCTATACCACCACGGGGAACTAACCCGGGTGGCGATGACGGTGTCGCCCAGCCATCCCTGACGCCGTCATATATTATATACATAGCTTGCAAAAATCATAACTCTCCTTATGGCTTAAAGTTGGGTAAAAATAAACATACGTTATAAACACAATAAATAAATAATAACCATAGAAATGGTGCAATATATTATTATATTAGGTACCTAAATTATTTCTGTCATGTAGTAGTGCTATAGTGTGGGATCAAAACTGTTTGTTTCCGCTACACCGTACCACTACGATGTTTCGGACGCTCGCACGCACACTACTCTGATAAATATCTAAATTAGCAGCGAGCTGAAACTTGAAGGGGCTCTTAAACAGTAGTGACAATCTTTTTTTTTAGGTAGATGTACATCACCACCATCGCTAGTCCGAATTTTAGTCTGTCTGTCTCTTTGTTTTTTTACTTTCAACAATTCCCGGATAACACTTAATCTAAAATCATATTCGTTGTGTGCGCGATGACAGCGCCCCTAGTGGCCACAACATTCAGGACTTGTCATCTGTCAAATCATGTCAACTAGATGATAAGATATTTTTGTGATATTGATTTTCGACTAGTTTTTCAACGAAATTGAAAAAAATAGTGTAAAAAGGAGTGTGTATTATACCTAGCGATTTTCTGCCACGTGAAAAATATGGATATTATAATGCGTACGGGATTTGAATCGATTAAGCATAAAATACATTTCCAACCTCAAACTGAGCAAAAAGGAAAAAAATTAGTATTAGCACAGCATGTGAGAGAAGTGGAAGAGCTTAGAACGAACGGGAAAAGCTTCTTAATAAGAGCTCTGATCATAAGACAAACGTCTGTGACACAAACTCCCTACAAAACATCATTAAATGTGAGTACATACCTACCTACATATCAAGTTATAGAAATAGTATATTTGAGTTAGCTTCATGTCAGCTTACTTATATTAATTATTTTATTGTTTATTTTAATTCCAGATAAATGATGAACGTTTTGTTACAAATGTTAAGTGCGACTGTGTTTACAACCAAAGTGTCAAGTGTAAGCATGTTGCTGCTTTGATACATTACATCAACACAGAAGAGAGCTTATCAAAAACAAGCAGCGAACAGCAGTGGGGAAAACCCAGCACTCGACAATTTGTCAAAAATAAATATACTAAAGGTAGATATTTCGAAGAAATGTTCCCGCCAGTTGCAAATCATACCCGAAATTTCGCCTCCAACGAAGTGCAACCAGTATTGCTGGCTGAATTAGATCCAAAATCACCTCTAAAATTAGCTCTTGAAGCAGCAGCAGCACAATCAAAAGATGCAAGATGGAAACGAATAAAACTTGCACGAACTGTTTTTCCCATTGTTTTTACAATTTACGACACAGCATGTACGATGACCCATATCGCAAATTTTTACGTTTTTACTTAAAATTATAAAGGAAGTTATGAAAATAAAGCAATTTGACACATGACAGTCCAGAATTAATTCACATTTCTGCCACGTCGTGCGCTACGATCGATTTGCCGTTCCCCACCACCCACTTCGCACATAGACAATAGGGTAAGGCTCATATTTTTCGCACTGTCGCACAAAGGAGATCACAACGGAATGTGTCACAACTGAAATAATGTGTTACAACGGAATTTGTAAGCCTTTGTACACATAGACTCAGTGATTTTTTAACCGACTTCAAAAAAGGAGGAGGTTCTATGTTTCATTGTATATTTTTGCATTTTAGAAAGTGGTATTTAGTTTGTGTGTGTGTATTTAGTGTTTTGTTTATTTACTTTTCTTTATTCTGTGTGTAATAACTTGATAAAATAAATATTATATTATTAAATTAAAGATATAAATTTCTGTATATATTTTTTTCCCATGGTTTTCTTTACGTAAAGAAAACCATGGGATCGAAGAAGAGGAAGATATACCGGAAATATTAGTATCGGAAGTGGAAAAAGCAATAAAAAGTCAAAAGATGGAAAAAGCCCCTGGTCCAGATGGGATCACAAACGAGCTCATGAGAGGGACAATCGCAGAACTAAGTCAAGCACTAACAAAGCTGTTCAATGAGACTCTATATACAGGCAACACCCCAAGCCAATGGGCAGAATCACATATTGTACTCTTACACAAGAAAGGTCCAAAAGACGACATAGGAAACTATAGACCCATTTCTCTAATCTCAAATGTGTATAAAGTTTTTGCTTAAGTGATTCTGGAGAGAATATCACTTACACTCGACGAAAATCAACCTGTGGAACAAGCAGGGTTCAGGAAAGACTTCAGTACAATTGACCACATACACACAGTCAAACAGGTGATACAAAAATACAATGAATACAATAAAGTCATTTACCTAGCCTTTATAGATTATTCTAAGGCTTTCGACAGCCTAAATCACGAATCCGTATGGAAGAGTCTAAAAGAACAGGGGATCCAAAAAGCTTACAGAAATATCATCAAAAATATCTACAGTGAAAGCAAAGCCAGAATCAGACTTGAATCTACGGGAGATGCTTTTCCCATCGACAGGGGCGTCAGGCAAGGTGATCCAGGAGAGATCCAAGACTGTTTACAGCAGTGCTCGAACATGTATTCAGAAAATTGAATTGGGATCATCTGGGGTTAAACATAAACGGAGCACGTTTGAATCATCTTAGATTTGCAGACGACTTGGTCATTCTGGAAGAGGATCCACAAAAGCTAGAATCTATGATACAAAACCTAGTAGACAGGAGTGGAGAAGTAGGTCTAAAAATGAACACAAGCAAAACTAAAATGATGACTAACTCAATACCCACAGACATAACAATCAATGGACAAAAACTGGAATATGTAGAGGAATATGTGTACCTAGGCCAGATAATATCGACAACAGACCAAACGTCCAAAGAAATAGATAAGAGAATTGCGGCTGGATGGAGAAAGTATTGGGCCATGAAAGAAATCATGAAAAGCAAAGAACTGGGGTTGAAAATCAAGAGGAAGACTTACGATACTTGTATCCTACCGTGTATTACATATGGTTGTGAAACCTGGGCTCTGACGAAGCACCATAGGGACAAACTAGCAAGATGCCAGAGAAGCATGGAAAGAAGCATGTTAGGTTTGAAACTAATGGACAAAGTTAGAAGTATAGACATCAGGCGGAAAACGAAATTAACAGACTTACTGTCACGTATTGATCAGCTTAAATGGAAATGGACTGGGCATATGCTCCGATGCAAAAAAGACAAATGGAGCAAGCGGGTGACAATTTGGTACCCAAGGGATGGCACCAGGAGCCGAGGGCGTAAAACAAGAAGGTGGGAAGATGACCTGAAAATGACCTTGGGACCCTGTTGGACTAGAGTAGCGGCAGACAGAACACAGTGGAAAGAGTTGGAGGAGGCCTTTGCCGTAAGGCATACCGAATTGAGAGACATTTTGTGAAAAAGTGTAGTTTTAAGAGTTTTTTTTAGTTATAAGGTATTGTAAGTGTTTCGGAAAATAAAGGCTTTATTTATTTATTTATATATTTTTTTATTTTTTCATAGTAAAAACTTCTTAAGGCTTACATATTTTTGGCTCTTAGCAAATACCACAAATCAATCAAGATACATCCATGCCTGATATCAAAAAAATATTCTAAACACTAACAAAAATACTATAATCTCAAGCTACACAGCTTGGATAAAAAAAAATCTTCTAAATTAGATAGTTAAAGGCGTCAATTCCAGTAGACACGATCTAAACTAATAGTTTATGTTAGTCCTGTCATTATCTAATCTTTGTATAGCGAAATCGTGAAATTTTAACGGGATGTTTATGAAATTCTGCTTAAATTGATGTAAAACGTTTAATTTGACATTACTAAAATCAGCACTAACTTAAAATTAGTCTGCGGGGATCGACACCAATACTAAATACATATTCATTTTTAAGTTGTTACGTTACCTTAAAATCTTAGGTATTACGGTATTTTATTGTACCTACTTAAATCACAGCACACAATGGCACGTTATATATCTTACCTTATTTATTATAGTGCAGTCTTAATAAGAATACAAAAAATAAAAGTAATTTATTTTACATAAATAATCTAATTAGATAAATCAGATACTAGGAAACAATATTATTATTATATTATGTATTTTATCCTCAAATTCAACACCAATAACATTTTTAAAAATATATCTCATCTGCATTATTAGTCAAACAGTACTCGCCTGCTTGCTTATGATGAATATTAACTTTTTTAACAATTGAAATGCTGGTAATGACGTCAATATCTTTTTTTTTTAGGAATAATGAATTTTATATTATTATTTATTTGTATTGATTTTAAGAAACGCACTGTGTAAAATGTATTATTGTTCCTTTCAATGTTATCGATGAAGCCTATATAATACTTCCAATTATTCCTTACGTAATATCGTACCAATACAGTGTCATTTAATTCGAATACCTCTTCACCTTCTGATATTTCAGATATGGCTACTTGTTCATCTTTTGAACTGCATGAAAAGGGATTTACATTTTGATGAATATTTTCTTTTATATTTTGTGATGACAAGTCAAAATCAATATTGATCGGTTTGAGAGATACTGGGCCGTATTTTGTTAGGTCAAAATATGCTGCGTTTTCCTCGGTATTCCTTATTTCAGATAAAACTGTAACTTTTCTTTGTGTGTTTTCCATTTCTATGGCCTCTGCGTCATCATTTGTGTATGAAGAGTCTTCAGCGCTATCATCGTCATACTGTATATCATCAGAGTTAGTATCAGTATCTTCAGATGTCGACGCTGATAGTTTCTTTATTTTATTCCTGTTTTTTTCTGTTTTTGTCCATCTATTCTTTGTCTTTTGTTTTTCTTGTCTATTTATTTTGATATTTTTAGAATTGACCGTTTTGTTTTCGGTTTCATTTTTATTCGTTTTCTTATAT
The DNA here is from genome assembly GCA_905163395.2 of Endotricha flammealis. Taxonomy (NCBI): domain Eukaryota; kingdom Metazoa; phylum Arthropoda; class Insecta; order Lepidoptera; family Pyralidae; genus Endotricha; species Endotricha flammealis. Next base: position 2,262,622 of record LR990881.1, on the reverse strand, counting down.
TTCAAATTAAAATCATGCGTTTTAAGAGAAAAGCATTGACAGTCGCCTCTTGCGCAAAAACAACTCAGTGGTCTGTACTTGATAATATGTTTATTTTCTGTAGCTACTATTTGATGCAATTTCATTGTGTTGGGAACTGGTTGAATATCTTCTGGTACTTGAATATTCTGAATACTATTTTCAGGAACGTAAAACAGTTTTACAGTTGTCTCTGTCTTAGACAACGTTTCGTATGCGGAAATTGCCTCAACTATGTTTTCTCCGTAGCCGACTTTCCTGTCTAAAGTCCTTTTAATGGTCCCGCCAACGCCATCTGCTGCGCCTTTTCCGTGCGAAGCTTCATAAAATGACCATGTCGCATGGACTAAACCGTCTTTAGTTTTTTCAGAAAAAAGCCAAAAATTTTTCTTTTGCCTGTATTGCGTCGTCGGACCGTCAGAATAAAAATGAACGCAATTGACGTCGGAAAAGTTTTCTTTGACGAACGCAATAACAGGTTCTAAGTGACCCCAAATAGCCTGAGGGTCATGCTTTAATGACGGAGAAATGCTACAGAATGGTATAGGTTTTTGATTTTTAATGTATACAACACCTGTATGTAAGGTAACTTGTTGCCTTGAACCTGCAAAGTGCATAGACTGCACTTCTTCATACATTTTACATCCGTAATTTTCGGAAAAATCACAATGTATGACAACTTCATTATCCTGTATGTTCTCTATAGCTTGTTTATATTGCTTGTATTGGTGGTAAATATTATATAAATGAGTTTTAAATTTTGCGAGTTCTTCTTGGAACTTAATAATAAGTGTATTAAAAGTCCCTGTCTTTTCCTCTTGGCCAGTTTTCTTAGTAGTTTTGCGTGTACCAGATTTTTCGTACTCATGATTTGTAGTTGTCCATTCAGTCCAAGTAATATTCTGTGATAGTATATCTTCTGTAGTAGCAAAGCAAAATTTCTTTTCAGCACACATTGTACATTCCGAATACATGCAACTTTTTGATTTTATATCGCATACTATTTCAGAAAGCAAATCGTTTGGGTCAGTAGATGATATTAAGCCAGCTTTCTTTAGAGTCTGTGCTTTGAAATCTAAGTTAGCATGTTTGATGCAAGCACACGTGTTTCGGTTGGATACATGCGGAAAGACCACATAAAATGACCAAATATATAATTTTAAATTGTTAAAACTGTAATTTTTTAGTGAGTACTACTTTGTTGTCTGTACTGCTGTAATTGGTGTGTCAACGAATTTGTGCATTTAATTATTTTTAAAATATCTATGTTCTCATGTAAGTGATGTATTTTATGTCTTAATGAGAATAAAAGTCTTTAAACCTTAAACCTTAAATGGACGGCAGCGTTTAAAAGTAGCAAAAGATAAAGTTCCACCTTCATTTCGGTACACTTTATACAAATTAGATAAAGTATTTAGCAAAACTCTTTTTTGTTTTTTATTTTTATTACGGGTGATGCATTCTTTTTTTCCGGCTGTCATGCGACTGATGTCATCTCGTTCAAAGAATTTTGCTATTTCTTTTAATGTTCTCACTTTCCTCTGCTTTACAGAATGATAACGGCGTATACCGCTTTTTAAACCCAAGCATTTTCTAATTTTATTCTGCATTTTATATTTTTTGATCGACTCACTTACCATTAGTTTCTTCAACACCTGTTTTTCAGTTGGTTTACTGGTTTTGTAGGTTTCTTTTAAAGTCTCTTCTAAGACACGTGTTTCTAATAATTTCTTTCTTACCTGAAACCATAGAATAATGTAAAAATTAGATGAATATTATAAAAGTTTATATTATTATTTCATTTCTAAAACAACTCTAGCTCATATTTAAGACAGTGTAGTCTTCAATGGCTTTGTCAAGCAATAAATTGTGTCGTAGTATCAGTTATATATATCGCAAAGGAAAAATATGTAAATTACCTTCTCTTTTGATTCTTCTGAGATATCAGGAGTTTCTTCTTGAATGAATTTAGTTATTGGTGTGATGGGAGTCTTTGAAATAGTTTCTTCAATTGATTTGTTTGTCATTGTATCCAATCTGTTGGTTAAATTAATCATCCTTCTCTTATATCTTATTATAGTTTTTTGCAGACTGGCAATTTTGACATGTAGACATTTATTTTTTTCCTTTAAATTTTTGTTTTCGTGTAGTAATTTTCTACGGTATTTACGACGTTTTATATCTACAGGGTTTGCTGCTTGAGGTAGAACTTTATTATTTTCTTTTTTAGCGCGCTTAGCCTCTCGCCATTGCTTTCGTTTCTCTTTTTTTTCTTCTTCACTCATTTCGGCTATTTTTCTTTTTTTACACTTAGTTCTCTCTGCATTTTTCTTTTTCAATTCTTCGAATTTTTCAGGATTTGTCTGCTTTAATTTTTCTCTGTATCTTCGACATCTTTCCGCCGCAGATAAAGGCATCTGTAAAATTAAATTTAAATAGTATTCAGAATATTCAAGTACTAGAAGATATTCAACCAGTTCCCAACACAATGAAGCATCAAATATTAGCTACAGAAAATAAACATATTATCAAGTACAGACCACTTAGTTGTTTTTGCGCAAGAGGCGACTGTCAATGCTTTTCTCTTAAATTGCATGATTTTAATTTTAAATATAAGAAAACGAATAAAAATGAAACTGAAAATAAAACAAACAATTCTAAAAACATCAAAATAAGTAAAATTAAAAGGACAAAACAAAGTACATGAATAAAATAAAGAAACTATCAGCGTTGACATCTGTAGGTACTGATACTAATAATAAACAAAAATTAAACATTAAATAAGTTCAAAACTAAAACCCGACTACTGAAAAAATCACGCTCTAAGAATACATATGAACACGCTCTAAACGTAAACTAATTAAACTCTGTGATTTAATACCTAACGCGGCATAATAAAAAAATATCTATTCATAATAAATTGAATTAATCTTAAATTTAACGATATGCACTTACCTTTATAATTTCCGTTGTGACACGTCGCACAATTCGTGTCACTTTGTCGCAAAACGGAAGGAATTTTCAACACGACTTAACCTAAAAAAAATCATAACATGAAAGTTAATTGGTTTATCCTCCGAACGCTGTCATAATTCAACAAAGAAATGAATGTTTTACTTAATTTCGAACTCAAAATCAAGACAGTTATTCAATTAATGTTATTACAATAGAATAAACTTTACCTTTTCTTAACGACACTCAGTCTGCTCCGACACGTTCTTCCAAATAACACAAAAAAAAGATGGCGGAATCGTTCAGAAATGTATCAAAAATACGATGGACCAGTGTTGCCAATTTAAAAAATGAATTCTCTATGGTAGATTATTAAGAAGTCTGAGAAATATCGCGTTACACAACTGAAGTGTTACAACGGAATAAAATTTGGGACACCTCTAAATTTCCAAATAAAAACAATACGGAGTGATAAATTGTAGCCTATTTTCCTTTAATTTGTAATTACGATCCAATAGAACAAGTTATTATATGAAAATAAAAAGTTATAGTCATAAAGAACTGTAAATGACAATGATTTGTGTGGAGTGAGTGCTTACAGATATCAACAAATAGTATGGAAGAAAAAGTAGCCCTTTTTTGACATTAATGTATTAAAAGTAAATAATAGGATTATATTTATGAAAAAAATAGACATATTAAAAAAATATTTGTACTATCTTATGTTTTTAATAAAAGTTGGTTTTTAATACGTTTTTAATTATTTTTTCTATTCTAACTCTTCGGACAGCAAGTTTTTTCAAAGTATGCCAAAAATATGAGCCTTACCCAATAACGACAGGGCTAGCGATTGTCGCTGACTTGCATTATACATCATTTGTGCGTTTAACATCATTACTTGCATTACTTACACTAATATCTTTTTATACCATTTGGTTGACTTATTATAAGAAGGATAGTAGGAGAGCATTTGGTCTTTTCTGTTTACACCTTTCATGTACTTATTGTATACTACTACGACTTTATTTTATTTTGGAATGTTTTTGTACTATCGAAAATAATAAAGTTGGTGTAAAAAAAAACAACCATTAACTTCAATAAAGGGCATTGAAAATGAATCTACCTGTTAAAGAACAAAGAAAGGACGAGTTGCACTCCGAGAGTGCCGGCAGAAATGAAAACTTAAACATCAACGTCCCTTCCATCCAATCCAATCCATTTCTATTCTATTCCCGCCCGCCGCGTGATATCGAACCTCGCGCCGCGCAAAACTCGCGGCTAAGGGCACCACTACAGCCTCAACCGTCACCAATATCGAAAAAAGTTTAACCTAAAATATTCCTTGCTTCAATATCGAGGTGCTGTTTTTTTTTATTTTTGAAATCTCGAGATATCGGGAATTTTCTGGGAAAACTTCATAATAATTAATAATTCATAATTCATTTATTCGTTCATGAACATGGGTTAGTAACAATATTGGTCTTAAAATTAACATTAATGTACAGCCATGCTCCACCTTGTTGGCATACGAACTATTCACGATTTAAAATAATAAAAAATCAATCAATTATACATATAACATTTTTGATTCAATAAATTTGAATTAAAATAAAACAAATGTTTAAAGCCGGAGCTGGTGTATGGGGGGTGTAGAAATAAAACTACACCCTTGAACTGATGAGGACTGTATATATTGAACTTATTGAACTGTACTTAATGAACTTAAAATATTGTAATAATAAATTGACATATCAAAAAAGACTGACATAAGAAAATAGACAAAATTATAAAGAAAGTGAAAATTATATAAAAAAGGATGTATTGATATTGCGTCTTGAACAACAAAAGTGACCCCACATTACAATATAAATTAAAATTAAATTGAATCAAATAAAACCAAATTAAATCAAATCAAATTAAATCAAATCAACCTAAATTAAATCAAATTAAATCAAATCAAAATAAATGAAATTAAATTAAGTGCCCATTTTTTCATTATGAATGTTCTCAAATCATAATACGCTTTTTCAATAAGGAAAAACACGCGACTTTTCGCGCGAAAAATGGCGGTTTTTTTCGATTTCCAAAAAAGTTTTCGACTCCTTAAAGCCCTTCAAATTTCGCGTCTTTTGAGCCCTCGTACGTCCTTGTGGCCCTAAACCTCATGGTATCACGGGCGAGTCGCACTTTCAGCGAAAATGGGGGCCTACTGGAGCGAACGAAAAACATTTTCAATGTTAAAATTAACGATTAATTTACAACCAATAAATAAATTCAACCATTAACGCCATCTCTAGTCCACACCGTATTTTCCCATCCAAAGAGCTAAACGCGGAGGATTAAAACTTCTGCGCCCCGCCGCGCGTCTCTTTGAACGGAAAGCGCTTTAGATTTTTAATAACAAAGTAATATCTTTTTTATTGTCATTCTACATTTATGGAAATAAAATTCACACACGATAACAACAAATATGGATGTACCATGCTCATCTAATAAATTAGAAGGGGATGAAGAAGTAAAATTTATAGACAGTCAAAGGTAAAATGTTTTGACTATCTTCCTAACAGTTTTAAGATTTTGTTTGTGTTGAAATCGTATTTAGGGATAAGAGCCTACTCTGTCACGCTACTGCTCCAATGCGGATTTGGCAGAGGCCGGTGTTTTCAAGCCGCCCGAACCGACTTGACTTAACGTGCCCTAAGAAGCACGGAGATGCTCGATATAACGAAACCATCCAAACATTGGCTAGGGTCGACGTCGCTTGACTTGCGTGTTCATTTAAAGTGATACACAGCGACGCCATCGAGCTCCTCACTTGACCGACAGAGAGCAGAGAGAGAGAGAGCTTTGTACGGCATCGTTAAAGCTAACCAAAAATGACGAAGTTGGTCGCACGACAACGCATTCATGTCGTTCTAATTTTATTAAAAATGACATTGATAAAATTATGGATGAATGCAAAAAACAAAAGTATGCTCATCATACAAACCTATTAAGCAAGTTTACGAGTCAGCTGTAAGAAGGAAGTGTCATGCTGTGAAACCGAAAGCGACACAGTTGACTTGATACAAGAACTATCTGTCTATTTATCCAAAAAAGATACTTTATATAGGGCGCGCCGCAAATATCTAGAGGTAATGAAAACGGAATGTCGAGATCTAAAAGATATTGATATTCCAAAAATATTCGCGAAGCACTTTTTAGCGTATTCCGACGACAATGGTGATGAAGATAAACTATTTATCTTCTCCACATTAATGAGCCGAAAAGCTATGGAAAAAAGTAAGTCAAATCAATGTGTAAAATTTTTTGGCGATTGCACATATAAACGCGTTCCGCCTGTGCACTACAATCCTTCCACAATTTACTTCTTTAGACCCAGGAGAGATGGTTGCGCGTAGATGCGTAGATAGAGCGCGTATAGAGATTCTGAAGAAATAAATTCAGTAAACGGATGTGATAAAAATCCTACTACTATTACGTTTTCAAATTTATTATTTGCAAAGTTGTCATGATCAATCAATTTGTTCGATTCTTACTTATATAAAGAAAAAGACGTTGTCAATAATATCAATCCAAAAAACAAAATAGAAGAATGTCACACATCAGAATGTCGATTTGTAAAATATGGTGTACCCCAAGGAAGTGTTCTGGGGCCATTACTTTTTATAGCTTATATAAACGATCTACCAAAAGCTACCTGTAAGCCTATTAATTTGTTTGCGGACGACAGCACTGTAACAATTGAATGTGACAATATTGGGAATTACAAAAATGAAATTAACTTGACATTGGAAAAGATTATATCATGGCTAGACAATAATAATTTAAAAATTAATTTAAACAAAACTAACATAATTCGTTTTAGACAACTTAACAATTCAATTCAAATGTTTATTTGCAAAGATACATAGTTAAAAGTTCTAACATAGTACAGATAGTACAGATTGTGTATCCAGTCTGCGTGCAGACGTGCAAAAATTTGTGAAAACAAAGAAGAAAGTATGTAAGTCGTCAAAATTAAAATGTGGAAAACAACTTGAAATTGTATTTATGACATTACTAGCTTTTGCACGCGGCTTCGCTCGCTGTTAATTTTATGATTAAGACTACGTATAGCGCGACTTGTGGCGCCATCTGTTGACCGGCAATTGCGAATTGCAGTGCCATCTATAGTAGAAAAAGTATTTTCCCATTGGAATGACATACTTTCACGGGATAAAAAGTAGCCTATGTTGGGCTCTGTACCCCTGACTCAGGCACGCCTGGAGGGCTACTACGAAACGTAAATCCGATACTTCGGCCGAAGTATCGGATCGGTACTAAAATAACCATAAAGTACAAGGTATTTCATGGATAGAATTCAAGGAATTACTAAAATAACCATGAAATACCTCGTATTTCACGGTTAAAATTCTTCCGATACTTCGGCCGAAATATCGGATTTACGTTTCGTAGTAGCCCTCCTGTACCCGCGGCGGTGGAAGTAGTAGCAACACCTCCACCCCCCCCCCCCCCCCCCAGTAAAGGCACCGCTGCCACAATCTCTACCGAGCAACGGGACCGAAGGGCTCTTCAAGCTCGCCGGTGTGCTCAAAATAGATAGGTTCCTTGCTATGGCCGCCATAGTAAATAATCACACGGGTGATACCAACTCCCTCATAATGGCCATCTGCCAATACGCGGATGTGTTCGTTGCCCTCGATAAATTTAGGAATTAATTATGGATTTACCCCATACGAGCAGAGTCAAACCGACCTCCCTAAAAATCGGCTACTTCAACGCAAATGGGCTTCGTACCCAGAGGTCTGAGGTAGCCGACTTCCTCTACACCCATCAACTGGACGTCCTCCTCATCCAGGAGACGTTCCTTAAACCTTCAATTCGCGATCCTAAAATCGCGAATTACAAAATCATTCGTAATGATCGCACAGTCTCTGCCCTCGGTGGCACTCTCATCTACTACAAATCGACATTACACTGCACGCCTGTGGATACGCCAAATCTCGTGCTCATTGAGGCCTCTGTCTGTAGATTAGGAATGACAGGTCACCAATCCATCGGTCGGCGCTCGCGCACCACAAGGTGCCGCGCTATTTGCAAGGGTTTGTCGCGCACTATTTGAGCGCCAGGGAGGTGGTGTTTCCGGTCCCTGACGGGTGGGGTCGTAGAACGGTGTCGTGCGGTGTTCCACAGGGGTCGGTTCTAGGTCCACTCCTGTGGAACATCGGATATGATTGGGTGCTGCGGGGCGCAAACCTACAGGGCGTCGGCGTGATCTGCTATGCCGACGACACCCTTGTTGCGTCCCGCGGCAAATCCCACCGTGATGCGGCCGTGCTCGCCACAGCCGGAGTGGCGCAAGTTGTGGCGCGGATTCGGCGGTTAGGCCTGGAGGTGGCCTTGCACAAGACCGAGGCCCTGTGCTTTTATGGGCCCCGGAACAAGCCACCTCCGGGAGCGCACATAGTCGTCGGGGGTGTGTCCATCGCCGTCGAGCCGAGTATCAAATACCTCGGCATTGTACTCGACGGTCGGTGGACATTCGCCGAACACTTCCGGCGACTTGTGCCGCGTCTGATGGGGGCCGCCGCCGCGCTGGGCAGCCTGCTCCCTAATGTCGGCGGACCGAGTGTCGCCTGCCGCCGCCTATATGTAGGGGTGGTGCGGTCTATGGCCCTCTACGGAGCTCCCGTGTGGGCCGACGCTCTGACCTCACGCAACACGGCCCTGCTGCGACGACCGCAGCGGGCCATGGCGGTCAGAGCGGTGAGAGGATACCGCACCATCTCGTGCGAGGCGGCGTGCGTGCTAGCGGCGAGTCCGCCGTGGGAGCTAGAGGCAGTGGTGCTGGCGGCGGCATACAAGCTGACCGTCGAATCGCGAGAGGGCGGAAACCCGTTCCCGGATGGGGTCCAACGCTGGAGAGAGAGTGCCCAGAGGTCCCTTATCCGGGAATGGGCGGCAAGGCTGGAGGAGACGGACCGGAGAGCTGGAGCGCCACGTCAACGTACCGTGGACGCCATCCAGCCGGTGTTGAACAATTGGTTAGGGAGGCGCCACGGTGCGCTGTCGTACCACGTTGTGCAGGTGCTGTCCGGCCACGGATGTTTCGGCTGGTACCTGCACAACGTGGCGAGGAGGGAAAGAACGGCAGAGTGCCACGAGTGCGGCTGCGCGGAAGATACGGCGCAGCACACACTGGAGGAGTGTCCTGAGTGGGCTGCGCCTCGCGCCGCACTCATGGATATTGTTGGCGACGACCTCTCGCTCCCGGCTGTTGTCAAACAGATGGCCGAGAGCGAGAGGTCGTGGGACGCAGTAGCCTCCTTCTGCGACGAAGTACTGACGCAGAAGGAGGCAGCGGAGCGGGTGAGGGAAGCGGACCCAGCCGCCCCCCCGCTCCGCCGTAAAAGACCGGGCGGCAGGCGTTTGGCCCATGCCCGGCGACTGCCACCTTAACGGGGGCTTCCGGGCGGCGGTTTGGGGAAACCGTCGCCCATCGGATCGGAAGTCCCCGAGCGGTGCGGCGCGCCAACTCTGTGCGCGCCGCCAACAGTGCCGAGCCCATGGAGACGGGTCTTCGGACAACCGCCGGCGGGGTCACGGAAGTATCGCAGTTCCCGTGGCCCCGCCTGTATAGGCGGATAAGGTGGCAGTGAGTGAGAGTTTTAGTCGGTATACCCTAAGTGGCTTTAGAGGGGGAGCCCGACATACCCCCACCGCTTCCCCAAGCGGCGGGGCATGCAGTAATGCATTTCTCTCACTATAATCAAAAAAAAAAAAAAAAGGTCACCAATCCATATTTTTAGTGTCAGCTTATCTAGCTCCCACTAACTCCAACTCCTCAAACCCCAGATCACTACTCGATAGTGACATACAAAACCTTCTAGATCTTGGCCCGTCTGTTATCATAGCGGGTGATCTAAACGCCAAGCACCCTGCCTGGTGTAGCCTAACCACAAACCAACGTGGTAGACAGTTCGAGCGACTCTCAGAGAGTCTCAATTTCGACATTGTAGCACCCATGTCCCCTACTCATTACCCGGACAATGTTGATCATCGTCCGGACGTCCTAGACGTAGCCCTCCTAAAGAACATCAATCTTAGATTGAGTTCAATAGAGGTGCACTCCGAACTCACCTCAGACCATAGGCCTGTCATCATTGCTCTCTCGCCCAGAGTGAGTATTCCCAATGTGGCAGCCACAGACCCCACTATGATCAAGACCGACTGGCGCAGGTTAGGCGAAAGCCTCAAATCCATTTCGTCCCCCTTGTTAGATCCAATTCCAGACGAAATTGTCTCAATTCCCGATGCAGTAGGTGCTATTGACTCGTTAACAGCGCACGTGCAGAAAGTCGTTAGCGACTGCTCGTGGCGTGTCCCAGTGAACGCTCATCGTCGCTGGACACTTCCGTCGGATGCGCGTGCTCTGTTAACAGAGAAAAACCGAGCCCAAAGGGCCTACTTCTCCGCTCCCACTGAGCCTAACCGCGTCCGCATGCGCGCTGCTCAATCAGCGGTTAAGAGTCGTATCAGACAGCTTAGAAACGACCAGTGGGACGAGACCCTCTCCAACATGGTCCCATCTCACAAAGCCTTCTGGAAACTTGCCAGAGCCCTTAAAGCAGATACAGTGGCTGCCACCCCTCGTTAGTACAGTCAGATCCCTCCCTCCCCCTCGCCTTCGAGGACGAGGAAAAAGCTGAATGCCTAGCATCCAGTCTTGAGGCACAATGTGCACCTAGCACACTCCCCGTTGATCCAGATCACCTACTCGAGGTCGATACTGTGGTAGCTAACAAACTCGCGAGCCCACTTACAGATGCCGACCCCCCGTTAGAGCCGGTAACCCTTGACGAGGTAGAGTCCCTTATCAAAGACCTACATAATAGGAAGGCCCCGGGGCCTGACGGGATTTCCAACAGAGTAATCAAGCTCTTCCCTGCCCACCTTATACTACTCCTGACTGCTATCTTTAACGCAGCCCTCAAAAATAGCATTTTCCCCCAAACTTGGAAGGAAGCCACCGTCATCGGCATTCCAAAACCCGGCAAGCCCAAGGATCAGCCCTCGAGCTATCGCCCTATTAGTCTTCTCAGTTCAATAGGAAAAATCTATGATCTATGAATCATAGTTCTCGCACGTCTCAAAGATTTTTCCCTTGCCAACAATCTCTTGCCTAACGCGCAGTTTGGTTTTAGAGCCAAACACTCTTGTGTCCAACAAGTGCATCGCATAGTCGAACACGTGTTGGACCGGAGAGCGAACAGATCCCGCCCGCATAAAACGGACGCTCTCTTCTTTGACGTGGCAAAGGCGTTCGACAAAGTTTGGCACAACGGGCTTATTTATAAGCTCTACAAACTCAATACGCCAAATCGTCTTGTGCTCATCATACAAGACTACTTGTCGAACCGCTCTTTCCGCTATAGGGTGGATGGGGCACTATCCCCCCCTCACACCATTAGAGCCGGAGTGCTCTCGCCTCTTCTATTCACGCTTTACACAAGCGACTTCCCCGTATTCAGACCCAGTCCACTAGTGACCCATACCGCTCTCTTCGCAGATGATACTGCCATCTACTGTTCAGCCCGTAGTATTCCCCCGATTATAGACTCACTCCAAACTGCCGCCAATACTCTTGGCGACTGGTTTAGGAAATGGCGCATCGAAGTCAATCCTCAAAAAAGCGCCGCTATCCTCTTCGCTAGAGGTAGCCCTCCAAATCCCTCCTCCAGAGTCGAAATGTTCGGACAACCGATCCCTTGGGAAAGGAAAGTCCGCTACCTAGGCGTCACACTCGATAGGGTTTTAGGATTAGGACTCACCTTCCGCGATCATATTAAGATTGACGCAACCGCGCCGCTTTCGCGCTAGGCCGACTATATTATCTGCTCAATGGGCGTAGTAAACTCTCTCTTAGAAATAAGGTGAGGATTTACACAACGTGCATTAGGCCGATAATGACTTACGCGAGTCCAGTTTTCGCCCACGCCGCGCCCTCTCATATCCACAGGCTGCAAACCATCCAGAATAGGGTTTTGCGCAAAGCCATCGGTGGGCTTTGGTTCATTCGGAACAAAAACCTCCACATTGACTTAGGTGTGCCGACCATCTCGCACCACCTAAAGCAATGCTCAGTCAGGATTATCCCGCTCCGGCTGACACCATTAGGTCCAAACGTCGTCCACGGCACGTCCTCAACGACCCGGACGACGCCATTACAGTCGCCATCGAGGCGTACAAACAATTAGATTCCGCGACACAAAGTAGACACACACGTCCGTCATATCGGCCCCGCCGGCGGGGCCGCGCGTCGCGCCACCCTGTAGGGACTCGGTTTTCGCGGTACCGGCACGTGCCCGGCCGCTTCTCTCCAATCCGTTCGCCTTCCCCCAGTGTCGCCATAGGCCGAGGTTCGAGCCCCCCTCTGGGGCGCCCCTAGGCAGACACTGTAAATTTTTGGCGGTGAGAGCTCTACGCTCCCGCAACAGTCCGGTGTCTCAGTAAAGGGTGTCAGTACACCCATACTGATTAGGCCATTCAAAAAAAAAAAAAAAAGGCTCGGTGGCGGGATTCGTGCTCGCGACGCCGTCCGAGTCACACGTCCGGTGCCCGGTGCCTCCGCGCTACGCTGCTCCCGCGTGCTACGCATGCCCCCCGCCGCCGCGCTACGCTACCGCCGCTCCGACACAAGTGTCTCCTTGCCTTTTTTAAGACAAGGAGGCATTATCGTGATTTTTAGAGTTTCTCGTCTTATTCGCGCGTTTTTGCCGAATAAAACCACAGTTTCGTGGTCTGGCTGTGTGATACCTCACGGTGCCAACTTTGCACAGCCAGGAGTGCGACCCGGGCACTCGCCGATCCCCTTCAGGGTGAAAGCAGTTACCCGGACGGGGCTAGAACCACCGGCCTAGGGGGCTCCCCTGACCGACGCTAGCTATCGCCCCCTCTCGCCCACCCCTTCCTCCTTCCTATCCTTAGAGAACGGCTTGGGCGCCTAGGGCTCCGGCTCGAAGCTACCCTCCGAACCTTAAGCAGTTAGGGACCCTCTGACACATTAAGATTCTTCGCAGCTCTTCCTTGCGGAACGTGACGCGACGAACTGCGTAAATTTCGTTTAGCATTGTAGGTTCCCTTAATAGGCCGGTCGCCATGGCAACCGACCCGCGTGTAGACCTTCTAATCGCCTTTATTGAAAGGCGATGGAACGATCTGTCCCCATACGAGCAGTCCGAGCTCGAAAAAATTAAAAAATCTCCCCCCCTGGCCCCTCAGGCCGCAGCCCGCCCGGCCCCTCAGGCCGCAGCCCCCTCGGCCCCCCTGGCCGCCTCCCGCCCGGCCCTCAGGCCACCGAACCCTCCGCCGCCGTCGCCACGCAACCCGCCGTAGCGACTTCCACCGCCGCGCCCTCCGCCACCACACCCTCGGTACTGCCAAGTACCTCCTCCTCCCTGTCCGATGACGAGATGGAAATCATCTCCGAATCTTCAGATTCGAGTTCCGCCCCCTCGTCCGACTCGGACGACTTCATTGTGGCTTCAGGCCGCAAGCGCACAAAGCGCAACAAGGGCGCTGCCAACAAATGTCTTTCTATCTAGCGGGACCCCACGAGCTAGACTCTAAAAACTAGTGGCGATGCTTAGCTCGTCCAATGTACCTCACGAATATGTTGACAAGATCCATAGTACCTCAACAGTTTTGACAGAAATTGGAAAAAACCAGCTCGTCTATCCAGCGGGCCCCTTTTTTGTTTCTTGCTAGAAATACATTAAAATGATACGGATCGTTACTTAGCGCAATGTACCTCTCGATTTATGTGTTAAATTCAAGGAATCTTTAACAGAACGGGAGAAATTCAGCTAAAATAGTTGTGTCTGGCCAGCGGGCCCCTTTGCAATTTGAATACATATGCGCGGAAAATGTGCTGCATTGCATTGCATTTTCAATGTACCTCAAGAATTTGTCACTATTATCTAGTTTTTCGTTGTTTTTTACACTTTATTATCAAAAATAAATAATTGATATTAAGTATAAAAAATAAGGTTAGGCATAGACAAAATAAAATCTTTCACACAATGAGAGTAGGTAAGTATTATAATGTGTTTTGTATTTATCTACAAGTCATCAGTTTATTATTTTAAGGTAAGTACCTATATTGTTTAATAATTAGCTACCTATTTTAAACATTCGCCGTTAGCTTCAATCAATACATAAGCTTACATATACAAAATATAATCATTTTTAATTTTATCGATTAAATTGTAATCGCCATTCGAGTTGTCAATTTTGAACGATGACGGTTTGGGTGGAGTGAAGACAGGTCTCGTTTCATCATACGGTAAGGTAAGGTAGGTACTTACTTACCTACCTTTATTATCAGTTTATCGTACCTACCTACCAACCAATGCAGGAAATAGCTATTGCGTATCTTACTCTCTCTCTGTCTGTGATGCATACTCCTGTTTCTGTATGATATCCTCGAAGGAAAAATATTTTTTTTGAATTACTAGGTAGGTATATTATACAATGGATACAAGTCCACAACACATTCCCATCGCTGCCGTCGTGTCTCCTGTATAGGTACTGTTGTACAATAATAATAATTCATCGTCTAATGTTTGAGGAAACATCATATTTTTACATCGAAATAATATTACTACGTATAGAAATGACAGCGCCTTCAAATTTTGGCGCCGTGTTCGGCCGTGAGGGGCGCGCCCCTCCCTGGCCCCGCCCCCAACCGAGTCATAGAATATGACATTACTACGCAGGGGCGACACTTTGTTTATATTCTGCCTATTGGACATCCAACTGATTATTTTATTTTATTACAATATTTTATTTTACTTAATAGATAAATTTAATAGAAAATAGGTATGTCGCAGTGTCGCATACGGTCATGAGTATGGACATGGACGCTAAGCAAAACGAGGGTGCGCCATCTAGCGGCGTGTTGGGAAAACGTTGCTTTGGCGCGCTTGGGCGGAGCCGTGGCCGTTGGCGGGCTCGATTGGACATAGTTGGTTGGTTGTCGAGCGCCATAGAGAGTAGTACTCGTGGTCACGGAACTGTCGCGTTTTACCTAGTGTCTATTTTGTATCGAGTCATATTAAGAAACTGTACCTAATAAAATGTGTGTTGTAACAAAGATTTGAAAAAGAGACCTAGACTGAGGTTTTTCTTGCGGCATTTCTTTTCCATCAGTGGTCATTCCGAAGTGCTAGTAAATTCAATAAACATTCTTTAAGTAGAACTAAAACTGTTGTTTCTCTCATATCACGACTACCCTCGTTACGCCCTTGTGATGTTGAATTGCACATCGAATAACCGCTAGGCTATCCGACATCAGAAGTGAGATGCAAGTCGTGGTATTGAGAGTTTAACAGATCTCAGTCTGGTCTCACTAATGTAAAGCGTGACAAATTAACGTGACAAATCAAGAAAGTACGTGTTCGATGTACGACGGACAGTCTACTATCGTCGACTACGAGTGGTGGAGTTTGCGGACTACGAGTAGCGGATTCTACCGACAAAGAGTATCGTATGGTGGGTACTTAACCTCAAAATGTATGGAGATTCTAATATGGTGTAATTTCAGGTGTATGACCGTGCGATACTCGACGATGTGTGACGGGTAGCTGAGGCTGAGACGCGACGCGCACCAGGCGGTGGCGGTGCAGCGGCGGCGGCGTGGTGGCGGCGTGCCCCGAGTCGCAGTGCAATTGAGGCAGAGACGTGCCACGACACGAGTAAACACGGGTGTGTGTGCCCGTGGCGGACTGGTAAAGTGTATCCTTAGATATTATAAAAAAGGTCATTGTTGATTACGTATGATGCTAAGTTTAAGCTTGAAGTGCTAAGTTAAGCTGAAACTGTGTAAGTTTTAGCTAAAACTGTGTATGAAGTTAAGCTCATTGGTCATTTAGCACTATTAATTGAAACTACCTAATGATTTAGAGGTTAATGCACACATGGATTTAGAGGTCAAGGTCATTTAAAGGTTAATGCACACACAGAATAAAGTATTTTTGACTTCAACTTTGACTTTGAGATTTTTGACTTTGGAGGTCAAAATCAAATGTATCATCCTTTTATCGCTAGGACGCACCGTTTTCGAGATAAACGTTTTTTTAAATTATTTTCACTTAGTAACTTCAATGAACTCAAACAATGTTTTATTTTCGATTTCCGGACAATGGAGCGAGGGGATCAGCGGGTCAGCGGTGCGCAGACTCTGAAGTGGACCAGGTTTGCTCGTGATGGTGGTGAGCTGGCGAGTTTGATAATTTTAAAGTGGAGACTACTGAGCAATGACGATGAATTTTAAGTTTTGAATTTTGAAAAGTTTTGTTTTCATGTAAAGTGAGAGACACTTAAAATTAAATTTTGAGAGATAGTTGCTCAATGGTTTCGATTGTGGAGTATAATTTAGAGTTTAGTTCAAATTGTGCTCAGAAAGTAATGTGCCATTTTAAGTTAACGTACCAATTTATAATGTTGAGTCTGATGAGGACAGTGCCGGTGAAGGCCCTTCTAACTGTGTGTGAACACTTACTGTCATGGCTACTCATTTGATTAAACCGCACGCTTCAGTCGTAGTCGTAACTGCGAATTTTCGTACAGGGCGCGATGCGCGGCTGAGGGTGTGGCAGTCTATGTCTCATGGGAGACCATGTCATTGTGATGAGCACAGATGACCATGTCATTGTGATGACCACAGATGACCGTGTCGTTGTGATGACCACAGAATTGTGATGACCACAGATGACCATGTCATTGTGATGACCACAGATGACCATGTATATTGAGTATACCGATTCCATGTGGGAATTCTTGTCTTTATGTCTCATGGGAGACCATGTCATTGTGATGAGCACAGATGACCATGTCATTGTGATGACCACAGATGACCATGTCGTTGTGATGACCACAGAATTGTGATGACCACAGATGACCATGTCATTGTGATGACCACAGATGACCATGTATATTGAGTATACCGATTCCATGTGGGAATCCTTGTCTTTATGTCTCATGGGAGACCATGTCATTGTGATGAGCACAGATGACCATGTCATTGTGATGACCACAGATGACCATGTCATTGTGATGACCACAGAATTGTGATGACCACAGATGACCATGTCGTTGTGATGACCACAGATGACCATGTATATTGAGTATACCGATTCCATGTGGGAATCCTTGTTATTTTTTTTGTGGCCTGTTAGTAATGTGTGTTGATCGTGTGACTTTGATTTTAAAATTTTGATTACCTATGTTAACTTACTATGAGGCATACTTTCTTCCTTATTTTTCTGTGTACCTACTAACCTTTTAGTCAGGTTAAGCCGAGCGAGAGTTAGCTCCATTATTCAAAATTGAGTTATTTTTTATTTAAAAGAGTTTTGATGAAACGAAGGCAAATCTTAATAAAGTTTCTATTGGTGAAATAGTGACAAATAAGTTTTGAGTAATGAGAAAAGTTTAGTTGATTTAATTACGAGTTACTGTATTGAAATGTAATGTAATGACCGGACGTTTTGTGTCCGATGTGTCCGATGGACTTGACATCGTATGTTCGATGGACTGAACTTATTGTGTGAATCAATGCCTATGGATATGATTGAGTTTGTGTGTTGGACCAACACTGTTGGTATGAGAAGTAATGCAATGTAATGCATTGTAGTATGTTATTTAAGTTTCTTTGAGTAAAGTTTTCTCATTACTACAAACGATCCCTCTGTTGTTAAGGCCAAGAGAACTGAGTAGATTGTATTGGCAAAATACATGAAGTCTAAGTACCAATTTTATTGACGTGAGTAATGATTATTTTACTGTAAGTGATTTAGTTTTGTTTTTTTTAATTTTGTCAAAACTGGTTTCATGACTTCAAGCTGCATTTGTTGGCATGTAGTCGTAGCTCCGGTCTAACCGAAGAGTGCGCGATGCGCATCTAACTATGCATCCTATCACTGGTTAAGTGAAATCACTGGTAAAGTGAAATCGCTGGTCAAGCGAAATCGCTGGTTAAGCGTAAAATTTTAGAATGGTCGCTGGTCAAGTGACTACTAAATTCAATGCTGGTCAAGTAACGACGAAAACTATGAGGTTCTAAAACCAGTTTGTTGTTTGTACACATGATTGTTTGATGAAACAAGGTCACAGGGATGATCTAGTGGTTGGTCACAGGGATGATCAGCTGTAACCACGAGGATGGTTATGGCACCTTGCTTTTGATGAACTCCGTTATATTCGGTTGTTAATTGATTTTATTTTCATTATTGGTACTAAGCTCTTCATGGTTAGGTACTTGATTTGCTAAGCTAAGTGTGTTTACTTAGAATAGAACTAAATTGGACTTGATATTGAAACTTTGGATTTGAGTTAGAGAGAAAGTCCTATGTGTGGTCAGGAGTGACCGAACGTTGTGATGCTGTGTGAGTGTTGATTGTTTCAGAATCACACGCGAGGACGCGTGTCTTGCAGAATGGCCGTGTCGCAGTGTCGCATACGGTCATGAGTATGGACATGGACGCTAAGCAAAACGAGGGTGCGCCATCTAGCGGCGTGTTGGGAAAACGTTGCTTTGGCGCGCTTGGGCGGAGCCGTGGCCGTTGGCGGGCTCGATTGGACATAGTTGGTTGGTTGTCGAGTGCCATAGAGAGTAGTACTCGTGGTCACGGAACTGTCGCGTTTTACCTAGTGTCTATTTTGTATCGAGTCATATTAAGAAACTGTACCTAATAAAATGTGTGTTGTAACAAAGATTTGAAAAAGAGACCTAGACTGAGGTTTTTCTTGCGGCATTTCTTTTCCATCAGTGGTCATTCCGAAGTGCTAGTAAATTCAATAAACATTCTTTAAGTAGAACTAAAACTGTTGTTTCTCTCATATCACGACTACCCTCGTTACGCCCTTGTGATGTTGAATTGCACATCGAATTACCGCTAGGCAATCCGACAGGTATAATATTAGCTTTATAGGTAGGAAGCTACATTACATTTTTGTTCTTAACTTAATATTAGTCAAAAATAAACTGAGATTAAATCAAAACTAACTTTATAGTGAAGCTATTTATATATTGTAGTATTTTGTAATATATGCAATAACCAGGAGACGGTCGCCTGCCAGACAAGAGGAGTTGTGTTGAATTTCAAGAATGGTAACGTACCTTTACTCCGAAACTTGTTTGCCCGAATTTCATTTGTTCGAAAATGGTTGGTCGAAATTTAAAATGCTGTTTCGTTTTCCATCTTTTTGTTTTCTAGAAACTTATTTTTTTACTTAGTTAGTAACGTTATCCACATTTACGTATTTTACCTAGTATATAAAAATATTTTGGAAATATAGTTTAAAAAATCAATATTTAAATTACATATTATTTTTAAAAAAGAATGATTAAAATCGGTCCAAAATTGAAGGAGTAATCGGCGGACCTCCAAAAAAAAAACATAGAATCTCCTCCTTTTTTGAAGTCGGTTAAAAAAAAAGCTACAAAAAATTCAGAAATACCTAAATTATATTATAAAATTGACTGACGCTTAGTAGCTACGTATCCCATCTGTACGATAAATTTTTGATAATCTATGATTTTCACATAGAAATGGCGGATGCAATCATGATGCATTAGAAAATAATGAAAAAAAATTGTTTTGGTTGGTTTTACTTAATTTTTTGTATACTTAGCGATGATAAGTTACGCCGCTATCTTTCTTCCTTACTGTTGAACGGTTTTTACAAGTTTTTATTGAACATGACGGCATTTTCCAATATTTTTTTTGACATAAATCCGAGGACCAATCACGATGAGCGTCGGCAAGTTTCTAAACGAGTTGATGTCTATTGGCCTCAACGTATGGGGACAAAAATTTTGTTCGCGGTGTCTAATATTATTTCGATGTATTTTTATATCACTTTTGTAAATCGAAATTCATTTGTTTTCTGCCGCACTCTATTCGAATTCGAATATTTAATCCTTTTTTTTTTAAATTTGGCTAATTTGCCATCCCCGTGGTTATTCAAAAAAATAAATAAATTTGAAACTATTTACAAAAACAAAATTTTTAAATCTGGAATCGAGGTGCGTTGAAAAAATTAGAGAATTATTTATTACTAACGTTTGAATTTGGAAAACGGAGTTCAATGCGCCGACAGCGCGCGAAATTATAATATTTTAAACTTAAAATGGGGAAAAAAAGTGTCGTGAGTTTTTTTGAGCAAAAATTAGTAATACAAAAGTATCATAATGTGTTACAAAATGTTGGTAAGTATTAAACTGACTTTAAATTAAAAAACGGAGCATAAAAATCTTCGATTACAAAATTAACAAACTACAAGATGCCTCTACATACACAATCTCATATAAAAATTTAGTTTCAAATATGGATAGAGTAGTTCAATGGAAGATTTTAGTATGATAAATTATATATAGGTATAGGTATTAGTAAGTATGTATGTTTTGTTAAAGTTTAAATTTAATTTTCGCCGGTCCGTCACCCACGATGCCCCGGGTTCGAATCCCGATCGGGTCATGATGAAAAACGTTTTCTGATTGGCGTGGGTCTTGGATGTTTATCGGGCGAAGCCGCGGACAGCAGCTAGTTATATTTATTAGTTATATTATAACTATTTATTTATTTATAAAAATTATATCATAAAATTAAAAGGCTTAATGGTACAAAATTATTATTTACTAGCTGTTACCCGCGGCTCCGCCCGCGTGGTCAATTTCAATAATTATTCCCATGGGAAACTCTTTATCCCATGGGGAAAAAAGTAGCCATAGGTCACTCTCCAGACCTTAATCATCTCTGTTAAAAAAATCATATCAATCCGTTCATTCATTACTTTCGACGTAAGGGAGGACAAACAACACACTTTCACATTTATAATATTAGAATGGAATGGATATGTATTTACTTTTTGAGGTTGACTCAAAGTCAATCAAATAATTAAAAGGTGTCTTTTAAAATTTTAATTTAATTTTAATTAATTTTGAAATATACTGAAATCATTGTATATTTTTTAGGTAACTTGCCATCTCCTGGCCATGATGTATATAAAAATATAAGTAAAGAATTAAACGAAAAAATGACTGTCAAGGCCATATATTTGTCCATCAAACGAAATTATAATTACCTTTTTCCATCAAAATCAACAGTACCAAATTGACAATAATTCACCGAAGTGTGAAGAATATGATGCCATTAGCAGTGAAAGTGAGCAACAAGAAGAGAATGATGAAGACAGTGATGCGACTGATGGTGACGGTGAGACGAAACATCAATTTTTTTTTTTAGATTTGCACAAATGGCGTGAAATTGAGCCACTTTTATTCTTTACTACAAGAACCGATTGCAAAAAACCAAACCTAATATTCAGAAAAAGAGTAAAACTGCCTAAGAGAAAAAGGACCGGTATCTTAAAACTTGAAATCTGGAAACATTCGAAGCTTCCATGTACCTGGTGCATGAAATCACATCACGTATTTAGCGACGGAACTGTTAAATGTGTTGGTTCTTGTAATCAATGCTCAGCCCGTATGATGGTGACTATGACACCGAATTTAGATAGTGATGTCAAAATTGATTGCAAATTTACAGGACTTCGGCTTTACTTGCATAACCCAAAATTAAAAAATAGAATGACTTCTTATACTAGGACTGAATTAGCCAAAGCTCTACAGACAAAATCTGCATTAGTAGTGCGAAATCAAATAGCGGATGAATTGATATCAGAAAAGGAATTATCCGTAGAAAACATAGTACCAGAACCGCCTCATCTTCCAACTTTGAGACAATTGTCACAAATCAAATATGAAATTCGCCAAGAGAATGTACTACACAAAAGTCCAGTTTTGAGTCTTTGTAAATTATCAACATTATCACCATATTCAACGTTTATACAACGGATATCGGCCAGGCCATTTTTTTTATATTATTGGTCTCAGTCACAAATTATGTATTATAAAAGGCTTCAAAAAAAACAAAGTATCTGCCTTTGCATCGATGCGACTGGTTCTGTGTTTAAAAATATATGTCACAGTGATAAAACTGATAAATACTTTTTAGGACCAGATAATTCTAAACATATTTTTTTGTATACTGGAGTCGTGTATTCCGAAAAATATGTTAGTGTTCCTGTTCTACAAATGCTATCAGAAGTTCATACCTCACAAAGTATAGCTCAATGGCTTGAATCATGGTTAGGATCTATGCGTCCACCTAATGAAACTGTCACAGATGATTCAGCGGCTATTATTAGTGCCATAGTAAAAGTCTTTACTAAGCTGTGTTCCACTAAAGATTATGTAAACAAGTGTTTCAAGGCATTAGAGGAAAATATTGATCATTTACCACCTTGTTTTGTAAGATTGGACACATCACATTTTATACATTCAATAAATAATCTTTCGTGTTTTAATGATGTTCCTTACACAGTCAAAAAGTTTTACATTGACTGTATCAAAGTTATTAAAGAGTGTCTTAGTTATGATGTTGTCAAAATTATAATTCTTGATCTGATAGTTGTAGCTATGCACAAATATTGTGGAAATACACCTAATGGCGAAATCACACCATGCTGCGAATCAATAAATCGATTGAAATTCATACAAATGCAGTTGTTTAATGGATCTGCAATTATTGAAAACATCTATCAAAACATAGAAACTGTGGGATGTATCCATATCCAAAAAATATTTAATTCTAATGCTCATAAGACATATTTTCCCACTTGGATGACAGATTTTATAGAAAGACAAAAACTGTTGGTCTTATTAGGGGACGAGATATTATTTGGTTCCAAAATCAACCAATATCATATGCCTGATGCGCTTAATGTCATTACGCGTATTGTGTCCAGATTGCCATTATTTTCTAACGTAATGTGTCCTTTATTCAAAAATAACAACCTAACACCAACTAGTAGTAACGTTGAGAATCAATTTAAAGATATAAAGACTCTTTTGCTAAGAAACGAAAAAAAAAATGCGAGTAGATGATTTTGTTGTCAAACATTTCGATTTTTTATCTGGAAATTTAAAAATGGCGTTAAGTAATCTTGCAGAACATACTTCTCGTGTCAAATGTGTTAAAAATGAAGGGCGAAAAAGAAAACAGTCAATTATAGAAAAGAAAACGCTGAAGAGTAAACCATCTACTGAAGAAAAAGAAACGCTGAAGAGGAGACAGACCAAAGGAAAAAAGGATACGCTGAAGGAAAAAGAGTCCAGCAAAGTAAACACGTTTTCAGATGAATCAGTATTTGTAGAACAGCAATTAGATTGTGAAAATTGGCGCGGTTTAATAAAAAAAAAATTAAAACAAAACAGGTCAAACACAAAAATTAACAAAAAGGTTTCTTTGCTTAAAAATGGTAACATTGTAAATATAGATAATGAACTTGTGCATATCATTAACACATGTGCTTTTGACACTGCCATACACTCTTTTGCAGTTGCCTATGCAGATTACGCTAATATAAATTCGAGCTTCTCACAATTAGACAACGATTTTAACAATTTGTTAAAATGTCTCGTCCAAAATGCTAAAGATGATTCTGAAATATATGATTTACGGTCTAATATTTTAACAGAAAAATTTATAATGAATGCATCTTTGACCATAGATTGTCAGACTAACGTAGCTTACATTTTTGAAAAGGTTATTTTTGAATATTTCCATAGTGGAGTTTTAGAAAAAGTTTGTTCAGAAGTGAATTGTGCTTCTGATAAGTCAAAACGGAAAGTACCACTAATACCTATAAATTTAAACCTGGTGCAAGATCGTGGTATTACTTTCCTAAATGAAGCAGTTAATGATGGAATTACATTGGAAGGCGTTAAATGTAATTCCATCATTAACAATGTCATTAAATGTTCTGGTATTCGCAGAATTTCATATTCATTAAATAATATAATAGGTATAGATGTTAATGACATAAATAAAATTATTTTATCGGAAATTCCGAACATGCTATTTATAAAACAAAAAGATTCATATAAATTGTTATCTGTTATTGAATATTGCTCCGGTGGTTTAGGCCATTACAAAGCTCATTGTTTACGTAGAGTTAATAACACTTGGGAAACGTTTGACGACCTAGACACGAATGTTAAAGTAACGACTGCAAAACGTAAAATCGTAGCGCACTGCCTAATATATGTGAGACAGTAATTGAATAATGAGATTGCAATTTTACTAATTTTTAACAATTTAGATTTGTGAGATACTTACCATTAAAATTAATATTTATGTTTTATTAATATTTTATGATTTAAAGTAGTTATATTATTATTATAAATACCTTAAAACAAATCAGTTTTTTATTTATTTTAGCTATACAGAATTCCCATCATTGTAAAATAATGAATTTTGAAATAAACTGACCATCTGTTGGACCATACGTTTTAAACCAGAATGTCTCCACTCCACACAACCAACATACTTGGGATTTTAGCGCCAACTCGATAGCGTCAACTTGAGCTTGTGATTAAATATTTAATTTCTGTGTGTTTCAGAGTTTGATTCTTAGCATTGATAGTGTAATGTGAAGCAAACATTGGTTAAAGTGCATGATGATTGAAGTTTATGATCAGGAACTTTTAAAAGTGCATTATCGTGTTGACTGTGAGTGTGAGGAGTGGTAGAGCAATGAGCAGTTTTCTTTTAGGTATAAAATCAGTTGGTTTTTAAAAACATCAAAAGATGGCGCTTAGCATCACTTTTGGTATTGTTGAGGCCCAATATCTAGTCTGTGGCAAGAACGATAATTTTTTATGTTTTATTTGTGGCAAAAGCTTTTTTTTATTATTAAAATAAATGACGACTTTGCTTTTTAGCAAAAAGGTCACTCCACCCACCCACTCTTCTATTACCAAAAGCACCAAAAGTGCTGGGCTGCGCCATCTAACGAGTGTTTAGGAAAGCTATAAAATACCTAAAAGAAAACTGCTCATTATTATGAAATGGGCTAGCTCGACCGGGGAA
Organism: Endotricha flammealis; assembly: GCA_905163395.2. Classification (NCBI taxonomy): domain Eukaryota; kingdom Metazoa; phylum Arthropoda; class Insecta; order Lepidoptera; family Pyralidae; genus Endotricha; species Endotricha flammealis. Next base: position 2,237,651 of record LR990881.1, on the reverse strand, counting down.
GTACCACCTTCTCACAGAATATCGACGTGAAGCAGCAATGCGTTTCGTTCCGTGAGTGAGAGATCCGGAAGCCCAACTCCTTGCCTATCCCCTCTTTCCCAGCGACCGCCTGCGGTGGTTATCACTAACCACCACAAGTGGATGGCCATCAAAGCCCGCTGCGATGCCAATGGCATCTTCTTTATTGCGGACTGAGGGTATCCGCCTAAAAACGGAGTCCATCACGGACTACCGTAACCTCACCCGCCTTCTCGACGCTATGTCGATAACTTTCCATACGTGGAGCTTGGAAGAGGACCGGCGCCTCCGCGTAGTCATTCGGGGGGTCCCCAAGGAAATCGGGTGCGAAGACGTGCTCGAGGACCTAAAGGCCCAAAAATTTCCAGTTTTAGAGGTGCACCGCATGCACCGTGGGCATGCAGCCCCTTTCAACATGGTCCTTGTCATTTTAGACAGGACTAACCTTAAAGAGGCGAAAGCCATCTTTAATATCAAAAAAGTCTGCGGACTGTCTGGGGTCGTAGTAGAGCCCCCACACCAAAAAGGCACTGTGGGTCAATGCCACAGATGCCAACTATACGGGCATTCCTCCCGCAACTGTCACAACACACCTCGTTGTGTCAAATGCTTAGAGTCCCACGCGACACCGGAATGTCAGCGACCCAAAGACCGCGCGCTATGCTCGGAACCTCCGAGCTGCGTAAATTGCGGGGAGGTGGGGCACCCGGCGAACTACAGAGGGTGCTCAAAAGCGCCCAAAGTAAAGAGTCGGAGGCCTACTCCCTCCTCATCTAGGACCCAAGTTCGCGCTTCTCCCCCTCAGTCCCAAACTGCCGAGGCCGCCCCGGCAACAGTAAAGGCACCGGTGCCACCAGTCAATCTGTCACCCTCGTGGCGCTACAGGACCAACAAGGTCCCACCCCCACAGGCCAGCCCCTCAGGCACGCCTGTACCCGCGGCGGTGGAAGTAGTAGCAACACCTCCACCCCCCCCAGTAAAGGCACCGCTGCCACAATCTCTATCGAGCAACGGGACCGAAGGGCTCTTCAAGCTCGCCGGTGTGCTCAAAATAGATAGGTTCCTTGCTATGGCCGCCATAGTAAATAATCACACGGGTGATACCAACTCCCTCATAATGGCCATCTGCCAATACGCGGATGTGTTCGTTGCCCTCGATAAATTTAGGAATTAATTATGGATTTACCCCATACGAGCAGAGTCAAACCGACCTCCCTAAAAATCGGCTACTTCAACGCAAATGGGCTTCGTACCCAGAGGTCTGAGGTAGCCGACTTCCTCTACACCCATCAACTGGACGTCCTCCTCATCCAGGAGACGTTCCTTAAACCTTCAATTCGCGATCCTAAAATCGCGAATTACAAAATCATTCGTAATGATCGCACAGTCTCTGCCCTCGGTGGCACTCTCATCTACTACAAATCGACATTACACTGCACGCCTGTGGATACGCCAAATCTCGTGCTCATTGAGGCCTCTGTCTGTAGATTAGGAATGACAGGTCACCAATCCATATTTTTAGTGTCAGCTTATCTAGCTCCCACTAACTCCAACTCCTCAAACCCCAGATCACTACTCGATAGTGACATACATAATCTTCTAGATCTTGGCCCGTCTGTTATCATAGCGGGTGATCTAAATGCCAAGCACCCTGCCTGGTGTAGCCTAACCACAAACCAACGTGGTAGACAGCTCGAGCGACTCTCAGAGAGTCTCAATTTCGACATTGTAGCACCCATGTCCCCTACTCATTACCCGGACAATGTTGATCATCGTCCGGACGTCCTAGACGTAGCCCTCCTAAAGAACATCAATCTTAGATTGAGTTCAATAGAGGTGCACTCCGAACTCACCTCAGACCATAGGCCTGTCATCATTGCTCTCTCGCCCAGAGTGAGTATTCCCAATGTGGCAGCCACAGACCCCACTATGATCAAGACCGACTGGCGCAGGTTAGGCGAAAGCCTCAAATCCATTTCGTCCCCCTTGTTAGATCCAATTCCAGACGAAATTGTCTCAATTCCCGATGCAGTTGACTCGTTAACAGCGCACGTGCAGAAAGTCGTTAGCGACTGCTCGTGGCGTGTCCCAGTGAACGCTCATCGTCGCTGGACACTTCCGTCGGATGCGCGTGCTCTGTTAACAGAGAAAAACCGAGCCCAAAGGGCCTACTTCTCCGCTCCCACTGAGCCTAACCGCGTCCGCATGCGCGCTGCTCAATCAGCGGTTAAGAGTCGTATCAGACAGCTTAGAAACGACCAGTGGGACGAGACCCTCTCCAACATGGTCCCATCTCATACACAAGCGACTTCCCCGAATTCAGACCCAGTCCACTAGTGACCCATACCGCTCTCTTCGCAGATGATACTGCCATCTACTGTTCAGCCCGTAGTATTCCCCCAATTATAGACACACTCCAAACTGCCGCCAATACTCTTGGCGACTGGTTTAGGAAATGGCGCTACTCTTGGCGACTGGTTTAGGAAATGGCGCATCGAAGTCAATCCTCAAAAAAGCGCCGCTATCCTCTTCGCTAGAGGTAGCACCCCAAATCCCTCCTCCAGAGTCAAAATGTTCGGACAACCGATCCCTTGGGAAAGGAAAGTCCGCTACCTAGGTGTCACACTCGATAGGGGACTCACCTTCCGCGATCATATTAAGATTGTCCGCAACCGGGCCGCTTTCGCGCTAGGCCGACTATATTATCTGCTCAATGGGCGCAGTAAACTCTCTCTTAGAAATAAGGTGAGGATTTACACAACGTGCATTAGGCCGATAATGACTTACGCGAGTCCAGTTTTCGCTCACGCCGCGCCCTCTCATATCCACAGGCTGCAAACCATCCAGAATAGGTTTTTGCGCAAAGCCATCGGTGGGCTTTGGTTCATTCGGAACAAAAACCTCCACATTGACTTAGGTGTGCCGACCATCTCGCACCACCTAAAGCAATGCTCAGTCAGATTTTTCGACTCTCTCGACCATCACCCCAATCCATTGGTGAGAGCCGCAGGGGATTATCCCGCTCCGGCTGACACCATTAGGTCCAAACGTCGTCCGCGGCACGTCCTCAACGACCCGGACGACGCCATTACAGTCGCCATCGAGGCGTACAAACAATTAGAATCCGCGACACAAAGCAGACACACACGTCCGTCATATCGGCCGGCGGGGCCGCGCGTCGCGCCACCCTCCTGTAGGGACTCGGTTTTCGCGGTACCGGCACGTGCCCGGCCGCTTCTCTCCAATCCGTTCGCCTTCCCCCAGTGTCGCCATAGGCCGAGGTTCGAGCCCCCCTCTGGGGCGCCCCTAGGCAGACACTGTAAATTTTTGGCGGTGAGAGCCCTACGCTCCCGCAACAGTCCGGTGTCTCAGTAAAGGGTGTCAGTACACCCGAACTGATAAAAAAAAAAAAAAAAAAAAAGGCTCGGTGGCGGAACAACATTCGTGCTCGCGACGCTGTCCGAGTCACACGTCCGGTGCCCGGTGCCTCCGCGCTACGCTGGTCCCGCGTGCTACGCACGCCCTCCGCCGCCTGCGCTACGCTACCGCCGTTGCCTTTTTTAAGACAAGGAGGCATTATCGTGATTTTTAAAGTTTCTCGACTTTTCGCGCGTTTTTGTCGAATAAAACCACAGTTTCGTGGTCTGGCTGTGTGATACCTCACGGTGCCAACTTTGCACAGCCAGGAGTGCGACCCGGGCACTCGCCGATCCCCTTCAGGGTGAAGCAGTTACCCGGACGGGGCTAGAACCACCGGCCTAGGGGGCTCCCCTGACCGACGCTAGCTATCGCCCCCTCCCGCCCACCCCTTCCTCCTTCCTATCCTTAGGGAACGGCTTGGGCGCCTAGGGCTCCGGCTCGAAGCTACCCTCCGAACCCTAAGCAGTTAGGGACCCTCTGACACATTAAGATTGGTCAGAGGCATACAAGCTTAGGGCACACCCTAGAAGCACCCCCCTCGCCTCACCCGGCGCGGGGGACTAGGACTACACACCTCGGGTTCTCCCCCCGAGCGCTCCCAAATTAGGCACGACTGCCGCAAGGTTTCTTCGCAGCTCTTCCTTGCGGAACGTGACGCGACGAACTGCGTTAATTTCGTTTAAGCATTGTAGGTTCCCTTATTAGGCCGGTCGCCATGGCGACCGACCCGCGCGATGCCGTAATCAACGACCTAGTCGCTCTTATACTAGAGCAAAATCCCCAATTGCTGTCTCGCATTGAGCAAATAAAGAGGAAAGCTCCTCTCCCCCCGGCCCCTCTGGCCACCACAGCCCCGGCCCCTCAGGCCACCAAGCCTTCGGCCACCAAGCCCTCCGCCGCCGCCGCGACTTCCATCGCCGCGCCCCCCGCCACCGTTGCGCCCGCCGTCGCGTCCCCCGTTGCCGCGCCCCCCGCCACCGTGCACCCCGCCGCACCCTCCGCCACCGCACCCTCCTCCTCGATCTCCGATGACGAGATGGAGATCATCTCTGAATCTTAGGAATCCAGTTCCGCCCCCACGTCCGACTCGGACGATTTCATTGTGGCCTCAGGCCGCAAGGGCACAAGGTGCAACAAGGCCGCCGAATCCATTCCGGCCGCCTCTCTCTTCGACTCGCCCGTTCACCACCCGCGGCTGAACAGGGTGCCGAGGAAGCCTCACTTCCCACCCCTCCCAGACGTTCCCAGCGACCACCTGCGGTAGTTATCATTAACCGCCACAAGTGGATGGCCATCAAGGCCCGCTGCGATGCCAATGGCGATACTTCGTGCTTGGACGTCGCGGACAACAGTTGCCTCAGCTGGTCGACGTACGCGCGCGGTCCCAACTTGGAGGCTGTTGTGAATAAATAAAGCACTTTGGTATGTAAATAACTTTTATTTAGAGAGATACAAATTAAACAAAATTATAAATTGCCGTGTCAATGGCGGGCGCGGTGAGAGAGAGAGAGCGGAACGGTAGGGTGGTACCACTGTAGGGATACGGGCGCGTTCCTTATTTCATAATCTGCGTTGTTGTTGCGTTCATAACTTCAACACCCTCTCCTGAACGCAAACCTATTTGAGCTGTGAGGTGACGGAGCTTCGGTCGGTGTAGTGCCTTCGTCAACGCATCAGCCAGCATGAACTCGGTGCTGATGTACTCAACACATATCTGCTTCGCAGCAACCTTCTCCTTCACAAAGTGGTAGCGCACGTCAATGTGTTTGCTGCGTGCGTGGTAGCAACCAGATCCTGAAAGACTTTTAAATATCGAAGTATCCTCTTAACAGTAGTCCAGTGTTGCATTGTAGGATTATTATTAAATCTACTGACAGAATTCACAGCATAAGCTATATCAGGGCGTGTGCATTGTGACAAGTATAATAAACATCCCACGGCTTCTTGGTAGGGTATGTCTTTCAGTACTTCATTTTCATTTTCAGCCTTCTTCAGCTGTGTTCCTGCTTCAATAGGCGTTGGTACAGGTTTACAGTCATGCATTTTGAATCTATGTAATATTTTCTCTATGTATGTAGATTGATCTAGAGATATCTCGTTTAAATCACTGCTTCGTGTAATCTTAAAACCAATGCACTGTTTTGCTACGCCAAGATCCTTCATCTTGAAATTATTTTGTAATTTTTATTTTATAGATAATGCTGTTTTTTCATTATTGAACAAATAAAGCAAGTCGTCAACATATACTGCTATAAATAATATATCACTTTCATTCTCAATTTTGTAATAAATGCATGGTTATGCTATAGTTGAGCGTGTCAATCCAATAGCAATAAGAGCTGCGTTTAGTTTCTTGTTCCATTGCCGGCTCGCTTGTTTCAAGCCATACAATGCTTTATTAAGTCGACAAACTTTATCATTTATTTCATAACAAGGCGGCAATGTCATATATATTTCTTCTTCTACATCTCCTTGTAAAAACGCTGTGATGGCATCCATTTGATGCATTTTTAAACTATATTTAGTTGCTAGGGCAATCAAGTATCTGATAGATGTATAGCGTACCACTGGAGCGTACACTTCATGGTAATCTATACCTCTAGTTTGCTTGAAACCTTTTATGACAAGGCGAGCTTTGTAGCGAGTTATGTTTCCAATGTCATTTCTCTTAGTTTTGAAAACCCATTTGCATGGAATTACCTTTTTCCCTTCAGGTAAGTCTACAACACTCCAAGTGTTGTTTTCAATTAAAGATTGATATTCATTTTCCATCGCCTCTTTCCAGAGAACAGAATTTTCACATTTTAGTGCTTCTACATGGTCTTGTGGGTCATCATCCAAAAAACTCATTGCTGATTCTGAATTTATACACAAAAATGATGTGTCATAATCAAAAGCACTATCCTGATGAATGTTGTTTTGACGACGTGGTCGGAGATTCATATTAAATTGGGGAACATCAAAATTTTCCTCTGGAGTATATAAATCATCATCTGGATCCAAATAAGGTGATGAATGTTCATTGAGAGTTTCATTTGCTTCATCTGTAATAATAATATTATTATTTTCATTTGCCATTTCTTTTTCAGATTCATTCAGTTTTTCTTCACTTATAGGTAAGTTAATTTTAATTTCCTCATTATTTATTTTAGGTAAAATTGTTTTTTTATTAATGTTTTCCTTTTCTGTTTCAGATGCTGAGCGGGGAACCACATTTCTCTGAATACTTTCTTCCAAGAATACTACATCTCGGCTTAATATTACTTGTTTACTTTTTTCATCCATAAAGCGATATCCTTTGGTGCAGTCACTATAACCAACAAAAGTCAACATACGAGACTTACGATCAAATTTCTGACGCTTCTCCTTTGGTATGTGCACCATCGCTTGACAGCCGAACACTCTCATGTGGCTTAAATTAGGCTTGGAGCCAGTTCATGCTTCCTCGGGAGTAATTTGTGGTAGAGCACGAGTAGGCGAGCGATTGATGATGTAGGCAGCAGTTACTATGGCTTCTCCCCAGTATTCTTTCTGTAATGAGGCATTAAATAACATGCATTTAGCCCGTTCCACAAGAGTGCGATTCATTCGCTCACTTACACCGTTTTGTTCAGGCGTGTATGGATTACTTGTTTGGTGTTTTATACCACACTGTTTTAGATATTTATCAAAATTATTATTTTTATACTCTGTTCCATTGTCGCTTCTAAGTATTTTAATCTTACTGTTTAGCTCATTCTCTACTTTATTTTTAAATTCTATAAATTTCTCAAATACTTCAGATTTCTGTTTCAGAAGATACACAAAAACTTTTCTTGAGAAATCATCTATAAAAGTTAATAGATACCTGGCACCTCCTATAGATGGTGTCTCCATCGGTCCACATACGTCGGAGTGGATGAGCTCTAGCAAACTGGTTGCCCGGGAGCCTTCATTTTTGAATGGTTGTCTGGTTTGCTTTGCTTCTAGACATGAAGTGCAACTGTAATCGTTTTTCTGTTGACATAACTTTACGCCATCGGTGCAGTCTGGAATCTTATCAATATCATTAAAATTGAGGTGACCTAGTCTTTGATGCCATAAATATTTGTCATCTGCCATAGCTGCCAATGCCTGTCCATTATTGTATGTAAGTAGTTTATATGTATTATTTACTAGTTTTGCGCTGGCGACTATTTGTTTATTATTCAATATTGTGCATCCTGTGTCATCAAATTTTACTCTATTTCCATTCTCAATAATTTTACTCACAGATAGCAAGTTTGCTGATAATTCAGGAATATATAATACATTATTTACCTGAATACTGTCAGATTGTCCTGTGGTATTTGGTACTCGGATGGTTACTGTGCCGCAGCTTGCCACATTAAGAACTTTATTGTTTGCAATCCTGATGTTTTTCACAGGCGGTGCTATTTCATTTTCAAGCCAATCACGATTCATAGTCATGTGGGCTGATGCTCCGGAGTCCACATACCAGCTTGATGCATCATTTACAGATGTGGCTGAAAAAGCTGCAACAAATCCATTTTTAGTGCCTTTATCTTCTTTGTTTTTATTTTTAAACCAACATTGTTTGCCCATATGTCCATATTTATTACAGTTGAAACAACGGGGGCCTTTAGGTTTTTCTGAATGACTGTTCTTATGTAAGAATTTCTTAGATTTTGTATAAAAAGCGGTAGTAGTATCTGATGTTGACTTCACTTCTTGTATTAATTTAGTTTTAATCAGATCGGCACTAATTTTTATACCTGAGCTCTCTATACCCATAATCATTGGCCTGTACTGTTCCGGCAAGCCGGCCAACATGAGTGTTCCGAGCCACTCATCATCTACATTGAACCCAATGTTTCTCAATTTGTGCGCTGTTGACATCAATTTATTTATGTAATCTTCTATACTTATGCAGTTTTCCAAGTTTGTTGTTATCAAATCTCTGAGAAGACCTACTTTACGGAGTAGGCCAGAGTCTTCAAAGGCTTTTGTTAGATTGTTCCATACATCTTTTGCGCTGTGTGCGCCTTGAACATGCACATATAATTGCGGATCAATCAATAATATGATTTTTGATTTGGCTTTTATGTCCTTTTTAGGATCATCATACTTGTCGGACAATATGCACTCCCACAAGTCCTCATGTTGCAAGTATGCTTGCATTGCAAACTTCCAAGTGGAAAAATTGTCTCGTCCTGCCAGCTTTTGTAAAGCCATAGTGTTATTTAAAGCCATTTTATTTCTGAAAAATCAAACTGAAAAGAAAAAAAATTTTTTTACGCGTGGTTTTAGAGGTTTTTATTTTTATTTTATTTTTAAACTTTAAACTGAATTGAAAATATAATGTTCTTTTAGCAGGAATGGGCGGCCCATAACCTGTTGTGAATAAATAAAGCACTTTGGTATGTAAATAACTTTTATTTAGAGAGATACAAATTAAACAAAATTATAAATTGCCGTGTCAATGGCGGGCGCGGTGAGAGAGAGAGAGCGGAACGGTAGGGTGGTACCACTGTAGGGATACGGGCGCGTTCCTTATTTCATAATCTGCGTTGTTGTTGCGTTCATAACTTCAACAGAGGCACTCGCAGACCTGCGGCTCCCAACACCCCAGTCGTAACTGGGTGCATCCTCTGGCGTCGAGGCTCCCCAACCAACGTACAGCGCCACCTACACACAGTTTTGCAGCAATTCAGTCGGGCCGACCGAAGACGAAGACGCTGGCGCCTCTGGTGGCAGCAGAGCGTCAACTCAGTCGGTGCGAAGGGTGCCGCCGCCATTTTGTGGATTTTTATAATAAGAACTACAATTTTTTTGTTTCTATTACAAATTAATTTTAAGTATTTTTTATTTATTTCTACAAGCTGCGTGTTGGAATTTTGATCCAAAGTTTCGTCAGCACGCAGTATACAATTTGTAATCTGATAAAATGTTTTATTTTATCAGATTACAAGTACATTACTAGTAAGTAATACTACAAACTGCCGTTGGAGTTTAGCCAAATTTCACCAACGTGCAGTAAACAAGGTTTCCAAGTTTCCCTTCTGAGCAAGGGAACTTGGAAAACTTAAAAATGAGGAAGGCAGGGAAGGGGGATCCCCCCGACCCAAAAAAAAAACAACAAGCAAGCCACCTCCTGAGAAGAGCCAACCCGCAGCCCGAGCTGTAGTGACTCGGGACTTATTTAAAAAGGGTGGCTTGATCAAAATCCTGTCTACGGACATCCTCAAGCCAGCGAGAACTGGCTCTGCGAGCACAGCACCTATGAGTGCTGCTGCCAGCAAAGCCAGGCCGGCATCATCACCAGGCAAGCTGGAAACCTCCCGTCGCTGGCAAACATCTCGCCATTCAAGTTTCCCCCATCCCCACAACCGGGGACATCATACGCGCGTGCCGTGTCCTCGGCACCTGCCACCCCGGGGCCTTCGAGCGCAGGACCTTCGCCGCAAGCTGCGACGACGCCCATGCATACGACCCCCCCACCACCAAGCCCCGCAGCCGCGGAAGCTCCGCCACCAGAAGCGGAAGCCCTCCCTGCCAGGGGGTACCTACCGTTAGTGGTGGAGGTGTTCCCAGACTGGGCTAAGCACTTCAAGTGTCTGCATGCTCAGCTGGGACACTCGCCCAATGCGCGCCCCTTTGGTAAGGGGGTGCGTTTTCTTCCCAAAAGCGCCGAGGAGTACCGCGTGGTACAACGATACCTCTGCGGCCTGAGCGAAGCGGAGCCAGCATTGAGCTGGTACTGCTACTCGGCCGCGGAGGATCTACCAACCAAGGTAGCGCTGCGCGGACTCCCGGCCAACTCCAACACGGCGGAGATCAAGCTCGCACTGGAAGAGCTTGGCTTCGCCGTACAACAAGTGCGGCCAATTGCCCCAGCCCGTGGTAGGCCCGGATGCCTGTACAGCTGGACCATCTCCCGGTGAGGGAGCTCGAGCGGCTTTACAGCATCAAGGAGCTCCTTTATATGCCGGGAGTGACCATAGAGGCATGGCGCAGGCAAAAACGCCTAGCGCAATGTTTCAGGTGCCAGGCATTCGGGCATGCCTCGGGCAACTGCCATCGCCCTGCCAGATGCTTGAGATGCGCCGGAGAACGCCTCCTCGGCAGTGGAGAAAATCTCCACTGCCGAGCTTCATTCTGAAGACTCCTCGACTCACCAAACGGAAGCAGCTCTTTCTATGTTTATAGCCGAACATTCAGCGATTGCAGTTGTGGATCATCTTACTGAGCTATGTATTAATCGATTTTCTGATTCCCGATTTGTTAAAAACTTAAAATTACACCGAACAAAATGTACATCGGTAATAAAAGAAGTGTTAGCTCCTCATTTTATTAACGAACTGAAAGTTGATATTGATAGCAGTTCTTATCGTTTGATTATTGATGAGTCGACTAATATCTCTGTCAAGAAATGTCTAGGTGTAGTAGTAAAATATTACAGCTTGTTATCGTCAAAAACAATTTCAACTTTATTGGGATTAGTGGAGTTGGATTCATCGAAGGCACAAGCCATCACTGATGCTTTGATCAATTTATTGGAACAATGCAAATTAAATTTAAATCAGCTATCTGGCATCGGAACAGACAACGCAGCTGTCATGACTGGTGTGAATTCTGGAGTTTAAAAGATATTGAAAGAAAATTACTCGCTTCCTAATTTGATACTGGTAAGATATGTATGCCATTCAATACAATTGGCAGTGTCCCATGCATCAATTGAGACCGTACCTAGAAATATTGAGTTTCTACTGCGCGAAACTTTCAACTGGTTTAAAATGTCTTCAAAACGTCAGCTCGAATATGCAGAATTATACCAGACGATCAATCCTGGTGAAGAGCCATTAAAAATCCTGAAAACCTGTGACACAAGATGGCTGTCTATTGAGCCTGCAGTAACAAGAATACTTGGGCAATGGGACGAATTAAAATTGCATTTTAATCTAGCTCGCTCAAAAGAGAATAGCTATAAAGCAGAACTCCTCTTCGCAATGTTTGACGACCAACAAAATAAAATATACCTAACATTTCTTCGAGGTATATTAGACAATGTGCAAAAAGCGGTTAAAATATTTGAGTCAAAATCGTCTGACCCATGTCTCCTTTACAACACATTGATTGATTTGATCAAATCTTTATGTTTGAGAGTTGTTATATCACAACCGAGGATGGAGTTTGAGACCCTAAATGTGAGGGAATATATTTCTTTAAACCCCTATTTGGCCTACCTATTTGAAAAGGAGTTGACAGAATGTAGTCTTTCATAACGACGAAAAAAAAGTTATTAAAAAGAGATGTGTGGATTTCATCGTAAAGCTTATTCATGAATTACAACAGAGACTGCTCGAAAATCTGAAAGTTTTAAATTTTAAAACTTTCAGATCACCCTAATGGCGGCGGCGTAACTATGTGTGAGTGTGAAATGCAAAATCTCATTGGTGAAATGGCTGACCGGCACGCATATTCACACCATAGTAAGCCGGCCGGTTGGTACGTATACGCGAGGTGGCTTACTATAGGTGCTTCACTTTTTAGTTTCAGTGATGGTGTCCGCCTTTTTTTCTAGGTCCATGTATTGCGCAAACCATCTTTGAAAAGTCTCTTAGGTAGTTAGATAATAATATGTTTATTATAACGACTACGAATAATTTATATTATTTTATTAATGTTAACCTACGATTTATACAGTTTTAACATGAACTGCGCTTTGTAGGTATCAATCTGCGCGGGCACTGAGACGCGCCTTCCTCTCCCTCTCACCTCGCGCTCGGAGCACCGCGCCGCCGCCGCCGCCGCCGCCGCCGCCGTGTCTCTCGCTGGTCACTTGGCCGGCAAAGTTTGTCACGCACGAACGCGAGTAATTACGCGACTTATTTGGACTGCTATTTTCGATCGCGATTGTGTTTCATTACATATTGGTAAATAGTGAATGAAGTTGCTTGTAGTGAAAAGTGGAAAATAAAGGTAGGTACCTACTTAATTTAAATCTTAACAAATAGATGAAGTATATTTATTTAATTACGGTTAACGATTGTCTTTTGTTATCCATTCTACATTGTTTGAGTAAATTTTGAGATACACATTTAATAAATATTGCACATCGACCTTTAGAAAGAGAGAATCGGCTAATTTCGGTTTCGTAGAGGACGACCCTTATGACCCTTATTTTTGGTCGTCACACACTACTTTTATGACATTTGCTAGTTATCAAAATAAAACAACAATAAAGTATTTAGTTCTGAATTCAAATTCTGATACACGATAAATGTAATAATTGACGGACATGGAAATTAATTATCATTCGTTTGTATTCGGAAATGTGACGATTGCCGATGTGCAATATTTACCGCCGATACCTGTAAGTAGGTAACATAATTTAGTGTTGTTTTATGGTTGTTTCAGATCAGGATGTCAACAGAAAAAAAGCGTAAAGTTGACACAGAATGCCGAATATTTAAAAACAGTTGGACTGAAGACTTTTTTGTCACAGAACATAATGAAAACATACAATGTTAGGCGGCATTATTCTACAAAACACGCTTCTAAATACGATACGTACAAAGGTCAAATTCGAATCGATCGTGTAAATTCGTTAAAGCGAAATATGATCGGCCAACAGGCATTGTTCAAAATACCAAAAGAAAATTCCGAGACAGTTACAAAAATTAGTTTCATGATAGCAGAAGCTATTGCCAAACGAAGTAATAAAAAATAGAGATATATATGTAGCGGGAGCGATGGCGATGTGCTCGACCGCCACAAAGGGAAGATCTTCCGGCCAGGCCGGGTGTTATGCCTGGGGAACCGCGGCTCCGACAATGTATGTGTCGGAGGTTGTATATATCTCCATATCGTAGAAACTTCGATAGCGTGATTCAGGATTTCTAAGTGTCGTCGTATATGACGTCATGTGTTCGCATTGTGCACTTTTTCTTCACTCTGTAGTTCTTCTGTATGGCGATAGGTGTCGCCACAGTACTCCCCTTCAGGATCGAAGGTCCGATGAGATGATGATCAGCAGTCTGTGCTTCTCGTTAGCTTGCCCAGTGAGTCGGGCTTGAGTGTGCGTGCTCCAAGTGTCCCAGTGAGTCGGGCGTGAGCGTGCGTGCTTGATGTATCCCAGTGAATCGGGATGAGTGATGTCCCAGTGAGTCGGGATGATGCATGTCCCAGTGAGTCGGGATGCAGAATATCCAAGTGAGTCTGGATGAGGAATATCCCAGTGAGTCGGGATGAGGGTTATCCCAGTGAGTCGGGATAAGGGGCGCAGGAACAGGTAGCTCGGTGAGTCGGCTGCGATGAACCTGATTTTCCCCGTAGCTGGAGTGCTGTGAGACTGCTGATGATGAGGCTTCAAGTTGAGGAGTGAAGAATGTGATGACGTCAGAGCTGATTTATTTATTTATTTAACAAACACATGAATTTACAGCTAAAACCAAAACATCCATGCGTTAATACAAAATAGAAAAAAAACAAAATATGCTCCCTTAAATATTAATGCGGTTACAAAGAAAAACAATAAACAAACAAAGCAATGTCCCATACTGAATTACGAGTATGTTATATGCGACATTGCTGAGTTTAAATACAAACTAAGGCTATCTACAAATACGTCGGCGTTCGGACATTTCTGGTGAATAATATTTAATATATTAATCACGCGTTCTGTAGGGGCATGCTGCGCCCGACACGTGCGTGCCGGCGTGATGCCCCTGAACAGTCGCGGCCTACAACGCACTCCTTCAGCTCCATGATTCCTCATAGGCACAATGAGACCAATTCGCTCCAAAGTCATTGGATTATCAATTTTATTCCGTAGTAACTGATAATAGTGCACTACCTGCAAAATAACGCGCCTAAGCTCTAGGGTTTGGAAACCCACCATGCCCCCTATAAAGAGGGATGGGTACAGAAACGGATAGTACCCATATTTACGTTTGTATAAAGTACGAGCAAACTTCTTCTGTATCTTTTCAATAAGTAAAATATATTTTTTCTCGTATGGACTCCAAACAACAGTACCATACTCTAATCCACTGCGCACAAAAGCATTATACAGTAATACTGCAATTCTCGTAGTAGAGAACTGCGGAGAGACTCTCATAATAAATCCAAGAGCCCTGCTCGCACGATTACAGATTTTCTTTACATGCTCGTGGAAATCCATTCTTGGGGTCATCGTTACTCCTAAGTCCCGTATTTCATCGACTCTTTCCAACGATTCCCCAAAAAGTAAATAAGAATGCTCAACAGGGTGTCTAGATCGTGTAAAAGTTATCGATTTACATTTAGATGAGTTTAAGTTCAACCTGTTGGACACTCCCCACTGCACAACGGCGTCTATGTCTTGCTGCAGCAACTCGCAATCAGCAGTTCCTCCAACACTAATAAATAACTTAACATCGTCAGCAAACATTAAGCACTTAGCATTGCTTATGACCCGAGGCAAGTCATTCACCATTATAAGAAATAATGTTGGACCGAGCGTACTTCCCTGACTTACTCCTGAAGGGGTATAATACGGTTCAGATTCATAGCCCTCTAGACGTACATACTGTTGTCTGTTCGTCAGGTAGTCACAGAAAAATCCAAGGAAGCCAGGTGCGAAGCCAATGCCAGCAATCTTATTCAAAAGTACATCATTGTCGACCACATCAAAAGCTTTCTGGAAGTCTAGATATATCGCATCCACTTGACGATGAGCGTCCAATTCAGTGTTTATATAATCAGTATAGTTGATAAGGTTCGTGACTGTTGATCGCGCCCGACGAAAACCGTGCTGACTATCGTCAATCCAGACCTCAATCTGCTGTCTGATGAGGTGGTCGACGCAGATTTCAAACAATTTACTAAAAGCTGATAACACAGCTATTGGCCTATGTAGTTTCACGTCACATTTAGATGGACCTTTAGGCACCGGGGTAACACGAGAAATTTTCCATTGCTGAGGATATTTACAAGTACTGAGAGAGATATTACACTTCCGGACACATGAATCGAGCCACCCTACATTTTTATGTGTAATGACATAGAACATAAAAATATTCTTAAGTTAATCAAAAAGTTTTTATGCAGTTTTGATGCTGGTATATTCATAATGATTTTGAAGTGCTGTTGTTCCAATTTTGAATTTATCAAATGGAAAAACGAAACAAAATCCAAATTAGTGCATTCTTTTGAAAAGAAAAGTTGATCTAAATTAACATAATTTTTTTATTTAACTCCATAATTTTGAATTCACCGTAATTGTTTTGAAATTAAGACATCGTAAAATTGTTGTTTTTTTTATTTGAGCCATTTAAACGTTAAAATTATGGATACACCGCCTCTTCTAGCCGCGCAAGCTGTGGCGCTTCTACAGTCGAGCCGAAGTCAGCGCGATGTAGCATCACAGCTTGCTTTAAGCCGTTCTGCTGTGCAAAGGGTAAACCATCGATACCTCGACACTGGTGTATACGTGCGCCGTCCAGGAAGACCGCGATTTCGGGTAACTTCAGAAAGACAGGATCGATTTATCGCGACAACCAGTTTACGAAATCGTCACCTCACCTCTGTACAGATCCAAGAACAGCTTCGAGACTTTCATGGAGTGGCTGTTTCCTCGCGAACAATTAGACAAAGACTTAAAGAACGTGGTCTGAGCCCACATAAGCCAGCCAACGGGCCGAAACTGACAAGAGCTCACCGAATGGCGCGCTTACAGTTTGCACGCGAACATTTGCATTGGACTCAACGCCAATGGAGCAAGGTACTCTTTACTGATGAGACTAAGATTATGCTTTATGGTAATGATGGAAGGAGGAAGGTCTACCGAAGGCGGGGAGAGCGCTTTGTTCAGTGTTGTATTGAAGAGAGAGTGAGTTATGGCGGGAGCTCGTGGATAGTCTGGGGAGGAATATCTGCCGATGGTAAAACTGGGCTAGAGGTTGTGACAGGACCACGTCTACCAACACTAAATGCCCGTCGATACATTAACCATTGCCTAGAGATTCATGTGATGCCATATGCTGGATTTGTAGGCCAAGGCTTCATCTTTATGCATGATAATGCAAGAGCGCACACTGCAGGAATCGTCAGGGCATACCTTCATGATGATGGAATCACGACAATGGAATGGCCAGCAAGGAGCCCTGATATGAATCCCATCGAACGTCTATGGGACGAATTAAAGAGGCGTGTTCGAGCTCACTAACCAGCACCACAAACTTTGGAAGAGCTGAGAGTTGCCATCGAGGAGGAATGGGAGAACATTCCACAACACTTCATAATGACGTTGATTAACTCCATGCCAAATCGCATGACTGCAATCATAAACGCTCTCGGAGGCAATACAAGTTACTGAAAATATTTTTTTTCCAATAATTCCTTTTTTTTTTCAAAAATTTAACCCGAGTCTTGTCTTTGAGAAAGGTTACACAGGACAAGTTTCACTTAAAATTGTAATTTTATCAAGTTATTGAAATTGAAATTTGGAATCAAGTATACCTTATTAATGTAAAGTGTACCAGCTTCCAAATTGCATAAAAACTTTTTCGTTGATCATATACTTTTGTTAAGTTACCAGCAATCAAAGTTGAAACTGCTGGGTGGCTCGATTCAAGTGTCCGGAAGTGTATATATATGCAATAGCGGTTGAGTTAATACTGATATACAGTCTTTAATTATAAAGGAAGGAATACCATCTGGGCCAGTTGCAGCCCTACCTTTTAGCTTCTTGACAGCCTGGCGGAGCTGCTGACACGTAATAGATTCTACAGACACAGAGGCCGCTGGCGACGACGTCGCTGCCTCGGCACAGTGACGCTGCGCTACAGTCCTATCTAATTTGGGTATCTCTTTTTTGAATACAGAACTAAAATATTCAGCAAATGAGTCAGCCGCTTGTTGTCCACTGACAGTCTGGCCGTTATAAACATACTCCTTACATTGACCCCTATCGCTACGCTTATCCCTTATATAATTCCAAAAATGAATCGGATCGTAACTAATTTTGAGTTCTATTTTTGATATATAATTTTTATGCTCCTGTTTTATTAAGTTTTTAATTTGCCATCTATAATATTTAAATAATTCCTTATTAAACAACTTTCCTTCAGATTTAAACTTTTTTAAGTGAAAATATTTAAATTTAATGTTACGTATTATTTCTGAGGTATACCATGAGGGATATTTATATCGTCCGATGCCCCGATTATGCTTTTTAATTTGAACGTGGCGATTAATACAATTATTGAGGTTACTATAGAATAACTCAGTAGCTGTCTCAACATTTTCACTCTCCAGTACATCTACCCAGTCTATCTGCGCAATATCTGCATATAATGCACTAAAATCAGCACTATTGAAATTCCACTGCGTCTTAACTGGAGTAACATTTAATGGTCCATGATTAACCTGGCCATGTAGAGGGACTACTACTCCTCGTGGTAATTTTAGGGTTACAACTAATGGAGGATGATATAGGTCCGGCTGGACTAAAGGATCTATGTCCCCAGAAACATCTATGTTACACTCCTGTACCCCAGTTAGCACCAGATCCAAAACACCGCCGTATTCATTACATATATTATTATATTGTTTAATATTACATAATTCACAAAAAGTCGTAAACTGTAATTTGACATTCTGGCTACATGAGTTTAAATTAAAATCTCCAAGCAACAAACAATCTAAAAATGGGAACTTATTGATGCAATTCTCTATACAGTCTAGTACAGATATATATTGGTTATCATTATAACCTGGTGGAATATAGATTACAATACATAAAAATTTTATGGTTTTCCAGGTAATTATGGCAAATATTAATTCCTTGTCTGGCGTAAGACCATCTATATCTGTGATTCGACGTAAATTGTATTCACCTCTGACGGCCAGCAACACGCCACCCCATCCAGTATCTCCAACTCTGTCTTGACGAAGGACAATATATTCTGGTGGAAACAACTCACCGTCAGTAACCGAGCTATTTAAAAATGTTTCGGTTAGGGCAACTATATCTGTTGTGCAAGTTCTTATGGCTATATTGAAACTTTCAGTTTTAGAACGCAAGCCCCTTACATTTTGATAAAAACATTGGATAAGTTTTGGCTTACTGTGTTTCTTTGACCTGGTATTCACTGCGCTTACGAAAAATCTGTTTCCATGGTTTTAGACAGATACCTTCCGCCCAATTTTGGGAGTTCATTACCAATTGGGCAACTTTCGATGGAACTCCTAGTTTAAACGAGGCATAATTACCTCGTGGTTTTAATACTTCCACAGTGCATACATCTAATTCACAGATGGTTTTTAAGTGTGCACGTATCTGTTCTACAGTAGTTCCTTGCCTAACATAAAATAAGTGTACATATTCCCATTTCTCAGAAGCTTCCAGTGGGGTTGTTCCCGGTCTTGCAGTACCACTAAGTACACCAGATCCAATACGTCGATGCTTAACGACTGTCCACTCTGCTGCAGAAACATCATCGTTTTTATCCTGAGTAACCATAGGTGCCAAAACATCATGAGAAGTAGACGGCAAAGGTTCAGTGGGCTCTATTACATGCGCAGTATTCGGTTGCACTCCTTCGCTTACAGATGGATTCGTATTATTGACTTTTGTTAAGCGTTGAAAGAATTTAGGGTTTCGATTCTCCGTACGTCCCTGTCGCGCGTCAGGTTTAGCAACAGAGTTATCCTTCTGAATTTTGGGAGCATTGTCCTGTACACTATCCCTATCGACCGATTGTAGATGCGTTTTTTCTTTCTCCTCGTAACATCTGAGCCTGTCTTCGAGTATTGCATTGCGATTTACCACTTCTATTAGATTTACCATTAAATCCTGCATTTTGGTAAACATATTATCTTTTGTCAGCAATGCAAACTGCTCCGCAATTGAATTTTGGAGCACAGTGGGTATTTGCTCCTTAAACATGTTGAGCATCTCGGAACGAATGACTCCACGCAAGTCCGCGAGCGATAATTGTATATTTTGTAACTGCGGACTTGTTTGTGAAGATGGTGGCTTATTACGAAACGTTACATTTCTGAGATCTATTTCGTTATTATCAGTCGGTGAATCCAACACTTCAAATGCTTTATACTTATTTTTGCACTCCATACAAATCCAAGCCTTTTTCTGGTATGGTGGTAAAGTATTAAATATCTCTTCAGTAATATTGGCGCATAAAATATCATACTTCCGTTCACAAATAGAACAATAAATGCATTCCCCTGCAATATTTTTATCACACCCAGCACAGCTGTTTTTCTGCGATGACATTGTTTTATAAAATCTTAGGCAGGTAGATAAACGTGCTATCGGGCAATCGCGTAGGGCGACAGAGACGCACCTATACCGTAGACAGTAAGTGCGAGCACGATACACTGATGCGCTTGCGTTTCGATAACTCAATGCAATGTCCAATGCCACTTGTTCACTAATGTGTATTTTGCGAAAGTAATCACAGTTATTATAACACTTTTAATCACTTATTCAAACTTTGTATATTGTTATAATGTAATTTATAAACTTGACTTAATTATGATAATTTTTTTAAAAACAAATATTTTGTATTTCTTAGTAAAAACTCAGATTTAATACAGAGCGCATCAAAACAGTGTTGACTTGTCGAGCGCGCGAACGAAAAAAAAAAAAAAAAAAATGACTGATGAGGAGATATGATGAAGAAGGCTGCTTCCAATCACGTCGGGGTCACCACTGTAGCGGGAGCGATGGCGATGTGCTCGACCGCCACAAAGGGAAGATCTTCCGGCCAGGCTGGGTGTTATGCCTGGGGAACCGCGGCTCCTACAATGTATGTGTCGGAGCGGAGGTTGTATATACAGGGAGGAAAAAAACGACGAACACAGCCGAAAGTTTGATGATATGTACCTTACATACATGCGTTTTGTGCAAGTTTAATTTAAAAATAGTTTATTGAAAAAAAAGGCACTGACCTGCTCATTTTCTACGTGTAGATATCCCTAATACTACAACAACAGTGCATACGGCAAAAATACCTACACGGACAGAAACTACTACGCTACGGACAGTCCGTAGGCCACGACACACACATACCTGCCTACCTATTCATTGAAATTCTTATTATCACTTAAAAAATCAAAGTTTTTACATTAAAAACCGAAGTACGTACCGGAACGTACCTACTACACACAATGCTCGATGTGTACGAGCGCCTCTTATGCCACACAACACTCAAAACCACTAAAGAACTCGTAAAACACTAAACACCATTTAAAACGCCTAATGCATTTAACAAATAACAAATAAAACTAGAAATTTTCATAATTTAGTTTTAGTATTTTACCTATTGACAGAAGTTTATTTATTTGTGACTATGGTAACCGTGACAATTACTATGCATAGCAGGTGCACGTCGAGCTTTATACAATTTTGGCTCTTATGTCATAGAACTTAAGAACGGTACAAAGTCCAATATGTAAAGGTCGACCTGCTCTTGCCTGTACATAAGGAACAGCTGATTTAGGGATGAAAACACACAGTTATTCAAGGAATGTTTGTTAGTCAATTACTCCGAAACTATTACACTTAGAGAAAAAATCTTTCACCAGCATAAAGTAGATGTATAAACCTTTTATGATATTTCGGGAGTGTCGGTCGCTCTCAGGGCACCCTGTATATCTCCATATCGTAGAAACTTCGATAGCGTGATTCAGGATTTCTAAGTGTCGTCGTATATGACGTCATGTGTTCGCATTGTGCACTTTTTCTTCACTCTGTAGTTCTTCTGTATGGCGATAGGTGTCGCCACATATATATCTCCAAACACTCCTTGACAAATTCTCCATCAGATAGGGGTACATCGGTAGCGTGTCCGGAGCAGAAAGCAGTCGCTAAAAATAAAAGTTTGTCACATCAGACCATAGCAAGAAGAATTGATGACATGGCCATAGATATTGAATCATCTTTAAAAACACAACTGAATAAATGCGTTTTCTACAGTTTCGCTCTCGACGAAAGTACTGATATATCGGATACGGCGCAGTTGGCAGTTTTCGTAAGAGGAGTGACAGAAGACTATACCGTGGTCGAGGAATTACTTGATTTGCGTCCAATGAAAGATACAACGACAGGAAAAGATATCTACGAAGAAGTAAAGAGTTTCATAGAAAAATATGAACTTCAAATCGAAAACCTTTGCGGCATTACTACAGACGGTGCACCAGCAATGACAGGAAGAGTAAATGGTTTTGTTACTTTACTGCGGAAGAGCATCACACACATCATTATCCAGCATCATTGTATTATTCATCAAGAACAGCTATGTTCAAAAGTTCTTGAACTGAAACACGTGATGGATAAAGTAGTGCGGACCGTTAATTTTATACGCGCAAGAGGACTAAATCACAGACAGTTCCAAGCTTTTCTATCTGACGTAGGTTCAGATCACGAAGACATCGTGTATTTTAGTCGCGTTCGCTGGCTTAGTAGAGCAGCCACACTAAAGCGATTCTATTCGTTGCTTGATGAAATAAAAACTTTTCTTGAAAGTAAAGACCAAGAATTTAGTTTTTTAACTGATGAGCAGTGGTTGGCTGATCTGGCTTTCCTGGTAGACATAACAAAATACCTCTCTGATCTTAATCTAAAACTGCAAGGAAAAGATCAACTATGTACGCAGTTATATGAACCTGGGGAAGGACCTCCACCTTACAGAAGATCGTAGCCAAATAGCATTGGTCTCGGCCATGTTGTGTTCCTACGGTGAGTAAGGTCTCCAGAGCTCCACTTGGTACACATACCCCCGGTATTGCTTACATCTATAGGCTACAGTGACGGCTTACCATCAGGCCGACCGTATGCTTGTTTGCCACCTGTGTGGTATAAAAAAAAAAAAAAAAAAGCTCCAATTATTGGAGAATCAGCTGGAACAAAAGCAGTTGGCTCATTGGGAGACCTTGTCTTCAAGAAACCAAGAGACGTTGGTGTTAGACTTTTTCTTTTTTTTTTTTTTGCTTGTGGCAACACTCCGGCTAACAGCTGATTTACGTCAGTCCCGTATTTAATTTAATTATTTAATAAAATAATATAATAATATAATATTTTTGTGTAATTTAAGCCCAATATCGTGTACGAAACATAAATAAGTGGTTAACAAATAAAATTAGATATTATTTAGTGTAATTGTGACGTGTTAACTACTTTAATCGTGTAAAAAGTGTTCGTAACGAATCAACTGACAGCTAAGTCGCTACTTTGAATTTGAAAAATTGTGAATCATTGTTATCTCTTCAGGTACGTATTATTCTGTATGTCTATTGCATACAAATACCTATTAAACATATTTACAATATCCAAGTACCGCTAATTTACACCATCTCGATTTATCTGATCTATTGTCAGATACGCGAAGAGGTTATAATTTTATTTGTAATATCAACCTCAAATTGGTCATTCGACGCTTTGGATTTCTTTCGTTATTTCTAAGATCTTTATTTACATAAACGATGCAGACGTGCGGCGCCTTCGCTCGCCAACTCGATCTGGCTTTGAAGGAATTAAGGGCCGCCAAAGAGTCGATTGAACAATTGCATTTGGAAAGAGAAATATGTTGTTAAAATGAAAAAGAAATGTTAGCGACCTTAAATAGGAATATGTTGTTAAAAAAAGAAATGGCTGAGCTGCACACACAGTATACGTTATTGTTAGATGATAGGGACCGATTACAAGGCATAGTTGACGGTTTTGATGGGTGCAGTGAGGACTACGTGCGAGGCCTTAGACGCATCACCATGCTGGAGCAGGAACTGCAGGAGGCCCACCACCACATATCGCACATGGAGTCCGAGAAGACAGATGCGCTAGTCAACCTTAACCAAAGTCTTTTTAATGAGCTAGTCGGTAGTGCACCCAGCCTTGTTTCTGTTGCGGTTGACTCCCCTCCGGAGATAATTGATCTCACAAATGTCACAGTAAGTTCAACCCCTCCGGTGAGAATGGTCAAGTGCAGCAAAAACAAACTTAAAAAATACATAAAAATCAATAAATATATTAAAAATACTCAAAAATTAATTAAAAAACAAAACATTTTCTATAAAAATTGTCAAAACATAAATGAACGAATAAGGCTAGGTGATGAGCTTGATGTATACAGTATGTTATTGGAAAATAATATCATTGAGCATGACAAGTTTGTTAAATCGGTTCAGTCAGAAATGAGTATTTTAAATGAAAAATTGGAAATAATGACTAATAGGTATAATAAAACAAAAAAAGAGTATGGGGAATACATTCTGGCTATG
Organism: Endotricha flammealis; assembly: GCA_905163395.2. Taxonomy (NCBI): domain Eukaryota; kingdom Metazoa; phylum Arthropoda; class Insecta; order Lepidoptera; family Pyralidae; genus Endotricha; species Endotricha flammealis. The sequence goes on along the minus strand of LR990881.1, from coordinate 2,213,948 downwards.
AAGGCGCTCACTAGTAGCGCAAGCATTCCTTCCCTAGCAAGTCCATCTTGCTCACTGGGTGGCCGTCAGGAATGTGAACCCCATACTCAAGATAATTTATCTTTACATAGCAACATAATTACAAATTGTAGTAATAATACTAGTTCGGTCATAATGTTTAGTGACGATATTGGGAAACACATGGGCCAATTATTAAGTACATATATGAATTGCCCAGTAATCAATCACTGTTTGCCCGGAGCCTCATATTGCGATATAATTAAGAAAATATGTGATTATAATTTTGACTCCAATTCTTCTTTAATAATATTAATTGGTAATAGGGGTAGTGTGAACAAAAAGAAACTTATTAGTTATTTTGACACTCTGAGTACTTTCAATGTTAAAAATATAACTTTGTTTACACTTCCCTATTTAAAAAATGTGCCACAAGCAGAAAATGATTTTAGATATAAATTAAATCTCACACTGGATACTGTGACATTCACAAATAGTATTTTTTTTAATTTAATTGACATAAATAAATTATTTAAATGTAATTTGCTTTTAACGAAAGATAAATATTATTTATCAAATTATTTTAAACGTCAGATAGCTATCGCTATCTTATATTTATTCTATTTTTTACTCACCCAAGAACTTGGGTACGGAACCTGCTTCTGTTGAACAGGTTAACGTTTTGGATTATTGTCCAAATAATTTAAATTAGATTTAGAGACAAGAGAGGACATCTCTCGCCATTCTATGACGAAGAATAAACCTACTAAGCTTTCTAGTTATTTAAATTTATTTCATCAAAATATCCAAGGTTTGTCTGGTAAAGAGCTAGAAGTAGGTTTGTTTTTAGATTCTCTGGATATACATGTCTTATGTTTAACTGAACATTGGATAAGACAACATGAATGTTTATTATCTATAGATAATTTTAGTGTAGTTAGTTTGTTCACAAGAAAGTCAGCTATTCATGGTGGATCACTCATACTTGTACATAATAAATTTAAATCAAAGGAGCGTAAAGATATAACAGCACTATCTATTGAACGAACCATAGAATTAGCCTGTACAGAGTTAGAGCATTTTATAATCGTGTGTGCGTATAGACCTCCATCATCTGATTATGTAGTATTTGAAAGTACTATGGAAGAGGTATTAAAAAAACTTTGTAATTAAAAAAAGAAAGTAGTTATTTGCGGTGATTTTAATATAAATATACTAGCTTCCGCCCGCGGCTTCGCCCGCGTGGCCTAGTAACAATTAGCATATCTTTCTTCAGAAACAAATTCCGGTCCGGCACGGCCCGGTACGGTACGGTTCCATCCGGTCCGGTCGATCCGGTCCGGTTCGGTCCGGTCCGGTCGGTCAGGTCCTTATAAGGACCCTACATGACAAATTTGGCATCTCTAGACCCAGCGGTTTAGGCTGTGCGTCCCTTCTCAACTTCGTTTGCGTATATCTCGCTTTCCCGTGGGAATTTTGAAAAATCGTTTCTTAGTACATAGCTAGATGTCGTAAGGAATCTACATGCCAAATTTGATATACCCTCGCAACTTCGTTTGCGTATATCTCGGTTTCCCGTGGGAATTTTGAAATATCCTTTCTTAGTACACCCCTAGACGTTGCCGTCGTAAGGAACCTACAGTCCAAATTTGGAATCTCTAGACCCACCGGTTTGGGCTGTGCGTTGATATATAGTTAAGTCAGTCAGTCAGTCAGGACTTTGAATTTTATCTATGAAAAAAAATCCGGTCCGGTCCGGTTCGATCCGGTCCGGCACGGCCCGGTACGGTGCGGTTCCTTCCAGACCGATCAGATCTGATCCGTTCTGGTCCGTTCTGGTCCGGTCCGGTCAATCTGGACCTTAAAAGGACCCTACATGTCAAATTTGGCATCTCTAGACCCAGCGGTTTGGGCTGTGCGTCCCCTCGCAACTTCGTTTGCGTATATCTCAGTTTCCCGTAGGAATTTTGAAATATCCTTTCATAGTACACCCCTAGACGTCGTAAGGAACCTACAGTTCAAACTTGGAATTTCTAGACCTATTGGTTTGGGCTGTGCGTTGATATATAGTTAAGTCAGTCAGTCAGTCAATCAGGACTTTGAATTTTATCTATGAAATAAAATCCGGTCCGGTCCGGTTCGATCCGATCTGGCACGGCCCGGTACGGTGCGGTTCCTTCCAGACCGATCAGGTCTGGTCCGATCAGGTCTGGTCCGTTCCGGTCCGGTCCGGTCCGGTCAGTCTGGACCTTATAAGGACCCTACATGTCAAATTTGGCATCTCTAGACCCAGCGGTTTGGGCTGTGCGTCCCCTCGCAACTTCGTATGCGTATATCTCGCTTTCCCGTGGGAATTTTGAAAAATCCTTTCTTAGTACATTCCTAGACGTCGTAAGGAACCTACATGCTAAATTTGGAATCTCTAGACCCAGCGGTTTGGGCTGTGTGTGGATATACCCTTGCAACTTCGTTTGCGTATATCTCGGTTTCCCGTAGGAATTTTGAAAAATCCTTTCTTAGTACACCCCTAGACGTCGTAAGGAACCTACAGTCCAAATTTGGAATCTTTAGACCCACCTGTTTGGGCTGTGCGTTGATATATAATTAAGTCAGTCAGTCAGGACTTTGAATTTTATATATATAGATGAAAAAAAAACCGGTCCGGTCCGGTTCGATCCGGTCCGGCACGGCCCGGTACGGTGCGGTTCCTTCCAGATCGATCAGGTCTGATACGTTCCGGTTCGGTCCGGTCGGTCTGGACCTTATAAGGACCCTACATGTCAAATTTGGCATCTCTAGACCCAGCGGTTTGGGCTGTGCGTCCCCTCGCAATTTCGAATGCGTATATCTCGCTTTCCCGTGGGAATTTTAAAAAATCATTTTTTCTTAGTACATCCCCAGACGTCGTAAGGAACCTACTTGCCAAATTTGGAATCTCTAGACCCAGCGGTTTGGGCTGTGCGTTGATATACCCTCGCAACTTCGTTTGCGTATATCTAGGTTTTCCGTGGGAATTTTGAAAAATCGTTTCTTAGTACACCCCTAGATGTCGTAAGGAACCTACAGTTCAAATTTTAAATCTCTAGACTCATTGGTTTGGGCTGTGCGTTGATATATGGTTAAGTCAGTCAGTCAGTCAGTCAGGACTTCGAATTTTATCTATGAAATAAAATCCGGTCCAGCACGGCCCGGTACGGTGCGGTTCCCTCCAGACCGAACAGGTCTGATCCGTTCCGGTCCGGTCCGGTCCGTTCCGGTTCGGTCCGGTCCGGTCCGGTCGGTCTGGACCTTATAAGGACCCTACATGTCAAATTTGGCATCTCTAGACCCAGCTGTTTGGGCTGTGCGTCCCCTCGCAACTTCGTATGCGTATATCTCGCTTTCCCGTGGGAATTTTGAAAAATCCTTTCTTAGTACATTCCTAGACGTCATAAGGAACCTACATGCTAAATTTGGAATCTCTAGACACAGCGGTTTGGGCTGTGGGTGGATATACCCTCGCAACTTCGTTTGCGTATATCTCGGTTTCCCGTAGGAATTTTGAAAAATCCTTTCTTAGTACACCCCTAGACGTCGTACGGAACCTACGGTCCAAATTTGGAATCTCTAGACCCACCGGTTTGGGCTGTGCGTTGATATATAGTTAAGTCAGTCAGTCAGGACTTTGAATTTTATATATATAGATTGGTTGAAAGTCAAAACACTGCTAGATTTCTAAATCTGTTTAAATCTTTTAATTTAGTGCCTCTTTTTTGTGAACCAACCAGAATCACAGCCAGCACTGCTACTTGTTTAGATAACATATTTTATGAAAATGTTAACTGTTTAAATAAATCAATATTAAATTGTTTACAATCAGACCACACCGGGCAGCTGGCGGGCTTTGAGCACCATTATGTTAAAAAAAAGTTAATTATTAAGTGTAGGCCGGTTACTCAAACTCGTATTAAAAAATTCAAATCTAATATTAATCATAAAATTTCTAATTTGTCAATTGATGATAATACAAATGTAGACTTTTATATAAAAATCTTTTTGAATTAATTAAGTGGGAACATGACTCGATTTTTACTGAAAAAACTGTAGTAATAGATCCATTTAAATGTAAATTTAGTGACTGGGCTACTCCTGGTATCTTTAAAAGCAGGAACAAACTTTATGAATTATATGATCTAAAATCAAATACTAATGATCCGAAACTACTTGATTATGTTAAGAATTATTCAAAATTGTTTAAGAAAGTCTGCAACTCTGCTAAAGCTATTTACTTGCGCAATAAAATTATTAACTCTAATAGTAAAATCAAAGCAACTTGGAACATCATTAATAAAGAGACTTGCAAAGTTAAACCACAAGATAAAGAATTTTGTTTAAAAATAAATAATACTATTGCTAAATCAAATAAAGATGTGGCTGACGTCTTTGAAGCTTTCTTTTCAAATATAGCTGTTACAACAACAAAAGACTTAAAGTCTAGCACTCATCTCGCTAAATCATTACTCGAGTCAAGTGTTGAGGTATGTAAAACCGATTTTAACTTTAAATATGTAACTCCGCTTGATATTATAAAAACTTTTAAAACTCTTAATATAAAGAAAACTAAAGATTTGTGGGGAATTTCGACTGACCTTCTAAAAACAATTATAGATTCGATTTCACCTGAAATATAGTAAAATAATTCCGTTATTTAAAGCAGGTGATAAGAGTGATCCATCTAACTTCCGTCCAATATCTATTCTACCTGCACTTAGTAAAATTTTTGAAAAAATTATATTTCATCAGGTGCTTTTACATTTTAACGATAATAAATTATTACACGAAAAACAATTCGGTTTTACAAAAAATAAAAATACTACTGATGCAGGGGTTGCACTTATTAAACATATATTTGATGCCTGGGAGAATAAACAAGATGCAATAGGTGTATTTTGTGATCTATCAAAAGCATTTGATTGTGTCGATCATCAGATTCTATTATTAAAGATAAAACATTATGGTGCTTCAACTAATTCGTTACGCCTTATACAGTCATATCTTACGGGTCGAATACAGACAGTAAACATAAATGGAACTAATTCTTCCGGTGCACCTCTTCATATGGGAGTGCCCCAGGGTTCTATATTGGGCCCATTATTGTTTCTGATATATATAAATGATCTGCCTTACTTTGCTAGGGACCTATGTGAAATAGTATTGTTTGCTGATGACACTTCTTTGATTTTCAATGCTGACAGGCATAAAAACGTATCTGACGATGTAAACAATACTCTTTCTCGGGTCCTTCACTGGTTCACTACCAATAACCTTTTATTGAATTCAAAAAAGACCAAATGTATTAAATTTAGCATGCCTAATGTAAGGCCGGTAAATAGTAGCATTAGTGTGAATGACGAATCCCTAGATCTAATTAGTTCTACTACTTTTCTTGGGATTACCGTGGATTCAAAACTGCAATGGGACCAACATATTACGGCCCTGGCAGGAAGACTTAGTTCAGCAGCGTATGCAGTTAGAAAAATTAGGCAGCTTACTGATGTTGGAACGGCAAGATTAATGTATTTCAGCTATTTTCATAGCGTAATGTCGTATGGTCTACTGTTGTGGGGCTCCGCTGCCGACATTCAGACTATCTTTGTACTTCAAAAAAGGGCCATTCGTTCCATATACAACCTTAGACCACGCGACTCGCTTAAGGAATTATTTAAGGAGATTAACATCCTAACCGTGGCGTCCCAATACATTTTTGATTGTATTATGTATGTACGCAAAAACTATGGTGCTTTTCTTAAAAATTCAGACTGTCATAGCCTAAACACCAGAAATAAGCATAAGCTTGCCGTACCAAGCCTCAGACTTCATAAGACTGGTAATTGTTTCATAGGTATAAGCATAAAAATGTTCAATAGACTGCCACAAAGTTTTATAGATTTGCCTCTACATAAATTTAAATCCACGATTAAAAGTTGCTTAATGAAAAAGGGTTATTATAAAGTGGAAGACTATTTTAAAGATAAAAATTTGTGGTCACTATAATTTTTCTTTTCTTATTAAATATTTTTTTAAATGTATAAATAATAAAAAATTAAAAATGTTAAAATGGCTTTAAAAAAAAGGCTATAGTTGAGTTTCTTGCGGCACTTCTTCTCAACAGGCCATTCACGTCTGAAGTGCTAGTAGGGTAAAAAAAAAAATTGACGTGTAAAAGTATTTCTTGTAAATCTACTTGCAAAATAAATGATTTTATTTTTATTTTTTTATTTTTAGGCAAGTACGCGTCATTACTGCAGAGGTTGAGGAATGAGTTTGATGAGAGATTCGCAGACTTTAACTTACAACTGCCCACCTAAGAAGTCTTCCAAAATCCGTTTGATGTTGAAATTGAAAGCGCCGAGTTAAACCTACAGTTGGAATTGATTGAAATACAAAGCAATTCTCTTCTAAAAACAGCATACGATGGTTGTCTACCGAATGGGTTGGTTGAATTTTACAAAAAGTATGTTGACCAAAAACAATACCCAAACATGACCAAATTAGCTCTTCAACAAATTTCCTTATTTGGTAGTACATATACTTGTGAACAACTTTTTTCCCGCATGAAACACAACAAATCCAAAACAAGATCATCTTTATCAGACAGCCATCTTACAGGCATTCTGCGTGTAGCGGTTCTCACATTGTGCAACGCAGCATTTTTGGCGTCGCACAACGTGGGCCCCGCAGTCCCGAGGCTCCGGCGTTCCGATCGGTTGTATAGCGCTAAGTTAGTCGTAAAGAGACTTTGGTATATTATTATTATGTGTGTGACAATTGTATGTGACAATCAGTAATAAACTAGTGGGACTGAAATGATTTTTACTTAATGTTGAAGACTAAGACTACGCTAAGAACATGCCGCCAAAGAAGTTAGGATGTAAGGCCGAAAAGGAGGAAGAAGGAGAAGAAGTTACACGAATTTATTTTAGTGATTTGGAGAAATCAATGGTGCAGTTTACTGGAGATGACACTTATCCCACATATATATGTCGCATACGGTCATGAGTATGGACATGAACACTAAGCAAAACGAGGGTGCGCCATCTAGCGGCGTGTTGAGAAAACGTTGCTTTTGGCGCGCTCCGGCAGAGTCGTGATACGGAAGGCGGGCTCGACTGAACACTTGATAATGGAGCGCCACCGAGAGTAGTACTCGTAGTCACGGAACTGTCGCGTTTTACCCAGTGTCCATTTTGTATTGAGTTATATTAAGAAACTGTACCTAATAAAATTTGTGTTGTAACAGCGATTGAAAAAAGACCTAGACTGAGGTTTTTCTTGCGGCATTTCTTTTCCATCAGTGGTCATTCCGAAGTATATATATATATATATCGTCGCCTAAGTATTCTAAGTTGCTAACTCCAATTTTGCCTAAATTGACTTTTTGGTATTGAATGAAAGAGAAAAAAAATACGCGTAATCGGAAAAGATGATAACGCCACAAATTAACTTCAAACTACAGGAAACGCACCGCAATCTTTTAGGCTAACTCCGCACCAGTCAAACTACGCGCGCAATTTTGACAACTCCCGCCATTCCACGCCATTTTGTTCGAGCGTACGCATTGTTTTGAGTGCTCTGCGGAGATTTATTTCTTTTTTGGATATTAACGTACCAATTTGTTATTTTATAGGAAATGTAAGTACTATTCTATTATATTTTAGTAGTATTAAACTCTGCATCTAAGTTAAATCGATACAAAAACCCATGCAAAACATACCGGTGCACATAGTGGGAGTTGGCAGAATTTCATTCTTACTTGCAGTTAATATTTGGGGAGTTGCCTACTTTTATTTTTAATAATTATTTTATTTTACCTATATTAAGTTGAACATTGGTTAACTAAATTTGACAGACTGTGGTAGGCTACACCTAAGTTAACCGATTTCAAAAAAGAAGGAGGTTCTCAATTCTACTGAATTTTGTTAATTTTTTTTTTTATGTAATGTTATTCGATATCTCCGTGAATAATGATCGATTTTCAAAATTCTTATTTTTAATGGAAGAGTATACTCACGAAATGATCCCATATTCACCAAATCGGGATCTGACTAAGTGAAAACAAGAAAAGTTCTTAATTTTTGTACCTGCATGATAGTGTGATAATTAATATATATAAATAATAGTGTATTAATTAAGGTTCAAGATTCCTTTGGTGCATTTTTGTTCTTGTCTTGTTGCCTGTTCTCTATGGTTGTGGTGTCTGCTTGGTGTGCAAGTTTGAAATGCTTTTGTTTTACTTACAGATGGCTTCTGATAGAGCTACAAAGATAATGCTTTTAGCACTCGCTAGAGAGCAAGATTGCGATCTCATAAACACACAAACATCGAAAAATAACAATGTACCTCATACTTCTGAAGTAATAGACATTAAATATACCGCCCCATCAAACAACCAAATTGAAAAGATACCCCTTCTATTACAACCTAGTTCTGTGCTATTGGATAATATTGAGAACTATTCTATAGTCGAAAATACACAGATTAAAATAATTAACCTTTGTGATATGGCTACATGTGATATGCCCAATCAAGTAGCAAACACACTATGTGATAGTGTTATTTCAACAAATAATAATGAAGACGGTACTGTTCTCGTTGCACAGTCGCAAGAAATAATTGATGACCTTTGTAATGCGGAGACATGGGATAAAATATCCAATTTCAGTGACGAACTAGACGGTCCTAAATTTGTGGCGTATTCATCAACCTCTAATGATGACAGCGATACTTCCTTGCCAACGAAAAGTAGATCAAGAAAAAGACGTTCACAAGTAAATAAAAATGATTGGTTTGCAGAAAAAAATAAAAAATTGCGCGAACATGGAGCAAAATATTACGGCAAAACGAAAAAGGATTCAAAATGGGTTTTTGAAACTGTAAGAGAACCAAAGCGTATAAAGAACAGATGCAAATGTGACAATAAAAAAGGTATATGTGGGCGCAGACTCTTAGCGCCATCTGTTATTTTACATTGGAACTAATGTACGGATGTTTTGAACGAGAATTTATTGTGTTTTGTTTTAATTGCCTAATTTATGCTAACATGATTAATATGTAAACTCTATTCTCAATTATTTGTGAATTTTAAAAGTAATTATGTTATAATTACATCTAGATTTACTAACAAAACAAGTTTTAATTGTTATTTCGATTAGTAAATGCAGGAAATATTCAAATTATTAAAATAATAGTCTTAATGAATTAAACAGATTGTAATTGATATTCTAAAAATAGTAATTAATTGTTTCATGAAGACTGACTATATTTTTGCTATGTTAATATTATAATTTAAATATAAAAAGTAACTCCAGTGGTTGTCATAGAACGACGCGAGACGCTGCGGGAGAGGTCCAATCACAGGGCAGTATGGTCCCTGTAGTTTCTTATTGGCCGATATAATGGTTAGAAAAGTATTAAATTAAGTTCTAATTAGTATTGTGAAATTAATTAGAACAGTGTTTCACTATGTGATTGTTAATTAATTTGTTTTAAATATTCTAGTGATGTTTTCTTTAAAGATTTTATAATTGTTTCAAAATTTCGCATATTTATGAAATTGTACTGATTAGCAACAGGAATAGGAATAGTTGTTTTGACACTTACGTAAAAAAAAGGGTTCGCGGTATTTTTGCGTGGGTTGTTTGTTTATGTTTAACTTAACTTTGTTATTTTTGGGCGGCATTATTGTGACTATTGTGAGAATTTGTATTAAATTCTCTCTATTTTGCCAGCCCTCAGTAAAATTTTTGAAAAAATAATACTTGACCAACTACTACCCTATTTTCAAAATAATCGGTTGCTTCACCCGCGTCAGTATGGTTTCACTAAAGGTAAATCCACAACGGATGCAGCTGCCATGTTATTTAAAGTTATCGTGGAAGCTTGGGAGGAAAGCATGAACGCTGTTGGTGTTTTCTGCGATCTTTCCAAGGCTTTTGACTGCGTTGATCACAAGACCTTAGTTAAGAAGTTAAAATTCTATGGCTTGGACAGTTATTCAATCAGTGTCATGTCCTCCTACCTTAACGCCAGAATTCAGAAAGTGAGAGTAAATGAAGCGACCTCTGCAGGCTGTCCTACTAGTATAGGCGTTCCCCAGGGCTCAATTCTGGGCCCTTTTCTCTTTTTAGTCTATATTAATGAATTGCCTTATGTAACTCAAAATTTATGCGACACTATTTTATTTGCAGACGACACTTCTTTGATTTTTAAAGTAGACAGAAAAAATTCTAATGTCGATAACATTAACAAGACGCTGTCTCTTCTACTACAATGGTTCACTGTAAATAATCTGGTACTGAACGCCAATAAAACCAAATGCATAGCCTTTACACTCCCGAATGCAACCCAAGCTATTAGTCAGTCATCAGTCGTTATTAACGATGAAAAGTTAGAAATGGTTGAAACGACTACTTTTCTGGGCATTGTACTTGACAGTAAACTACAATGGCATCATCATATAAAAACCCTAGCAGGTAAACTTAGTGCGGCTGCTTACGCTGTTAGGAAAATTCGACTGTTCACCAATGTCGACACGGCACGACTAGTTTATTTTAGTTATTTTCATAGTTTGCTGTCGTACGGCATTCTACTCTGGGGTAAAGCAGCGGAAATCGATACGATTTTCGTGCTGCAGAAACGTGCAGTGCGTTCTATTTATAAACTTGGTTACCGGGTGTCTCTACGCGAGTTTTTTAAAGCCACCAATATCCTCACGGTGGCATCACAGTGCATTTTTGACAGCATCATGTTTGTTCGTAAAAACATTCATGATTATAACCAGGTGTGCGATGTTCATAGTTTTAATACGCGTAATAAGAACAAATTAGCTGTTCCTAAATTTAGGCTGAGAAAAGCGGGAAAGTCTTTTATTATTCAAGGCTTGCGTATGTATAATAAAATTCCCGATTACATTAAAAACCTCTCCAATAATAGCTTCAAATTAAATGTTAAAAAATTCTTAATCAGTAAAGCCTATTACACTATTAATGAGTATTTAAATGAAAAGTCTCCATGGCCCCTATGCGAAAATGAAATGCTCAAACTTGTCATTAAAAGCCAGTCAATGTTCGATAAACTCCATAAATAATAAATGTTCGTTATCATATTTTTTCTCATAATATCAATGGACACACGTCGTGGTGTCATCTAAATAGTGCTGCATTTTCATTATAGTACTTTTAATTCTTTTTGACGGGGTTGTTTTTGTGAATGGGCTCTTCCGGGATTACGGTCGCATCGGGAGTCGGGTCGCTGTGTTCCCTCCAATATTGTTCATAATATTGTTGATGGTGAGCTCAGTGATGGAGGCTGGCGGGCCGACTCTCAGTTGTGGTTGTCATCTTGGGGGACTGGTCTGCTCGCTTTATTAACATCTACATATTCGACATATTTAGGATTTGACCATAGCGCTATTTGGATCGACATCCCGCGTTTTTAGCTTGATTTCTGTATGTACCTGGATCTGTATTTTATTTATTCTTATAAATGTACTTATACATTGTAACAAAAGAGTGAAAGGAAAAAAAAAAATTGCTAAATGACAAAAAAGGCCGTAACCGGGTTTCTTTCGCCATTTCTTTTACCGGTGGCCATTTTGCTTGTGTCCGAAATGGTGGTAGTATATAACGTAGTATATTCTCTTTAAACATATATACAAATTGTAAATGACAAGAAAAAGTGCCTGTGAAGGTCTAATTTCTGAAATAAACGATTTCATTTCATTTCATTTCATTTCAAAATACTTCAAGAAGAAGCTTTTGAGTTTTTCTAAAAGATGTACCTTGGAGATGCGCCGACATGTACGTTGTTGTACTTTGCATTGGATGTTAAACCACGGAGTGCAGTGCACTGTTTATTTACGCGCTTTATATAAATGTGCATTACATTGTAATTCAGTACAAACAATATTGTTCTTCTGGTTTAGCAGTATTAGTAGCGACTTGTAAAAGAAATGAGTGAAAGGAAAAGAGATTATCCCAGCGGCGCTGAGAAAAGAAAAATTAAACAGAAAAGGGACGAGGTTATAAAAAAAGTGCCCAAAATTTCTTCATTTTTTCAGAGACAAGATACTGTGAGTGATTTAGATTGGAAAGGTAAGTACTACACTACTACCCAACCCATTTATTAGGGGCCCGTAGTGATAAACAAGGAAATCTTTTAATTTCGGTCTGTCCATCTGTCCGTCACGTTATTTATTTATATATAACTCTTTTTAGTTTAGTATCAAAGCATTCGTATTTATTTTTTAACAATTACTCGTTTATTTTTAGATTCTTCTGAAGCATGTTCTTCGTCACATATCCATCCGGAAATAGAAGAAAGCCAAGCACATACTTTATCGGATGTCCATCCAGAAATCGAGGAACCCCAAGTCAACGATTCTGATATATCTGCAGATAATGCAGATTGTAATATAATTTCATCAGATAGAGGAAATTTTGGTGACAATTTAACTGAATGCGAACGAAAAATATTTTTTAAATTGGGTCCATTTAAACCACAAGGACCATTTCCAAAAGTTTCAGAAAATAACCGACCTTTTTCGGCTTATTATTATTCATATTTCAATCAGGCAGGCATGAAAATTATAAGACCATGGTTATGTTATTCTAACGTTTTAAACAAACCGTACTGTCACTTCTGTTGGTTATTAGCAGATCGTCAAAACAAATCGTACTCCTCTGCTTGGGTTAACGGTGTTTCGGTTAGAAGCAATTTCACACAAACTATTCTTGACCATGAAAAGTCACAGCAGCATATTAGTGCCTCACTCTCTAATAATAATTGGTTGCAAGGAAATACCATCGATACTCTATTGAAAAGTGAAATCGATAGTAAAATTACATTCTGGAGAGATGTACTGCATCGTATAATTAATGTTATAATTACTTTAGTATCTTGTAATCTACCTTTGAGGGGGCATGATTCTGATTCTGGCAATTTTATGGCAATTTCACGTCTGCTATCTAACTATGATGCAATTTTAAAAGAACTTCTTCTAAAACCGAAAGGTGAAATAAATTATTTAAGCCCTACGATTCAAAACGAAATTATTAGTTTGCTTGGTACTAACGTTAGGAACAGTATTATCTCAGAAATTAAAAAAGCTCCATTTCTGACAATAATTCTGGATACAACACAAGACTTGTCAAAAATTGACCAACTATCTGTAGTTTTTCGATATATCTCGGTTACAGAAAATGATGATAATGTGCCTTTTTTTGTTTTTTTTTGTTTATAGTTAGGAAAATGCATTACTGCATTCCCCGCCGCTTGGGGAGCGGCGGGGGTATGTCGGGCTCCCCCTCTATGCCACTTAGGGTATACCGACTAAAAACCTGACTGACTACCACCTTGTCCGCCTAGATGGGCGGGGCCACGGGAACTAAGATACTTCCGTGACATGATAATGTGCCTAAAGAAATAAAAATCTGTGAGTCCTTTTTAGGATTCATAGCAGTAACCGATTGCAGTGCTGCAGGTCTGAAAACTGTCATTTTAAATTTGACTAAAGAATATGGAATTGATTTGACTAAATGTAGAGGACAGGGATACGATGGAGCAAATGTTATGTCGGGTGTGTATGGAGGATTACAAACCCTAATAAAAGAGCATGCTCCAAATGCCGATTATGTTCATTGTGCTGCGCACGCTTTAAACTTGGTTTTGAACGATGCTGCGAGACATGTTCGTGAAGTATCGACTTTTTTCGATAATTTAGAAAAAATTTATACTTTTTTTGGCAATAGTATAAAACGCTGGGCTATGCTAAGTGACGATTTATCTGAAAAATATTTGATTACCCTTAAAAAGGTATGTCCTACCAGATGGTCTTCTAGGAACGACGCTTTATTAGCAGTAAAGAAATTTTTTTTACTAATCATGAAAACTTTATACCAACTAAATTTAATTTCAAATAAAAAAAATTAACGTGAAGAATGTAAAAGTATAATTAATATTTTAGAGACTTTTGATTTCTTAGTGCTCGTTACATTTTATTCTTCACTATTTGAAATTATTAATCCTGTTTCTAAAGCTCTACAGCATGAAAATAATGACTTACAGAAATCTAGTATTTTATTTAGTAATCTCATAAGAGAATTGCCACTAAACTATTTTAAAATTAAATTAAAACTCTGGTTGCTTGAGAGGTGTTTTTACAAGCTGAATGATTTCCTGGATTAATAATATGGATACTTTATTGGATTTATGATTTATTTATTAAGTGAATGGAAATGTTAATTATATTATTATTATTATATTTTATTAATTGTTAATTTGCATGTCATGTTTTATGGCGGAACATTGAAACTATTTGAATGTAACACCTTTTTTGTACTACATGTTTCTGGCAAATAAATTTCTATTCTATTCTATTCTTTTAAATAGACTGTGCCAATTAAGAAATCAGAATTCATTTAATAGTTTGCTAAATGAATCCAAAGGTTTAGCAAAAGAGTGGGGGGTAACAACTGTTTTTAAAAACAGTAGGCGAAAGATAACGAAGCGTTTTTTTGATGAGTTATCACAAGATGAGAGAATTTCCGACCCGGAATCCTATTTCAAAGTCAATGTATACTATTGCTGTTTAGATATATTAATTTCTCAAACTAAAGAAAGATTTCAGAGCCTTTGCAACCTGAGTAGTATATTCGAAATATTACAACCGGAGAAACTCCTATCTTCTTCAAGCGAAGAGATATTAAACGCTTCCGGAAAACTTTCTGCTAAATACAGTTAAGACATCTCACTTAATCTTTGTGACCAATTAAAGGCTTTAAAAACATGTTTAAATTCTGAAATTAAAAAAAATTATTCCATTAAAGAACTCATTGAATTATTGCTAGTAAAATTCAATAGTCTTGCATCCAGTTTTCCAGAGGTAATCACAGCATGCTTTTTATTCTTGACCCTTCCAGTTACAACCGCAACGGCAGAAAGAAGTTTTTCAAAATTAAAACTAATAAAAAATTACTTAAAAACTTCGATGGGACAAGAACGGCTGTCAGACATCTCACTATTGTCCATAGAGGCAGAAACTTTAGAAAAACTAAAATCATCATCAGCCATAAATGATTTAATAAATCAGTTTGCCGAAAAAAAGGCAAGGAGAGTGAATATTTAAAATTCGATTTTTATTTGTAAAATGGGTAAATTATGTGATAAATAAATATTTCTTCTCACAATATTGGACGTCGCCAGCGCATTAAAGTCGAAGATACCATTTCCTCTTCCTGGTGCTCTTTATCGGCTGGTGTCCCGCAGGGGGGCGTTTTGTCTCCTTTACTTTTTGCCTTATTTATTAATTCTATAACTCTGCGCATTAATTCGTCTCATCATCTTTATGCTGACGACCTCCAAATTTACAGACAAGGGCACATAGATGATCTACCTGCGGTCATCAGCGGAATAAATAACGATCTACACGTTATATCAGACTGGAGCAAAACCCATGGACTAGTAGTTAATCCAGCTAAAACTCAGGCAATTGTAATCGGCAGTCCCTGGTTTATTTCCAAAATCGTCTGGTCCAATCTCGCTCCTATTATTTTTGAAGGCGTTCTTATCCCGTATGGTGACAAAGTTAAAAACTTGGGTATCTACCTGGATAGGACCTTATCTTGGTCTCCTCAGATGGCCGAGGTGAGTAGGAAGATCTTCTCAGTCACGAGCTCCCTTCGACGCTTACGTTACTTTTTGCCTACCGAAACCAATATTTTGCTTGCACAATCCCTTCTTCTCCCTATCCTCGACTATGCAGATTCCTGCTACCTTGACCTCACTGAAGCCCAATTAAACAAACTTGAGCGTCTTCAAAATCTTTGCATTAGATTTATTTTCGGTCTGCGTAAGTTCGACCATGTTTCCCAGTTTCGCTCGCAACTCAAGTGGCTCCCTATCCGTCAGCGCAGAAACCTTCATATTCTTTCTTTACTCTATTCTATCCTCTTCAATCCCTCTACACCTCCTTACTTAAAGGAGCACTTTGTGTATCACAGCACCACAGATGGCCCTACTCTTCGCAGCACTTACAACCTTCGTTTAGTGACTCCTTCGCACTCCACAGTCTTTTATTCAAAGTCTTTTACTGTGCAAGCTGTACGTCTCTGGAACTCCTTACCTGTCCTTATACGTCAAGCTCAATCGTTGAATTCGTTTAAAAAGATGGTTAAGGAACACTATATTATTTCCACTGTTTGATCTTTCTCCTACAGGTTCTCTTTTTTATATTTTATTTTTCATCTCTATCCTTCTATCCTCTTAATATTCCACAAATGTAGTTGTTATACATGTATATATTTTATGTATATTCAATTTCACATTCGCCTATATAATTTTGAGTACTGCTGCGCCACCTACCTATTCTTTATCTTTGTTCTTTTTCGAACTGGTTGCCTGGAAGAAATTGCCTAGCGATAAGGCCGCCTATTGTACTTTTGTAATGTTTATTTTTCTTTTGTATTTTATGTATATTTTGGTGCAATAAAGAGTATTTATTATTATTATTATTATTATTATTTGGATTTTTATATTTTTTCTCAAAATGACAACATTTTGGTAAAGTGAACTAAGGTTACGGGTCAAACACCAAGTAACCTTAGTTGTCTGTGTTGTTGGTATCGTCAGATAAGAATTTGCGGACTATTCGACAAGTATTTAAGATTGCGGCTTTTTGGGCTAATATGTATGTATTTTCAGGCAAGCCTAACAATTTTATACTCTGGTGGTAAGATTTAGGGATTATCCCTGTACTCGAAAGCACCAGCGGAACAATGTATACTTTGTCGAGATTCCAGATTCTTAAAACTTCTTCTTTCAATTCGGTGTATTTATGGATCTTTTCAGCTATTGTTTTTTGAATGTTGTGAGTATTGGGCACAGCTATGTCAACTAAGTAAGCAGTTTTATTATCTTTGTCTAGGAGTGTTATATCAGGTCTATTATTGTGGATGGTTTTATCGGTTAAAATAGCTCGATCAAAGTACATCTTGTGGCTGGTGCTCTCAAGCACAGGCTTAGGAGTGTATTGATAGTAGGGTTGTTGGTTTTCTGTAGTGAGTTGATGTTTGATGGCTAAATTTTGATGTATGATATTTGCTATTTGGTTGTGGCGATGTGTATAATCTGTCTGTGTCAGGTTGGGGCATGCGCTAGTGATGTGCTGGATAGTTTCTGGTTGTCTTTGGCATTTTCTACACATGTCGGATACTATGTTTGGGTCTTTAATGATATGTTTTTTATAATTTCTTGTGTTTATCACCTGGTCCTGAATAGCCAACATAAAACCTTCTGTTTCTGGATATAGAGTACCCAATTTAAGCCACTTATTTGAGGCTTCTACATCAACGTGTGCTTGTTCTAAGTCGTTTACGTGTCTTCCGTGTAAAACTTTACTCTTCCATGTTTCGTGTTTTTCCTTCTGTCTCTCCTCTATAGTCTTGTAAGTTTTATGTTTATTTTGCAGATCTAAGGGTGTATAGCTATTATCTAAATTAACGATTGCCGAATGTATAATGCTAGATTGAGCTTTTGAATAGAAGAAATCTCTAAGATTTTTAATTTGTCCTTCAAATAGAGCTTTTAAATCTATGAAACCCCTTCCACCTTTGTTTCTTTTAACGGTCATTCTTTCTATCGCGCTTTTAGGATGTAAGTATTTATGTTTAGTTAGAATGGTTCTGGTTTTTATTTCTATACGATGAATGTCTGTTAAACTCCATTTAATTACTCCAAATGAATAGGTTAATATAGGTACTGCAAAGGTGTTAATAGCTTTAAATAAATTTTTGGCATATAATTGTTTTTTACAAATCTTATTTAATCTACTAGTATATTCGTTAACTAATTCTTTTTTTATTTGTGTATGGTTTATATTTTTTGCCTGCTTTATGCCTAAATATTTGTATGTTTCAGTTATTACCTCTAAATGTTCAATATGTATTTCATCATCAGTATCACAATTTTCTCCTGTCAACTTCCCCTTCTTTATATTTATTGTTTTACATTTATCTAATCCAAATGACATATTTATGTCTTCACTAAATTTTGATGTAATTTTTACTAAGTCTTTCATTTCCTTTTCGGTTTTTGTGAACAACTTAATGTCGTCCATGTACATTAAATGATTTATTTTAGTTTCTGAGTTTAGTTTATATCCTTTATTTGTGGCATTTAAGAGAGTGGACAGAGGATTCAGGGCCAAGCAGAACCACAGTGGGCTCAATGAATCTCCCTGGAAAATACCATTTTCAATCTTCACGTTACTTACATCAGTCGTGCTGTTATTTAAAGTTAATGAAATTGTCGTTTTATTATTATTATTATTATTATTAATATTTTTTTTCTTTTGTGTAAAATCTTTACCTCCATATAAGGGCCTCCAAAAAAATTTTTATACGGGGCCCCGACAAGGAACGCTACGCCACTGCTTTTTCTATTTTTGTTGAGATGTCTACGGTTTGATAATACGTCAGATCGAGAGGAAAGACTAAAAATTGATAAAATGGCAGCGACAAGATATTTGTGTCAAATTATAGAGAATAAGTTTTTAGCTGCTTATTTCCCCGGCGAGTATGTAACTATCGATGTACAGTTGGTTGGTTTTCGTGGTCGCTTTAGAGGAAAGGTTTACATGCCTAATAAACCAAACAAGTACGGCATAAAAGTCCAAGCCATGGTTGACTCGAAAACATATTACTTGTGCAAGTTTGAAATTTATTGTGGAAAACAACCAGATGGAGAATATCAGATATCAAATTCTCCAGATGAGATTGTGAAACGTCTTGTTGAATCAATAAAACGCAGCGGTCGAAACATAACAACTGACAATTGGTACACAAGTACAAAACTGGCTAAGGAGTTGCTAACGCCTGAATATAAATTGACTCTTGTTGGTACATTGAATAAAAGGAAGCCTGACATCCCAACTGAATTTTTGCCAAACAAAAATAGATCAACATGTAGTTCAGTTTTCGGATTTCACGATCAAATGACTATAGTCGCATATGTTCCCAAGCCAAAGAAAGCTGTTGTTTTACTTTCCACCATGCACAATGATAACGCCATTGACGAAACAACAGCCGGAGCTCAGAAACCAGAAATAATGACTTATTACAATAGTACCAAAGGTGGTGTGGATTGTAATGACCAACTTTGCGGCAATTATAATGTTGGAAGAAGAACAAAAAGATGGTCACTGGCTGTATTTTTTCACCTTCTAAACATATCTGGCATCAACGCATTTGTCGTACACAAAGCGAATACTGATAAGATTATTACACATACAAGACGGATTTTTTTGAAGAAATTAGCAGCAGCACTTGTGGAAGATCACCAAAAACGTCGCGTACAACTACGTGCTGTACCAACGACAACAAAGAAACGGCTCCGTGAACTTCATGATGTGGACGAGACGGTCCAACAACCGACGGCTAAGCGCGGGCGCTGTTCATCATGTCCTAGAAAGGACGACAAAAAAGTGCCTACAAAATGCTTCAAGTGTCATAAATTTATTTGTCAGCAACACTCAAGGGTTTACTGCGTCGGATGCAGAACAGAAGAATCCGCTGATGAGACTGATTTATAACTTTTTTTAAGTTGATCTCGGCCATGCCAAAAAAAAAATTAGCTTAAAGATGTTAGGAAAGTGGTTATATCTGAATTGAATCAAAAAATACTAAATAACCATGTTCATGTTAAAACAATTTATTGGCAAGTGACATTAGATTTAGACATTTATATAATAGTTATAAAACAATCACCATGGAGGTTTGTTACATCTAATACCCTCCCTTGATTTATACATTATATAAACCTCCAGTTTCTACGTCTTACAAAGTCCTAAACGTAAAGCACAATAAAAATGTTTAACTTTACCTAACGACTTGGTTAGTATATCAGCCAACATGTTCTCAGTAGATACATATTCTAAGTTAACATTATTATTGTCCTTTAATACACACCTGATAAAATGATACTTAATATCAAAATGTTTGGACCGTGCATGGAATACTGGGTCATTGGACAGACTGATTGCCCCTTGATTATCTGCATATATTCGCACTTTAGAAAACTCATTTATCCCAATTTCCTTTAAGAGACTGTTTAAATAAATAGCTTCTTTTATTGACAAAGTCAAACTAACATATTCGGCTTCGCAAGTTGAGGTAGCAACACAACTCTGTTTCTGTGATTTCCAAGAGATGGCGGCTCCGCCTAACAAGAATACGTATCCAGAGTAAGACTTTCTATTAATAGGGCAATTACCCCAATCAGCGTCAGAATAACCAATTAAACTATTACCTGTTTTCTTATATATCAACCCATAGTCAATGGTCTTCTTTAGATAACGTAGTAAACGTTTAGCTGCAACCCAGTGTTCTTTTGTAGCCTTGTCAGTAAACGCTGCAAGCCTTGCCACTGTATGTGTAATATCGGGTCTCGTTCCCGCTGAAAGGTAAATCAAACTTCCGATCAATTCCCTATATGGATATTCCTTCTCTAACGGAATCCCCGTACTGTTAAACTTACAACCTACCTCCATCGGAGTACCGATTTCTTTGGCATCATCCATGTTGGCTCGCAGAGCCCGGCCAGCGGTCGCACGTTGTTGCGACCGCAGAGATGGAGGGGACCCTTGCCCAGCCGAGACGGCGAGCCGGGGAAGGCCCGTCGTCTTGAGGGGGCAATGGTCCTCGGTGTCGGCAGTGCACCTGGATGCGGTGTGCTGCTGACGGGGCGTTCCGGGGAGAGCGGGTCCGGCCAGTTTAACTTTGGCCGGACGGCCCTGGCGGGGTCGCGGATGTATCACAGTACCCGTGGCCCCGTCACTTAGGGGGCGAGTGGCATCCCGTCAGTTTTTTAGTGGTAAGTCCCACAGTCCCCACCGCTTATTCCCCGGGCGGTGGGGCTGCTGCAAAGCATTTTTCTGACGATAATATATAAATGGCATCATCCATGTTATATTTATTCAGCAAATCACAAATATACTTCTTTTGAATTAATTTAATTGTGTTTTTATTTCTGACAATGTCAATGCCAAGAATATAACTTGCCAAACCATAATCTTTCAAATCGAACTCTTTGGCCAGATCGTGTTTTAAAGATTCAATATAACCTTTTTTCTGTGACGCTATTAAAATATCATCCACATATATCGTTACAAAAAGGTTTGCTCCATCAACATCTTTATAATAAAGACATGGTTCTTTCAAAGATTGTTTGAAATTCATCCTCTTCAACTTCTCATCTAATCTTATACTCCATTGTCTTCCGGCTTGTTTCAAACCATATAATGATCTTTTTAGTCGACATACGTCTCCACCTGCTTTTAAGTCACTCAGCATTTTCAAAGCTTTTTCTTTTATCATCTGGTTACTTTCCCGCTTTACTATTTTGCATAAAAACTTAGTCAATAGTCCCTTTCACGCTGAGATTCCTCGACATTCGTCTCTACCATTCTATAAATTTTCTTCGGTCGTCCAACTTGACCTCTTTGGATTCTCGGTCTACCAGCTGCTCTTCTCAGTACCGTTTCCTGGATGTGTTGTGTAGGTTCACTTTCTGTCAAAACGGGAAAATCAGTGGACACCATGGGTGTTTCACATTTTTTTTTTTTTTTTTTTTTTTTTTTTTTTATACTACTAAGGTGGCAAACAAGCATACGGCCCGCCTGATGGTAAGCATCACCGTAGCCTATAGACGCTTACAATACCGGGAGTATTACTCACGCGTTGCCAACCCTCCCAACCCCCCCAAGTGGACCTTACTCACCGTAGGAACACAGCATGGCCGAGACCAATGCTATTTGGCTACGATCTTCTGAAAGGTGGAGGTCCTTCCCCAGACGGGCTGCTCCGATTTGAGCGGATTATCCGCTGTGCCCTACCTCTCTTGTCGAAGTAATTGGTCAAAGATCTATCTCTACGTACTTTGGTGCCTCTTTATCGACACTACGTTCATCATGTACTTGAAAAGGATCATCCAAAATACTTTTCTTGTTATCTAAAATATTTGCCTTTTCTTGTTCCTTTGATGTATTGAACTTTACATCTCTAGCCATTATAGTCTTTTTTGTTGAAGGTATCCAGACTTTGTAACCTTTCTGGTTTTTAGGGTAACCAATAAAGACTCCTGCCACACTCCTGGGTGCAAATTTGTCTTTATTTTGGTTTTTGTCCAGAATTTGAACTTTTGAACCGAACCCCTGAAGATACTCTACCTTGACTGGAGTATCATACCATTTTTCATACGGAGTCAAACCTTCTAAACTACTTGTGGGACAGCGATTTCTAACGTGACATGCTGCCAATACAGCATCTCCCCAAAAACCTGTTGACAGATCGGATGAGAGCAGCATGCATCTCGCCATCTCTATTAATGTTCGATTCATGCGCTCTGCCACACCATTTTGTTGGGGAGTATGTGGTATGGTCAATCGCCTCACTATACCTTCTTGTTTCAAATACTGCTCAAACTGCTTATTACAGTATTCGCCATCATTATCACTCAGAAGATATTTTATACTTTTACCTGTAAGATTCTCAACGTGACTTTTATATTCTTTAAAAGATTCAAAAACATCACTTTTTTTATTCAGTAAATATACCTCACACCACCTCGTACTATCGTCAATAAACGTGACAAAATACTTCGCGCCACCTATAGCCTCTTTTTGCATTGGCCCTACAACATCAGAATATACTATTTTGAGTCTTTCGTCACATGGTCCACTTGATTTCTTAAAAGGAACAGAACTCATTTTCCCACGGGCACAAATCTTACAATCGTAGATTTCATTAATGTTTGACGTATCAAACTTCACACCTACACGATTTAATAATTTCAATAAATCTTTCGCGTTAAGATGTCCTAAACGTTCATGCCAGGTTAACAAATTTAAGTTCTTATTATTTGAAATCACAGAAGCAGAATCATGGCTCTCCCTTACGTAATAAAGGTTATTCTTACGATCTCCCGTCATTTTGATATTTCCTTCAGGATCGGTTACATAAATTACATCTTTCTCAAAGATGACAGTATGACCTCTACTTGTCATTTTTGAGACGGAAATCAAATTACATCGTAAATTTGGAACATACAAAGCATCTTGCAACTTCAGTGGAACATCTAAATTCTGTTCACCATATGCAGATAATCTTACCGTTCCTTTACCTTTTACCTTTGTACTCGCATTAGTGGCTAGATTGAGCTTACCACTCGAACGTGTTAAAGACTCGAATCTATCTTTAGACTTACAAAGATGCGAAGTACACCCACTATCGATGAGCCAGTCTCCATGCTCCGGACCAAACACTCCGTTACAATTAGGATCTGAAACTGATAAAATAGATGCATTATATTCTTCCTTTTTAGAACAAGACTCATTAATAAATTTCGATTCTTGCCTTTTTGGACATTCAGAAGCCTTGTGTCCAACTTTATGACATCTATAACATTTATATTTAAACTTTTGTTCTAAATTCATTGGATTTTTCTGAGTCCTAATGACTTTTTTGTTCTTAACAAACATTACTCTATCCAACTCTTTGGTCTGATGACGTCTTGAGGCGTCTTCTTCCATTATTTTGATTTTTAGGGCCTCAGGATCGGGTAAGGAGTCCCTCGTCTCCATCGCGCATCTGAAATTCTCATAGCTGGCTGGTAAACTATATAACAGTATAATAGCTGTAAGATCCTCATGGATATTCACGCCCATATCTTGCGTTGAAGAATTTTTTTAAATGTTCGGACATATCATCGTCCTCATTCATCCTATGTAGGATTAATTGTTTCAAAAGGGTTGCCTTCTTGGCAGGACCCGTCGATGCAAATATCGATTGCAATTTAAGCCAGCAATCTCTGGATGTTACCGTGCCTCTTACGTGCCGTAACTCGCTTGGACTGATCGCGAGGATCAAATCAGCCTTAGCTTTTGCATCTTTCGCTTCCCATATCAAAGCCTCAGCCGGCTCCGCTGGTTTTCGCTCACTTCCGTCAACGAAGCCCCAGGCATCATTCTTAATTAAAAGTGCCTGTGCTTGGACTCGCCAAGTCTCATAGTTGTCCTTAGTTAACAATTCAATTCGTATATTCGACATACCTGAATGTCTGGGCCCATAACCTTTGTTAGGAAAGTGGTTATATCTGAATTGAATCAAAAAATACTAAATAACCATGTTCATGTTAAAACAATTTATTGGCAAGTGACATTAGATTTAGACATTTATATAATAGTTATAAAACAATCACCATGGAGGTTTGTTACATCTAATAAAAGAGAGTTACGTCGGCATAAGTCACATAGACTCGGGTCATTAGAGATAAGCTTAGTTATAGGAGACTGATTGTATTCATGTCTTAAGTTAATAAAATAAAGATAACCAGCCTAGATCTGCTCGTCAAGCAGACAGGTACTAAAAGTTGTTTTTAAAAAGCCTTTCGCCCTCGCCCACAACATATCTGGCGCAGTCGTTATTCGCGTACGTTAATTACGGTTGCAGTTCAATAGATTCTTGAGCTTGTCAATCGCCGTCGCGACAAAAGAACCTACCGTGGGTTACGGCATCGGCAACAACACAACACCTGCGTGCTACGAGCTACGTGCATCTACGTGCATCTACGTGCATCTACGTGCTACGAGTACAAGCTTTGGCAGCGGTCAGACTCACTTCCTGAATATCGGAAAATGCTCGTGGGGTAAGCATTAACTCTGTTAACTCCCGAGATTCCTTCTCTATCCCTTTCACACTAACATTGTGTAACCAAAATTTAAAAATTTTGTGCATTATTTGTACTCAATCACTAATTACTAGTGCATTGTTCTGTATTTGTTATTGTAGTTTTTAATCAATTGGATAAAAATGGCCAGTGATAAGAAAGTGCACAACGAAACAGATATTTAACCATTGGTTATTGATTATGACCAATTATCTTTGTTACTGCCGTCATATGATGGTGATAAAAAAACATTAGCATTTTATATAGAAGGTGTGGAGAACGCCTTAGAGTTAATATCAACTGATAACGCGGAAAGTGTAGCTTGTCTTATTAGAAATAAACTAACTGGGAAAGCTGTTGGGGCATTGTCTCAAAGTACGAGTGCCAAAACTTGGGCACAAATAAAAGATATCCTAGTTCAGAG
The DNA here is from genome assembly GCA_905163395.2 of Endotricha flammealis. NCBI lineage: Eukaryota > Metazoa > Arthropoda > Insecta > Lepidoptera > Pyralidae > Endotricha > Endotricha flammealis. The sequence goes on along the minus strand of LR990881.1, from coordinate 2,188,771 downwards.
GTTTGGAGAATATAGGAATGAAATTCAATTAGTGCAGGAATTAATGTTCATCAACAAAGAAAGTAATTTAGAAATTTTCGCAGATAAAGTAAGAAGTTTGTCAAAATCATTAATAATGCTAGATCCACAAAAACGAGAATACTATGAGGAAATGGCTTTAACGGTATTTTTGGACAAATTGAATCCCATAACTTCCTTGTTTATAAAATGAAAAAATATTAATATTCTTGAGCAAGCGATCTCGTTAGCTAAACAAGAGGAAGTTAAGTTGAAAACGAGGCGATTACAGCTGCTTAACAGCAGGCCGAGTACATCTAGGCAACCCGTAGTTCAGCCCCAACAGAGATTTGTACAAAGGAGGGAAATAAACAATAAACCCTTTAATAATTCAAAACCTCCGAGTAAACCGATTCACTTTCAAAATGAAATAAATAACGATGACGATAATCCTACACAGAACCAACCCGCGAAGGCAGAGAATGAGGAAGTTACTTCCGAATTCCCGGAAAATCTTGACTTAAATTTTTACGAGGAAATAGAGGAACTTCTAGAAATGTAGTGTTCATGAATAATCTTAATAATTATAGTCGTTTACCGTATATTTATATCAGCGAATTAGGTGGCAGATTTTTGCTAGATACGGAAGCATCACAATCTTTAATACACCCGGATATTGTACTAAACAAACAAATTAGCTGTACAATAAAAAATGAAGTGCATTACATCAGAACGGCTCACGCAACGACCAAACATAATAAAGTTGCATTCATAAAGTTACCATCGAAATTATTTAATACAGAAATAACACATAAATTCTTACTGTTTGACTTTGATTCGGACTTTATAGGATTACTGGGACTAGATTTATTAGTACCACTAAATTGCAAAATCGACATTAAAAACATGATTTTGAAAACGGAAAATGCTGACATACCTATTAAGGACGATATAAAATCATATAGTATAATAAAACCCAAATGCGAACAAACAGTAAATTTATTATGTAATGTTGAAGAAGGAGATTACTATCTACCGGAACAGCATATACACAGTGGCCTTGTCCTCCAGAACTCAGTAGTATCTGTAAAAAATGGAAACATATTAACTACGGTTATAAATAAATCAGAAAGTGAAGTAACATTAAAAAATTCTTGTCAGTTAAAAATGCGCAAATTAAATCTAAATAGTAAAAATTAACACTTACCCAATGAAACTGTTACTTATTAAGTTTTATTATTCATAAATATTTTATTTCTATTAATTTATAATTTTGTTTTCAGGTTCCGGAACCACAAACGATGGAAACACAGCTAGGAATTTTTTTGATAATCCTGTCAAAACTGCAGCTATTGCAGGTCTGGATCCTGGTTTAACACAAAGATTTGCAACAATTTTGCGTGTGATTGCCTGTGGGAAGCCCATAAATGTTGAGGCGTTTAAAAACTTTGCGCGCCAAACTGCTGAAACGTATGTAGAACTCTATGGCTGGTACCATATGCCTTCGAGTGTCCACAAACTTTTACTGCACGGTGCTGAAGTTATTAAACACTTCAACACTATGCCTGTAGGCAATCTGTCTGAAGAGGCATCGGAAGCCAAAAACAAAGACTTCAAGAAAATCCGAGAACAGCATTCGCGCAAATTTTGTAGAAAAGCTACAAACGAAGACATTTTCAATGGTCTCCTTGTCTCGTCAGATCCCTACCTAGCCAACATTAGACCTGTGCTGAGAAAATCAGTAAATATTTTTCATATCATTAGCGATGATATGAAATCACTTCTCATTGAAGACGATGCAGACGCGGACAAAGAGAATATTGAATTTGTTGACATTAACGCGTCAGTGCTGGACTCGGATTTAGAAGACTTTGACGATGGCAAAGATTGCTAGTCGTTTCTCATGTAAGCAGTTGTAGAGGATAATTATTATAGTCGTAAATAGTAATGTTTAACATAATTCATAGTTAGAGGAACTGTAAATAGTTATAATAGTCTTAAATTTACAATTGTACCTACAATTCTGACGTTACTGTTATTATTTTTATCGTCTTTTGTTGGATATGTAAGCGGACGTCCTTCTTGTGTGCGTGTCGTGTCCTTCGGACATGTGTATGTGTGCGTGTGCGCGGGGGCTGTGCGCGGGGGACGCCCGCGCAACCGTGGGCCGGAGGATGACGCAATAAACAGTGTGCAACCAACTACCGTGTTTAATTGATCTCTCTCGCTCCTGGAACATAAATACTTAACACGTGGCGACGAGGATGGGATACCGCACATTTTGGTCAGCGATAATGGTACGTCCATGTGGATAAATTAGACCCAAATCACCCATTGAGAAATCATATAAGAGAAAACACGTGGCCAACCCCAAAACAAATCAGTGATTTTGGAAATAATTGGAGTAAGCTTCCTCTAAAGAAATGTTTTGATGTACCGGACATGTTGGATCCATCCATAATATATTCAGACAAAAGCCACTCTATGAACAGAACCGAAATCCTGAATCATGTTGCTAAAGACCCCAATCATCCTATACCATCACGGAAAGTCTTAGAGACATTGTTAAAAAGGAAGGCAACTAATTGGAAGGAATTTTTACAATTCATTAATGATTTTGGGCTAAGTAAAGATAGTTTAGCCATCGGGTTAAAGGGTAAAGAGAGAGAGTTAAAATTATGGGGACGTTTTTTCTTCCTCATGACATGGGAGTTGAGGGAATATTTTGTTGTAACCGAATACTTAATAAAAACACACTTTGTTCCTCTATTTAAAGGGCTCACCATGGCGGATGACTTGAATACAGTCATTAAAAAGCTTATGGATAATTCATCAAGACAGGGGGGAACAATGACTATGAAAATATATGTATTGCCAACCACATTGATTATACCAAGTGGAACAATCACCAGAGAGATGAAGCCAATTTCCCTGTATTCGAAGTCATGGACAAATTTTTAGGATTTGAACATCTTATAAGCAGAACTCATGAGTTTTTTCAAAAAAGTCTGGTTTATTACAATGGAAGACCGGATTTAATGAGAGTTATGATGACAATGAGACCGGATTTAGTAAGGTCAAAAAGGAGGACTTGAAGGACTTCGTCAGAAGGGTTGGAGTGTAGTGAATTTACTTGTCATCAGGAGAGAGTCACTTAATAGAAACACGAATCCAACATCATTCTATCACATAAGTCTAACGTCATTGTAGACGACGCACGGTGGAACGAAAATGAACATTTGGGACATAGGGATTTTTATGCATATTTTTGAATTCTATGTACTAATACGATAATTTAATGTCATATAACATTTTTTGATATATTCGATATTTTTGGAAATATAACACTTTAAAGTTTGTATGGAGATTTAATTTTTTTATTTCTGATATTTTTAGTATGTACCGTGTAAATTCAATAAAAATCTTAAAATGACATTCCACACCACCAACAGGGCTCTTTTTATTGAATTTGAATTAAAAAAAATACATTATTTGTTTAGAAGAAAAATGTTTTTAGTGACAAAACAAACAATGTCAATTGTTAATAACATTGTTTTTAGTAACAAACGTATAATGTCATAAGTTAATGCCGTCGATTTTATTTAAAAAAAACAACGTCATTTATTAATGACGTCGTTATTAGTAGCAAAAAAACAACGTCATTTGTTAACGACCTTGTTTGTCTGATAAAAACAAAGGACGTCATTAGCTAATGACGTTTTTTGTTTTCTATCTTTCCCCCCTCCTCTCTATGTCGGCCAATCAGAGCGCAGATAGCCATGACGTGTCTTATTGTCATTGGTTGATCCAAATCAATTAGGAAAAAGTTCGGTTGCGTTTGAAATATCAATGTTATATAAATTTAAAACATTTAAAATAACGTCCAGTACGTTGATACATAACATACGGACTACTTTGCGATCAAATTTTCGGGAAATATTTAATTTCGTCAAAATGTTTAAAGATTTGGTGACAAATATTGACATGTTTGTGAAATTACAAGAAAGTGGCGGTATTAAAAATAGTAATTTCTTATACGAAACTTTAAAATCTCGACTACCTGTAAATTTAAATATTGAAGATGATAAAAATCTAAAAGAGTTTTGCTATAAATACTGTTTTAATCTTCATAGGAGGTGGATAAGTGCTAACAGATAAGAAATTCAATTTAAAAATAATAATAGTCAGTGGTTAGAGGCAAATATAGTGTGGCTAGAAGTTATTACGAAAGTTTTTGAGACCTCGACTAACCAATCTGGACCGAGTACGGTTATTACGGGAGTGGAAACATGTGATCAACATAGACCAAGTACATCTATTCAGTGTTCAGTACAAGAAAAACAAACAATAGGGACATCGACTGAGGTGAGTCCAATAAAAATATTTGCAGAGTTGTCAAATAAACAAAAAAAGAGGCGTTTAGAACATAATATGAGCACAACTATGTCTTCAGACGAACTTACTTTTGCTTACGTTTCAAAATTAAAAAATGATGGTAATAACGACATTGCACAAATTCTTGAGCACTGTCGCGTGGGGTATATAAATGATTAAAACCCAGCGTGCACAATATAAATATTTATTGGTTTACCCTCAGAACAGATAGATACTCGGGTAGTGGGTTCGAATCCCGACTGGTTATTCACTCCCGCGGTTCCGTACTTCCCTGCAGGAGGGCCGGCCGAAGTTGATGATGGCCTGGCGGTGTAGTGGACAGCGGTAGGGAGGCTGGTAGCCAAAAAGTAATGGTTGGGCTGGACGCGTCCCGTCTTATCCCGGACTTCCTTATCCCGAACCTTGTTATTCCGAACTTCGTTCCCTGAAATCACGTTCCAGTAAGAAATTGTTATTTCGGTCTTCCAAAGCCGTCGATTGCGATCCTCAATTGCCAACCCAAGCCAAGCCAAAGCAAAGAAGACGGGTATATTTCAGTAGGAGGTGAAGTGGCTACTAATTAAGATCGCAATCAGACGGATTACAAGAACTACGTAAGTAGGTATGCAGAAAAAACTGTATGTAGGTAGATTAATTTACTCGATTCAATTATTAATTACACAATCAAAAAAACAGAACGAAATGCTAGTAATACTTGTTAAAGTATACTTTAATCTACTAATTAATTTATATTTAATCAATATTCTGAACAAAAAACTAAAACGGCTAAAGAAATGCGTAGGCACAAATAGCATAGTTTGCAATGAAGGTACACTAGACAATATACAATGAAATGAATGAAATGGAAAGCATTCAGTACGTTATATTATAATTAAATAGACATAATTTATAATTGCAACTATGCGACTACGGTTCACAAAATAACACTTAAAATCACCACTTACCTAATTAGGGAAATATCTAATCCTAAATCACGTAGGATTTATTATTGGCACAACACAATAGTACCTATATTATCATGTAGTTCGTATTCATATAGTCAAGACGTGACTAAAGTATGAAATTATAATGAATTTAATAATTGAGGAGACTAGAAGAATACGTCCTCTCGCCTCGCAGTCTAATTTTTGGTCAACGTGGTAAAGTTCAATGCCGCGACGACGATCCCCGCTCTGGACAATGGACGGCTGCTTGGCCACGCCCCCGCACATCACGCCATCCAACCGATTGCAAAAAATGCATTTAGGGATCCACGCACCTACATTTTATTTATTAGTATTAAGTATTTTATTCTTTTATTTATTAGTATTATTTTGTATTAGTTAAATTTAAGAACCGCATGTATGACGCAATTTAGTTAGTTAATTAGTATTTATGTTTAGTTTGCACAATTTTAAAATTTGTAAATATAGTGTAATGTTTTTTTTTTTTTTTGTTAAATGTATTTTTTTTAATAAACCTTTTTTTAATTATTTTTTTGTTTTAATTAATTTCCTGATTTGTTAAAAAAATGTTATTTATTGTAAATTTGAATATATTTATAGTAAACATGTACGTATAACGTTACATTACCCCGATGCTCGTCATACCCGATGCTCTTTCCCGGGCCATTCCAGTTAGTGCCATTTGCTCTTCTGATATATCGGACACTAAAGACGAATGGTATAAAACTATTTTCAACGGTTGCCTTACTAAACCACAAAATTTTCCAAATTATTTAATTAAAGACAAACTTTTATATAGGCTTTCAAAAGGTAAATACGATTTAAATAATGAATTTTCGTGGAAAATTGTAGTCCCAGCAGAATTGCGTGAACAGGTTCTCATCGAAAACCATGCAGACCCAACAGCCGCACACTTAGGCATTTTTAAAACTCACCATCGTCTTATGCTTCGGTACTTTTGGCCAGGCATGCACAAGGATGTCGTCGGGTTTGTTGGTTCTTGTCAAAAGTGTCTCGAGTACAAGACGTCTAACCATCAAACATTAGGTGTTATGGGTCGTCCTAAGCAGTGCTCACGTCCTTGGCAGATGATCTCAATAGATCTCATGGGCCCCTTGCCCACTACTCGTAAGCAAAATAGCTACATCCTAGTTATCACTTGCTGTTTTTCTAAATTTTGCCTAATTTATCCAATTAAAAAAGCAACTTCTGCTATAATTATTAAAATTTTGGAGGACTTAGTTTTCTTGGTACATGGAGTTCCACAAACAATATTTTTAGATAACGGATCTCAATTTATTAGCCGTGACACAGCTACATTTTTCAAAAAGTATAACGTCCCAAATATATTTTTTACACCTAAGTATACGCCACAAGTAAATACCGTAGAGAGATACAACAGGACAATTATCACTTGCATTTCCACTTTTGTTAACAATGACCACAGAACTTGGGACATCTATATTCCAAAAGTACAGTTTGCCATCAATAACTCGGTGAATGAGGCTACTGGTTTCACGCCATCGTTTTTAGTTTATGGCCGAGAACTTGTTGTCTGTGGCACTCACTACACAGATGCAGAGTTAGGTGAAGAGATCCTCTTCCTGCCACGGGATATTTACGCCGAAAATTTAGGTTGTCTATCCACCATATTTGATGACGTACAGGCAAAGTTATGGCATGCGCATGAAAAAAATACCGCACATTATAATCTACGCCGTAAACCAGCCGAGTTTCAGGTAGGAGACGTAGTGATGAAACGCGCGTTTGTTCTAAGCGATAAAGACAAATATTTTAGCAAAAAACTAGCACCAAAGTTTATTAAATGCCGGATCACTGCGAAAAAGTCACCTTTAGTTTACGTCTTGGAAGATATGTCAGGTAAAAACGTAGGTACATGGCACATTAAAGATTTAAAATTAACTGGTTTAAACAAATAATATTTTTTATAATATATACAAGAAAGGGGTCGGACATTTTAAATAGTCACTACTAATGACTTCACTATACTTCAAAGTTAGTTATTAATTAATGAGTCTAAGATAAACGGGCCGTACAGCTAGTGCACCGTGCCCGCCAGAGCCAGACTTGAGTCGTCTAAGTTAAACGGGCTGTACAACTAGTGCACCGTGCCGCGCCAGAGCCAGACTGAGCTGCGAGTCGCCGTGCACCCCTTTTATAGCTGCCGCGCCGCACCGGTCGAGTAGTGGGGTGGTAGGGCGCTTGATGACGCGGCCTGTGCACGTGTTGTTTTTCTAGGCAACAAGTCTCAACTTGTGTTTTTGACGATGCCGTCATATTGTATCATAAATAATTTACATTTTTATTAAGTTATTTGGAGTGGACTGTACTGTAACGTTGTCTTTTGGGGTAATTTCGCGTAATTTAATATCATTTAATCAGCATTTCATTTGTACGGGTTACCAGTTCATAATATAACAGGAACCTCTCTTATTGTTAGTGTGTGTCAATATTCTTTAAAATAGTCTATTGTTACTTTTATGTTTGCGTGAAGTATGAAATATATGAATGAAAGTGTTAATACAAATAATTACTTTATTGCTTGAGTGCGGATTTTATTATAAGGAATAAAATCCTTGGTGACGCGAGGGGTATATAAATGATTAAAACCCAGCGTGCACAATATAAATATTTATTGGTTTACCCTCAGAACAGATAGATACTCGGGTAGTGGGTTCGAATCCCGACTGGTTATTCACTCCCGCGGTTCCGTACTTCCCTGCAGGAGGGCCGGCCGAAGTTGATGATGGCCTGGCGGTGTAGTGGACAGCGGTAGGGAGGCTGGTAGCCAAAAAGTAATGGTTGGGCTGGACGCGTCCCGTCTTATCCCGGACTTCCTTATCCCGAACCTTGTTATTCCGAACTTCGTTCCCTGAAATCACGTTCCAGTAAGAAATTGTTATTTCGGTCTTCCAAAGCCGTCGATTGCGATCCTCAATTGCCAACCCAAGCCAAGCCAAAGCAAAGAAGACGGGTATATTTCAGTAGGAGGTGAAGTGGCTACTAATTAAGATCGCAATCAGACGGATTACAAGAACTACGTAAGTAGGTATGCAGAAAAAACTGTATGTAGGTAGATTAATTTACTCGATTCAATTATTAATTACACAATCAAAAAAACAGAACGAAATGCTAGTAATACTTGTTAAAGTATACTTTAATCTACTAATTAATTTATATTTAATCAATATTCTGAACAAAAAACTAAAACGGCTAAAGAAATGCGTAGGCACAAATAGCATAGTTTGCAATGAAGGTACACTAGACAATATACAATGAAATGAATGAAATGGAAAGCATTCAGTACGTTATATTATAATTAAATAGACATAATTTATAATTGCAACTATGCGACTACGGTTCACAAAATAACACTTAAAATCACCACTTACCTAATTAGGGAAATATCTAATCCTAAATCACGTAGGATTTATTATTGGCACAACACAATAGTACCTATATTATCATGTAGTTCGTATTCATATAGTCAAGACGTGACTAAAGTATGAAATTATAATGAATTTAATAATTGAGGAGACTAGAAGAATACGTCCTCTCGCCTCGCAGTCTAATTTTTGGTCAACGTGGTAAAGTTCAATGCCGCGACGACGATCCCCGCTCTGGACAATGGACGGCTGCTTGGCCACGCCCCCGCACATCACGCCATCCAACCGATTGCAAAAAATGCATTTAGGGATCCACGCACCTACATTTTATTTATTAGTATTAAGTATTTTATTCTTTTATTTATTAGTATTATTTTGTATTAGTTAAATTTAAGAACCGCATGTATGACGCAATTTAGTTAGTTAATTAGTATTTATGTTTAGTTTGCACAATTTTAAAATTTGTAAATATAGTGTAATGTTTTTTTTTTTTTTTGTTAAATGTATTTTTTTTAATAAACCTTTTTTTAATTATTTTTTTGTTTTAATTAATTTCCTGATTTGTTAAAAAAATGTTATTTATTGTAAATTTGAATATATTTATAGTAAACATGTACGTATAACGTTACAGCACTTGCTTAAAAATCCACAAGATGTGAATCGGGTAAAAAAAGTGCATTTTTGAAAATAAGAAACCTCAATTTTCTCCGGATGAAGCTCTTAGTTTAATGGTATCATTAAAATTATCCAAATGGCAGTATAATACATTACGAAAAAGTATCGAACAAAAAAGTCTTTAAAGTTTACACTATTCAAACCGCAAAGCAAGACTGCTATCCACCAAAAGAAGATATTACAGTAACGGACACAATAGCGAAAATAAAGTTGCAGGCCCTTTTGGACATAACAGCAAAAATAATAATAAAATCAATCGCATATGACAACGAATGTAAGGAATTAACAATGATTAGTAAATGGGGGTTTGATGGTGCTTCTAACCAAGCTAACTATAAACAGAAAACGCTATTAACTGAAGAGGAACACTTTGATGATTCGAGTATTTTCATGGGAAGTTTAGTACCAATTAAAATGATTTCTGGAGATCATGTAGTCTGGGAGAATGAGTCACCTAATTCGCCATATTGGTGTCGTCCACTCTTCTTTAAATTTATTAAAGAAAATAAAAATACCATATTACAGAAAAAGAATGCCATAGAGTCAGAAATAAATGATTTAACTCCAACAAGAATAGGAGAAATAAAAATATCACATTCATTGCTTCTAACAATGATAGACGGTAAAGCAACATCAGTGCTAAGTGAAACGTCATCTCAAAGATGTGATATTTGTAAGGCTACGCCAAATGAGATGAATAATTTGCCATTGGTACTAAGTAAGACAATTGATACTGACTTATATAGATATGGTATTTCATCTTTACATATATGGATACGATTTATGGAATGTATTCTTCATATAGCTTACAGGTTAGATTTAAAAACATGGATTGTAAAAGGTGACAGCAAAGTTATTATGGAAAGTAGAAAGAAAAGTATTCAGGAAGCTTTTAAAGATCAAACAGGACTTTTAATTGATGTTGTAAAACAAGGGCATGGTACCACCAATGACGGCAATACCGCTAGAAGATTCTTTGCAAATACTGCAATAACGGCTTCTATAACCGGAGTAAACGAAAATTTAATAAAACTGTTTTCAGTAATCTTAGAGGCAATTTCTTCGGGTCTCTTTATTGATGATGTATTAAAATTTAAGGAGTATACTGAAGCTACCGCGAAGTTATATATTGATTTATACCAATGGTATTACATGCCCTCTAGCGTGCATAAAGTCCTGGTGCATGGGGCAAACATAATTGAAAATTTTGGTTTAATTCCAATAGGAAAATTATCCGAGGAAGCTGCTGAATCTAGAAATAAAGATTTCCGTAAATATCGCGAAAATAATTCTAGAAAAATTAATAGAAAAGCCACCAATGAGAATATTTTACATAATTTACTAATCAGTTCAGATCCATATATTTCAATAAAACGACACAAAATACATCGAAAACACAAAGAAATATCACAGGAGGCAAAAACTTTATTCATTCTAGATGAAATTGTTGACAATGACCAAGAAAAAGAAAGTTTTGAGTTTATAGACATAAGCGGTCTAGAAAATGATGAATCTGAGGACATTAACTAAAGAGAATAATTAAGTGGATTAGGCCTACAGGGGATACCACTGTTAAAAAAACGCGCCTGGTTCTCTACCTCTAGGGTGGTGTGGAATTGAGAATAAAACAACAAAAAAATTTTTTGTCGCAAAAGCGCAGCGAAGCGCAATTACAGACGTACTGTTATATTCATAAATTGCACCCTTTCTTGCCTATCCAGCATCGAGTCATCATCTTTTAGCCCGTTTATATTACCATTGTTGTCCCTCCACCTCAGTCTCGTTCCAACTTCCACGCTAGACGGCTGCCTCAACTTTATCCACTAGTTTTATTTTTTTTAAAGTGTTATTTCCCGAGGCTCATAACATTTGGTGGCAGCGTTAAGGGATTCAAAAAGTAGAGTCCCCGGTACCGTCTCCGAGTTCCAAGTTCTGTGTTCCGAATATCCGACGCGTGTGTGTGTGTGGTTGTGTAAGTGCCGTCTCCATTGTGTACGAGTTACGGCCCGACCTTTTGGACACCACCGTCAACAAGAGGCCCATTGCTGCTGACTGGTAGCCGGCCTCCTTCGAGTACCATCAACAAGACCCATTGCTGTAGTAAGCCTAGCCTACCCTGGCCTGCACCCGGTCTTCATCGTGAACCAGCAAGTGATACCCATTGTCGCGCACAGTTCCGTGCTGCGACCATCAACATTCATCCGGCGCGACGCGATATCCGTCATCCGTGCCTTATCAACGCCTACGCATCTCGCCGAGACCTACGAAATGAAAAGTGTGGACATTCCTATAATATTCCTGTAAGTAATTCTTGGTCATTGCTTCATTCGAATTTAATTAATTGTATAATTATAATTCTATTGTTATTTTAAAATGGCAGAGAGGTCAAATAGCCCAAAGTTCGAAAAACCCGAAATAGCTCGGTCACTTCTCTGTTCCTCTTGGACCATCTACCAGGTCTAGTACTAGAAAAAAAAACAACAACTACTACTAAATCAGAAACACACACACACACACAGAAATTGACCTTGCGACATTGTAAAAATTTATTAAACCATATGATGGCTCTCGAGAAAAACTCAACTCATTTTTAGTAAATTGCAACAACGCTTACGAGCTAGCCTCAGAGTGCCAAAAGGACACTCTTTTTAAGTACATCTTGTGTCAATTAGAAGGTAAAGCCGAAACTGCTTGTTCCATAAAAGAATTCACGACTTGGCAGCAGCTTAAAGATTTTTTGAAAACACAGTTTAGTGAGAGGAAGCATTATGCTCACCTCCTCACGGATTTACAGGAATCCAAACAGCAAAATAATGAACCGGTTAGCCAGTACGCTCTAAGGGTAGAAACATACTTATCCCAACTGTTGACCGAAATCTCCCTCTCACACGGCCATAAAAGTAGAGAAATGATAGGTCGCACAGCAGCCATGGAGGAGTTAGCCCTGCATCATTTTCAAATAGGGCTAGCGCCACGTATTTCGAATTTCGTAAGGTGTAAATCCGCTAAAACCTTAAATGAAGCCATAAATATTGCCATTTCAGAGGAAAGACTGCAACAGTCATTGAGTAAACATAATCCAGGCCCGTCTAGCAATCAATATCAACGACCTTCAAATGGCCCAAGGCCAAACGTCCAATTCGTCCGCCGAAACCAAAACCCGCAGGTTCCACGCGCTAGTAATACTAGTAACAATCCAAGCAACACTAATATCCCTTTCTGCAGATACTGCAAAACACCAGGGCATGTCCTGGAACAATGCCGTAAAAGAGAATTCAATAACAACCGTTTTAAGAACCTCAATCAAAACCAAACGAGGACACCTCAACGCATTCATTTTGTGTCCGATGAGAATCCTGAAACCTACGACCACGATGCAACTACCGACCACGAAGGTTTCGATGTAGTTGACGACATTCCAAAAAACGAGTAATGGACTCACGAGGGTGTCACGCGAGTCCAAAGCCTCGAACTCTCACTGCATCCACTGTATCCACAATAACTACCATTTCCGACACCAAGCAATCTAACAAACAGGGTAACCAGCCCCAAGCTCATAGATCTGCTTCCACTGTATCCGCTGTTACCAGCAACATCAAGCAATCTAACAAACCGGGTAACCAGCCCCAAGCTCATAGATCTGCTTCCACTGTATCCGCTGTTATCAGCAACATCAAGCAATCTAACAAACCGGGTAACCAGCCCCAAGCTCATAGATCTGCTTCCACTGTATCCGCTGTTACCAGCAACATCAACCAATCCAACGTTTTTGAAATAACCAGCAACCCTGCAAAAACCTTGCTACCACATGTCCTTGTAAAATCCTCTGTATCCGACATCCCATTATCCTTGTTAGTCGACTCAGGATCCTCCATAAGTCTGATAAAACGCTCATGCATAGAAAAACAACCTAAGCTCATTAGAGAAATCATCCAATTGAAAGGTATTGACCCTGCTGAAGAAACCATCAGTACTCAAGGTCACTTTCAATTAAAGTTACAACTTCCCAAATCCACACTGACTCATTCGTTTCACGTCCTTGATGAGATTCATTTACCCTACGATGGAATAATTGGCTCTGATATGCTCAACACCCTCAACTGTAATATTAATTACAACGACAACCTTCTCCGTATTGGAAAAACATCTCTAAAACTACATTTCCACGATCCAGCTTACGTAATCCCAGCTAGAACCGAAACCATTATTGAATGTTCTGTATCAAACCCGGAACTCAAAGAGGGATTAATCTTAGACCAAAAACTATCAGAAAGCCTACTGATTGCTAACTAAGGCAGTTAAGGGAAACAATAGAGTGAATATATCCATCGTTAATACCTCCGAGAAACCCATAACCGTCAAATCCAACTTAAACCTCAAACTCGAGTCATTTGATTCCCCACATATTATACAATGTCCGCCGTCCATCCCAGTAAATAATATAACCACTACGTCAAACAGCATTCAACGCACTGAACGAGTCCTAGACCAGTTACGAATCTCGCACCTTAATGATGAGGAGAGAGACGCCCTTTTGCAATTGTGCTATGATTTTTCCGATATATTCCACCTTCCTGAAGAAAACCTCACACATACCAATGTCCTTCAACATGAAATCAAAACAACAACAGATATTCCTATCCATACCAAATCATACAGATTCCCTGAAATCCATAAAACTGAAGTGCGAAAGCAAATAACCAAAATGTTGCTTCATTCTTTTAAAATTTTGATCAAGCGTCACTATTTGTCCACATAATTATAATGTTCATTTTATTTATCTTATATTTTATATGTAAGTATATTCATCTATATTATTACCTTATTTTTGTTTTGTTTTTCCCTTTCTCTTGTTTATATGTAATTATTTTTCTTTTTAGTATTGTTTCGGTACTACTGCGCCACCTACCTATTTCTACCTCTTAATCCTTTTTCTCAGGTTGCCTGGAAGAAATTGCTATGCGATAAGGCCGCCTATTGTATATTTCACCCGATTTTTTTTGATTTTGTTATTTTTGATAATGTTTTGGTGCAATAAAGAGTATTTTATTTATTTATTTATTTATTTATGTTGGAACAAAATATAATAGAACCATCTGATTCACCTTGGTCGTCGCCCATATGGGTTGTACCCAAAAAACTTGATGCCTCTAATATACAAAAATGGCGTGTAGTGATCGACGACAGAAAACTCAATGATGTCACAATCGGTGACACATATCCCCTTCCTCAGATTACCGAAATTTTAGACCAGCTAGGAAACAGTAAATATTTATCCACACTAGATTTAGCATCCGGTTTTCATCAAATTCAATTAAAAGACACTGATAAACCCAAAACAGCCTTCACAGTCCCAGAAGGACATTTCCAATTCTCTAGAATGCCATTCGGGCTAAAGAATGCCCCTTCAACATTCCAAAGACTCATGAATTCTGTCCTGTCAGGTCTTCAGGGTATTCGATGTTTCGTGTATTTAGACGATGTGGTCTGCTACGGCCATGATCTGAAATCCTGCGTTGATAATTTAACAGCAATCTTTGAGAGAATCAGAAAATTCAACCTCAAACTACAACCCGACAAATGCGAGTTTTTAAGGCGTGAAGTTTGCTATCTAGGACACATAATCTCCGAACAAGGAGTCAAACCGAATCCTGAAAAGGTCAAAGCGGTGACCGAATTTCCAATTCCAAAAACCCCGAAGGATATAAAATCTTTCCTTGGCCTTGTGTCATACTATCGTCGTTTTATACCTGACTTTTCCAAAACTGCGAAAGCTCTAACCAACCTGTTATAAAAGGATACGCCATTTAATTGGCAGAACCAACAACAACTCGCATTTGACACATTAAAACAAAAACTGACAACAGCCCCGCTCCTTATTTAACCTGACTTTAATAAGCCTTTCATCCTAACTTGTGATGCCTCCAACTACCCTGTTGGCGCCGTCCTCTCACAGGGTACTGTCGGCAAGGATCAACCTGTAGCCTTCGCTTCACGTACTCTCAACAAAAGATCTGGCCGTCCACGTAGTGTTCGTATGAAAAAGGTAGTCGAAGCAGTAAGGGAAAGAATTCGAAGAAATTCTGTCCGAAAGCAAAAGATTTTATCTCGGGAGATGAAGATAGCACCTAGAACCATGTCGTGTATTTTAAAAGATGACTTAGGACTTGCAGCCTATAAGAGACGTACTGGTCATTTCTTAACTGATAATTTAAAAAAGAATAGGGTGGTAAAATCGAAAAAACTACTGAAGCGGTACGCAAAGTGAGGTCACAAAAAATTTTTGTTTACGGATGAGATTTTTTTTACAATTGAGCAACATTCTAACAAACAAAATGACCGTATTTATGCTCAAAGCTCTAAGGAAGCTTCTCAATTAGTCGACAGAGTGCAACGTGGGCATTACCCGACTTCAGTGATGGTTTGGTGGGGTGTTAGCTATGAAGGAGTGACTGAGCCATACTTTTGTGAAAAAGGTATCAAAACATCGGCACAAGTGTATCAAGATACCATTCTTGAGAAGGTAGTTAAGCCCCTTAACAACACCATGTTCAATAACCAAGAATGGTCTTTCCAGCAAGACTCGGCGCCGGGTCACAAAGCTCGGTCCACGCAGTCTTGGTTGGAATCGAACGTTTCCTTTATCAAAGCTGAAGACTGGCCGTCGTGTAGTCCCGATCTTAATCCGCTGGATTATGATTTATGGTGCGTTTTAGAGAGTATGGCTTGCTCTAAACGTCATCATAATTTGGAGTCACTAAAATAATCCATACGATTGGCAGTGAAGAATGTTCCCATGGAAAGAGTGCGTGTTTCTATTGATAACTGGCCTCAACGTTTAAAGGACTGTATTGCAGCTAATGGAGACCACTTCGAATAAACCTTTTATATTTTAAATTGTTTTATATTTATGTATTAAACTAACACAATGTAAAAGTAATAAATGTTATTTGCAATTGAAAAATAAATAAAAAACTCTTTTACAATATTTATGGCGAGACTAGGTACATTTGTAGAATACTTGCTTGATTTTGGCAGAAAGAATTTAATTATTCCCTTTGCCAAAATCAAGCAAGTCGATAAAATGTGAGATGAGTGGTGGTTGCCGCGCGCAAATTACGGTGCGGTTTACGGCACCACCACCTGTCAGTTTGTTCGCTCTCTCTGTGATAAGTTTTTCGCCGGGCAGACATTTTTTTCCTTCTTCTAAAGTTTTTGTAAAGTTAAGAGTGTTAAATTACAATAAAGTATTAAAAATAACTTGTGTTTGACCACTCCACGCTCCATCATATACAGTCATTAACCGTATCATTATTAACTGATTTTACTTTAATATTTTGTTTTTATATTTTTTCACTTGCATTCAAAAATAAAAATAATTATTTATTTATCCTTAGTACGTTTTTATTCCTTATTTTATAAACATCAATTTAAATACCATTTTCATGTCTAAAGCGATAAGTAGCTTCATAAAATAACATCAAAGATTTGAAAAATCATGTACCGTAAAATTCAAAATTTTCAAAGCTTGCTACATGCAAAGCGGCACCGAAAGGCACAAGAATCGTATGTCATCTTGATCGCTGTGTAAGGTACAAATAGCTCATGTGAGTACCAGCCCTTCAGTTTTAATCAGTTAAGAAAAAAATTACTAAGTGTTTTTCTCCATACAAAAAAAAATTGAATATTTTTTTCTCACAAATGGAACTCACGAATGGAGCCTTCATACAATAATAGTAAAACAAGAGGTGTACAAACACAACCATATTTTTTATTTACTAATTTCTGACATTTAATTTCTATGAGTATGGAGCTTAATTTTCAGACCACTGTGCGACGGGGCCGCCGCGTCGACCGCCCGACAGGAATAAGGTTAGGGTATGAGACGTTCCGTTGTAGGAAATTAATCGCTATGACAGTCCAAGAACGGTGGGACGGGCGAAGGAAACAAAAGTGTGTTTCCTGTGTTTGAACGATAAGCACCGTCGGTACGCGTAGTGAGCTAAACGATGCGGAGTAGGGGAATGTCGTATGCCCCATCACGAGTTATTGCACACGCGCCGAACTCCGGAGAATAGGACGGAGGACAAAGTAATCGCAGCTACGGCCAAAACAAAGAATACGGAGGAGGAACGCGAGCGAGGCTCGATTGCTAGAGCCCATCGCGGAGGCGGACAGAGCGCGCAACCTCAAAGAGCTAGGAGTAGGCGCGTGTTCGTACGGGAATGGCTCGACGACCTAACATACGTGGAAAAGATTACGGTACCGCGTTATTACAGAAAAGGACAGGTCGAGAGTAGGGCACTACACGTATTCGTGGATGCGAGCGAACAGGCATATGCCGCCGTGGCTTATTGGCGCATGCAGTATAGCGACGGTAGAATGGGAGTCCCGTTAATTAGCGGGAAGGCTAAAGTAGCACCGTTTCCGCGCATGGAATTACCGGCCGCGTTGATAGGCGCGCGTCTCGCGCAAGACATACTCGCGGATCACGAGGAACGAACGGAAACTGTATTTTGGTCGGACTCCAAAACAGTGTTGCATTGAATTCTGACGCTACACTACTTGGCCGAGATTGATGAGATAACACAAAAAGGTCAGTGGCGATGGATTCCTTCGGAATTTAACGTAGCAGACGACGCGACGCGTGTCGGCCACACGCATATAGCGAAAACAGATCGTTGGTTTAGTGGGCCGCCTTTCCTGTACTCGGAAGAGGGTCAATGGCCCCAAGAGCGTCCGACAGAATACGAGGTGCAGGAGACGGTCCTACACGTCACGCAGACCGCCGCGCCGCTCATACTACAGTTTGTAAAGTTTTCCTGATATACACGATTACGAAGAACGATAGCACACGTTTTATTATTTATTGTCAAGTGTAGGCGCCGCGCGACGCACTAGAACGCGGAACATATGTCGAGGGCGGAACGCGTGTTACTAACAGAAGCGCAACGAGAGAGCTTTTTAAGCGAGATCCTACGATTACGTGAGGGAGGGGTTGTTGAACGTTCTAGCCCGATTAAAAAGCTCGACCGGCACACAAGAATGACATTCTATGCTTGAACAGTAGATTAGGCGCGTATAAAAATACACCAACAGGGTTACGGAACCCACCGCTTTTAGACGCACACGCTCGCGCGACTACTAATTAAACATGAACACGACTCGAGCGGCCACATTATCGTGATTTTTAGAGTTTCTCCACCTTTCGCGCGTTTTGCCGAATAAAACCACAGTTTCGTGGTCTGGCTGTGTGATACCTCACGGTGCCAACTTTGCACAGCCAGGAGTGCGACCCGGGCACTCGCCGATCCCCTTCAGGGTGAAGCAGTTACCCGGACGGGGCTAGAACCACCGGCCTAGGGGGCTCCCCTGACCGACACTAGCTATCGCCCCCTCCCGCCCACCCCTCCCTCCTTCCTATCCTTAGGGAACGGCTTGGGCGCCTAGGGCTCCGGCCCGAAGCTACCCTCCGAACCTTAAGCAGTTAGGGACCCTCTGACACATTAAGATTGGTCAGAGGCATACAAGCTTAGGGCACACCCTAGAAGCACCCCCCTCGCCTCACCCGGCGCGGGGGACTAGGACTACACACCTCGGGTTCTCCCCCCGAGCGCTCCCAAATTAGGCACGACTGCCGCAAGGTTTCTTCGCAGCTCTTCCTTGCGGAACGTGACGCGACGAACTGCGATAATTTCGTTTTAGCTGTAGGTTCCCTTACTAGGCCGGTCGCCATGGCGACCGACCCGAAAAATCGCGCCCTCGAAGAGGTCTTGTCGCCCCTAGTCAACTTTGCTAGGGAAAATCCGGACCTCGTGCCCGCAATTGGCCTTCACCTGAAGGCAATTTTCTTCCCCACGGCCCCTCAGGCCGCAGCCCCATCGGCCCCTCAGGCCGCAGCCTCATCGGCCCCTCAGGCCGCAGCCCCCTCGGCCCCTCTGGCCACCTCCCGCCCGGCCCCTCAGGCCACCAAGCCCTCCGCCGCCGCGACTTCCATCGCCGCGCCCTCCGCCACCGTTGCGCCCGCCGTCGCGTCCCCCGTTGCCGCGCCCCCCGCCACCGTGCACCCCGCCGTAGCGACTTCCGCCGCCGCGCCCTCCGCCACCGCACCCTCCTCTTCGATCTCCGATGACGAGATGGAGGTCATCTCGGAATCTTCGGATTCGAGTTCCGCCCCCTCGTCCGACTAGGACGATTTCATTGTGGCCTCAGGCCGCAAGCGCACAAGGCGCAACAAGGGCGCTGCCAACAAGGCCGCCAAATTAGCCGCCGAGTCAAATCCGGCCGCCCCTCTCTCCGGCCGCCCCTCTCTCCGACTCGCCCGCTTCGCCCCCCGCGGCTGAACAGGGTGCCGAGGGAGCTTCTCTCCCCACCCCTCCCAAGCGCTCCCAGCGCCCACCGGCGGTCGTTATCACGAACCGCCATAGGTGGATGGCCATCAAGGCCCGATGTGATGCCAATGGCATCTTCTTCATTGCGGAGACCCGAACTGAGGGTATCCGCCTAAAAACGGAGTCCATCACGGACTACCGTAACCTCACCCGCCTTCTCGACGCTATGTCGATAACTTTTCATACTTGGAGTCTAGAGGAGGACCGGCGCCTTCGCGCGGTCATACGCGGAATCCCGAAAGAACTCGAGTGCAATGACGTACTCGAGGACCTTCGGGCTCAAAAACTGCCCATCCTCGAAGTGCACCGCATGCACCGTGGGCCTTCCGCCCCCTTCAACATGGTCCTTGTCATTTTGGACAGGACTAACCTTAAAGAGGCGAAAGCCATCTTTAATATCAAAAAAGTCTGCGAACTGTCCGGGGTCGTAGTAGAGCCCCCACACAAAAAAGGCACTGTGGGTCAATGCCACAGATGCTAACTATACGGGCATTCCTCCCGCAACTGCCACAACACACCTCGTTGTGTCAAATGCTTAGAGTCCCACGCGACGCCGGAATGTCAGCGACCCAAAGACCTCGCGCTATGCTCGGAACCTCCGAGCTGCGTAAACTGCGGGGAGGTGGGGCACCCGGCGAACTACAGAGGGTGCTCAAAAGCGCCCAAAGTAAAGAGTCGGAGGCCTACTCCCTCCTCATCTAGGACCCAAGTCCGCGCTTCTCCCCCTCAGTCCCAAACTGCCGAGGCCGCCCCGGCAACAGTTAAGGCACCGGTGCCTCCAGTCAATCTGTCGCCCTCGTGGCGCTACAGGACCAACAAGGTCCCACCCCCACAGGCCAGCCCCTCAGGCACGCCTGCACCCGCGGCGGTGGAAGTAGTAGCAACACCTCCACCCCCCCCCAGTAAAGGCACCGCTGCCACAACCTCTAGCGAACAACGGGACCGAAGGACTCTTCAAGCTCGCCGGTGTGCTCAAAATAGATAGGTTCCTTGCTATGGCCGCCATAGTAAATAATCACACGGGTGATACCAACTCCCTCATAATGGCCATCTGCCAATACGCGGATGTGTTCGTTGCCCTCGACAAATTTAGGAATTAATTATGGATTTACCCCATACGAGCAGAGTCAAACCGACCTCCCTTAAAATCGGCTACTTCAACGCAAATGGGCTTCGCACCCAGAGGTCTGAGGTAGCCGACTTCCTCTACACCCATCAGTTGGACGTCCTCCTCATCCAGGAGACGTTCCTTAAACCGTCAATTCGCGATCCCAAAATCGCGAATTATAAAATCATACGTAATGATCGCACAGTCTCTGCCCTCGGTGGCACTCTCATCTACTACAAAGCGACATTACACTGCACGCCTGTGGATACACCCAATCTCGTGCACATTGAGGCCTCTGTCTGTAGATTAGGAATGACAGGTCACCAATCCATATTTTTAGTGTCAGCTTATCTAGCTCCCACTAACTCCAACTCCTCAAACCCCAGATCACTACTCGATAGTGACATACAAAACCTTCTAGATCTTGGCCCGTCTGTTATCATAGCGGGTGATCTAAACGCCAAGCACCCTGCCTGGTGTAGCCTAACCACAAACCAACGTGGTAGACAGCTCGAGCGACTCTCAGAGAGTCTCAATTTCGACATTGTAGCACCCATGTCCCCTACTCATTACCCGGACAATGTTGATCATCGTCCGGACGTCCTAGACGTAGCCCTCCTAAAGAACATCAATCTTAGATTGAGTTCAATAGAAGTGCACTCCGAACTCACCTCAGATCATAGGCCTGTCATCATTTCTCTCTCTCCCAGAGTGAGTATTCCCAATGTGGCAGCCACAGATCCCACTATGATCAAGACCGACTGGGTCAGGTTAGGCGAAAGCCTCAAATCCATTTCGTCCCCCTTGTTAGATCCAATTCCAGACGAAATTGTCTCAATTCCCGATGCAGTAGGTGCTATTGACTCGTTAACAGCGCACGTGCAGAAAGTCGTTAGCGACTGCTCGCGGCGTGTCCCAGTGAACGCTCATCGTCGCTGGACACTTCCGCCGGATGCGCGCGCTCTGTTAACAGAGAAAAACCGAGCCCAAAGGGCCTACTTCTCCGCTCCCACTGAGCCTAACCGCGTCCGCATGCGCGCTGCTCAATCAGCGGTTAAGCGTCGTATCAGACAGCTTAGAAACGACCAGTGGGACGAGACTCTCTCCAATTTGGTCCCATCTCACCAAGCCTTCTGGAAACTTGCCAGAGCCCTTAAGGCAGATACAGTGGCTGCCACCCCTCCGTTAGTACAGTCAGATCCCTCCCTCCCCCTCGCCTTCGAGGACGAGGAAAAAGCTGAATGCTTAGCATCCAGTCTTGAGGCACAATGTGCACCTAGCACACTCCCCGTTGATCCAGATCACCTACTCGAGGTCGATACTGTGGTAGCAAATAGACTCGCGAGCCCACTTACAGATGCCGACCCCCCGTTAGAGCCGGTAACCCCTAATGAGGTAGAGTCCCTTATCAAAGACCTACATAATAGGAAGGCCCCGGGGCCTGACGGGATTTCTAACAGAGTCATCAAGCTCTTTCCCGCCCATCTTATACTACTCCTGACTGCTATCTTTAACGCAGCCCTCAAAAATAGCATTTTCCCCCAAACTTGGAAGGAAGCCACCGTCATCGGCATTCCAAAACCCGGCAAGCCCAAGGATCAGCCCTCGAGCTATCGCCCTATCAGTCTTCTTAGTTCAATAGGAAAAATCTATGAGCGCATAGTTCTCGCACGTCTCAAAGATTTTTCCCTTGCCAACAATCTCTTGCCTAACGCGCAGTTTGGTTTTAGAGCCAAACACTCTTGTGTCCAACAAGTGCATCGCATAGTCGAACACGTGTTGGACCGGAGAGCGAACAGATCCCGCCCGCATAAAACGGGCGCTCTCTTCTTTGACGTGGCAAAGGCGTTCGACAAAGTTTGGCACAACGGGCTTATTTATAAGCTCTACAAACTCAATACGCCAAATCGTCTTGTGCTCATCATACAAGACTACTTGTCGAACCGCTCTTTCCGCTATAGGGTGGATGGGGCACTATCCCCCCCTCACACCATTAGAGCCGGAGTACCACAAGGGTCCGTGCTCTCGCCTCTCCTTTACACGCTTTACACAAGCGACTTCCCCGAATTCAGACCCAGTCCACTAGCGACCCATACCGCTCTCTTCGCAGATGATACTGCCATCTACTGTTCAGCCCGTAGTATTCCCCCAATTATAGACTCACTCCAAACTGCCGCCAATACTCTTGGCGACTGGTTTAGGAAATGGCGCATCGAAGTCAATCCTCAAAAAAGCGCCGCTATCCTCTTCGCTAGAGGTAGCACTCCAAATCCCTCCTCCAGAGTCGAAATGTTCGGACAACCGATCCCTTGGGAAAGGAAAGTCCGCTACCTAGGCGTCACACTCGATAGGGGACTCACCTTCCGCGATCATATTAAGATTGTCCGCAACCGCGCCGCTTTCGCGCTAGGCCGACTATATTATCTGCTCAATGGGCGTAGTAAACTCTCTCTTAGAAATAAGGTGAGAATTTACACAACGTGCATTAGGCCGATAATGACTTACGCGAGTCCAGTTTTCGCCCACGCCGCGCCCTCTCATATCCACAGGCTGCAAACCATCCAGAATAGGTTTTTGCGCAAAGCCATCGGTGGGCTTTGGTTCATTCGGAACAAAAACCTCCACATTGACTTAGGTGTGCCGACCATCTCGCACCACCTAAAGCAATGCTCAGTCAGATTTTTCGACTCTCTCGACCATCACCCCAATCCATTGGTGAGAGCCGCAGGGGATTATCCCGCTCCGGCTGACACCATTAGGTCCAAACGTCGTCCGCGGCACGTCCTCAACGACCCGGACGACGCCATTACAGTCGCCATCGAGGCGTACAAACAATTAGAATCCGCGACACAAAGCAGACACACACGTCCGTCATATCGGCCCCGCCGGCGGGGCCGCGCGTCGCGCCACCCTCCTGTAGGGACTCGGTTTTCGCGGTATCGGCACGTGCCCGGCCGCTTCTCTCCGATCCGTTCGCCTTCCCCCAGTGTCGCCATAGGCCGAGGTTCGAGCCCCCCTCTGGGGCGCCCCTAGGCAGACACTGTAAATTTTTGGCGGTGAGAGCCCTATGCTCCCGCAACAGTCCGGTGTCTCAGTAAAGGGTGTCAGTACACCCGAACTGATTAGTCCATAAAAAAAAATAAAAAAAACTCGAGCGGCCACATTGGTAGCGAGCACTTAGTTAATAACATGCGGCAAAAGTATTGGATTACGAAAATACGCGCCGCAGTAAAAAATCTTACATCAAACTGTGTAATATGTACACTGCGGAGAACACGGCCCGCAGTGAAAGGAAATTTGCCAGCGGAGCGTTACACGGCTTATTCACGCCCATTTACTAGGTGCGGAGTAGATGCATTCGGCCCTTTGTGGGTGACAATAGGTCATAGAAGGGAGAAGCGTTGAGGTTTGCTTTTAACGTGTATGGTGACGCGCGCCATACACGTAGAATTGCTCGCGTCTCTCTGTACCGACTCTGCGATTATGGCTATGAGAAGGATGGCAGCCCGACGGGGATGGCCCGCGACATTCTTATCAGATAACGGTACGAACTTCCGCGGCGCGGACGTAGAATTGAACGCCGCGTGGCGAGAATGGAGAGACGAACTCGCGCAGTACGCCGTAAATAAGAAAATAGAGTGGCGTTTCAATGACCCCGGCGGGCGGAATCAGGGGGGCGCATGGGAACAATTAATACGGAGCGTAAAAACGGCTTTAGCAGTCGTGTTAAAGGAGCGGGCGCCGAAAGAGGAAACGTTGTCGACTTTACTCGCGGAAATAGAACATACCGTGAACTCGCGACCGCTGACGCACGTATCGGTTGACCCGCAAGACGAGGACGCGCTCACCCCTAATCATTTCTTGTTAGGATCTGCCTTGGGCCTGCCTATAGTCGGCAAGAACGACGTGGCCGACAGAACGTGGCGAGACGCGCAGGGCCTAGAAGATATGTTTTGGGCTAGGTGGATTAAAGAGTACCTGCCCACTCTGGGGCCGCGAGACGTCGTGCGGCATCGGACACAGAACATTAAAGTAGGAGATGAACATGAAAGTATGGCCGCGCGGCCACGTCGAAACCGTGTTCTCCGGACCGGATGGGGTCGTACGACGGGCTGACGTGCGCACGCGAGGTGGTATCTTCCGACGTCCAGTAAGACGGCTCGTTGTCCTCCCGACGGTATAGGCTGCGAAGGTCTACGCCGGGGGGAGTATGTTGCGGACAGCGTCGTCCCAGTATAGTAGGAATAAGATTTGTAATATAGTTTGTTTTGATTACGTAAAATGTTTGATTTTGTATGAAAAGTTTTAATATATGGTTTTTTGATTAGGTTTAATGTTGTATATAAAGAATCGAAGTTGTTATATATAGTTTTGAATACGTAAGCTATTTACTGTTATAAATAAGTATGTTTTAATGTTATAAATAAACTGTCTTTAGAACTGGTATATATATTACGAGAGAATTATGGATTATTTAGCTTGGGAACGGTTCGTCAAAATAGATTGAAAGATGCCTTTATGGTCATAAGAAATATTTGTGTCCTAAGCGATTGAAGCGTGATGATAGAACCGTTATCAATAATAATAAACCTAACTCAAATGCTTATAATAATAGTTCAAGTAAGATTTGTACATTCTGTAAAAAGCCTGGCCACAATGTAGATGATTGTTTCGCTAGGCAACGTTCGGAATCACGCGGTAAATCAAATGTAATTTTTTGCCGTAGTACAGACAACGACTATAATAAGAACGAATAAGAAAGAAATTTTGTATATTGTATATGTTACGACGGGTGTCATAGAAGGTATTCCTGTCGATATTTTTAATGGAGGTTCCACTTTGTCGTTAATTTCGGACTCTCTTGTTAAATATTTTAATTGTAATCAGATACCATCATACAGGCGTCTACGAGACATTGGTGGTCAGGATATTGATTCGTTCCTCTGCACAACCCTTACGGTAGAATTTCCAGAGATAAGTTTGGAAATAGATTTTCATATAATTCCAGAGAAATACATGAGTTCTCCAGTTATTTTTTTATTTTATTTATTTATTTATTTATTTATTCTTTATTTCAGGCAAACACAGTGTTTACATAAGATGTTAAAAATAAACAAAGGGCCCATAGATATATACCTTAAAACTAAAATACATATAAATATAAAAAACTTATAAAACTAATTGACACGCAGTGTCGGACGCATATCATTCTGCTGGGTGTTCGGTAGCCGACCTCGGTATCGCCGGAACATCACACCTTTCGGCCAGAACTCCTCACTCATGTAGGTCGACAGTTGGTGGGTCGGAACTCGCACAACAAAGGAATTAAAATTCACTCTGTAGCGGGACTCCAACCGCTCGACCCCTAATGTGAGGTTGGTTTTCACGCGCATGAACTCTATGACGTCCTCCTTCTTTATAGAGTGATGCAGCCGGGACACGTACTGCAGCGTCGACGGAATGGCTGGACGCAGCAGGTGTTTTGGTCCTGTCGGTGCTGATCCGCACTTGTTCCTGGAAGACGGTTTCTTCCGTCTCTCCACTTTTGTGAAACCGTCTTCATCGCACTGAACCCTTGGTGGGACCAGTAACACAGTCTCAGGTTCCTTCCCTCGTGGATTTCTAGACGACGAAGGCCGCTGAGATGACGAGACAGCGGCGGCGGCAGCGGCGTAGGCGCGTGGTTGGCTCGGTGTCGCAATACTCGCAATCGACGTGACCCCCGGCGAGGCAGGGGAGCGGGCGGCGGGGCGCGGAGCATCGCACATAGCGCCAGCTGACAGCGGCGACGCAAAACTGCCGATGGATGCATTTTGCGCTTCACGCGCATAATAATTGGTACTGACGTATTAAATAGGGATGACGTGATTTATACGCGGGCTAGGGGTCAACAACAACTTACTCGTACAAAAAGGGTATTTAATGTTCAATCGAATGTGCATGCTGAAATTAACAGTCCTTTAGAAAATGCAAGCAGAGAACGTTTACTAAGCATAATAAATAGTTTTATGCAATATTTTATAAGTGGTACAGCCACTACTACAGTTACTACGGGATCAATGCATATTCGGCTGAGCAATAGTACGCCCATCGTTCATAGGCCATGAGGAGTAGGCGAACAGAAAGTTACATTTCCATTTTTTACCTTTTTTTTTATTATTTTTTTTTTATTCTCGCAACACTGAATCCCACCATATACACATACCGTTTCCGTTCATATCGCGATATTTCCCGTAGAAATTAATTTTTAAAAGTACTGAGTTCCTCCAAAATGTAACATTTCCTTCATTTTTATTACGATTTTGAACGCTTTAACAAAAACCTGTACAAAAAGTAACTTTTCCCATAGTAAATGCGTCGATTCATAGGCAGTCTAAACAAAAAGTAACTTAAAAAAAAAAAATTGCAACACCGACTATCTGCTGTCAATATCATCATTATTTGAATCGAAAAGTGGTCGTTTTCTGTTGTAACGTCTTGGTTTTTATTTATGTAGTAATGGCAGAAGTACCTGTGGAGGAAATTAACCAGGGCTAACGAAAAAAGGATGTCAGGGAGAGGAGAAACATAGCTGAAAGAAATAACAAGTAAGTTTGATGAACGAATCTGATTCACTTTCTTTTCGTGCAATATTTTTTTGATTACCTACCTATCTAATGTAGGTATATTTTATTACTATTTTCAGATATGTGGATAAGGATCCTCTAGGTGTTAATTTTACCAAGCCATGCAATCATCCGCCTAAAAGTAAATTTAAATGCTCGCAGCTAACTATCGCAGATGTATTAAGCAACAAGAAACTTTTTTATAGCCATATTGGAAAAAAAAAGCAGGATATATATTTATGCCGATTCATATCACCTTTTCCACCTCAGCGACATCGTGACAGCAAAAGTAAGGGAAAGTCTAAGCCCAGGAAGTTTTCCACAACATACTATTTACTGAAAAAGAAAAAGATGGTTCAAGTCTGTAAAAAATATTTAATGAATGTTTATGGCCTTGGCGTACGACGTTTACACACCATAGCTAAAACCATTACCAGTGGCAAAGTTCCCAAGGAAAATAGAGGTGGAGATAGGAAAGCAAAGAAGTATAAGGCAAGAAAAGAGAGTGTTATAGCCTTTGTCAAAAAATTAAGGGCAGTTGAGAGCCATTATAACAGACAGAAATCAAAGCTAGTTTATTTATCTTGCGATTTAAACATGACGAAATTATCACCATTTATGTAGAATGTATAACAACAGCGTCAGCACCGAAATACAAGTGAGGCCTAAATTTTTCCGAAACGTATTTCGTACCAATTTCAATATTGGTTTCAAGGCTCCAGCTTCCGATGTCTGTGGAATATGCACATTATTAAAAAATAAATTAAAATCCGAGAATGATCCACAAAAAAAAGTTGAAATTATGACACAAAAAAGGATTCATATTTTAAAAGCAAATTCTTTCTATGAATTAACAAGAAAAGTGGAAGCCAATTCAATTTCTTTTTGTTTTGATCTTCAACAGATCCACCCGCTCCCCAAACACCCCATACAAGACGCTTACTACTCAAGACAAATTTCATATTACACTTTCTGCATAGTGGGCATGAAGTCACAGTCCCCTCACTTTTACGTCTGGACAGAAAATCAAGCTGGAAAAGGCTCTGTCGAAATAGGCTCTGCATTAATTTCATATTTGACAAAAATATTGGTTGTTGGCCGCCACATTAAAATTTTAAGACTCTTCTGTGACGGTTGTGGGGGCCAAAATAAAAATTCCCATATTATTCACACCTTACTATACTGGCTCACAAAAATATCCCCTCCAAATGTAGAGGAAATTCATTTAACCTTCCCAGTTCGCGGACATTCCTTCCTTCCTGCGGATCGGGTGTTTGGACGCGTTGGGAAGGAATTGAAGGTACATCCAACTATTATTACAAAAGAAGAATATAATGATATTTATTCAACTTTTGGACAAGTTTATAAATTAGGTGAACATTGGGAGTTGTATGATATTAAAGGACTAGAACAAGTATTTAAAAAAATTGATAAAATACAGGATCTTAAAAGAATACATTTAAAAAAACTATCAATCAATTCAAAAATACAAGGCAGAATTCAAACTTACGAAAACTTTAAATTTAGTACAGGAGAGGAGCCTTTAATCAATTTACTCAAAAGAAAAAAGTCGTATGATTCTGTGACTTTAGATAAATTAAGAATAGGGCGTTTAATAAACAGGGCAAAGGTAAAAGACGTCATAA
Source organism: Endotricha flammealis (assembly GCA_905163395.2). Classification (NCBI taxonomy): domain Eukaryota; kingdom Metazoa; phylum Arthropoda; class Insecta; order Lepidoptera; family Pyralidae; genus Endotricha; species Endotricha flammealis. The sequence continues at coordinate 2,159,603 of LR990881.1, read as the reverse complement.
ACTTATTAGAAAAAATATATGGAAAGGAATGGATTGACGATGAAAAGCTGTAGTGGTATAAACATGTATTAATTCAAGGAGAGGACTATGGAGAAATCGGAGAGGATGAAGAAGAAATGGAAACTTTGTGTGATTGTCTAGAACTAGAACCAGTATGTCTTCATATTTAAGTAAAAACTATTCATTTGAAAGATTAAAATTTGCGTGTCAACATTGATAATCGTTTTTCTTTTCTTAATGTGAATGTAGTAACATTTCCATTCATACCCTACCAAAAAGTTTCATTTCCAAAAAGAAGGCCAACAAAAGGTAACATTTCCAATTTTGAAACTGAAGTAACTTAACGACCGATTTAAAAAAAAAATACATAATAAGTATAATCGGTAGGTCTATCTCACTTCGTCAGTTTTTACAAATAAAATTATAAAAAATATCTTATAATGATGCTTTTTTACATTTTCGTCAATTTCCCTAAAATTTTGTAAAATGGAAATGTGACTTTCTGTTCGCCTTTTTCATCATGAGATAGTTTATATAAACTATCTCATGATGAAAAATTACGTGTACGGGGCATTATTCGTGATTAGTTAGGTAAAGGCATCATTAGGGAGTCAGAGTCTGATTATGCGAGCCCAATGTTACTCGTAAAAAAGAAGGATGGCAATGACCGCATGTGCGTAGATTACCGTGCCTTAAATGCTGTGACTGTTAAGGATCGTTATCCTCTACCCCTAATCGATGATCACATAGATCGATTGGGTAAAAGCAAATACTTTACGAGTCTAGACATGTTTTTTTTGGTAGTATTAATATAATATTTTGTCAGTGTCCTTTCTTGCTTATGTACGGCCTGACCTTAACTTAACTCATAATATCATCCCAGTGTTCCACTTTTATAACGGTTACTTTTTTATTTTTTTATTCGAATTTTTTAACGCATCTTTAAATTAATGTTTTTTTGTTGTTATTACTACTATTTCTAGCTATCAGTTGAATAAATGTCATTTCACTTTGCGCGGTTTTTTCTAATTATTTAACATATTTTATTTTGGAAGTTTTTAGTGAAAATTATGTCGAACAGAAAAACGTAAGTAATTATGATGTTTTATATTATACTATTGTCAATTTAGGGTTTATATACACCTGTAATAATATTGTTTATCATTGTCATAATACGTTTTTAGAAAAAAAAAATTGGTAATTGTGGGTAAGTGTAAATTTTATGAACCGTTCCATTATTTGAGCAGTAGGAACATACGCACATGTAATTTTTATACATTAGGATTTCTATTTTATCATATTGTATATGTAGTTATAATGTAGTATGATATTATTTTATTGCAGATTGCATGTGAATCAGATAATCTCGCAGTTGAAAGAAGATGACGACGTGTTCGCGGCTGATATTTTCATCACACCTCCTGATAACTGGCAAAATAGCGACGAAGACTGTGGTGAGGAAGAGTTTACAAGTAAAAATAAATTTGTCAAGACATCAGTTACTTGCAGAAGCTGAACTCCGGATTACCAGTTCGTCTCAAGCCGAGCCTAGGATAGCGCATGACCTCGTTGGAGATGAAGAACAAGTGGACCCAATACCTTCCATATCGTCAGTGACACAGCCTCCACAGTCCAACTTCTCGTCGACGGTGACACGAGCCTCCGAAAAGAAGACGGGTTGCAGTCACAAGAAAGTGGTTTGTAGATATTTCAGAAAAGGCTGAGAAGTAGAGTGAACTAGATTTCCTGGAAAACCTGGAAAACCCTGTTCAGTTTTTTGAACTATTTTTTGATGAAGAGGTGTTCGAATTACTGCGCTCAGAGACTGAAAAAAATTCTATTCAGAAGGGTAAACATGCATTTCGGGTTACTATAACATATCAAACATTTTATTGCCATTTTATTATTGTCGGGATATAACAGTGTATCGCGATACCGATTGTATTGGGAACAAAAAGTTGACTGCAGTTTTCCAACAGTGGTAGCGCTTATGTCAAGAAATCGATTTGAAGATTTGTTGCCTAAATTTTATGTTGCCGACAGTAATATTCTTGACCCTAATGATAAGTTCGCTGAAATATATAAAAAGTGCAATAAAGTACAATAAGAAGTAAAATAATCGTTTTATTTCCAAACGAAATCCATAGCCACTAACAGTATCTTACATGAATGTATAATCCTAGTGTTCCATTATTGGATCGGTTACGAAACTAAAAATCTACATGAGATATAATTTTTTTTAATATGTGGTCACATTATACATCTTTAAACGTACTCTGATCCGATTTTCATAAAAATTGATCTTGTTTTACTATGGTTGGGATGATACGAGTTAACTTTGAATTATTAAACTTTATTTTTCTTACGGTACCAGCCAAACGATCCAACGGCCCCATCCCTGTAATATTAATTCACTTTATAATTTTACGGTGGAGGATTAATAAAAAAAAATTAAATGTGTATTTTGGGGATTATCCTTGCAAACTACTTTTAGATTAAAACTTAGTAACTTCAACCTTTTCTTTTATTTTTGCCCCGGCAAATTTGCATTATTTACAGTACCAGCAAATGGTACTCTGTTACTACGAATGTAATAATGGTGCTGGGCAAGCGGTGTTATTGTATGAAGAACGCTACGGTGTTCGCCTAGGATACCGAACCTTGGTCGCGGATGTATCACAGTACCCGTGGCCCCGTCACTTAGGGGGCGAGTGGCATCCCGTCATTTTTTCAGTGGTAAGTCCCACAGTCCCCACCGCATATTTCTCGGGCGGTGGGGCTGCTGCAAAGCATTTTTCTGACGATAAAAAAAAAAAAAAAAAAGGATACCGAACCATACTAAATGCCATCTATCGGCATCGCGGCCGCTTTGACTCGCCTGCTTCGGATGCAGGGAGACCTCGATTGCCTGCTAAATTGGAGGAAGATGTCCTGGATTTTTTCCATCGTCACCCAATTGCCAGTACTAGGGATGGTGCTGCAGTATTTGGAATTTCCAACAGCATTGTGTGGCGACTTTTGCGGGAGGAGGGACTGCATCCCTATCATTTTACGCCAGCGCAAGAGCTGGAGGCACGCGACTATGCGCCACGTGTCGAGTTCTGCCGGTGGCTCAGGGAAGACGGTCGTCGGAGCATCCTGGACAGACGAGTCCACGTTCACTCGTGTTGATATGTTCAACATACACAACGCCCATTACTGGATCGATGTGAATCCTCGGTTAGTGCGACCCGACCACTTCCAAAACGTCGATTTAGCGTCAACGTATAATCGAGGACAGAATACTCGGTCCAGTATTTTTAGACCGTCTGAATGGAGACACTTATTTAGAACTGCTCCAGACCCAGATCGCCGATATGCTCGATTAGATACCGCTTCGGTATCACGGGGCATTTTAGTTCCAGCACGACGGCGCACCAGCCCATTTCGCCAGGCGCGTTCGCGAATATCTTGACTTGACATACGGAGTGCAGTGGATTTCATTGCACAGCTCAAGTTAAAAGCATTTTAAAATTAAAAGTTTCTAAATAATTATTATTATAAATAACAATCTGATTTCTTGTGCTTACATTATATGCTAGGGTTTTGTGTTTACAGGTAATGCCCCTGAACGACGATCACTGTCAAGGAATTCGTACTCAAGCGATCCTCCAAGTCCAAGTTCATCAATTTCGATCTCTACAACACTGAATCCCGTGGGTGTACAACCAAGACTGAGTGATACAGAATCCCAGAATCAAATCCAAGATATAACAGAGACCCCAAAAAGAACAAAATCAACATCAGTTTTGCGCTGTTTTAAGTACAAGTAAAAAAAGAGTGTCAACTATTGCACAAAAGAATAACAGAATTAAAAATTATAAAAAACAAATAGATAGAATGAAAAAAAAAATCATTAGAACCACAACCCAGCACAAGCAGGGCGGAAAATAGAATAGAGATCATTACACAAAATAATAAACAAGAAATAGAAATCAATACAAGAGGTTTTAAAATATTATCTGCTGCGATAGTACCGCCAATCAGTGTCTGAAAAGAATGTGTGAGAAATGTAAAGACAAACATTTACTTTACAATGAATTCGATAATTCTCAAGAAACCTATTATTGGAAATGGAGTTCAGTAAAAAACAATTATACCAAAGATGGTGTTCACGCAAAATGAACATGTTTTATTGAAATCGGTAGAAATAATCATAGTCATGCGTCTAGCTAACTGAATGTCATTCGAAGTCGACCGAAGTGAATGTTGTTATCGTCATACAATTTTTATACTGACAATAATGCATATACAATTTTTATACTGACAATAATGCATCGATTCATAGATTAATCAGTCCTTTGTTCTGATCATTCAGCATTCACTCATGGTCTCTCTCTTGTGTTCGAGACGCGGTCAGGGCGACACGTATTTTACTGCGCAAGAGTCACCCCATATAGTGTGTAGGAAAACCACATGGCGCATGTGCGTCAATAGTAATAGTCATAGTTCATAAAGTAATAGTGTAATCAGTGAGTTGCGCGGTTGTAACGATCACATTGTTGTAATAAGAAATTACACATATCAAGCAGATTAAGCTTTTATTTCAACATCGTCTCCACTTTATCAACGCGAGCTGATCGTCCAGGGGCGGACGACGGAACGCGATCAGGCATTGAGAGCCAGGCAGGCTGCTCGTGCATCATCATCATTTTCGATAGCTTACTGCTATCTGGTGGCCCAATTCATTCTCGCCGAGCTAGGAGCGGGCAGCGGCCGTCAGCAGGGATCAGCAGCGCGCAATCAGCAATTATTAGTGCTTATAGTGTTAAATTAACTTAAAATCAGTGTCGAGTGTAGGGCGCGTTCGAAACGCTGTAGGTAGCATAGGTTAGTGTTAGTGTTAGAATAGTTTAGTTAGTGAGTAAAAGGTTTGTAATTGTTCACGGCGGACGGCGGCCATAATTGCATTATTGCACGCGGACGCGACCGGACATTTTTTCTGTAAGTTGGTAGTCAATATTTCATTCTGTCATTCAATTTAGCTTCATTCACTAGACAAGACATCTTGTTAAAATTTTGCGAACACTCAACTTCATTCACTTACTTCTACAAGAAGAAGACGTCACTCACTGTCAGGGAGACAGGTGTCAAGGTGACTTTATTTATCCGGTCAATATCATTGAAATAAGATCAATTATTCCAACAATATAATTATATTTACTTAGAACTTAGAAGTTTGAGTGTGTCAAGAAGGTTTTCAGGATCAATTGTGATCATTTATTAATTCATAATCAATTTTTCATTGCCTGCGTGTTGATATATTTCAACATGTCGACCGCCCGAGGCGCAAAGGTGCAATTCAAGTCTAAATATCGCATGCTACTGGACTTTGCCGGTACCATACACGAGACTAAGGGAACAATCACTGCGTCCGTAGCAAATAAACATTTTCAGACCTTTTATAGCCAATTTGTGACTGCGTATGAGGTGTTGCTAGGTCCAGTGACACAGACGTCTCTGAGGACGGGATGTCGACCTATCACCAGCAGTTCAGTGAAATTAACCGACTGCTGGTTCAGATAGAGGAGGCAACTGAGGAAGCGGCAGGGAGCCGAGCTTCGTGTTCAAAGGTGCCGTCGCAGTCTACATCAGTTAAGCTGCCGGCAATAGAGTTGCCCAAATTTACAGGTGAGGAGACGGAGTGGCTGCCCTTCCACGATTTATTTACTTCATTGGTGCATGATCGGGATATCTCGGATGCTGCAAAGCACTATTATCTGCGTGCTTCACTGGGCGGGGAGGCCCTAGCGTTGGTCAGGCAGCTTCCGATGGACGAGGCGAACTACTCTGTGGCGCTCGAAGCACTCCAACATAGGTACCAGAGGGCTTAGACAAGTGGCATTTTGTTTTCTACAACGCTAGTAGAATAGAATAAAAATGTATGGAAATGACATAAGCTAACGAAATGTCACGTGATCAAACGTAACGAATTTAAATTTGGTAGCCAATGTTAAAACTTTCTATTCGATGAAACGAAACGTCCACGCTGGGCGACAATCTGCGTACAAATTGGTAGTCAAGTGTCACTTTTGACAAGCGTTATCGTTCATCGAGCGTTTCGATCGTACGACAACGAAGCGTACGCCAAGTCCTTGTAGAAAACGAAACAAAATGGCGATTATTTAACAGCTGATTGAAGTGTTGTGTCCACGTTGTGTCGAAATTTTTCCCCTTTTGTGTTTTTTTTGTAATTGTGAAAAATGCATACACTTAGACTTTTGTGGACTGCACGTAATGAAAGTGTGTGGCTCAGGCGCCAAAAAAGAAATACTTCTAGGCGATGTCTAGAGCAAATTGATGAAGTGCCAAATTTGTTATTTGTTCAAAGATTTATTCTTAATAAAGTGACTTTTTTGGAACTTTGCCGTGACTTACATGCCCATACCTCATTGAGAGGCACTAGAGAAATTCCTCTAGAAGTAAAGGTAAATAAGTTGCGACTACTTCTATGTATATAAAAACAGTAATAGGTATAGGTTATGTTTACTAATATAACACCTTTTGTTCAGGTTCTTTGCGCCTTGAGTTTCTTGGCCACAGGATCATACCAGAGGATCGTGGGTATCACGCAACATTTGCCGCAAAGAACCACGAGTCGTTGCATTAAACAAGTTGTGGAAGCGCTCAACAATAATGTAATAATGAGCAGGTGGATAACATTCCCCCATACTAATCAAGAAAGGTCAAGAATAAGACAAGAGTAAGTAATTAATATTCTATTTCAATGATAGCAGATGTGCAATTAATTCTCAAATTATTGATAAAAAATATATAAATTTACAGGTTCCAAAGAAGGTTTCAAATACCGGGTGTTATAGGGTGCATTGACTGTACCCACATAGCAATAGTAAAACCTGTCGATGATGAGCACCTTTTTTATAATAGGAAAGGATACAGAGGAAGGAAAGGATCACAATTTAAAAATTTTGAATGTAAATTCAAAATATGGTGGAGCCTCACATGACTCTTTTATATGGTCATCCAGTCAAGTGGAACCAAACATGCGTGGACTTCATCAAAATGGTGAACAGACTTGGTTACTAGGTAAGAACCATGATGTCAATTTTAATGCTACCCTTGTACTATAAATCTTTATTTCAATGAAATTGTTTACTCTATTATTGACAGTCAGTCAGTTAGTACCTAGGTATTATGTCTATGCTCATAATCTTTTGTCTGTGTGACTGGACGAAATCCCTACAAGGAATAAGTCCACCTTTAATTGCTGCAATAAATCTACTGTAAATTACAAAGTACCTACACCGTTTACAAACAAACCATTAAGTATTAAGAATTAAGATTGAATTGCAAGAGAATTGTTTTGTAAGGAAGGATCTACCCAGTGCAGCAGTGGGGTTTTGATTTCTTGAATCTTATTATTATTGAGAGGCCTATCACGGCCCACTTATATTTTTCCTGTAATTTATGATCGATACTTAATCATTTCCTTAAATTTCATTTGTGATTTAATGTTTAAAGCTTATTGTATCCCAGAGAAGTGAGGATTAGAAGCAGATGAGGGTGGCTTTTACCCAGTACTGATACATATGATTATTTATTAATTAAATACCTAATTGTTCTAGGTGATTCCGGATACCCACAGCGAGCTTGGCTAATGACGCCTATTTTAAACGCTGCACCTGGGTCACGAGAAGAGGTGTACACCAGTCGTCATGTCTAGGCGCGAAATTGTATTGAGCGGTGTTTTGGTTTGCTGAAGGCTCGTTGGAGGTGTCTGCTTAAGCATCGAACTCTTCATTACCATCCTCGTGTGGCTAGCAAAATAATACTTGCGTGCTGTGTACTTCATAACATTGCACTAAATGCTCGCTTACCATCACCAAGTGATATGGCTGAGCAACATGAGGATGGTGATGATGATCTTGGTGTACAAGCTGGTCCCTCTGTTCCTAGCAGTCAAGATGAGCTGATGCGTGGCAGAGCAATGCTCAGTTGCTTGGTAAACAGGATGTAGATAATTTTATTTAAACCTTCTTAATAAGTTTGACTCATTTGCTACATTTGCTATCATTACTTTAAAGATGATTTTTGTATAAGGGAGAAATATATAGACTTTATGTACTGGCATTGTTTTATTTTAAAATTATAATAAGTACTATTCTGATGGAAGAATTTCAGTTAGAGGTAATCTTTGCTCATTTTGACGACCTCCGTGGCGTAATGGTTACCACGCCAGACCGCCACCCAGGAGGTCCCGGGTTCGATCCCCGGTCGGGTCATGATGAAAAACGAACTTTTTCTGATTGGCCTCGGGTCTTGGATGTTTATCTATATATGTATTTGTTATAAAATATAATAACGTTGAGTTAGTATCCCATAACACAAGTTTCGAACTTACTTTGGGGCTAGCTCAATCTGTATGAATTGTCCCTATATATTTATTTATTTATTATTTAACATTTGTAATAAGTTTTGAGCAATAACCTCCAACTGCCGTAACAACTGGTTGTGCTCCCGAGCCACCTCAATCCGTTGAGACTCCAGTCGGAGCCTCTCCATTTCCCGCTCATGCAGTTGCCTTTCCCGTGCCTCCTCTAATTGAAGGCGGCGCTGCTCAATGGCTACAAACTCACTGGTCGCTCGGTCAAACGGAGTTTGTCCACGAATTCGACACGCTCTTAATTGTGAGCGGCGTGGTGTGGTAGCCGTGGATTGTGGGGATTCTGCTGCTGGTCGATAAATAAAATAAATAAATAAATAAATCTTTATTCATTTCTCCACAAAGTTTTCTTACTTCACTATGCTGCTGGTCGATGACGACGTCGAGTACTTCGCACAGGAGGGGTTCGCGGCAAGGGAGGGGGTGAGTGTGGGAGCGGGGGCAACGGTAGAGGCGGGGATGGGAGTGCAGGCGGGCGCAGGGGCTGTGTGTCTAGAACTGGTGTCGAGGGTATTACTGGTGGTGGTTCCGTCGGTAGAACTTCAGTAACAACGATATGGAAATAACATCTTTAACAAATCATAGCTATTATATTTCTGTCTTAAACGGATAACGTAGCCATAGGCGGCTAGGCGAAATTCAAGTCTGCTTTATTTTTTTTTCTATTCTGTTCCACTTTTTAAAAATCTAAACAAAAAATTGTTATTCCTAATTTAAAGGAGAAACCATTGAGTTTGTTGCACATTCTCTTGGGTGTCTGTTAATTTATTAGACTTAACAACTCTTTACACTTACCGTTAAGTTGAGGGATCTCAAATTCAACAAATTCATCCGATTGGGCATGGGATGATAATGGATTTGACTCTCGGCTCGGTTGTGAGAGTGTCTGGAAAAGAAAATAATATTATTGAGTATGCATTCTGTATTAGGGTTCCATCGCCAAATACAAGGAGGGAACCTTTCAAATTTTATTCGTTCAAAAAGAATAGTTCAGTAGCTCCAGAGATTACCCATTACATTATACTAACAACATGCTAACAACCTTTTCAAAAGTCCTTAATAATAATAAAAATTTACAATGTATTAGGTAGTTATTGCAACAATACAATTGGTAAGAATATTAGCCTCCCCTACATGTTCCCGGGTTCGATTCTCAGTGAAAGCATTATATAGAAAGAGATAAATATTTGTACTATTCTAATTGTGTATGGATGTGGCATTTTTATATCCATGCATCATGCAGTGCAGTAATGATTGATGATCATAAAAGCTAAATGATTGAATTAGAAGACACCCAATGGCGTTCCTCTTTTTTCCGTTATTTAGGTATAACTCCATTGGTCTAGACTATGTATCGTCTGTCCATCAGTTCTAGTACTGTTTTATATATTTAGATAAAAGTATGTGCTAATAGCTTAGTATCCTAATACAATAAAGACAGAAATGTACAGACTAACGTTGAATCCTTGCTCTTGGATGCCAGCTTGACCAACCACAGCAGATACTCCAATTATTGACACCACTCTCTCTTCTAATGGAGTTAGGGTTAGCCTGCTGTTTGGACCACCACCAGTACCACCTGCATGTTGCCTTATAAGCAGGGATTTTTTTTTTGTTTTTGTTTTCCAATCTGCCCAAACCTAGGTATTTAGATGCGGTTAGCAAAAGCATATGATAACTGTGTCTTTAAACATAATAAAAATAATAAAGTGAGCAGGGTGAACACTTACTTTTTTCCATTTATCGTGTGACTTTTCCACACCACTGCCAATGGAATTTAGGAGAGTGGCTAGTTCCTGCCACAGGCGATCTCCTCTCAACCGACCTTGTGCACCAGGCTGGGGCCGTTAGAGGTCGCCGTGCCTGTAACATAAATAAACAAAGACTTAATTATTTGCATAGGTTGATCACGTCATTGTTTATTTTATGCGCCATACATACGTTATGATAGGGCTTGACCTAGTAGCAGGTTTAAAGAAATAACTTGCCTAAATACGTTTTTCACATAATATTATTATTTTCAAAAATTATAAAAGTGCTTATTATAGTACCTTTCCATGAACTCCACAAGAGCTGAGAACTGCTCGGGACTAGCTCGTAACCTTGGCTCCATGGCTAAAAAATAAAGAGTCATCTTCAGTTTTTATAACGTTTATATAGTTTTTTTGAAGTACACATTAATTTGTAATTAAAATACAACTTAAAAGTACATTGATTCACATTAATAAATGTTATTGTAAGAGTACTTACCACTTTAAAACCGTACACAACACGCACTGTAAATATGAATTCCAAATAGGTATTCTTAGTTTTACTATTAGAAATACCTACTACACTTCACTTTTTTGTATCGGCAACTACCTACTTGAGTAATTCTTTTAAAGTTTTGACCACTTCAACTTGCTTCGTGGCTTCGTGCGTTTAGAACTTTAGTTTTCGCGGTCCGAGCTGTCAAAAACTGACGTTCGCCAACGAAACCATAGACAATATTCTGGTTTCTATCGAATGGTTGAATAGAATGAGCGTTCGACAAGTTATTGTAACGTTGGCTACCAATCTAATATCGATAACGACACGACGTTAGCGTTTATAGAAATGGAAACGCTTCGGAGCGGTTGCCACTTGTCTAGGCCCTCAGGATAGTCGACGAGTATTGGATACCTCAGCCGCATTCAGTGTCTGCCAACAATATCAGGGACGGCATCACTGAGGTCTGAATTTTATGACCCGCTGCGTGAGACCATTCAGGCATTACAATAGCAGGGTCATCCGGTCGACGTGTGGTCATACATCATAGTGTTCTTAGTCTTACAGAAACTCCCCATGCGGATCAAGGCGCTCTTTGAGGAGAGATATGGGAAGGATCCTCAACACCCCCCAACCATACACCAGCTGCTGAAGCTGTTGAAGGACCAGTGCAGGGTGCACCAGGCCACCCAACCAGTTTCGGAGCTGTCAACGAAGTTCAAACAATCACCACTGCCGCTGCAAGGAAGGGCTCCTGCAGTGCGCTCCCCAAACCCGCGACGAGTGCTGGCGGTTCAACCGGCACCTTCAAGTCCGCAACAAGACGACAACCAGGTGATGTTCCATTGTTCTTTTTGTCAGGGTTCACAGCCCACACCTTATATAGGTGTAATAGTTTTCTCCAAAGGACCCCGGTCGAGAGAAAGACTTGGGCGAAAAGGTCGGGTCATTGTTTCAAGTGCCTGAGGAAGCATTTTGCAAAAGAATGCACGCACAAGAACTGGTGCTCAAACTGCCGGTCCAAGGAGCACAATTCTCTTATATGTTTGGAACATCAAGGAGCTCAGGTCAAGCAGGTTGCAAGCACCCGCTACGTCATCGTCACCTGCAGGGCGCGGGGCGATCACGAGCCCACCAAGTAGGTCACCTATACCATCCACGTCACAGGGTCAGGTCAGTGGACAGTCAACTACTGTGGTGCAACCAGGTGGTAGTCAATCCCTACCCCTGCATCCATCGTCAGGGTACCAGCCGCGTCCTAGGGTAGGAGACCGCGCAAGGAGGGCCCAGGATGTCTTCCACACCTTACGCTTCGGATCCATTGTGGAGTCTGACCCGGAGCCATGAAGGGAGGCCACTGTTGGTGCAGTCACGGGGCAACTGCCAATCACGCTTTGTCCCACAGCCATCATCATGGTCAAGTCAGGTGATGGATCATATGTCAAGGTTCGGTCATTATTGGATACTGGTGCGGGTGTATCAGTTCATCATTCAAAAAATCATTAGTTGAAAAACTCAACTTGCACCAACAGTCAAATAGAAATAAAATTTATGGAGTCGGGAACAACCATGTCAATATCCCAGGTACCGTGGTCAAATTAATCATCAAACCAGCAGATCAACCTGTACCCATAATCAGTACTCATGCTACTGTAATGTACTCATTAACAAGAAGTATTCCTTCACAGCATATCAACATCAAGTGGGATTTGAGGTTGTCTAATATAACGCTAGCGGATAGTGAATTTGATAAGCCTAACAATGTGGATATTATCTTAGGTACAGATGTACTCAATTATGTTATAGATGGTTCAAAGCTTGTAACAAACGTTTCAGGTCTACCAGCCTACGGAACATGTTTTGGACATGTCATTATGGGAGAGGTCAATCAACGGCCGTCCTCAACGCCGTCAACTTCAGTGGAGGACTACGGGGTGCTAGCCACTCGACTGGAAGACGTATTGGAGAAGTTCTGGAAGGCGGAGGAGCCACCTTCTGAGCCAGCTATCCACCCGGATCACTTGGAGTGCGAAAGGTTGTATGCTTCTACTACTCAACGGATGTCAGATGGCAGATACATGGTTCGATTACCATTGTTGTCAAACAGGCCAGCCTTAGGCGAATCGAAGGCAATAGCTATCCAACGATTGCGATCTTTGGAGGCAAAGATGGCAAAAAATCCTGTATTCGCAGAAAAATACAAGGCCTTCATGCGTGAGTACGAGGAACTAGGTCATATGTTACAGTCACGCTTCCCGTTCGATGCAGAACATTTCGTCATACCTCATCACGGTATATTCAAAAGGGGAACCGAAAAATTAAGAGTCGTGTTCGATGGACAACATAACAAAATCATATCTTTAATAATGAATCATGATTCTACCAGAGATACAGAACTAATTAAATATGCACATCTGGCACAATTATTACTAATTTTAGGTGAGGTAGGGTAACATAGAAGATTTATTTGAATAATTTGTTAGATTAGAAAATCTTTTAGCGTTCATACATGCAAAGAGTATTCATCATTCCATGATAAGTATAAATTCCTTAAGGTATATGTTAGATAGGTTACGAAATTTATATCATAATGAAAATATATTAGAGATAAGCCCCAGAGAATATTATGACGTAATCAAGTTAGGATCTTATTACAGCAATAGTAAAATAGTTTTCATATTTAAATTACCGATTGTCTCTCCCGATACCTATTACCTATATAAATTATCTGTAGTCCCCAACAAAAATCACGACATCCTCGTTCCATCCTATCCTTACCTAGCAATACATGGGCAACAATTCATGTACATTGCGACAGAATGCCCGAAGACCGGTACTACATATCTCTGCGAGAGGAAAAGTGATTATCAATCACGAGACCAAGCAGATTGCATTCACCAACTGATAATCGCACAAACGATCGGCGCAATGTGTAAAACTTCTCTAAGGAAGTCTTGGAACAACTGGATGATAAACATTACGTCATCAGCCTCCCGAAGCCGACAAAGATGCAGATGGTCTGCGGGAGAACTCAATATTCCACCTTACAAGTCCGTTACCTGGCAATCATACCGCACAATTGCTATCTACAGACGCCCGAGTTCACAGTAGCTAATAGTGACGACCGTGTAAGAGGACCAGCTATAAAGATAATGGATCTACCTATTGAGACCACGAGATCAACCCAAAATCAAGAACCCCTTATAAAACTACATTCCATCAACTTGGAAAATCTTCATGCCAGTAATGCAAAGATATCGATGACGCCACCTATTACTATGCCATCCACGAACGACATCGTTTATCACACTACCACCCCCATATATGTGATACTAATCATCACTAACTTAACCGTAACTTACCTCCGCCGTAGACGGTCCCAAGCCCGGTTGTGAAAGGAGGAGGGTTGGTTTGCGAACAGCGTACACCCATTATCACCAGGGAATAAGGCAACCATAAAATACGCTAACGCCGAGCAGTAGGCGGCGGTTAATTAACCTACTCCACTAAGGTCACGGAAGCCTTGAGGACTAAATAACCTCTAAAAGATCCGACGTAGAAGGCAATGGGAAACCACTACACAACACACACCCCGATCCCTTTGGAAAGAAAAGTCCGCTACCTAGGACTCACCTTCCGCGATCATATTAAGATTGTCCGCAACCGCGCCGCTTTCGCGCTAGGCCGACTACATTATCTGCTCAATGGACGCAGTAAACTCTCCTTAGAAATAAGGTGAGGATTTACACAACGTGCATTAGTCCGATAATGACTTACGTTATTCCAGTTTTCGCTCACGCCGCGCCCTCATATCCACAGGCTGCAAACCATTCAGAATAGGTTTTTGCTCAAAGCCATCGGCGGGCTTTGGTTCATTAGGAACAAAAACCTCCACATTGACTTGGGGTGTGCTGACCATCTCGCACTACCTAAAACAATGCTCAGTCAAATTCTTTGACTCTCTCGACCATCACCCTTAATCCGTTGGTGAGAGCCGCAGGGGATTATTCCGCTCCGGCTAGCACCATCAGGTCCAAACGTCGTCCGCGGCACGTCCTCAACGACCCGGACGACCCCATTACAGTCGCCATCGAGGCGTATAAACAATTAGATTCCGCGACACAAAGCAGACACACACGTCCATCATATCCGTGACGTAATGGTTACCACGCCAGACCGCCACCCAGGAGGTACCGGGTTCGATCCCCGGTCGGGTCATGATGAAAAAACGAACTTTTTCTGATTGGCCTCGGGTCTTGGATGTTTATCTATATATTTATTTGTTATAAATTATAATATAGTTGAGTTAGTATCCCATAACACAAGTTTCGAACTTACTTTGGGGCTAGCTCAATCTGTATGAATTGTTCCTTTATATATATATTTCATATCGGCCCCGCCGGGGCCGCGCGTCGCGCCACCCCCTGTAGGGACTCGGTTTTCGCGGTACCGGCACGTGCCCGGCCGCTTCTCTCCAATATTTTGTTAAAAATACACAATTTTATTTGACAGATTTGCGACTCCGACTGCAAAATTTTAAATGTTGATGCTTCCTATGGTGGAGCGACGCACGATGCATTCATATGAGCAGAGTGCGAAATAAAGGGCCATCTGGAGGGTATCCAGACAACAGAGACAACATACCTATTATTTTGTCCTGATGTACATTTTACAAGTGATGTCTAGGAGAGCTGAATAATTAAATTTAACCTTATTCTTATTTTGACAGGTGATTCAGGATATCCTCAAAGAGAATATATGATGATACCTATAGGTAATGTTGCAGAAGACACTCCAGAAGGCCACTATAACATGGTGCACAAACGTGCTCGCTCCACTGTGGAGCGCACATTTGGAATTTTGAAAGGACGATGAAGGTGTCTTCTGGCAGCAAGGGAGCTGCACTACAATCCTGAAACAGCAGGCAGGATAATTCTGGCCTGCTGTGTTTTGCACAACATGTGCATTGAGGCTGGAGTGACTGCTCCCGAACTGTCAGAAGACGAGCTCCAAGCAGAAGCCTCTCGGCAAGAATCCTCCCAACCGGCGCTGTCTTCGACAGAGGCATTGAGAGGAGGCCAGAGAAAAAGGGAGAGAATAGTGCAATTGTTAGGAAGAACTTAATTGCACTAATTAAAACTTTTTTGTAAAGTTGGATTTGACATGTAAAAGCCATTTATTTTATTTTTAAATATTTTTATTTTTTTGGTGAAAAGGCCATAACATTCTTGGGACACCATCTTTCAGAAAAGGGTATAAGACCAACTAGCACTTCACAGCAAGTGATACAGGAATTCAGATCACCACAGAATAAGGCAGAAGTTAGAATGTTTCTTGGATTGGTAAACTTCTCAGCTCGTTTTATCCCAAACTTTAGTTCTTTAACAGAACCACTCTGACAACTTATTAAGACTGATACAGTTTTTATGGAGAGGAGCATCAAGCGGTATTTGAAAAAATTGAAAATGTTATGTGTGTTAATTGAAAATTTTTACAAAAATCGGCATTTTGGAAAAGGATGAAAAGCGGGGGTGTGTATATTCCACAACCGAGACACTTACCAACGAAAAGGATGAAAAGCGGGGGTGTGTATATTCCACAACCGAGACACTTACCAGGATTAGGTACAAAAGTATGTATGTTTTCATCGGAGACAATGCATTTCCCTACAAGCATATTCTTAAAGATTTTTCAAATCATAACTTAAGTGTGACGCAACGAATTTCTTATCATCGATTGCACAGAGCTCATCGATACGTAGAATGATAGTAACAAATGGAGGATATAACATGGACTACTGAAAGTTTAAAAAAAATAGGAAGAGCTGTACCTCCCGTTACCGCTTCTCTCCCAGCATCAGAAGAACCATCCACGTCAAACACTAATTCGTTCCGATTGATTTGGCAGGAATTCGACAGCGAAGTAGCTTTGCTAACACCTGCTTATCCTGCAGCAGCTGGTATTGTGGAATTTGACAAATATATGCAAGAACCTTTGCTGCAGAGAACAAAAGACCCATTCGTTTTGTGGAATGAGCGACGGCATATATATCCACTTTTATATATGTTTTAAAAAGGTTGCAAATAGTGGCAACAAGCGTTCCGTGTGAGAGGATTTTTCGGAAAAAAGGATATACCCTCCATGAACTCAGTTATCGCAATTATTGTTTATTAGCCACAATCATTAACATTATAAATATAATGTAAATATAATAATTTTTTTATTTAATTTTTTAGCGCCCCAATTTTTTCACCTACTTAAAAACCACTATAACTTCAAATTAAATTAATTAATTAAATATTGATAAGTAAATAGACAACATCACGTGTTACAGTCCTTAGGTATTATGATTTTCTTTGTTGCTGCTTAAAAATGAGGCATTTTTAATACTTTATGTAAAAAGATGTAGGTAAATCAGGTTCAGTGTTAAAAATAAGACTGTTGGATTTCACAATATTTTTTTTTATATCACTAGGGCGGCAAACAAGCTTATGGCCCACCTAATGGTAAGCAGTCGCCTTATCCTTTGAACGTTTGCAATACCAGGGCCACCAGCGATGTTTAATTGACAACTGCAACAACAGTTCTCTGCGTCAAGTGCCTAATTCAGTAAAGGTACAACTCCTGAGCTATTACCACTTTTATGTACCAATTTCATTTACTACACATGGCGATAGAAGAGATTCCTGAAAATGTAATAAATCAAATGTCCGATTCGGTTTAAAGAAGATACGCAATCAAGCACCGACCAGGTTAATAAATCGAGACTTATTACAATGGTGCGATAGGTCCTGGAAACTATAAACGGAGGATTCAAACGCGACTTCAAGATCTTCAGGAACAGAGTATTTAACAAAAATGTGCAGCTTTGATTAATTATTTTCAAGATCCGTACGAAGACAGTCCACAGAAGATTTAATTGAAATAATTAATCGAAATATACAACGCCCCAATCGACTGGCCGAGTATGTGGAGGAGAACAATATAAATAGACAATGAGTGACGTTTCACAGGATGACTGCAAATGATCCGGAAAATGAACATTTTCCACAATTAACAATTGAAGACTTAATTAAATTCTCAATTGGCACCTACCACGTGAGGTTAGCACGGTCGTACTGCAGTGAGCTTTTGAAAGCCACGAGAGTATATAATACACCCACTATATAAAGGGTTCACTTTTCATCATATAAATACATCATATCACACAATCATATAAATACAAGTCGAAACTGTGCTACGCACGCCCCCCGCTGCCACGCTACGCTACCGCCGCACCGACACACGTGTCTCCTTGCCTTTTTTAAGACAAGGAGGCATTATCGTGATTTTTAGAGTTTCTCGTCTTATTCGCGCGTTTTTGCTGAATTTAACCACAGTTTCGTGGTCTGGCTGTGTGATACCTCACGGTGCCAACTTTGCACAGCCAGGAGTGCGACCCGGGCACTCGCCGATCCCCTTCAGGGTGAAAGCAGTTACCCGGACGGGGCTAGAACCACCGGCCTAGGGGGCTCCCCTGACCGACGCTAGCTATCGCCCCCTCCCGCCTATCCCTTCCTCCTTCCTATCCTTAGGGAACGGCTTGGGCGCCTAGGGCTCCGGCTCGAAGCTACCCTCCGAACCTTAAGCAGTTAGGGACCCTCTGACACATTAAGATTGGTCAGAGGCATACAAGCTTAGGGCACACCCTAGAAGCACCCCCCTCGCCTCACCCGGCGCGGGGGACTAGGACTACACACCTCGGGCTCTCCCCCCGAGCGCTCCAAATTAGGCACGACTGCCGCAAGGTTTCTTCGCAGCTCTTCCTTGCGGAACGTGACGCGACGAACTGCGTATTTTCGTTTAGCATTGTAGGTTCCCTTAATAGGCCGGTCGCCATGGCGACCGACCCGCGTGTAGACCTTTTAATCGCCTTTATTGAAAGGCGATGGAACGATCTGTCCCCATACGAGCAGTCCGAGCTCGAAAAAATTAAAAAATCTCCCCCCCCCCCCGGCCCCTCACCTCCTCCTCCTCCTCCCTGTCCGATGACGAGATGGAAATCATCTCTGAATCTTCGGATTCCAATTCCGCCCCCACGTCCGACTCGGACGATTTCATTGTGGCCTCAGGCCGCAAGCGCACAAGGGCGCTGCCAACAAGGCCGCCGAATCCAATCCGGCCGCCCCTCTCTCCGACTCGCCCGCTTCGCCACCCGCGGCTGAACAGGGTGCCGAGGAAGCCTCACTTCCCACCCCTCCCAGACGTTCCCAGCGACCACCTGCGGTAGTTATCACTAACCGCCACAAGTGGATGGCCATCTAGGCCCGCTGCGATGCCAATGGCATCTTCTTTATTGCGGAGACCCGAACTGAGGGTATCCGATTAAAAACGGAGACTATCTCCGACTATCGCAACCTAACGCGACTTCTCGACGGTATGTCGATTCCATTCCATACGTGGAGCTTGGAGGAGGACCGGCGCCTCCGCGTAGTCATTCGGGGGGTCCCCAAGGAAATCGGGTGCGAAGACGTGCTCGAGGACCTAAAGGCCCAAAAATTCCCCGTTTTAGAGGTGCACCGCATGCACCGTGGGCATGCAGCCCCTTTCAACATGGTCCTTGTCATTTTAGACAGGACTAACCTTAAAGAAGCGAAATCCATCTTTAATATCAAAAAAGTCTGCGGACTGTCTGGGGTCGTAGTAGAGCCCCCACACCAAAAAGGCACTGTGGGTCAATGCCACAGATGCCAACTATACGGGCATTCCTCCCGCAACTGTCACAACACACCTCGTTGTGTCAAATGCTTAGAGTCCCACGCGACACCGGAATGTCAGCGACCCAAAGACCGCGCGCTATGTTCGGAACCTCCGAGCTGCGTCAATTGCGGGGAGGTGGGGCACCCGGCTAATTACAGAGGGTGCTCAAAAGCGCCCAAAGGAAAGAGCCGGAGGCCTACTCCCTCCTCATCCAAAACCCAACCCCCCGCTTCTCCTCCTCAGTCCCAAACTGCCGAGTCCGCCCCGGCAACAGTTAAGGCACCGGTGCCACCAGTAAATCTGTCGCCCTCGTGGCGCTACAGGACCAACAAGGTCCCACCCTCACAGGCCAGCCCCTCAGGCACGCCTGCACCCGCGGCGGTGGAAGTAGCAACACCTCCACCCCCCTCAGTAAAGGCATCGCTGCCACCGACCAACGGGACCAAAGGGCTCTACAAGCTCGCAGCCGTCCTAGACATAGATAGGGTCCTTGCCATGGCCGCGTTAGTAAATGAACACGCGAACAGTCCCAACGCGCTCCTTATGGCCGCCTGCCAATTTACGGACGTGTTCCTTGCCCTTAAAAATTTTAACCAATAATTATGGATTTACACCATACGAGCAGAGTCAAACCGACCTCCCTTAAAATCGGCTACTTCAACGCAAATGGGCTTCGTACCCAGAGGTCTGAAGTAGCCGACTTCCTCTACACCCATCAATTGGACGTCCTCCTCATCCAGGAGACATTCCTTAAACCATAAATTCGCGACCCCAAAATCGCGAATTATAAAATCATTCGTAATGATCGCACAGTCTCTGCCCCAGATCACTACTTGATAGTGACATTCAGAACCTTCTAGATCTTGGCCCGTCTGTTATCATAGCGGGTGATCTAAACGCCAAGCACCCTGCCTGGTGTAGCCTAACCACAAACCAACGTGGTAGACAGCTCGAGCGACTCTCAGAGAGCCTCAATTTCGACATAGTAGCACCCATGTCCCCTACTCATTACCCGGACAATGTTGATCATCGTCCGGACGTCCTAGACGTAGCCCTCCTAAAGAACATCAATCTTAGATTGAGTTCAATAGAGGTGCACTCCGAACTCACCTCAGACCATAGGCCTGTCATCATTGCTCTCTCACCCAGAGTGAGTATTCCCAATGTGGCAGCCACAGATCCCACTATGATCAAGACCGACTGGGTCAGGTTAGGCGAAAGCCTCAAATCCATTTCGTCCCCCTTGTTAGATCCAATTCCAGACGAAATTGTGAAACAGACTATTGACTCGTTAACAGCGCACGTGCAGAAAGTCGTTAGCGACTGCTCGCGGCGTGTCCCAGTGAACGCTCATCGTCGCTGGACACTTCCGCCGGATGCGCGTGCTCTGTTAACAGAGAAAAACCGAGCCCAAAGGGCCTACTTCTCCACTCCCACTGAGCCTAACCGCGCCAGCATGCGCGCTGCTCAATCAGCGGTTAAGCGTCGTATCAGACAGCTTAGAAACGACCAGTGGGACGAGACCCTCTCAAACTTGGTCCCATCTCACCAAGCCTTCTGGAAACTTGCCAGAGCCCTTAAGGCAGATACAGTGGCTGCCACTCCCCCTCGCCTTCGAGGACGAGGAAAAGGCTGAATGCTTAGCATCCAGTCTTGAGGCACAATGTGCACCTAGCACACTCCCAGTTGATCCAGATCACCTACTCGAGGTCGATACTGTGGTAGCAAATAAACTCGCGAGCCCACTTACAGATGCCGACCCCCCGTTAGAGCCGGTAACCCCTGATGAGGTAGAGTCCCTTATCAAAGACCTACATAATAGGAAGGCCCCGGGGCCTGACGGGATTTCTAACAGAGTCATCAAGCTCTTTCCCGCCCACCTTATACTACTCCTGACTGCTATCTTTAACGCAGCCCTCAAAAATAGCATTTTCCCCCAAACTTGGAAGGAAGCCACCGTCATCGGCATTCCAAAACCCGGCAAGCCCAAGGATCAGCCCTCGAGCTATCGCCCTATCAGTCTTCTTAGTTCAATAGGAAAAATCTATGAGCGCATAGTTCTCGCACGTCTCAAAGATTTTTCCCTTGCCAACAATCTCTTGCCTAACGCGCAGTTTGGTTTTAGAGCCAAACACTCTTGTGTCCAACAAGTGCATCGCATAGTCGAACACGTGTTGGACCGGAGAGCGAACAGATCCAGCCCGCATAAAACGGGCGCTCTCTTCTTTGACGTGGCAAAGGCGTTCGACAAAGTTTGGCACAACGGGCTTATTTATAAGCTCTACAAACTCAATACGCCAAATTGTCTTGTGCTCATCATACAAGACTACTTGTCGAACCGCTCTTTCCGCTATAGGGTGGATGGGGCACTATCCCCCCCCTCACACCATTAGAGCCGGAGTACCACAAGGGTCCGTGCTCTCGCCTCTCTTATACACGCTTTACACAAGCGTCTTCCCCGAATTCAGACCCAGTCCACTAGTGACCCACACCGCTCTCTTCGCAGATGATACTGCCATCTACTGTTCAGCCCGTAGTATTCCCCCAATTATAGACTCGCTCCAAACTGCCGCCAATACTCTTGGCGACTGGTTTAGGAAATGGCGCATCGAAGTCAATCCTCAAAAAAGCGCCGCTATCCTCTTCGCTAGAGGTAGCACCCCAAATCCTTCCTCCAGAGTCGAAATGTTCGGACAACCGATCCCTTGGGAAAGGAAAGTCCGCTACCTAGGCGTCACACTCGATACGACTCACCTTCCGCGATCATATTAAGATTGTCCGCAACCGCGCCGCTTTCGCGCTAGGCCGACTATATTATCTGCTCAATGGGCGTAGTAAACTCTCTCTTAGAAATAAGGTGAGAATTTACACAACATGCATTAGGCCGATAATGACTTACGCGAGTCCAGTTTTCGCCCACGCTGCGCCCTCTCATATCCACAGGCTGCAAACCATCCAGAATAGGTTTTTGCGCAAAGCCATTGGTGGGCTTTGGTTCATTCGGAACAAAAACCTCCACATTGACTTAGGTGTGCCGACCATCTCGCACCACCTAAAGCAATGCTCAGTCAGATTTTTCGACTCTCTCGACCATCACCCCAATCCATTGGTGAGAGCCGCAGGGGTTATCCCGCTCCGGCTGACACCATTAGGTCCAAATGTCGTCCGCGGCACGTCCTCAACGACCCGGACGACGCCATTACAGTCGCCATCGAGGCGTACAAACAATTAGATTCCGCGACACAAGTTTCAAGCCTGAATCCAAGGTAATACCAAGAAATATAGTTTCATTGACAAAATCTAATTTATTACCATTGAGCATGATGTCCGTATCAACTTGACCTACTACTAGTTAACGTAGAGTCACATTCTTCAACCTAAGTATACAGTCCACACGCGTGATAACAATACGTACATCAAGTGACCGAGGGAGTACCCGAATAGTTTCTTTCGTACATTTACGATTAGCTCTTTTAAGAGCTGGGGCTCCAAATAGGTAGGCGTTCGAAGTCTACAGATAGATTCATATGTGGAGTGATCCGGTCCTCCACAAGTATCTCTTCTTTAGTACACCCAGAAAATTTAATATTACATCGCCGTCGTAACAATATGCGCTATTATTTTAGCCTATTTGATTTATAATTTGAAGACATCATCATTGATTAGACAATTTATAATTTAATTTATTGGCGGTTGGTTTTTGGTTAAGTAGAAGAAACATTTAAAAACCGCATTCTAATTAAAAATAGTTGCTAGTTCATCAGCTTCAAAAAATATGTCACTTGAATGCGGAGAAACAAATACTATTTTAGTTAAGGGGGATTTTCCATGGCAAGTCAGAAAATAAAAAACCAATATCTCGGTAACCGGTCACTTTCAACCCCTATTGATGGTGGCTAATTTGTTGCAAATGACTTCTAGTTTAACCAGTTTTAAGGAATAGGACCTCAAACCTGTCACCGTGTCCTGTCCTTATAAGCGAGTTCAATATGATCGTTACATTATTCGTAAACTAGCCATTCCACGATATGGACGTTAAGTACTTCGTTTTACTAGTCCTATTTTTGAACAGCTTCAGAGCTGAAAACAATGTGGCCTATTAAGAGAGTGGTGAGTCCCATGAGAAATTTAAGTTATATCCTGTACCCAATAATCATCAACAAAAAGGTACGGAAGAACGATGGGCCGATAATCAGGAGGAAAGGAAGTCGGTAGAACAAGTTCAGTTCGACCTAGTGCCCTTAGCGGTCGGAACGGAAGGCCAGTTGAAAAACAGCAACGGGATAGATACTCCTGACTGGGAAAACGCCTGGAACGATGACAAATAAATAGCGGTGATTTTGAGCTTACGAGAAATAAAGTACAATAAGTGTCTTCTAAAATCAATACGCAAAACGGATCTTACATGTACTGGTCACTGTACTTTCTCAGTCAATAAACAAACCTTCATTGATAATGTATATATGCAGAAGTGTTTGTTATTTGAAAAAACACAGCGAGAAGTTGAAAATAAATTTACACGACGGCAAAATTTTATTTCGAATTTCAACGGTATGTTTGTAGTTGACAGAGAAATCGATATTAAAGATAGAAAGTTTGTTTGTAGTTGACAGAGAAATCGATATTAAAGATAGAAAGTTTGAAGACTGTTTATATAACACTAGAGGTGTTGTTCGTCAAGTACCAACTGATTGCTACTGGCAAGATAATATGGAACATATTATACAATTTCATAATTTGTGGAATCAAATTGGACCTCAATTAATGCTTACATTCAACTTTGTATTGCATTCAGACACTTTGGTTTAAAAGAAAATCAACTTTGGTACTTAATGGTTTATTTAAAGTTATTGGTTATAAACGTGAAAAACCCTATGACAATTGTTAATAAAGTTCTTAACGAAGTAGATAAGGAAATATATAGTAAATTAGAAAAACATTGCACTGAATTAGAGAACGATTTGTTAGCGCTAGAAATATATACTTATACAGCAGCGGCAACATATTTTGTAACTGCAATTGGAAATTCTAAAGTACAAGGAGCAATAAAAATCTTATTCCTAAACATATCATGGTAAAGTACAATAAGTGTCTTCTAAAATCAATACGCAAAACGGATCTTACATGTACTGGTCACTGTACTTTCTCAGTCAATAAACAAACCTTCATTGATAATGTATATATGCAGAAGTGTTTGGTATTTGAAAAAGCACAGCGAGAAGTTGAAAATAAATTTACACGACGGCAAAATTTTATTTCGAATTTCAACGGTATGTTTATAGTTGACAGAGAAATCGATATTAAAGATAGAAAGTTTGAAGACTGTTTATATAACACTAGAGGTGTTGTTCGTCAAGTACCAACTGATTGCTACTGGCAAGATAATAGGGAACATATTATACAATTTCATAATTTGTGGAATCAAATTGGACCTCAATTAATGCTTACATTCAACTTTGTATTGCATTCAGACACTTTGGTTTAAAAGAAAATCAACTTTGGTACTTAATGGTTTATTTAAAGTTATTGGTTATAAACGTGAAAAACCCTATGACAATTGTTAATAAAGTTCTTAATTAGCTCAAGGAGCAATAAAAATCTTATTCCTAAACATATCATGGTAAAGGATGGGCATTTTGGTATACAGTTGTATAGAAATTAGTAGTACATGTTTGAATTGGGATAATATAGTACAGCAATATTTACAATGGGAAGTTTCCCCAAATCGTTGTACTTTTGGAGATACAGCCATCCGAACATGAGTAATTTTTATGTTGAACATTTCATATTTTTTTAAATGTCATACAGTACACAAGCAAGCGTACCACCTGATGGAAAGCGGTCACCGCCGCCTATGAACATCAGTAACACCAGGGGCGCTACCAATGCGTTGTCCACCAAGGAGGTTGCAGGAAAGGATTGAGGAAGGGAAGGGAAGGGAAAGGAAGGAGGAAGGGAAGGGAAAGAAGGGGAAAAGAGGGGATAGGGAAGGAGTTGGGCTTCCGGATCTCTCACTCACCGAACGAAACGCATTGCTGCTTCACGTCGATATTCTGTGAGAGGGTGGTACTTCCCCGGTCGAGCTAGCCCATTTCAGAATAATTGCTCTACCACTCCAAAAAATAATATTAAAACCTCACAAGTTCCACCAAGACTTTGAGTTAGCAACTTCAAATGCACTCATATTGTTTCTAGGTCTTATAATAAATAAGTGCTATTACCATTTTACTTTCCTCAACAGTTTGTGGAGGAAAGGTAAGTCTATAGGCATAAAGAAAAAGCTTTACCACCGCATCGTAGGTTTATTCACTGCTTTTCCACTTTTACCCGAGAGCCGAATAAAAGAGGGCTGGGATTATATACAGTCGCAATGCCATAATTTTGATAACAAGTTTTGTAGTTATGATACAAAGACCCCGAATCGACAGGTTTATAACTCTGAATGCTTGCCGTCTATAGCACCAATACAATTTGGAAAATTCGCATATCTCTCAAAGTCTAATTTTCTTCGATGAATCTTCAGTTGCTTTATTGCACAATGCAATTTATTCTACAATGCTTTACATACTTTACGAACAATTCCTGTAATTGTAGATACCACTTGTAGACAACCCGTACCACTGAAACAAGAAAATTAATGATATTATCAGTCAAAAACTGCTGAGGCCGCCCCGGCAACAACAAAGGCACCGGTGCCCCCACTCAATTTGTCGCCCTCGTGGCATTACAAGACCAATAAGGTCCAACCCCCCACAGGCCAACCCCTCAGGCACACCTGCACCTGCGGCGGCTCGCGGCCGTACTAAAAATATGCTACGGTCGCCATAGTCAATGAACACGAGGGCGACACAAACGCTCTCGTGATAGCCATCCGCCAATATTTAGACGTGTTCCTTACCTCCAAAAATTTAGGAAATAATTGTGGATGTACGCCTTACGAGTAGAGTCAAACCGATCTCCCTAATAATCGGCTACTTCAACGCCAATGGGTTAGGTGTGCCGACCATCTCGCACCACCTAAAGCTAAGTCAAATTCTTCGACTCTTTCGACCATCACCCCAATGCGTTGAGAGCCGCAGGGGATTATTCCCCTCCGGCTGGCACCATCAGGTCCAAACGTCGTCCGCGGCACGCCCTCAACGACCCGGACGACCCCATTATAGTCGCCATCGAGGCGTATAAACAATTAGGTTCCGCGACACAAAGTAGACACATACGTCCGTCATATTGGCCCCGCCAGCGGCGGGGTCGCGCATCGCGCCACCCTCCTGTAGGGACTCGGTTTTCGCGGTACCGGCACGAGGCCGGCCGTCTCTCCAATAAAAAGAAAACAAATTGTCAGTCGCAGAAGAGCCACAGTCGAGTCAACTAAGTATCCCGCTCGAAGAACAGCGCCCTCTATAGAATCAAGAAAGAAGCAGTTTTATTTCACCTTTAAAAGTTTAGAATCAGTGTTTTATATGAAAAGTAAATAACATAGAGTCACATTCTTCAAAGCACCGAGTATACAATCCACAATCAACACACACAAGTGACCGAGGGAGTCCCAAACTGTTTCTGTTTCAGTCTTTTAGACTATACCTACAATCGATATAAGCTCTTTTCAGAACTAGGGGCTCCGTATAGGTAGACACTCCGTCTACAGTTATATGTGTAGTTCATCCTGTCCTCCACAGACCCAATGCCTGTCAACAAGTTTGAAAAAATCAGGAAAATACTGTATTTTAACAACAACGAAAATCATTTGCCCGTAAGTCATCCTCAGCACGACAAATTACATAAACTCAAGACCATTAATATATAATACACTGGGCGTCAAAAATAAGTAGTACAGTTTTAAAATTGCAATTACTCTTAAACTATAGAAGTTAGAGTTTTGAAATAAAAGTCATTTTATAGCAAATTTAACAAAGTTTACTAAAAATAATACTTTATTTAGCATTAGTAAAGTTTTACACTGAAAATTAGGAAAAAACTAAAAAGCTAACCATTTTGAAGGAACTATCAAGAACTTAATTTTTACGTTTTGGGCCTTGTTCCCACTTTAGTAACTTGTGTTGCCGCCTCGGGCTCTGATGACAGCTTGGAGCCGGTTTGGCATGCTGAACACTAAGTTTCGGAGGCGGTGTTGGGGAATATTCACCCATTCTTCTATCAGGGCCTGTTTTAGAGCCCTGAGGGTGGCGGGGGGTGGTCTGAGTCTTCTGACTAGCCTCCCAAGCTCATCCCAGGCGTGTTCAATCGGGTTAAGATCTGGGCTTCTTGATGGCCAAGCCATCAAGCTGATGCCAACCTCCTGAATGTACTCTTGTACGAGATGAGCGGTGTGTGGCCGGGCGTTATCATGCATTAGTATAGCTCCATCACCCATATTTGCTAAATATGGCCCTGCATACTCGTTAAGAATCTCTAATGCATATCTTTCACCAGTCAGAGTGCCATTTTCTATGACCACTAGCTCTGTGCGACCCTCTGAAGAGATGCCAGCCCATACGTGTACAGAGCCCCCGCCGTATTGAACTCTTTCCGAGATGCAACCTTGAATGTATCGCTCACCAGGTCGCCTGTATACTCTCCGCCTTCCATCGGAAGTGAATAAAGAAAACCGAGACTCATCTGTAAACAAAACTCTTGTCCATTCTTCTTCGCCCCATTGTACGTGTTGACGCGCGTAGCGTAGTCTTACTACTCGATGCCCTGTCTCAAGTTTGGGGCCATTTGCTGGCCTGTACGACTTCAGGTTGGCTTCAGCAAGTCTTCTCCTCACTGTACTCTCACTAACGTAGTCTCTTCGGGTCTGAAGAAGCTGTTGCTGGACCTCAACTGCATTAAGGTGACGATTTCTTAACACAGTAGAGACAATTAAGCGGTCTTCTCGGGTACTAGTGCACCTGGGTCTGCCATTACTTGGTCTCCTTAGATGGTTTCCAGTCTCTTCGTATCTTCGCTTTACTTGCTGGATCGTTCTTAGAGTTACACCCACCGTTCTTGCAGTACGACGCATACTGATGCCTACTTCGAGAAAAGTTATGATTCTTGCACATTCTTCTGGTGAAAGAGGCATGATTAGTAAAGTTTACTCGCTGAAGACACATTTGCTTTTGAATTGCAATTGATTTATCAGCAATAAAGAAAACAATAAAAAACAAAAGTACAAGCCAACAGTTTAAAAAAATAGTGTTTTTATTTATTAAGTTTTTTTTCAGTCAATCTTTAAAAAATGATATTATGCATGAAGTTTTTATTAAATGAAATTAAATTGTCTTTTAACTTTTTTTTATTTCAAAGGTCTAGCTTCTGCAGTTTAGGAGATATTGCAATTTTAAAACTGTACTACTTATTTTTGACGCCCAGTGTAATAGACCACCTCAACCAACGATTCTCCAGCATAGCAATAGAACAGAGACTTTCTCTTGATGAACAGATGTGCGCGACTAAGATGGGACATTTCCTGAAAAAATATCTACCAAACATTGGGGTAGCAAACTCGTCAAGAAATTCTGTTAGTCTATTGTAGCAGCCATCTTTGTCTCTCAAATCAGAGGAATTAAAATTGACATGGGACGGGCTATCTGAATTTCCTTCCATGTTGTAAATTAAACTGCGGTTAACATTGACTGTCTTTATTGAGAATTCGCATGTCTGAAAACTGTTTTTGAGGTTCTTCCAAAAGACTTGCCAAATGACAAAATCTGGGCCCACTGTTTTAAAACTAACAATTCTAACGATTTTGTAAATTTAAAGAAAATAGTTGGTTTTATCCTTTTAATTCCAACAAGCAACGCCTTTTGTGAGAAAAATATCAGCCCAATGAATAATTTATGAACGAAAGAGCGAAACAGAATGTCCATGGATTTGATCAAGTTTGAACTGCAGACTCCCATCAATTTTGATGCGTCTTGCTCGGAAATAATCACTGTTTTGCAAAGTCCTGACGGAGAAAACATCTGGCAGTAATGTATCAGAAACACTTTTACAATTTTGAATAGGTATCGCCGCCGATAGCAATCATAAAAAATATATATTATTCAATCTTCATTTACAAGATGTCGCTGACAGCACACATATAGATGACAGTAATGGTAGCCAGGAAGAGAATATTTTTTATAATAGGTAGCGCTCTACTGGAGTTATTCATAAAAAATATGTTCCATATTTTCCTATGTGGACCAATTCTTTGAAAAAGGAGCGGGTGAGGAATGCCCCTCATGGAAAATTATTTCGGTTAGCTCAAACAATATACTTTAGACGGCAGAACGAAACTAAAAAGCACTCTGTGTGACCCGCATGCACGTCTACCAACCTCTTAAATTAAAAAAAAGACTTGGCACTTTCAAAGAGCATTTATTCGGATTAAAACAATACACTGCGATACGACGCAACGATGCGGTGGTTGTACCTCAAGAAGAAGGAAAAATGGAATAAAAAGAGTAAAAAACTTCAGCCATTTTGAGGGCCGATATTTCAAAAATAAAAAGAACACTGGGGAGTATAAAAATATAATTTTAAATAACGAAAAGCTTGCCGGGTAGAATCAATAGTGTACAAAGAAATGATTGAGAAAGTACGACGCCTTGTTAGATCTATCAAGAACTCATCTCTTAAAGCTGATGCTCTAAGAGCCTATGTCAGTAATCAATATAATGAAAACATCCAATTGCAATTAGATTCTCGAACAAGATGGTCGATCATGGCTGATACGATAGGATCATTCCTTAAGATGAAAGGCTGCATCTTCAAACTCCTTATCGACATTAAGTCAGATGTATTTTTCACTGATCTCGAAATCCAGACACTAACCGAGATCCATCGCAGTTTGGAAGTGGTCAAATTGACCGTACTGTCTCCGTGTCGACGTGATGCCACATTGTATACAGCAGATACAGCATTGAAATTCATGTTGAGTAAACTCGACCAACAAAACACAAATTCGAGTTCAAGTCTTGCTGCGAACTTGCGAAGCAGAATATAAGAAAGACGACTACCGATAGCAGGAATTCTGCACTATTTGCATGATTCAGAAAGTTTCAATCTTGCTCCAGAAGATGACCCCTTTCCCAAACTAACAAGTATGCTAACATGTGATACTACAGTGAGCATGTTAAAACGCCAAAATATAAGGAGAGCTCTAACTGCTGCTGACGACACGGGAACAGAAACTGAACATCGTAGAGGTATAACTTTATTTGCTGACGAAGATGATGAACCAATATCTACTGCGAGTAAGCTGACTCTTCAACAAGAATTTGAAAAACAAATGAAGAAATGTAAAGAAAATAGATTGACATTGGTTTTATGTGTTGTGTTAATTTTCTTATTTCAGGAAAATCCACACTTGATATGAGAGGGAAACATGAAAATCATGTCTATCGCTTGTTTGAAAAAACTAGATAAGCTGTTATGAAACATATAGGTGGGTTTAAAGGTAGAAAGTCACACTATAGCATAAAGGATTCTCAGAGGATATACTTGCCAGAAGAACTTAATGTGAAGAAAATGCACAAAATGTTTAAAGAAGATCATCCTACATTTAAATTTAAAGTCAGTTATGACACATATCGCCTTATATTCGCCTAACTAAGTTCAATATTTATTTTGGTTATTCAAGAACAGACACCTGTTCTTTCTGTGACGAAATGAAAGCAAATATTGCAAAAATTGAAGAGGTTCTTTCTCAGACACCAGAAAATATAGAGAAACAAAATGAATTAAAACAACTTCAAATCCAATTAAAGCTTCATCACCATATAGCAGATAAATTTTATGAGCTTATAAGAAAAGCCACATTAAAAGCACAGAATGATGAAGCCTATGCCTTTGATTTTTCAGAAGATTTGCCTCTTCCTAATGTTAGTACTAATAATGCTTATTATTGTCGACAACTCCCATTCTATCTATTTAATATACAGGATGTTCGGCGCATGATTGAACATACGAAAATCGGGGGTAGGTGGGGTCATATGCTACCTACTCAGCCCCAAAGATTTGACCTAGGCCTTAAGTTTTTTTTTGTAAACGTTTTTTTTTTAATTTTCGGAAATTCGTCACTTTTAAATACCTATAACTTTTTTTTATGGGCCGCAAATTAAGAAAAAAAATTGTCAAAGTCGGCCCCGGTCGGCATTCACCGTGTTGCGTCCGAGGAGCATTGTGTGTGAGTGCAATATACGAAATTAAAATGTGATAAGTACATATTTTGTTACAATTTAAACATGAAAATGATCGTAATAAACCAAGGTTTCATATTTACAAATAACAAACTGCAGGTCGCCATTTCATTGGTTTTAAATTGTAATTGTGTAGAAATATATACAGGGAGGAAAAAAACGACGAACACAGCCGAAAGTTTGATGATATGTACCTTACATACATGCGTTTTGTGCAAGTTTAATTTAAAAATAGTTTATTGAAAAAAAAGGCACTGACCTGCTAATTTTCTACGTGTAGATATCCCTAATACTACAACAACAGTGCATACGGCAAAAATACCTACACGGACAGAAACTACTACGCTACGGACAGTCCGTAGGCCACGACACACACATACCTGCCTACCTATTCATTGAAATTCTTATTATCACTTAAAAAATCAAAGTTTTTACATTAAAAACCGAAGTACGTACCGGAACGTACCTACTACACACAATGCTCGATGTGTACGAGCGCCTCTTATGCCACACAACACTCAAAACCACTAAAGAACCCGTAAAACACTAAACACCATTTAAACTGCCTAATCCATTTAACAAATAACAAATAAAACTAGAAATTTTCATAATTTAGTTTTAGTATTTTACCTATTGACAGAAGTTTATTTATTTGTCACTATGGTAACCGTGACAATTATTACTATGCATAGCAGGTGCACGTCGAGCTTTATACAATTTTGGCTCTTTTGACATAGAACTTAAGAACGGTACAAAGTCCAATATGTAAAGGTCGACCTGCTCTTGCCTGTACATAAGGAACAGCTGATTTAGGGATGAAAACACACAGTTATTCAACGAATATTTGTTACTCAATTACTCCGAAACTATTACACTTAGAGAAAAAATCTTGCACCAGCATAAAGTAGATGTATAAACCTCTTAAGATATTTCGGGAGTGTCGGTCGCTCTCAGGGCATCCTGTATAAAATAACGTCTTAGGTTCATTAAAAACACGTTTTGACTATATTTTTGCAGAAATACCATGAATTTCTAACAGATTTTTGGCGATTACAAATTCGCTATTCGCCCATGTCACTGTAGTTGCCATGGACTGTCTGACTTTGAGTCCATATTTAGGGCACATACAAACGTACGTATGTATCGTGGTTTCTGGAGCTTGTGATAATTTGATTTTATTTATTTGTAGATTTATTTATTTATTTAATTATCTTTATTGACCACAATACAAAGTACTGAATCAGAATAAAATAGCAGATACAGTTAACGCAATAATTAACTCAGATGGTAATGAGGAAATAGATCAAGTTAAATATGGTCACTTGGCCCAATATCTAGTAATCCTTACGGATAATACTGATAATCTAGCTGAAGAGCTGTATAACTTAGAAAACGCGTAAGCCTTTTCTCAATCGGGAAGTACGTCCCACTATATGATTAATATTAAGATACTTAATGATATGATAGATAAGTTAAGACAACTTTATTCTAAAGATGAAGTTATAGACATAGAGTTAAGGGAATATTTTAGTATAATAAAGACAGGTTCTTATTACGTGGGAAATAAGTTAGTTATAGTTTATAAGGTGCCGATTGCTTCTCCTATCATTTATACCCTATATAAATTATCTATCGTTCCAAACGAACATAACCAAATCCTAGTTCCTATTCAACCTTTCATTGCAATTCAGAGAACAGGTTCTAAGTACATAGAGGCTGAATGCCCGAGGGTAACCACATGGTACCTCTGCGAGGAGAAGTTTCAGTTCGAGATACAGGATCCAGAAAACTGCGTGCACCATCTCATCCTAGACCAACAGATAAAACCTTCTTGTCTATTCACGCATGTTAACTTAAGCAGCCCAGCTCTCGAAAAGTTAGACGACCAGCATTACACCATCAGCCTGCCGTCACCTACAAAAGTACATATATTCTGCGGTCAGGACTATTATAAAACTATCAAAGGAAGCTATCTAGCATCTATTCCACCAAATTGCACACTGAAGACAGCAGAGTTCACTATATCTAATACTCAGAATCGCATTGTGGGTCACGCTGTACAAATATCGGAACTACCACCCGGCGAGCCCGCCGCAACTATGTCCCAGCCGATAATAAGATTGAATTCTATTAACCTAGAACATCTACACGAGACGAACGCCAAGATATCCTTGCAGCATCCAGTGAAACTAGAACCACCTAGAGATGCCAGTATCTATCACACGACTGTACCGATTTACACTATTCTATTCGGTATATTCGTGATAGGCCTCGCCTACATTTTACATTGGAAATGGCTACGCACAAGAACTAGGCAGACGCCAGATCTGGAGGAACACGAGCTACCAGAGATTCACCCTAGGAAAGTCAAGATTGACGTCAACCGTATCCCGACAACATCCTTGGACCAAACCTTCGGATAGTTGCCGATCTATGGGGGGAGGCGTTATGTACTCCAACTTCACGGAAAGCGCTGCCGATGCAGCCGAAAGCATGATTCATCGCGCATCGCCAGTCATCGCGTCCTATGTCGAAATACCTTGCACCTGCATTACCGCGAACTCAGCATTTTCGACACCCGAATAATTGGTTGTTACTCACGGCACTTTTTGGTCACACATCGACCTTAAGACACCTTATTTAGTGTAATTAATTATTAATGTTTGAAGTAATTATTTTGTAAAAGTATTATTTTAATTAAATTTATTTAAAGTTTTTGGTTTTTTTTCAACCCCCGGCCGTAGGCTTTTTATTTAGCTGTCTGCGTATGGCAACAACATGTTGCATGCACAGGGTTCTGTAAAACTATTGACTGAATTTAAAGATAAAAGTGCGTTATTAAAGTACATAATTGTTAACGAATGTGACAAACCAATCATAGGTTTACCTACCTGCATTGAGCTTGATCTTGTAAAGAAAGTGTGCAATGTTGATAATCACATGCCCGAGTTGAATTGTAACATTAACATTGATTTTAAGAATTATTCCAAAGATGACATAATTAATAGGTATCAAGATGTGTTCTCAGGTCTTGGTTCATTCCCCGGCAAACCATATCACATTTCTTTAAAGGGCGATTCTCAGCCCATAGTTTATGCTCCACGTAGAGTGGCTAAGCACTTGCGTGATAAGTTAATTAAAAAATTAAATAAACTTGAACTAATGAATGTTATTAAGAAAGTGCATAAACCACCACAGTGGGCACACCCTCTTGTAATTGCTGAAAAAAAAGATGGATCATTGCGTGTTTGCTTAGATCCTAAATCTCTTAATGAGCAAATAACTGATGATAAATATCAAATTCCCTCTCAGGAAGAAATTCTAGACGATTTAAGCGGAAAATCTTATTTTTCAGTGCTAGACCTTAAGGATAGTTTTTATCAAATTAAATTAGATAACAGTTCATCGGATCTGTGTACATTAACTACGCCTATGGGACATTATCAATTTTGTAGATTACCCTTTGGCATTAAAACTGCTTCAGAAGTTTTTCAAAAAAAGAATACTGAATTGTTTGGCAATATGGCTGGCGTTAAGTTGTATATTGATGATGTGTTTATCTATGCTCATAATAAAGAAGAACATGACAAGATTTTAAATAAAGTATTAAGTATTGCACGTGAAAGTGGTATAACGTTTAATGCAGATAAGTTTCAGTACCTGCAAACTGAAATTAAGGTTTTAGGTCACATAGTTAATTCTAAAGGTTTGCAGATTGATCCTGATCGTGTGAATGCCATAATTGATATGCCTAAACCCCAAGACAAAAACGCTCTTTTACGATTCCTTGGCATGGCCAAATATCTAGTGAAATTCCTACCTAACTTATCCACAATAACTGCTCCTCTGAGAGAATTAACTAAAAATGATGTAGATTGGTCTTGGAGTGAAGAGCATGATTTATCTTTCAATAATGTAAAAAAACTAATTGCGTCTGCGCCGATATTAGCTCACTATAATGCTAAGGCTCCACTAATAATACAGTGTGATTCATCTAAGGACGGCCTTGGGGCAGTATTAATTCAAAATGAAAGACCTGTTGCTTTTTGTTCTAGATCACTAACCAAATCTGAACAGAACATGGCCATGATGCCTAATACTGGCACAACTATAGAATAAGATTTGGTACTTAAGAATTCTAGCCTCAAGTAATGACTTTATTAAGTAATTACTTAGTAACAAGTAATTACTTCTTTATAAATACGGGTGTTAAAATTAGAATGTTGTAGAATTTTGATGACATGATGTCTAAGAATTTTCACTGTGTTTTTTAAAGTCATTGTGTTATGAAGTAATTATGTTTTAGTAGTAAAAGTTTTATGAAAATAATGATATAAAGTATTTATAATTTAGTTATGGGGGTCTTAATCTAAATTAATAGAAAGTATGTAACGAGTGAGTTTTTTCAGAAGTGTATCATTGTTTTAACCATGAATATATAATCAATTTAAAGAAGTACTTTATTCCAACATCACAAACTAACATATTTACAACAAAAACCCTGTTTGGTAACGAAGAAAAGGGGCTGGCAAAAATTCCACTTACAAGATGTGCAAGCGATTTTGTTTTAAAATGATCCTTCTATCCTCGAGCCCACCATAAGATATTCTACTTTTTATTTGTACTGAGCTAAATAAAATATGTGACATTGCATGACGATGGAAATTTCCATCATATTGTTTTTTACATTGTTAGAATAGAAGTTACTAAGAATTGTTTTTTTTTTATTTTCCCTTATTTATTGCCCTAATATATCATCATATACATCAGCTCAAATTATTTCCCAAAAAAAAGTCATGCAAAGACGGCTCAGAAATTGTTATTGTGAAACAAACCATGGAAGAGCGATCGCTCCGAACACAAACATTGTTTTTGCTTCGAAAAGATTGCTGTCAGCAGTAAGGCGGCCTTGTTGAATGTACATTATTCTATAACTTATATTGTTTACTGTGTCATTTACAAAAGCATATTCTCCCTCTCTCTCTTAAAAAGAACCATCAACTCAGCTCCTATGATATTCTGTTGTATTTATGCAGATTAAAGTTATTATTATTTTATGAAGGCGATTCTGACTGTGGAAGCGACACTGACCAATTTCATATCAACAAAAAAATTTTGATATAATGAAAATCTCATGACAACAAGGATTCCCTGCCCCAAGGCGACTCTCTAAGCGAATTTAGTTAGTTGACAATGACTGTAGGCGATGGGGTCAGTCCAAAGGTCTCTTTCTTGGTATAACTGTTTATTACATATTACACAAAAAAATATCAAAATAAAACTAAGAAATCAATAACATGACAACGAAACAAAATCAATCATAAAAAGACATATGCGGCGACGTAGCAGCCAAAGACAAATAAAACCAAATATTACTAAAGAGGCCACTACGTCGCATAAAACGACACTACAACGAAAAATAGGTAGGTACTAACATACCTAGTTTGTATATTTTTAGAGAAAAACATGAAAAAAATGCCTTACGACGTCTCTGACCAGAATATTTTGGGTCTTTAAGCTGTTTTCTTATAGATTTGCCTGCCCATAGGGCGACTGGCCGATTTGCATACGACAATAATATTTATTATGTACCTAGGTAGGTACCTACACTTTTTGTTTGCAAAAAAGTATTAAATATCACAAGTTCACAACAATATTTTTATCCTAGATCTAGAATCACACAAATCGAAACTATACTCAATATCCGATCTTTATCAGTGAGATAAATTCACCAAAAACAAAGCGAAGAGAAGCTACCCCATTTTCTTTGTAGTTTTACCAACAAAACCTATCAGTCACAAAATTATAGCCAGAGGACACAAAGAACTGAATATTTCCCGATCGGGAGCAAAAATACTGCTTTGTCAGAAAATGTTTTCAAAATCAACACAAACTGCAGAAAGCAACCAAATTTGAAATACAACCGGACCACGAACGATGAACGACCACGTACAGTACGTCAAACAAAACCAGAAAGAAATGAATTAAAAAAGAAAAGAAGAGCAGGCGGAGGCGACCACGGACAAATGATAACATCTAAATTTTTTTTTTTTCATTTTGGCAATCATACTTCAGGCGAAGATTCTATTGTGCCATATTGACTCAATAAACAGTCTCTGACTCTGAGTCAAGCTCAAGCAAGACGCCCTGAAGAAAGATAATAACAAAATTTCTTCAGAAAAGGCGAATTTTGAAGTCTTGCTTTGTTGGCCAACCTGAGTACTAAAAACAGTGTCGCTGCATTAATGGCTATCACTGTCATAGCCTTTATTTTACACTAGCTGTTACCCGCGGCTCCGCCCGCGTGGTCAAGGGAAAATGTAAAGAATTTTTCCCAATAGAATCTTTTTATTCCGTGGGGAAAAAAGTAGCACTCTCCAGACATTAAACTATCCCCAATAAAAAATCATGTCAATCCGTTCATTTCTTTTGACGTGAAAGGAGCACAAACAAACAAACAAACAAATATTATTAGTTTTACAAACAGTGTTGTATCCACAGGTTGTATTTGCCCAATGGCAGCCACGCGATTTTCAGTACTCAGGTTGGCAACAAAACAAGTCTACAGCTTATGTGCGTGAGTTTTGCACGTATGGGCTTTTTGAACATAATGTTGGGTCTGCTTCTTCTTTATACGTCTGTGGTCTACAGCTGTGGTCTACAGAGACTATTGGGTCCCGGAGACGATCAAGCCACTTGAGTCAAGTCTACGTAGAGATGTGAATAAAAGTAAAAAAAAAAATAATAACAAAATATTAAATGTTAAAAATATAACTGATAATCTTTTAACATTTTGATATTTTTATTAAGTGTTCATTGAATTAGTTATAATGAAACGTACGAAAAACGCTTACAAAAAACACTTAATAAAAATATCAATATGTAATAAGATTATCAGTTTTATTTTGAACGTTTAATATAACATGTAATTTTATTTTTATTTTTCCCATTTAGCGATTTAAAAAAATTAACTTTTAATCACATCTCTACGTAAACTTGACTCAAGTGGCTTGACCGTCTCCGGGGCCCATAACGTTCGGAACGTCCAGTATAGAAAACAGAAAACGGAAAAACGTACGTGACGTACGTTCAATCAAAATCAGAACAAATTAAACGGACTTAAATCGAGTTACTCTTGATTTAGACGACCTCCGTGGCGTAATGGTTACCACGCCAGACCGCCGCCACCCAGGAGGTCCCGGGTTCGATCCCCGGTCGGGTCATGATGAAAAACGAACTTTTTCTGATTGGCTTCGGGTCTTGGATGTTTATCTATACAGGGTGTTTGGTAGAGGATTGAACATGGGACAATGGCAGAAAGGTGAGATGGTCTGCTACATGCTGAGCGAAAAAAAATTGACCTAGGGCCCATAGTTTTTTTTAAAATGATTTTTTTAAAATTTTCTCCAAACTTTCTTCCTTCGTGAATTTGAAGTACTATAACTTTTTTTTTTATTGGATCAATCGGCCAGTTTATTTTTTTATTCTTATATTAACTGTATGTAGCTTACTTTTAAATTGTTATTTGTCGGTTAGAGTTACCACAAAAAATGATATGAGTCCTCAAACATCAAAAATACGAAAAGTACACGCCGAACGTTCAACTTTTGACTGCTGTTAAAAAACAACTAAAAGTGGTACTGCAGTTCTAATTCTAGGAAAACAGCTCTAGTTCATTTCCTTTGGAATGGTATTCAATTTACATAGTATTTTCTTTCTAAGTAGTCTTTTTCGTAAATTCTACATGAAATTGACCATTTCTGACAAAAATCCTTTAAAGAAAATAAATCAAAATAATGTTACGAAACATAGAGCGGTATGGTTACACAAGGCAGGTAGAAACGTTAACGTTTCTCTTAATCAATATCAGCATCCGTTCTTCCTTTTTCACTCTTCATAGGTGGGCAATGCATCCAAGACCATTTCTGACGAAAATCCTTTAAAGAAAATAAATCAAAATAATGTTACGAAACATAGAGCGGGATGATTACACAAGGCAGGTAGAAACGTTAACGTTTCTCTTAATCAATATCAGCATCCGTTCTTCCTTTTTCACTCTTCATAGGTGGGCAATGCATCCAAGACCTTGTAGTGGTGAAGAGTGGTAAGTGGTAAGCAATCACCGCTGCCTATTGACATCTACGATTTTTTTATGACACGAAGAGGACAAACTAGCTAGCAAGTCACCTGATGGTAAGCAATCACCGCTGCCCATAGACATGCACAACTTTTTTTTTGACACGAGGAGGACAAACAAGCACCTTATGGTAAGCAATCACCGACTACAATGAAAAAGGAAGGACCGGGGAAGGAAAGTTAATAAGGGAGTAGGAAACAGGAGGTGTATCAGGCTTCCGGCTCTCTCACTCATCCTACGAAATACGGGGGACATACGAGGTACTGCCCCGGTCAAGCCTGCCCATTTACGAGCTACTACTAGTTCATAGTAGTGGCTACGCTCTACCACTCTTCACCACTACAAGGTCTTGGATGCATTGCCCACCTATGAAGAGTGAAAAAGTAAGAACGGACTGATAATGATGAACCGTAACCATCCCGCTCTATGTTTCGTAATACTTTTTTGATTTATTTTCATTAAGTATTTTTGTCAGAAATGGTCAATGTCATGTAGAAAGTACGAGATAGACTACTTAGAAAAAAATAAACTATACAAATGACATACCATTCGAAAGGACATGAACTA
Organism: Endotricha flammealis; assembly: GCA_905163395.2. NCBI lineage: Eukaryota > Metazoa > Arthropoda > Insecta > Lepidoptera > Pyralidae > Endotricha > Endotricha flammealis. The sequence continues at coordinate 2,119,303 of LR990881.1, read as the reverse complement.
GAGCTGTTTTCCTATAATTAGAACTGCTGTACCACTTTTCGTTTTTTTTTTACTGCAGTCCAAAGTTGAACGCTCGGCATGGACTTCTCGCCTTTTTGATGTTTGAGGGCTCATAATTTTTTTCCTGGTAACTCTAACCAACAAATATCAATTTAAAAGTAAGCTACATTCAGTTAAGATAAGAATAAAAAAATAAGCTAGACGATTAATTCAATAAAAAAAAAGTTATAGTACTTCAAATTCACGAAGGAAGAAAGTTTGGTGAAAATTAAAAAAAAAATCATTAAAAAAAAACTATGGGCCCTAGGTCAAATTTTTTTCGCTCAGCATGTAGCAGACCATCTCACCTTTCTGCCATTATCCCATGTTCAATCATCTACCAAACACCCTGTATATTTATTTGTTATAAAATATTATATCGTTGAGTTAGTATCCCATAACACAAGTTTCGAAGTTACTTTGGGGCTAGCTCAATCTGTATGAATTGTCCCTATATTATTTATTTATAAAAAAAATTTAGAAGATATTTTTGTCAGAAGACAAAAGAAAAGTTAAGCCGAAGTAGGACGAAGAGTAAACTTTCAGTCCATACTCTCGATGTCGCTCAATACCTACTAGCGGGGGCTAAAATTGTAGGATGCAAAAGCCATAACTAAAAAAAAACAAAGTACCTTTTAAACTACAGACCATTCACAGTTATTTTATCTCTGACAGATGAAAAAAAACAAACAAAATCAGTGTTACAGAAATATTTCCGTAGCAGAAATCATGTGTGAGCCGACATAGCCGAGCCGAGCAAGCTGCTCTGCTCGAGCAGTTAACCATTGATTAACAAACACGGGCCGCTCTTATTTTGAGTGTTATATTACCTGTTTTTACATCTGTCAGAGGTAAAATAACTGTGAATGGTCTATACTGGCAATGCTAATTATCTTAGAGAAAGGATGAATATTAAAGTTGTCTTGTCATTAGGTATTTGTCAATTTATTGTCAGGATTTTGGCGCCAACTACAATAGCGTCCACTTGGGCTCGTGATTAGAAATTTAATTTCTGTGTGTTTCTGCGTTTGATTCATAGTATTGATAGTGTAATGTGAAGCAAACATTGGTTATAGTATAGTAGTACATATTGATTGAAGTTTGTGATCAGGAACCTATTAAAAGTGCATTATCGTGATGACTTCAAAATCCGTATTTTCTGAAGAAATTTTGCTATCATCTTTCTTCGGGGCGTCTTGACTCAGAGACTGTATACTGAGTCAAGAATGTCAAGATAGCATAATAAACTCGCTGCTTTGAATTACTTATAAATTTACTTATGACTTGGCTGTATGGGCTCAAAGCCCTTTGCCTGCCCTAGAGCGAAAAAAAAAAAAAAAAATGACAATTGTCATGTCAGTAGTTAGTCAAATTGAATTTCAATAGATTTCAAAGTGTACAAAATATTTTTCTGTTTTTTATTATTATTATTATTTCAATCATAAATACAAATTAGAGAACGTATTGTAAACGATCATTTGTTTATTGAGGATGAAGACAAATGATTTATGCCATTATTGTATGTCAGCATCTTGTTTTAAGGAAATATTTAATGAGTATTATCATTCTGGGAGTAAAGAAGTATATTCTGATGTGATTTCGGCCACTTTTAATATCACTGTAAGTATATTAAACTACCCTGACTTCGCACGGCACCGGCACAAAGATAAGCTTTCGGTCAGAGAGTCGCGTTAGGGGCATAGGGCCTTTTTGGTGTCTCTTGAAGTTGAAATTTCCATAAATCTATTCTAAATTTTTGGAGCAGCGCTCTTTTCCGTGCAGCAGCCTGCATTATCCTCTTGTGCCAGCTTCTTCACCTCTATATATTGCAAAAATAGGGAAACCAAGACGAGGTGACGTAGTTAGTGGGTTTGATTCTCGCTCAGGGCAAATATATTATGTGATTGCATTTTTTTTATGTCATACAGTAGACAAACAAGCAAGCGGGCCACCCGACGGAAAGTGGTCATCGCTGCCTATAGACATCAGTAACACAGGGGGTGCTACCAATGCGTTGTCCACCAAGGAGGTTGGAGGAAAGGAAGGAATAATTGAAGGGAAACAAGGGTTAGGGAAGGAGTTGGGCTTCCGGATCTCTCACTCACTGAACGAAACGCATTGCTGCTTCACGTCAATATTCTGTGAGAGGGTGGTACTTCCCCGGTCGAGCTAGCCCATTTCATAATAATTGCTCTACCACTCCAAAGCATTTGTGTTTGTTCAAGTCTAGGTGTTGCCTCGCTTGCTATGGGACGAAGTGGGGCTGTGTGAATTGTGTAGAATTAATTATTCAATTATTATTAATTTCCCCTTCGCTTTTATCAAGTATTACCTAATATTAACACTAAGCCATGGGCTCGAGACTCCCACTTAAAAATTTTCACATTACAAGTTAATAGAAACAATAGTTCCTTTTTTAACCCAGTTGTGAGGATGTGTAGCCAATACAATGAAATCTCCAGTAGACACTATAAATGTATTGACATTTTTGATAGGAACATCTCCAAATACAAGCGGGATATTCAACGGATTGCATTTGTAGCCCACAATGGTGTGGGCAACTAACTAGTTAACTTGTTTAAAATTTTGTTTTCCTTTCGATTTCTTTTGCTAGTAATTTATTAGTTTTATATTAGCATACTATTTATACATCTGCTTTGCTAATAAACTGATCATGTTGTGTACAAGGATGTAGTTTGGATCAAAACCGTGTATAAGTTTAACTCCGTATTTATTTCATTGACTGTATTCTGTTTTATATACCAACTAGCTGACCCGGCAAACTTTGTTCCGCCTTAGAGGCACTACCCTACCCTACCCCTACCCCTACCCTACCCTACCCTACCCCACCCCTACCCTACCCTACCCTACCCTACCCCTACCCCTACCCTACCCCACCCCTACCCTACCCTACCCTACCCCTAATCGAGTTTTCATTGCTTTTAAGATGTATTCTGCTATTCGGGACGGAAACAAATCCAACAAATCAAAAACCATGGCAATCGGTCCAGCCGTTCTCGAGTTATAAGTGTTGTAACAAACATGACTTTCTTTTATATATAGATAAATAAAATAAAATTTCTATGCCGTAATGTTACCAAAATAAAGGCTATTTGATTTATTTATTTTATTATTAATTTCAGACAATAAATGGAAATTACAAAAGATTGATATGTGAACGCTGCATCACAAGCTTGAGAGCCGCGGCAGAGTTCAAGAAGCAAGTGCTGGCCGCTGAAGACAGGCTGAAACTGCTGACATTGGCAAATGATGAAGGTATGTTAACATTTTATTTATTTATTGAACTTTATTGACCACAATACATAAGTACTGCTGACAATAGGTGGACTTAATGCTATATTGCATTCTCTACCAGTCAACTATTGGAAAGAGAAATTCGCGAAAACGCGATTCGGTGCGGGGCGGAGAGTGGCCATTCTACCGAGCGTTATTACTTATTCTATGGTAAAAGTAAGCAACAATAAGTATATAAGTGAAATTTATGATTGTATGTGTGTGTGTCTGATTTGTTGGTTATTCAGATTTATCATTTTTACTATTTGATTCCTAAATTTTCGAAGAGGTCTAGAAAATATTTGTAAAATATTTGTTAAAATTAACATTATTTACTTTCTTTTTCAATAATAAATAAAAAATATTTTATCTTTCACAGAGATGGGTATACAAGAGCCCAAGTTAGAGTTTGAGGAGTTTGAAGATGCCACGCCATATCCCGACGCGCTTGACGACTTCGACGACAAAGTTGTATGGAAGGACGAGGAGCACCCACTTGAGGAGAAAGGTGAGCTGACCCCACTTAATATAAATTCTGCACAATAGGTTTGTTTCCAAGGTGGTCAAAATAATTACATTACATTTAGTCCGTATTTTAGATTATAAAAAAATATTGGACACGTATTTTTTCGTTTTTCGATTAAACAAAAAATAACAAAGATACAAAGCATAAAAATTTAGGAGTGGGGGCCTTTGATGTCACACCGTGCGAAGAAATGTCACACGGCGTGACGTCACACGTAACTTTAATGGGCTATATCTTTGTAATTTTTGGTCTAATTTACAAATTAAAAAATGACTTGCCCTTATTTTTGAATAATCTAAAAGACGGACTAATTACATTTTTTACGGCAACTAGCCTAAATTCGAAATGTCATTGAATTAATAGTAATTCAATGACATTTCGAATACGCTGAATTTGGTAGTTTTATTGGAGCCAGCCCCTTTACTCTTGAAGGTATTTCCGCTCGATCGCCATTGGATTGTTACTTTCAGGTACTCTTCACAGCTAGACTAGCGCTAACTAAAGACTAAACTAAATGAAATCGGATTGTGTGCTAACCAAATAGTTAGTAAAGTATAAAATTTCAAGGGTACGAATTAGGATTTGCTGTTAATTTTGCATTTGAAATTATACAGAATTGAAATTAAAATCGCGATTGCTTTGCAGAGTAACCTAGCTGGTCTCAACGTGAGCTAGTAAATAAATAAAATTGTGAATATCTGCACTTCTCAAAGGTTGACTGTTAGATAGAAATAAATATATAGGGACGAATCACACAGATTGAGCTAGCCCCAAAGTAAGTTCGAAACTTGTGTTATGGGATACTAACTCAACGATACTATATTTTATAACAAATACATTTATAGATAAACATCCAAGACCCGAGGCCAATCAGAGAAAGTTCGTTTTCCATAATGACCCGACCGGGATTCGAACCCGGGACCACCCGGGTGGCGGGCGGGCGTGGTAACCATTACGCCACGGAGGTCGTCAAACTACTACATAATAACATTAAAATTTAACTAAAAACTTTTTTTATACCACAAAGGTGGCAAACAAGCATACGGCCGGGCTGATGGTAAGCCGTCACCGTAGCCTATAGACGCTTGCAATACTGGGGGTATCACTCACGCGTTGCCAACCCTCCCAACCCCCCCAAGTGGAGCCCTAGATACCTTAATGACCGTAGGAACACAACATGGCCGAGACCAATGCTATTTGGCTACGATCTTCTGTAAGGTTGAGGTCCTTCCCCAGACAGGGTGCTCGGATTTGAGCGGATTATCCGCCCTCCCCCGTGCCCTACCTCTCAACTTGACTAATTTACATACATTATATTTCACAGGTCATATCTTCGTGATAAAGTTGGAACCCAAAAAAGAAGTGTTGGAGCCTCCTGAGAGGGCTGAAGTCAAAGTGCCGACCAGAAAGGGGAGGTCTAACAAGAGGGTTGTTGCCAAAAATAAAACTAAAAGTAATTCTTCCTGTTGTGTCTACTAACATTATAATGACAGGCCCGGTGGTCGGGTGGCTAGCAATGGTCACTTTATCCCAAGGGCCGCGGGTTCGAATCCTGCGCAAGACAAACATTTGTGTGCATGAACATGTCTGTTTGCCTTGGTCTGGGTGTTTTCTATGTATAATAAGTATTTATTAACAAAAAAAAAGTATTTAAGTTTATTTATCAGCAATCTAGTACCCATAGTACAAGCTTAGTCGCTTAGTTTGGGACTAGATGGCGTTGTGTGATTCGTTACAAAAAAAAATGCCCCGTGGTGCGTTGGTAGTGTACCTACGGCAACAGAGGGCGCGGATTCGACTCCCGCTCGAGACAAACATTTGTGATGACAAATTTCAGAGTGACGGCGGCGAGAACAGCAGACCGCTGTGAAACGAATTTGACGACTTCCGTGGCGTAATGGTTACCACGCCGGCACGCCACCCAGGAGATCCCGGGTTCGAATCCCGGTCGGGTCACGAAAAACTTTCTCTGATCGGCCTCGGGTCTTGGATGTTTATCTTATAAGTATGCCACTAATATTATAAAGGCGAAAGTTATGTTTGTTACTTCTTCACGCTCAAATGGCCGGGCCAATATTTATGATATTTGGTATGTAGGTAGCTGATACCTTGGATTAACACATAGGGTACTTTTTATCCCGAATAGTGCGCGATTCCCGTAGGATTTCATCAAAAGTCTGATATAGATGGCGCTGTTTTGCATAAAATCAAACGCGGGTAGCACCGCGGGCAGCAACTAGTTTGTTATAAAATATAGTATCGTTGAGTTAGTCCCATAACACAAGTCTCGAACTTACTTTGGGGCTAGCTCAATCTGTGTGATTTGTTCCTATATTTTTTTATATATACCACAAAGGTGGCAAACAAGCTTACGGTCCGCCTGATGGTGAGCGGTCACCGCAGCCTATGGACGCTTTATTTGCGCTTGACCTGCGGACCGTTGTGAAAAGAGTTTTCGTTGCAAATCGACGCGCGTTTCACGAACTTGACTATGAAACGCGGCTACTATCTAGTACTAAACACGCGCCTGGACTAATGAAACCTTTTATATACCGCTAAGGTGGCAAATACTCGACGACCTCCGTGGCGTAATGGTTACCACGCCAGACCGCCACCCAGGAGGTCCCGGGTTCGATCCCCGGTCGGGTCATGATGAAAAACGAACTTTTTCTGATTGGCCACGGGTCTTGGATGTTTATCTATATATGTATTTGTTATAAAATATAATATCGTTGAGTTAGTATCCCATAACACAAGTTGCGAACTTACTTTGGGGCTAGCTCAATCTGTATGATTGTCCCAATAAAAAAAAATAAAAAAAATACGGCCCGCCTGATGGTAAGCAGTGACCGTCGCCTATGGACGCTTGCAATACCGGGGGTATCACTCACGCGTTGCCGACCCTCCTAACCCCAAGTGGAGCTCTGGAGACCTTACTCATCGTAGGGACACAGCATGGCAGAGACCAATGCTATTTGGCTACGATGTAACCTACCTAATGTAAACATTTTTCCGTCGGATCTGTATTGTGACTATTTACGCATAGTCATCATGATCATATCAACCCATAATCATCCCACTGCTGGGATACGGGTCTCCCTTCAATCAAAGGGGACTAGAGCGTACTCTGCCACGATGCTCCAATGCGGATTGGCAGAGGCCGATATTTTCAAGCCGCCAGAAGGCCACCGACTTGACTTCTTGACTATCAACTATCGACAACAGCCGTGACCGACGGCTTAATGTGCCCTCCGAAGCACGGAGAAGCTCGAGATAACGAAACCCATCCAAACACTGGCTAGGATCGACGTCGCTTAACGTGCGTGTTCATAGAGTGCGACACACAGCGACGCCATCGAGCTCCTCGCACAGTGGCGCCCTCAAATCCATGAGTAGTCTTTTTCCGTACATAATTTTATTTAATGTTAACAATCTCTTTACAGCTAAAAAGAGAAAAAAGGACAGCATGAAGAAAGAGACCATATCGCAATTGCAAATCGACATGAGGGAGAACTCATATAAATTGGTGCACAACTCAAACATGTGCCTATTCAAGTCGCTGAAGACAAGATTCGCCTGCTTCCACTGTGGGGAAGCATACTTCAAGATAACAGAACTAAGGGAACATACAAAAATACATTCGAACCCCAAACAATTAGCGCTCAGATTCAAATCACTGCGCGGCCTGTCATATAGAACAGTTGACGTATCAAATTTGACATGTAGACTATGTTCGGAAATGTGCACAGACATAAAAGAACTACAAACTCATTTGGCAATACACGACATTAAATTCGCTGACACTGGCCACTTTTTAATACCGTATAAATTAGAGGAGAATTTCAAATGTGTCATCTGTCATTTGGAATTCGAAACGTTTACGCGCCTTTCCATACACATGAACTGTCATTACACAAACAATGTTTGCGAGATCTGTGGCGTTTCCTTTATCAATCGAGTTAGTTTGAGGTTACATGTCAGCTCTATACATAGAGAGAAAAAATGCAGTCTATGCCCAGCTGTGTTTACTACGTCATACAACAAAAGCAGGCATATGGTAAAAGTTCACAACACAGGAGTGTCTAAACGTTATTGTCTATTGTGTAATAAAACTTTTCGGTATACGTACCAACTGGCCAAACATAAAATAGAAGAGCACGGGGCCAAAAAGCAGGTATCCACGTGCAGTGAATGTGGGAAGAGTTTTTTTAATAGTAATAATTTGAAAGTTCATATTAGATCTGTGCATATTAGAGAGAGGAATTATCAATGTAGCGTTTGTGGGTTGGGTTTCTTCACGACTTGTGATCAGAGAAGACACGAGAGGACGCATCAGGATGTGCGGTCGTTTTCATGCAGCTTCTGCGATGGTAGGTTGAAGAGTAAGGACTCTTTGAGGCGTCACTTGAAGAGGCAGCATACTAATTTATCGTAAATAATAAAATGGATATTATAACTGTTGTTTCTTATTTCTATCCGCTTTTAGATGGCGCTCCTTCACACATGGCGTACGTGTTCGATGAATGTATACGCAGTGCTCACGCCGTGATGACGCGACGCACGCCTAGCGTTGTCTATGCATACACGCACATTGTTTATATATAGTATGCAATGCATACAGTAAATGAATGAATAAAAATATATACCTATTTGAAATTGCGTATTTTAAAGACGTCGACAGAACGCTATCATGGCGACTGTACCGCTACGCCCCTCGCAGAGATATCGGCGTAAAGCAGCAATGCGTTTCGTTGTCAGAAATCCTGAAGCCCAATTCCTATTTCCTTATCCCTTCTCTATCTATACACATTTTTATTCAATAAAACTATATTTTATTCAAAATTTTAATTGTTTATTTTTTGACCAAAGAAACTTTAGCACTGACTATGCTAATTTTCTTTTTTGCAATGAGAAGGGTCTTCCTTGACAGGGTTACCTCGCTTCATAAATAGTTCGAAAGGTATCGGCATTTGGCCACAGTGGTCCACTCCGGGACCCGGTTTTAAGGTCCTGATGAAAGTAGGACGATTGCGAATAGACAAGGCCGGTAGGTATCTTATCGCGTGATTGTAGAAGTGCAAATCTCTGGAATATAAAACAAAATGTGATAAATAGAAGAGTGACTAGTTCGAAAATTATCCAAATTAATATGTGTAAGTATATATTTATATTTTAATAGACGGAAAATGTTTGAATTTAATAGTCACCGACACTACAGGACCGATTTGAAAAAATATTTCAGTTTGGAACAAAATTTTAAGAAAATTCAAGCTGTTTTTGTGTGAAAGACATCGAGTAAGAGGATATTTTTCTAACAAACAACCATTCATACATTAAACTTTTGCATTATAAAGGACCTTAAATTGCTAACGCCATCTATTGTTGATAAAAACGAGTTAAAATTAGTTAAAAATACAAAACTATTAATGGAATATAGAACTGCAAATATTAGCAGCGGCACCTATCGTCGAGTAGCCGAACTATACTGGTGCAAATTATAAGCGTAAATGAAATGACGCCATCTATTATCGAGTAACCAAAAGCAATGTAACAGCGCCATCTATTGTCCAATAGCTAAAGTATTTGTTTCTTATTAAAAACAATAGATGGCGTTGCAAAAACAAAGCGCCTATTTGGAGGAATATTTTGCAAAACAAAGGTAATATAAAATAATTTGTTGTTTTCTACTATGTATTCCTTTGAAGAAGGGCAAAGCCTTAAAAAATATTTCACCAATGGTGCACCGACACTTTATACAATTCTATACGGTCATTATACTCAACTTTGCGAGAGTGTTAGCTTTACGTACGTAACATTCGGAAACTGAAATGGTGCAACGACTCTATCCTCAAGGTGGCTCTTGTACTGCTTCCAGCGACAGCTGAGCAGCTCATTATCATCTAACGAGTAGTGGCGTATAAATACTTTTTCGTAGATGCCCTTCTCGAAGCTCGGCAAGGTGCGGCTCTCAGCGCCAATTTGTTTCACAATTTCTGCATTAAAATATGAAACATAGTTTAAATGAAATAAAAAACATCAAACGCTAAAAAAAGCTACTGCCACGAACTTATCAGTGCCGAAGGCGCGCTAGGATTTAATGAAGAAATCACACAACGCCATCTAGTCCCAAACTAAGCGACTAAGCTTGTATTATGGGTACTAGATTTCTGATAAATATACTTAAATACTTTTTTTTTGTAAATATATACTTATTATACATAGAAAACACCCAGACCAAGGCAAACAGACATGTTCATGCACACAAATGTTTTCCTTGCGCAGGATTCGAACCCGCGGTCATTGGGATAGTGACCATTGCTAGCCACTCGACCACCGGGCCTGTGAGGATTGAAGCTAAATTGACAAGGTATTCAAGGCTTTAATCATTAGTTCTAGTTGTGTTGTGGCCACCGGCACAGATACTGAGTAATTAATAACTATGTTTTAAAAGTTTGTGGCACTGTAAATATCAAACCGACTTACCTTCATCGATATGAAAATCTGGTGTAGCTCTTTTTATATGTTCACACACTTTATACCATTGCGCTCTGTCAGACATTTTATTTTGTTTTTAGGTAATTATTTTAAAATATTTTTATGTTTTCGAAAATTGACGTGACAATAAGTCAGAAGTATTTATAACGTCATGCATTCGTTGAATTCCTTTATGTTAAAAGAAGGGAAGATGATCGAATGAAAACAATAAATATTAATTTCCTTCGATCATACATAATCTTTTCCTAAAATAGATTAGTAAGTATAAAATAATAAATCAAAATTTATTATTTTCCTTGGATCATATTCTCTTCCTTTTAACATACAGGAATTCTTATTTTTCTCTTTGCAGCAATTCCTGAAAAATCTCCGCTTATTTTTCTTTTTGCTCAGAACAATGAGCATGGATGGAAGTAAATAAGTAGGTTTTCTATATGTCTTATTTTTCTCTCTGAAGTAGGTACTCGCTAGTACCTAATACTTTCATGACAATGAGTGAAAAATACCTGACGTCGTTTTACTTCTTCTGACTAACGTCACGACGTTTTCCAAAAATAACAGATATTTGATTTTTATAAAAAAGTCATGTTTTATTTCGTTAATGGTAGAAATAATGTACAAGGGGAGTTACAAGATTTTTACGGGGTTCGCAACGCGCGAGTGATACTCCCGGTGTTACAAGCGTCCATACGCTACGGTGACCGCCTACCATCGGCGGGCCGTAAGCTATTTTGCCACCTAGTGGTATAAAAAAACAAACGAAGAGTTGCCACGAAAAAGAAGAAGAAGTAAATTTCGATGTGCTGTCACGTCAGACGTCACGTCAATTCAATCAATCATCCATCAGTTTCATGGAATGTGATGTGATTATTTTTTTATCAAAATAATGTCTTTTATTAATATTATATAGAAAATAAACATTAATTAACAAAATGGACGCTGAAATTATGGTGGAGACGTTGCCATTGCTTGGTATGTGCAACTTGTGTCTGAACGAAGGCATTGTGAAGAGTATGTTAATAAGTCATACGAGAAACGGATGCAGTGAATCTTACACTGAAATGTTATTGAAGTGTTTTTCAATAGATGTAAGTATTAACAGAACTGTACTAACGTTTGTGGTTTCCCCTAAGGCGACTCTCTGGCGTCTTATGCTTGTAGGTCAATTATCTGGTTGTGCCATAGTTGTGCCAACAGGAATTTTTAATACTTTTGTGTTCAGTTGTGCCAAAATTTGTTGTGTATAGCAGTTGGTCCAACAGGAAACGATGGTATATAACATATAGGGAATTATAAAAAATTACAATTCTCGGTCAGTGAGCCTTAAGGGTTCTCGTTTGGCTCGGCCAGGGCTGTAGGTACCACCCTCTCACAGAATATCGATGTGAATTAGCTGTGATATGCCACTGTTTCGTACGATGAGTGTAAGCCTAGCTCCTGTCCCATCCTGCCTTTTATTCTTAGGTGGGCAACACATCCAAGATCTTGTAATCGTGGTTTTCTATCAGGTGAACCGCTAAATATTGCTAGATATTGCCACAATAACTAAAAGAAAAAAAAGAAATGTTCACTAGTGTTATATCAAGTTGTTTATTTTTAAGTTAATGTTAAAGAGGTATGGAAGAGCTGGCTTCTCTAACACAGGTATTTATATACTTAAAAGAGAATCCCAATCAAAAGTGAATTAATGTAAACATAAGTTTATGAATAAAGATTATTATTATTATTATATTTTAAGTGTACAAATATCATTTATTGTTAAATTTTGTAGTCAGAGAATAAAGGCTTTTATTATTATTATTATACATATAATTAATTTAATTTCAGATTTTACAGATACCCTTAGGCGATATAAAGAAGCTCATTTGCGACTTGTGCATCGGGCAGCTGTCAGATGCGTTGCAGTTCCGCAAACAGGTAGAGGCCTCACTGCGTAGCCTCGAGTCTATAGGGAAGGAACAGAGTAAGTAAATCATCATATTAAAATTCAATACTTACTGACTACGTTGTCACGAGAACCCAAAGTGTGATTTGGCCTCCGATAATAAGATTCACTGTGGTCTGTCCTGCGCCACCTCCCGCCACTCTTCCACTAACTCGTCCACGTGGGAAGAATGGGAAATGATCGGGCGCTGAAACAAGCATATTTAGGATGGCCTTCAGTAATAAATTATTAATGTAATTAATCCACTCTATAAACTACTACCGTTTCGGAAAGGAGAATTATAAAGTTGCCAAATTGCTCTCTCAGTAGTTGCTTGAGAAGTGAGACCTTTTAATACTTCCTACTCCGTCTAGTGAGTTCCAAAACAGCTGTAGTTTCTCATCCGGGACGTCGATGAGCTTCATCGCTTATTGTCAATCTGAGGTTGCCATTGTTGATCCTGGAATTCCTGGATCTACAGGAGATACAACGGTGCCAATGTGTGTCCGAATAGTTGTCCCATTCTAGTTCTTTAAAAAAAAAAAGTTTTCTTCTTCGTCGATTCCTTATGACTTAGGGTTATGACTATCATGCACCGACTGCTGGACCAATTTCCTCCAGGCTTCCCTGCATTGAGCCTGCTGAATAGCCCCTGGAATGCTAGACCATCCGGGCTAACATGACAAACGCGACAAAATTTCCTCGCTCCGCTCTGCCAATAGCGTATCTCGGTTATGTCTACAGTATACAAAACAGGCATTGCTATTGGCGAAGAAGCTTTGTCGCGTGCGAGAAACTATCTCGAGTGTAAGCATGTTAGACTGGCAGAATGTTAATTATAATAGTAATTGTTGACAGAACTGGATAAAGATGATTTGGTCACCGTCAAAGTGGAGCACACGGTGGATGTCGAGGATAATTCGTTTGACACTGATTTCGGTGAGGAGGACGACAATATGGGTGAGTTTGGAAACAAGACAGCTCGGTGGCGTGTAGTGATCGTACGGTGCCAGACGTAGCGGATTCGACTACCGATCCGTAAACATTTAAATGTGAGTTATGGCGCCATCTGTTGGCCGATGTGAAAGATTTGGCGATTGCACCGCCATCTACAGTAGAAAATATGCTTTTTTTCGGTTTCCCATTGGAATGAGATAATTTCTCAGGATAAAAATGTTCTCTATACCCCTGACAATATGTGCAGAAATTTTCTTAATGACAACTGTTTAGTCGTGAAGGAATAAACAAAATATTCTCACTTTTCTACTATATTTTGACGACCTCCGTGGCATATGGACCCAGGACCCCAGGAGGTCCCGGGTTCGAATCCCGGTCGGTTCACGATGAAAAACGAACTTTCTCTGATTGGCCTCAGGTCTTGGATGTTATTTTAAATATGTATTTGTTATAAAATTTGGTATCGTTGAGTTAGTATCCCATAACACAAGTTTCGAACTTACTTTGGGGCTAGCTCAATCTGTGTGATTTGTTCCTATATATTTATTTATTGTGCTTTCAGCATTAGTGGAGTTAAAAGTGAAGTTAGAGCCGCAGGAGAATACGAAGAAGAGGAGATTAAAAAGGAAATTGATAAAATTCACGAAGAGTAACAGAGAGACGGATGCAATGCTCAAATCAGGTATACATAAGAGAGGTAGGGCGCAACAGATAACCTGCTCAAATCGGAGCGGCCCGTCTGGGGAAGGACCTCCATCTTACAGAAGATCGTAGCCAAATAGCATTGGTCTCGGCCATGTTGTGTCCCTACGCTGAGTAAAGACTCCAGAGCTCCACTTGGTGGGGGTTGTAAGGGTCGGCAACGCGTGAGTGATACCCCCGGTATTGCAAGCGTCTATAGGCTACGGTGATCCTTACCATCAGGCGGGCCGTATGCTGGTTTGCCAACTTTTTGGTTAAAAAAAAGAACTTTTTTTTTCATTAATTTATGACAGGTGGTGCGTTGGTAGTGGACCTCACCACCAGAGGTAGCTGGTTCGATTCCCGCTCGGGGCAAACATTTATGCGGTGGTTAGGCTCTGTACCCCTAAAAATATGTATACAAATTTTCATAATGATCGGCTGCTTAGTCAAGCCGTGAAGGAATAACAAACAAACAAACTCACTTTCTCATTTATAATATTAGTATGATCATCATCATCATATCAACCCATAATCATCCTACTGCTGGGATACGGGTCTCCCTTCAATCGAAGGTGGTTAGAGCGTACTCCACGCTGCTCCAATGCTGATTGGCATGTGTTTTCACACCACCACCTTAACGAGACTGTCATCCATCTACAACAGCCGGGACCGACGGCTTAACGTGCCCTCCGAAGCACGGATAAGCTCGAGATAACGAAACCCATCCAAACGCTGGCTAGGGTCGACGTCGCTTAACTTGCGTGTTCATAGAGTGCGACACACAGCGACAGTATCGAACTCCTTTTATTTCAATAGATTTACAATAATATATATCTATGTTCTGGTACCCATGACACAAGCGGGATATGCCTAGCTTACTTTGGGGACCAGCCCCATTACTCTTAAAGATAATTCCGCTCGATCGCCATTGGATTGTTACTTTTAGGTAGTCTTTACAGCTAGACTAGCGCTAACTAAATACTAAACTAAATGAAATCGGATTGTGTGCCAAATAGTTAGTAAAGCATAAAATTTCAATTAGGATTTGCTGTTAATTTTGCATTTGAAATTATATAAAATTGAAATTAAAATCGCGATTGCTATGCAGAGTAACCTAGCAAGTGGCGCTGTGTAGAATTTACTTATTTTATGTATAACTAGCTTTTTACCCGCGACTTACTTCGTCCGCGTGAAGTTCCGGACCCGTTCCCGTGGGATCCACATTGAATTTCGGGATAAGCTATAGCCTATGTCACTCCTTGATAATGTAGTTTTCTACTGGTGAAAGAATTTTTGAAATCGGTCCAATAGTTTCGGAGCCTATTCAATGCAAACAAACAAACAATCAAATCTTTCCTCTTTATAATATTAGTATAGATAATAAATAAATATACTAAATGTAAAATGATAAATGTACTAGCTGTTACCCGCGGCTCCGCCCGCGTGGTCATGGGAGAAATGACAATAATTTTTCCCATGGGAATCTCTTTATCCCGTGGGGGAAAAAGTAGTCTATGTCACTCTCCAGACTTTAATTTATCCCCAATAAAAAATTCACATCAATCCGTTTATTAATTTCCACATGAACAAACAAACAAACACTTTCACATTTATAATTAGTATGGATTTAATACTTTTATTTCAGGATAGTTCCCATTCAATTTTTTTTTGACGAATCACACAACGCCATCTAGTCCCAAACTAAGCAACTAAGCTTGTACTATGGGTACTAGATTGCTGATTAATATACTTAAATACTTTTTTTTGTAAATAAATACTTATTATACATAGAAAACACCCAGACCAAGGCAAACAGACAGTCATGCACACAAATGTTTGCCTTGCGCAGGATTCGAACCCGCGGCCCTCGGGATAAAGTGACCATTCCTAGCCACTCGACCACCGGGCCTGTCACTCTCCAGACGATAATCTATCCCCAATAAAAAAATCATATCAATCCGTTCATTAATTTCCACGTGAAGGGAGAACAAACAAAAAAAACAAACAAACAGACTTACATTTATAATATTAGTATGGTTTTATTTCATTTATTTCAGGATTGTTCCCATTCAAAATGAAGAGGAATGGCATGTTCTCATGTGCAATATGTCCGGAGATGTCGAACAGTTTGGACGACATCAAAACGCACATTAAGGACCATAACAAGACGAACATACGATTGGCATTCAAGAAAATGTTGTTCTCAAATTCTCAATGGTTCCACAAATATGCAAACAAGTTGAGATGTAAGATATGCATAACGGATATATGCAATTACGACGATCTAAAACTGCATATAGAACATTGCAATCGTTTGAAATATGGCAAGCGATGGACAAAGTTACCGTTCAAGTTGGAGAAAGATCAGCTGGACTGTCCAGTATGCAAGAAGGCTTTTATAAATTTCGTTACCTTAAATACGCATATGAATGTGCATTTTCCCAATTATATATGCGAGAGTTGTGGTAAAGCTTTTGCTTCGAAAGCTAGGTTAAGAGGGCACATGCGGACGCACGAGGTTGGCAGCTTTCCGTGTAGACATTGTGATGCTGTATTTGATAGGGTCACGAAGCGGGAGAACCATGTGTCGAAGGAGCACAAGGCGGGTGTTAGGTAAAAACTTATTTTTTTTATTTTTATTTACTGATTAGATGACCCGGCGAACTTTGTTCCGCCTTAGAAGCCTACCCTACCCTACCCTACCCTACCCTACCCTACTCACCCTTTAAACCTTCCCTGGACTTCCACGAATATTTCAAGACAGCCGTTCTCGAGTTTTAGCGAGGCTAACGGACAGCAATTCATTTTTATATATATGTTACGCTCAGTGAGCGGAAAAATAGCCCACAACGCGTTGATTGACCGGGATTCGAACCCGGGACCTCCTGGGTGGCGGGCCGGCGTGGTAACCATTGCGCCACGGAGGTCGTCAAAACAAATACGTAACAAAATCAGACACTGCTGCGCGTATACCATTCGCCATTACACAAGTTACAACCTATTAATAAACAAAGATTAGCCAAGGTTTAACTAAAACTTGTTTTGTCACTTTCCAACTACATATATTTTTTTATACTACTAAGGTGGCAAACAAGAATACGGCCCGCCTGATGTAAAGCATCACCGTAGCCTATAGACGCTTGCAATACCGGGGGTATCACTCACGCGTTGCCATCCCAACCCCCCAAGTGGAGCTCTGGAGACCTTACTCACCGTAGGAACACAACATGGCCGAGAACAATGCTATTTGGCTATGGTCTACTGTAAGGTGGAGGTCCTTCCCCAGACGGGCTGCTCCGATTTGAACGGATTATCCGCTGTGCCCTACCTCTCTTGATAATTTTCCTTATGAATGACAGTGAGTCAAACAGAACCGGTTTAAGTTAAACCTTGGCTAATCTTTGTTTATTAAGAAGAGGGAGGTTTAGATAAGCAAGCTATAGAGCGCGCATGAGCAAGTATGAACGGTAAGCACGAGTATGAACAAACAGACGAACTCAAAACAGCAACAACGAAGCCAGCAACGAACGAAGCTGTTAGTCACGCACGCTGATTGTTTCTCTCGATGTTATTTATTCGGATTTTAAAGGAATCATGGCGAAATGTGCAGTGCGGAGCTGTGAAAACGACGAAATGGAAGCAAACTAAAAATTAGCACTATAGAACATTGCTTACGCTTTGCACAATGGTCGAAGAGCGATGCGCGCGCTCTACAGCTTGCTTATCTATACTCAGATTCAAACACGAACTTTGAATTTTGCGAAAGTCGCATACCACAGTTAGAGGCCCGTGGTGCTGCCAGCCTCGGCGCTACAAGTAATTAATTCTAACTTATTTTTTATTAGGTATTCGTGTAAGAAATGTAATATATCGTTGACCTCATTCTACGCTAGACAGAAACATCTGGCCGAAGCCCACAACGAAGAGTTGAAGAGGTATAAGTGTAAGGCGTGCCCACAGAGCTATATTACACCAGGTGAGCTCTTATTTTGTATTTTTTTTCGTTGAATCAAAAATTTAAGGGATCTTTTTAAGTGACGTAGGGCACAGCGGATAATGCGCTCAAATCGGAGCAGCCCATAGATTTGTTATATACTTACTATAGATTAGCAATGCAAAAGAGATAGATCATAACATACGCGTTTGTTAGAGCGAGATAGATAGGCGAGACCATTCTTCCTATACACGCTATCGGCCTGTATCGGCCTGACGTCAGTTGTGTTAAAAAGAAATCTTACTTATTTTTACAAAATTTTGGTGTTAATTAAACGTGATTAAATATGGTTACCTGTGCAGTGCCTGGATGTAACTCAAACAAAAAGGAAAATCCACAAAATTATATATCTTGCTTGCACACATGTACATTACACGCACACTAGTGTATTTTGTTTTTGGTCTCGCTTCAATCAAACCATTGCCGATATATACGCTAGTATGTATATACTAAATCTATGGAGCAGCCCGTCTGGGGAAGGACCAATTTTATACTGTGTAATGTAATGTAATCATTGACGAGACAAAATGTCTGTGAGGACCTGCTCGCATATTTTGAATTACGAATTGAATTTTGTCCATGATACTATAATATATCTATACTAATATTATAAAGAAGTAAAGTTTGTGTGTTTGTATATTTGTTAAATTGTAAGGGGTAATCTCGGGATCTACTGAACCGATTTTAAAAATTCTTTCATCAATAGAAAGCCACATTATTGCTGAGTGTCATAGGTTATATAACAAACCAAAAAATAAAAAGGCTTATATGTGGTATAGTCGGTTTTGCAAAGTAAATCGGAGTAAAAACGGTCGAATGAAAGCGTTTCTTACGAACGCCTGTACTAAAAAAGGATTATTAACATTATGCCCAACGAAGTGGGCACGGGTCAGCTAGTTATATATAATACTAGCTGACCCGGCGAACTTCGTATCGCCTAAAGAACCTTCATGCTGAATTTCATTCGAATAACTTCAAAACGGCAAAGTTTCATACTAACTTTGCACCCCCGTTTAACGCCCTAGGGGATAATTTTTGAGAAAAATATTTTACTCGTGTTTCATGCCTTTCAATAAAGAACCTTAATGCTGAATTTCATTTAAATAACTTCAAAAACGACAAAGTTTCATACGAAATTTGCGCCCCCGTTTAACCCCCTAAGGGATGATTTTTGAGAAAAGTATTTTACTCGTGTTTCATGCCTTTTAATATAGAACCTTCATGCTGAATTTCATTCGAATAACTTCAAAAACGGCAATGTTTCATACTAACTTTGCACCCCCGTCTAACCCCCTAAGGGGTGATTTTTGTGAAAAATATTTTACCAGTGTTTCATGCCTTTCAATAAAGAACCTTCCTGCTGAATTTAATTCGAATAACTTTAAAAACGGCAAAGTTTCATACTAACTTTGCACCCCCGTTTAACCCCCTAAGGGATGATTTTTGAGAAAAATATTTTACTCGTGTTTCATGCCTTTCAATAAAGAACCTAAATGCTGTATTTCATTTGAATAACTTCAAAAACGGCAAAGTTTCATACTAACTTTGCACCCCCGTTTAACCCCCTAAGGGAAGATTTTTGAGAAAAATATTTTACTCGTGTTTCATGCCTTTCAATAAAGAACCTTCATGCTGAAATTCATTCGAATAACTTCAAAAACGGCAAAGTTTCATACTATCTTTGCACCCCCGTTCAACCCCCTAAGGGATGAATTTTGAAAAAAATATTTTCTCATGTTTCATGCTTTTCAGTAAAGAACCTTCATGCTGAAATTCATTCGAATAACTTCAAAAACGGCAAAGTTTCATACTAACTTTGCACCCCCGTTTTACCCCCTTAGGGGATGAATTTCCAAAAATCCTTTCTTAGTGAGCACCTACACCCCAAAAGGAACCCCCACGCAAAATTTGAGACTCCTGGTACTTGTAGTTTCGGAGATTTCGTGATGAATCAGTCAGTGATTTTCTCTTTTATATATATAGATTATAAAAAGGGAAGATTTGATTGTTTGTTTGTTTGCATTGAATAGGCTCCGAAACTACTGGACCGATTTCAAAAATTCTTTCACCAGTAGAAAGCTACATTATCAGGGAGTGACATAGGCTATAGCTTATACCGAAATTCAATGTGGTTCCCACGGGAACGGGTACGGAACTTCACCCGGACGAAGTCGCGGGCAAAAAAGCAACTAATGAATAAACTCAGAAAGTACTGGATCGATTACAAACATTCTTACACCGTTGGGTAGCTCCTTTATCCCCGAGTAACATAGGCTACATTATATATTTTTTAAATTAGCGATCCTCAGAAAAATCCATGAGACGGAGGGCGGTCCTCTAGTAAAAAAATATAATGTGCACTAAACCACAGAATTCATAATAGTACCAAATACTATAGACGAGTAATACCCATAGCTTCGGAAGAATTCGGGCAAGACGCGACACTAGCGCCTCTACGGCATGAGGGCGGCATGAGGTGAACGATTTCAAAACTTTTGTGCGTTTTGTATGGAAATGTTCACCTCGTGCCGCTAGGGGCGCTATTTCGGAGGTTGCCAAGTTATTGTATGAGAAACGTCAAGAGCTGTGGGTATTACTCGTCTATAGTATTTGATAGTACTAACGTACAGAATGGCCACTCCCCGCCCCGCACCAAAACGGGCGACCCCTCCCATCCCGCAGCATTCGTTCACAACGAGTGGGGTACTTGAAAGGCACGGTGGTCACGCGTTGCACGCACACACATGCGCGCAGTGTGTGCAGACGTTCTTCTGTTCATGTAATAGTGGTAGGTGATTATAATGAGACGTTCGTATGGAGTGTCCGGGGTGTGACGTAAACTCTAATAATAATAACAAATACGCAACTCTAATTTTGCATGTGTTCGCACACGCCGCTATCTACATACGACTAAATTCTGCTCGGGTCGCGCGCGACTCGTATCCGAAATGAGAAAGTGAGTTTGTTTGTTTGTTATTCCTTCACGGCTTGACTAAGCAGCCGATCATTATGAAAATTTTCATACATATTGTTAGGGGTACAGAGCCCAACATAGGCTACTTTTTATCCCGTGAAAGTATGTCGTTCCAATGGGAAAATAACTTCTACTATAGAGGGCGCTGTATCGGCCAACAGATGGCGCCACAAGTCGCGCTATGGGTTGTTTTGTTGTCAAACGACTATGTCATAAAATTAACGCGAGCGAAGCCGCGGGCAGAAGCTTATAGTACATATGATCTGATGTCTAAAATAATAATTTATTATTTGAATATTACAGGCCACCTATCAAGCCACGTGCGTAGAGATCACCTCAACGAGCGGAACCACAAATGCACAAAATGCGAATTGGCGTTTTACACGAAGAACGCATTGAAAATGCATATGATAAAACACGACGGGGAACGGATACATACTTGTCACATTTGCCAGAAGTCGTATCAAAGACAGAAAACACTGAGGGAACATATGAGAATACATAATAATGACAAGAGATTCGTTTGTCCCGTGTGTAGTAGGGCCTTCACCCAGAAATGTACTTTGAAGGGACACCTTAAAGTGCACGACAGGAAGATCGATGTGGACGATAGAATGCCGTTACATTCTATATAGTTGTGGTTAAAAATCTATATCTATATATATAAAAGGAGAAGCTGACTGACTGACTATCAACGCAGGGCCTAAACTATAAGTGTTAGAAACTTGAAATTTTGCACAGGGGTTCCTTTTATAACGTACGGGAGCACTAAGAAAGGATTTTTCAAAATTCCCACGGGAAAGCGAGATATACGCAAACGAAGTTGTGAGGGATTTAATGTAAAATTCAAAGTCCTGACTGACTGACTTAACTATATATCAACGCACAGCTCGAACCGCTGGGTCTAGAGATTCCAAATTTGGAATGTAGGTTCCTTACGACGTCTAGGGGTGTACTAAGAAAAGATTTTACAAAATTCCCACGGGAAACCGAGATATATGCAAACGAAGTTGCGAGGGTACATCAACGCACAGCCAAACCGCTGGGTATTGAGAATCCAAATGGCATGTAGGTTCCTTATAGGGACCGAACCGACCGGACCGAACCGGAATTTGTTTCTGAGTGCTTAGTACGAGTATCTTGGTCACATTGGAACGTGTAAACCGTGTAAACGTTTACAATCCGACCAAATTGAAAAATAGTTTCCATATTTATTTATTTATTTATTTTATTTATTTAACTTTAGGGTGGCCAACAGCGTTCGATGCATATTAAGTTGGAAATAATAAAAACAAATAGCCAATGATAGGCCTCCGCGGATATACATCATCTTAATTCTAAGCAAGAAAGGGTAGCCGTCAAATTGAGAGCACCTATTTCAACCACACCAAATGAGAACATAATGATAAAAGAAAGTAGACTTAATTGTGAAAGAAACTTTTAGTGAGCATCCTCCTCACCGACGCGACGGATGTACAGAAGAGATCTATATCGTGATGTTTAGAGCAGACGTTATAGATCTCGCTAGCGCGCCGCAAATAGGCATTCTGTTGGTAATTTAAGGATTATATTGTGAATTTACCAGACGCGTGTTACATATCCAAATTAGCCGGGTTAAGGTCGCTTTATACGTAACGTGTTTTTTCCCGGACGGGACGGGACGGGACGGGAAGTTAAATATAGTTTACAAAATGTATGTGAATATGCATATGTCGCGGATACACGGACGGGACGGGAACATGGCCGTGTCGAACAAAAAGTCCCGGTATTATCCCGTTGCGTATACAGCGACCTTTACTCACTTCGAAACGTGAGCAAGTAAGCCGCATAATTTTGATATGTAGCACGCGTCTTATAAATTCGCAACATGAGAGTTCTTTTCTATTTGGTCGGGTTGTTTATGTCGACATGACCTAACGTGAACAAAAAAACTCTTACTAAGGACTCAGTAACAAAGAAAGATGATATGATGATGATAAGAAAAATATGCTAATTGTTAGTAGGCCACGCGGGCGAAGCCGCGGGCAGAAGTGTACCATAAGAATGTTCTCCCAAAAGCGACTCCTATGACGCAACTCTACTTGTTACTTGTCTTGCGGGCCTTCTCTGGAATTGGGCAGCAAGTGGTGCCATTTCTGTTGTACATTTAACCAAATACTATAGACGAGTAATACGCACAGCTCTTGACGTTTCTCATACAATGACTTGGCAACCTCCGTTCACCTCATGCCGCTAGGGGCGCTATAACATTTTGCATACAAAAGTTTTGAAATCGTTCACCTCATGCCGCCCTCATGCCGTAGGGGCGCTAGTGTCGCGTCTTGCCCGAATTCTTCCGAAGCTGTGCGTATTAGTCTTCTATTGTATTTGATTTAACTGAACTAGAAGTGTTGCTATCCTTGTCACTAATTGTAATTTTAATAGAGGTAGGGCACAGCGGATAATCCGCTCCGCAACTTTCGCAGCCCGTCTGGGGAAGGACCTCCACCTTACATCGTATCGTAGCCAAATGGCATTGGTCTCGGCCATGTTGTGTTCCCACGGTGAGTAAGGTCTCCAGAGCTCCACTTGGGGGGGTTGGGAGGGTTGGCAACGCGCGAGTGATACCCCCGGTATTGCAAGCGTCTATAAGCTATGGTGATGGTTACCATCAGGCGGGCCGTATGCTTGTTCACCAACTTTGTTGTATAAAAAAAAGAAAGTTTAAACCAAGAAAGGACAACAACACCTTTACTCCTTAGGGCCCTCGCCCCTTTCGTTTGCTGTACAGTCATGAGCATGTCGACCTTTACATATCGGATATTGTACCATTCTTAAGTTCTATAACATAAGAGCCATAATTGTACTGCAAGATGTCCACGTGCATCTGACTGTACGAGGGACTAATAATAGTTATTTGTTATGCAAGGCTGCAAAGTTGTTTTTTGGCGCGAGTACTTATATTGAATCCTGAGCGTAGCGAGGGTTTCAAAGGTACGAGACGCAGAATAACTTTGCTGCCGAGCGAAACACACAACTTTTCACCTCACTACAGCGAGGAAAAAGCTAGGCGCAAGAAAAACGCAAATAATATATTAAATAAGTGTTTATTTTTTTTCATGCGGTGTCGTGCTGGCCAGTTCGATTATTCTAAAAATAATGTTGGCGCACTGGCATGAAATAAGTATTAATGCATTTTCAGAGGACTGGCGGTATAAAAAATTATAGAATAGAAAGGTTGGAATTTTAAAAATTCTTTCCAAGCTAGGGCACAAAATGCACTTTTGCCCTCAGATTTCGAATGACAAACAGATTCTTTCCGAGCTTGTGAGGTGAAAATGAAATTTGTTACACATAAACGTCCATGCATCTGTATAATTTTGTTATAAAATTACCGCCTTATGGTTGGTATACACTTTGATTAGTGATAAGTGCGAGTGGCTTGTTTAGTGTTACAAAAAACACGTTCGGACAGTTTCTGTTTAGTGTTAAGTGTATAGTGCTTAGCGAAGTACAGTATTTACAACGCGTTCAATTTTGTCACCCCTCACTTGCTCTAAACACGAACTAAACACGTCTGGACGTGACTGTTAAGTGTTTAGTTTATGTCAACACTAATCAAAGTATACAGGCAAAATGTCGTCAATTTTTTTTATGAACTAAACACCGCCTACTAAACAATATAGGACATCACTAATCACTTAACACAAATCACTCTACACACTTATCACTAAACACTTGGCACTTGACTAATTAAAGTGTATACCAACCATTAAAGGCACTACTCTACCCTACTCACCCTTTAAACCTTCCCTGGACTACCACGAATATTACAAAATTTAAATTCTAAAATTAGCCAAATCGGTTCAGCCGTTCTCGAGTTTTAGCGAGACCAACGAACAGCAATTCATTTTTATATATATATAGATAATTTGTATGGAAATGTGATTGTGGGGAGAATAGGTCTAATTTTTTTAAATTAATTCGTTATATTTACAAAATGTTACTTAATGATAGTGATAGAATTATTTTATGAAACTATGGAGCATCTAGAAAGTGTTAAGGTGGATCCTCGGCCAAAGAGTCGTCGGCAAAACCTTTAACATGGTCCTTCGAGCCGGATCACGTTAAAGGTCTCACCTTATTAAATATTAAAATCAAAAGCAGACATTTTCGCTTTGTAAAATAATGTAATTAAAAAAAAAAAGTGACATAAAAATGTAATTAAAAAAGTAATAAAAAAGAACGTATTGCCGGTCAGTACTTGGCAGCAGCGCCACGTGCGGCCTCTTTGGCCGGGGATCCATCTTAACAGAAAGCAACTCAGAAATGGAGAGAAATAAAAGGTCAGTTAGGGTAAGACTAACATACTGTATTCCAAAAAAGTTAAATGTCTTTATGCCGAAATTGTTTGCTCTTGAGTTAGATAGTGCTGTGGTCTAAGATATAAATGAAGTCATGTAATATTATCAAGTTTTTGCCATAAGTGCATTCAACATAGTTATATTACATAAAATATAAAACTGGTAGTTTTGCCCCTCCTTCAAAGTGCCGGGGTAAGACTACCAGTATCATTTTTGTGTTACAAATATTTCTTTTTAACTACCGGATTTTTCTATTTGAATTATTAAACACAGATATCAAAGTTAATTTTTAAAATATCGAAAACTAAATCGTAAGGACACTTGAATTTTTTTCGATCTTACGCCAAATTTAGTTGCGGTGTCCATATTTATGGCAGTAGCGACAGCTGTGTTTTAAATTGAGAACTTTACCATTTCCTCTATATTACCGAAATAGAAAAATTGAACAGGAGGCATGTAATTCTTGAGTTATCAGACACTGGTAGTCTTACCCCAACTGACCTAACACAAAATCTACAGTGCCTACACGAGGGCCCGTTCTCATAACAAAAATGGTTAAAATCTACTACAGATATTTCACGAAGCGCATTTGGCTATAAATGTGAGACTTGTACGTGCACATTATTGTAGTGTGCGTGACCGATTTTACGAGCGTTTCCGAGGTTACTCACACTAACACAATGTATATGTGAACGATACAACATTGACAGGCCCGTTGGTCGAGTGGCTAACAATGGCCACTTTGTCCCAAGGGCCGCGTGTTCGAATCCTGCGCAAGGCAAACAGATGTGTGCATGAACATGTCTGTTTGTCTTGGTCTGGTTGTTTTCTATGTATAATAAATATTTATTTGCAAAAAATAAAAGTATTTATGTATATGTATCAGCAATCTAGTATCCATAGTACAAGCTTTGCTTATTTTTGGAACTAGATGGCGTTGTGTGATTTGTCCAAGAATATTTTATTCATAACCAAACGCTCTTCGTGAAATAATATTTGTATCAAATCGCAATTTGTTAAAAGGCCTATTATTTATGTAGATATTTTTAATAAAACTATTAATGTTTAAGTTATGTTTTATATTACTATTTATGGCAACATCTCACTAATATTATAAAGGCGAAAGTTTGTATGTTTGTTACTACATCACGCCCAAATGACTGGGCCAATTTTTATGATATTTTGTACGTAGGTATCTAAAACCTTGGATTAACACATAGGGTACTTTTTATCCCGAAAAGTACGAGATTCCCATAGGATTTGGTCAAAAGTCTGATAGTCTATGGCACTGCTGTGCATAAAATCTATACTAATATTATAAAGCTGAAGAGTTTGTTTGAAGCGCTAATCTCGGGAACTACTGGTTGGAATTGAAAAAATCTTTTGGATAGGCCATTTGTCGAGGAAGGCTTTAAGCTATATAACATTACGCTGCGACCAATAGGAGCGAAGCATCAGTGAGAAATGTTGCAAAAACGGGGAAAATTATTCATATCGCGACTGTGTTTTTGAGATCGCGTGAATAAAACGCGGGTAACACAGCGGGCCGCAGCTAGTTGTATATATGAGGAAAAATGTTATAATGTATGTTGCCCGCATGGAATAAGACTGTAATTTCAAGGTAAATCCGAAGCAGTTACTGCTGTTTGTATATTCCATGCATAACGTTTATTGTATTTTCTTTGTTTTTAAAATATATAGGCCAGTCATATGTTACATTCGAAATTACAGTAATTGCATACATAACTTGCACTTTTGGTATGTTTGACATTTCAATTTTTCAACATTTCAGACATTTCCAATTTTTCAACATTTTGGGGAAAATAGTGAACATTAGGAACCCTGTATCATATGACCTATTAGACCTAGGCAATTGAATTAGGCCTCAAACTGTCAGGAATTTTGTACACTTTAAAAAAGTGATAGTGATCTTTGTCGTCAGAGCTGTCAAATGTCGGTTTTTTAGCACAAAACTAAAAAAAGAAAAAGAAAATTATGGTTTTTTAGCAACTACTCAGCGCGCGAAAATTTCAGACAGCCGCAAATCTGGATAAATACTATCTAAAGTGTTTTTTTCAGATAGCATGGTTTGAGTTATTCCATTTCACGCATGTTTATTCGAAACAAAAAACCGGGACGTACAAAAAGAAATAGAAAAAGAGTGAAGAATGAGCGACTACAAAAAAGTAGTAAATTCAAATTTGCATTATTATTTAAATAAATGATACATTTATTTTTAATTCCCTGTAAATTCCCTTCAAATCCCAAATGTCACCGTACCCATGCTATCTGAAAAACATTGTAGGTGGACCCAAACAACATACCAAATGTTTACCGCAATTATTGTAATTTCAGCGTTTTTATTTCTGCGATATGACTGGCTTAATAGTTAATATGGCTCGAAGGATTATTTAATAGTGTTCTAATTTTTTACAAATTTTTACTTTTGATAAATAAACACTTGTGCAATAAAATAATTCTTCCATTATTGTAAATATTTGATAAATAATAAAAAAATTATTTGAATTTAAATTTATTTTTATTTATTTTCATCATATCAGCCCCAAGTCCACACATAGGCCTCGCCCAAACGTCTCCAGTCGGTTGAATGCCTGCATCTAAACAATATAATAATTTAATAATGTGCCAATTTCACTGGCTTTTGGTAAACCCAGTGGATTTTTTCCTTTTTTTTTTAGATATGTGACGGACGATTGTCATTGTCATTGCTTTTTTGCTTAACTGAAGTCCAGGACGTAAAAATAGAGAATCTTTGGGCATTTGAGTGAGACCAAAGACCTAGCAATACGCGCTGAGACAAATCACAAGAATTATTCAAATAGGAAAAGTTTGCTAGTGGCATCTAGCGGGGTTGGTAATAAACTATTTAAAATGGTAATACAAAATGATGCCAATAGATGACGCTGTAATTTTCTAAACGGTAGTGATGTCCGTTGTTATTGTATTAATCAATAATATTTTCATTTCAAAGTTAGCAGTTTTTATTGCACAAGATTTGTGTAAAATTAAAAATTCATAAAATGTACTAATATATTATTATGTTTACGAAAAGTTATCTACTAGCCATCTGTACTGGCTTCGTTTGCGTGAACTAGAGAAAGTTGTGAACTTTTTACTTTTCTTTTTTCTTCGGAATTTTATGTTTTTCGGGATAAAAAAAAAAGTATGCAGCATAGCTTTCTTCGGTACAGTTTATGATATGAATCAGTAAATAATCTGTAAAATAATACCACGAAAAATATTTTGTTTTCTTTCAACGTGAAATAAGGACAAACAAACTAAAACACTTACATATTACGTCAATACGAACGAATACGAATTACTGTAAGTATTTTAGTATCTGATCTGTCATAAGAATGTCAAGTCAAGTCGGGTTTCTTGTGCCCTTGAGGCACGTGCGGGCCTCGAACTAACGTTCCTTGCTCGAATGTCTTTACTCAGGGGAAGCTTCCCCCGGTTTTTGTTCCCTCTTAAGAGGGTTGGGTCTTCTTCTGTGCTTCTGGGTCTTCGAGTTTCTATATTTACCTACGAATGGATTCAATCATATAAAGTAAATTAATCGATTTCGATTGCAATCACAAAATCATTATTCACGATTATAAATATAAAATAAAAGTGGCAACATCACTAATCGCCGCCGCTTGAAGATCGATGGCGTCGGTTTCTCAATTCTGTGATCAATTAATTTTAAATAGTTAGAATAAGACTTCATTTTTGCACAATAATCTAGATATGTTATCTTAGTATAGAATGATATTATATTTTCTGTGAAAATAGTATTATAATCGTGATAATGACTGCTAAAAGTTCTGAATGGCGACCGGGGCCCACGGTGTGCCGTTGTTGCCTTAGCGAAGGCTGTTATAAAGACATTTCCACTGAATATTTCTGGATGGGGAAGCGAGAAGTGTATGCAGAAATGTTATCCGACACACTTAGCGTATCAGTAAGTATTCCTTGCGTTGTTATATTAGCTTTATTAATTATTAAGAAATGGCGTCCATTTTAGCTGCATTTGTCGTATTAGCCGGCCGAATGCAGTTGTCATGCGCACTCGTGCGCTTGTTTAGGTGAAAGGGACCATCTTTTTTGGGTGGATTTCATAAATCAATATGTTGGATTGGATTTGCTTGGCGTCGCTTCAACGCAAAATGAAACTTCCTACTATCTACATTTGGACAAAACTGATTTATATTTTTTAACCTTTTATTTGTCGTAAAATTAAGGCTGGAAGGTATCTAAATGGTCAAGTACCATCCTGATAAGCAATTATCGCTACTCCACTGTTGAATAGTCGGAGCTCGATGGCGTCGTTGGGTCAGTCAGAGTCGCCATAGTTTTTGTTGTCAACAGACAACCAAGACCAGACCTATCCCAGCCGGTATTGGGTCAGAGAGTCGCGTTAGGGATTGTTTGGGAGACTAACCTGGTTCAGAATCTGAACCCAATCGGGTTAGTCTCTGAACTTCAGACTGTTGTCGAGCGATAGTCTTTTACCCAAGTCAGTTACAGTCAGGTGTTCTAAAAATTTAAGTATCAGTTAATTCGCAGTTCACTATAATGATGTTAAGATACTTAAAAAATTAATAAACTGGCATCTAATACCATTCTTAAAATTCAAATTCAAGACCTTTAATTCAGAGAATAGATTGTTACAAACACATTCACGTGCCAGAATACAGTAATTCTCTCTAAACTACTACCATTTTGGAAAAAAGCAAAATGACCTCTGGTAAAAGAAATGGATTGGAATTCTAATGGGTCCCTAGACTATCAAAAATGCTTGACAAGCATTTACGTGCTTGTCAAGCATGCTTGATGAGGCTAAATGTAACGTCAAGTCGAGCATCCGCACTCATTTCAGCGGTCTGAGCCACAGAGTGACCCAGTAAAACTCAAACTACAAACTTCTAGACGATCAAGCATGCTTGACAAGCATTGCAAAAATTTAACTTTTCATCAAGCATTGTTAAGCACGTAAATGCGTGTCAAGCACACCAAGCTTCGTTCTAAACGGTCAAAATTGCTTGACAAACTTTGTAAAATTCATGTGCTTGTCAAGCATTTTTGATCGTCTAGGGACTGCATATAAGTGTTTACTAATGGTTAGCGCACATAGTGCGGGCCGCACCATAATGTATAACAACAATGTTACACCATATACCACAATAATATTTTTTTTAAATAAATAACTCACAACATAATAAAAAAACTATAATTTGTTCCAATATACTAGGCACAAAAGCTCTGAACAATTTGCGCTGATTTAAAACAAAAATTGGAAATGAATCATGCACAAAGCACACAACATTAAGAGAGGTAGGGCACAGCGGATAATCCGCTCAAATTGGAGCAGCCCGTCTGGGGAAGGACCTCCACCTTACAGAAAATCGTAGCCAAATAGCATTGGTCTCGGCCATGTTGTGTTCCTACGGTGAGTAAGGTCTCCAGAGCTCCACTTGGAGGGGGGGGGGGTTGGGAGGGTTGGTAACGCGTGAGTGATACCCCCGGTATTGCTTACGTCTATAGGCTACGGTGACGACTTACCATTAGGCCGACCGTATGCTTGTTTGCCACCTGTGTGGTATAAAAAAATAAAAAAAAAAAAAAAACATCATGTTACCACAATGTGGTATGACCAACTTGTATAAATACTATCATTGACCTGGCTGTGTTTTTTGAAATTAATAAATCTACATATCGCGCTTTATCTTTTTTGTTTGAAAAGAAATAAAAATGATTATGAAAAGAACCTTAAAGCGGGTCTACGCTAGACGAGCTGAGCACGAGCGGAGCACTATTCGAGCCAAAATTTGTGTAGTGTGGACCGACTTACAAGCCTCGAATGAGAGCGCTTCGAGCATTTGGCTCGTGTTCAACTGTGCTCTGCCTATTGTCGGTTTTTAGATGAACACAAAGGGATTTGTGTAGAGTGATTGTTGTAGGCTCGTTGTATGTCCACACTTGTCACCGCGAGCAGTGCTGCTAGGCTTACGCTCAGCTTGTGCTCGGCTCGTCTAGCGTAGAGACCCACCTTTACAACTAACATGATTTTGTGCCTACGACAAAGAGAGGCCTCCTCTCAGCATGACGTTGTGGTTGTTGTAACCACAACGCTGGTCTTCGAAGGATACCATTAGCAAAAGAAAAAAAAAAAACACGTTTTCTTTTTGTCCTTTCTAGATCGCATACTCAACATCGGGTGGGCCGAATAGCAATAGCCGTCTAATCTGTGAGCCGTGCATATCCCGACTACGAGATGCATCGGAATTCAAAAGACAGGTTGTGGAATGTGAACGTATGTTCATGCAGCACCTTGATCCTGGGAGCTCACACATCCCAGTCGAAGGTAAAAAAAAAACCGCTTTATATCTTTTTTTAAATTATTATTCAACATTCTATATCGTGGAGCATAGGTTACATTATACGAGACAGGTGTTACATTCAAAAATAGTTTTACTATGTCCTACCTACCACTAGGGTGTACAGTCAGTCATGTATTTGTTATAATTATAAAACATAGTATCGCTGAGTTAGTTTTCATAACACAAGTCTCGAACTTACTATGGACTAGCACAATCTGTGTGATTTGTCCCTATATATATATATTTATTTATTAGACCATATAGTATATATTGACGGGTATGGTCCAATGATGAGAACTCATATCGGAGGGGGGCTGGTGTAGGGTTCGAACGGTGTGCGATGGCGGCCTTACCCCGCCCTGTGCAAGCAGCGTGTCCGCACCGCTTGGACTTGACACCAGGGTGGCCCTGTGACCAAATGATTATGAGATCTGAGGGCTAAATGTAATTACTATGACAAGAGAAAGTGTCTGTGGAGACCTCTACTCTGAACAAAAGTTTTGAATATTTTGCACATTTCAAAAAGCCGTCAACTATTATATGTATATCTATACTAATATTATAAAGAAGTAAAGTTTGTGTGTTTGTATATTTGTTAAATTGTAAGGGGTAATCTCTGGATCTACTGAACCGATTTTAAAAATTCTTCTACCAATAGAAAGCCACATTATTGTTGAGTGTCATAGGTTATATAAAAAACCGAAAAATAAAAAGGCTTTTATGTGGTAGTCGGTTTTGCAAAGTGAATCGGAGAAAAAACGGTCGAATGAAAGCGTTTCTTACGAACGCCTGTACTAAAAAAGGATTATTAATATTATGCCCAACGAAGTGGGCACGGGTCAGCTAGTTAAATATATAAAAAATATATATAAGTCTAGGTACGACAGTCGGGTGCACGTCGAGCTTTGTACTTGCTGTACAATATTGGCTCTTATGACATAGAACTTATGAATAGTACAAGTCCGATATGTAAAGGTCGACCACCTGCTCTTGACTGTACAAACAACATTATGAACCATTATTATTTCATAATATAAGGCCACCTTGTGTCCTATTGTTCTGTTTTGCAAATAAGCCATCTTATCTATCTTATTTCTAACAGTGCAACATGAGCCTCTGGAGCCGTCTGTCAAGTTGGAGCGCGTGAAGCTGGAGAAGAACCACAGCGATGACGACTTCGACGACCGCCACGATGACGCATTCGATGACGAGGACGATGATCGTGAGTCGCTGTTTGCAATTTTCTAAGGGCCGATTGTTTGATAAGTAGTTAAGTATGGTGAAAATTCGTTAAAAAACTAAGGCTGAGTTGCACCATCTTACTTTAACAATAACAACCGGTTCGGCCAAAAATGAGTTGCACCAGTTGACAAATAGTTAAATGACGTCATAACTTTAACCGTAACCGCTCACTTTACTTTTCGCTGGTTAGTGTTATTGTTTGTGTTAAATTATCCATAATGCTGTCAAACGCGTTGAAATAAAACAAACACGACGAACTGTCAAAAATTTGACACTAGTGACAGCGCTAGATGATGATGCCATAATTAAAAATGTTACCCGCAACGAATTTGGGGTAAATCACACCTCATTTGACTGGCAACATTTTTAACTTTAACAAAGCTAATGAATTCGCCGGTGCAACACATTTTGCTGTAACCGTTATAGTCAGCGTCACTGTTAGTGTCAAATTTAACACAAACCTTTACTATGACTTCTAATATGGTGCAACTCGGCCTAACTATTTGTTAAAAATTGCTACGAATTATAACCATTAATACTTAACTGCTGATCAAACAATCGGCCCTTAGTCACCATTTTAAATTTTCTCTAAGCGTCTTTTCACACGGACCGTTGGCGTCGTTGTACGTATCAGAAACGTTCAGGAAAGTTAACAACGTCAATCCCAGCCATTATTGTTTTGTTTAGTTGGTTTCGTTATCTCGAGTTTTTCCGCGCTTGTTAGGGCACGTTAAGCCGTCGGTCCCCGTTGTTATAGATGGATGACAGTAGTTCAGCTTAGTCGGTATAAATGACAGTCGTGTCGCCAAGATAGTAAAGTCGTTGGCCTTCAGACGACCGGAAAATACTGGCCTCTGCCAATCTGCATTGAATCTGCGTGGCACAGTACGCTCTAATTCGATTCGATTGACCGTAGGACGAAGGGAGACCTACTGGTCTCCCTCCAGATCCCTGCAGTGGATACTTTACAATACTTCATACTCCGTTATTGGCAAATAAATGATATGTCTCTTTTGTCTATCTTTCTGATTGTAAGATAACTCGAGTCACCAATAGTTCATTAACTGCACTGTTCATAGTAAGGACGCCTTGGTATATTGCAGAGTAAATAAAACTGAAGTCTGAAGTCTTAAACACTGAACTTTATTGTAATAACTATAAAAACAATTCGACTTCTGAACGCGACAAGTAACCGGGAGGGACTGAGGCATAATTATCGCGCCCTGCGTCTTAACGCTAACAACAATAGGTAAACTTGAAATAATACAAAGAAATCATTGTGTCACTACATGATTAAATTCGTTGTGAGTTCCAAGACGGCTGTAGTTTCTTCCCAGGGACGTCAATGAGCTTCATTGCTTATTGTCATTCTGAGGACGCCGTTGTTGATCCTGACTGTACAGGAGACAGCTGTGGGTATGTGTGGTGGGCTTGTCCTGGTCCTTGCGGTGGGTTCATGATGATGTTAGGTATGGCCCAATGATGAGAACTCATATCGGAGGGGGGCTGGTGGAGGGTTCGAGCGGTGTGCGAAGGCGGCCTCACACCGCCCTGTGCAAGCAGCGTGTCCGCGCCGCTCGAATCTGACACCAGGGTGGCCCTGTGACCAAATGATTATGAGAGCTGAGGGCTAATTTGAATTTTGAATTTTTTTGAATTTTAGAATTATTTATTTTATTAATTTTACATTTGCATACAAACATCTTCCTGTATCGTAAAATTTTATCAATTTATAAAATGTACCAACAAAGATTTAATACACTGAGGACTCATCCATTAACATCATATAAACCTATACAGTGTGCCCAGTCAATAAAGTGTACAAACTGAAATGAGGGGTAAAATACTTCAATAAATGCAGTAAAAAAAACTACCATGTTTTTTTTAGATTTTTATATATTCTTTCTGTATTTAAACTTGGTTTCCATGTAAAAAACAGGCAGTAACTTTTGAACCACTGGCGTTATTAGAGTTCAACTAAAAACATTAGTTTCCATGAGTAATGTGTTTTTATGAAAAAATTTAATACAAAGCGGAACTCGTCATTGACAATTACATTTTTTTTAATTAAAAATAAGATTCCAAAATTTTGAGTTTTTTTTTCAATTAAAACAAAATTACTCAAAATAATGAATGTCGGATTTTTTTTTATAACTGCTAATTAATTTACATTACATCCTTTCTTCCTTGCCACAAAAGAAGACACAGTTCTTACTCAAGTTCCTAGGTTTGATACAAGGATTCCTAGCAATAAAAACTTTAATTTTAACACTTGTACTACCCGTCCGCCTCAAGTTTGCCGTTACCTCCCTCCGCGCACACCCCACCGCACCTCAAGGCAGATCTGATATGCTAAGTATCTGCGGATTTGCCTTGAGGTGCGATGGGGTGTGCGCGGCGGGAGGTAACGGCAAACTTGAGGCGGACGGGTGGTGTAACTGTTCTTAAAATCATTAAATTCATGTTACATAATTAATGGATGAACGCTGACCAGTTGGTTCTTCAACCACAGCCCTTCAGCAGTGTCTATGATATAAACGTGTGGCAGGCCCGGTGGTCGAGTGGCTAGCAATGGTCACTTTATCTCATAAGGGCCGCGGGTTCGAATCCTGCGCAAAGCAAACATTTGTGTGCATGAACATGTCTGTTTGCCTTGGTCTGGGTGCTTACTATGTATAAGTATTTATTACCAAAAAAAAGTATTTAAGTATATTTGTCAGCAATCTAGTACCCCTAGTACAAGATTAGTTGCTTAGTTTGGGACTAGATGGCGTTGTGTGATTCGTCCAAGAATATTTATTTATTTATGCACATTTTATTTTTTTAGTTGACGACCAACCGCTAACGAAACTGGCGAGCAAGGTACCAAAAAAGGAATCTGTCGATCTGTTAGATCTACTGGACAATACTAAGGCGGCGGAGAAACGCAAGTCCACGACTAAGAGCAAGGCGCCGCCGGCTAAAAAGCTCAAGAAGAAGGAGCCCCCCAAACCGACCACCAGCAAAACTAAGCCCGAGAAGAAGAAGAAAGGTAGGCATCGATATTTTTTCAATTCTGTCGGTGATGTGAGCTGTCGTGTTTGGAAATTTGATGAACTAAACTGAAGTAGAATATACACTTTGTATATTTCAGTTCAAATAGTTACAAGTTCTAATATAAATCATAGTATAGTTTTTGTATCCAGTATGCGTGAAGACCTGCAAAGATGTCAATGAATATAGTGGAAATATAGTTCTTACAACTTATTACATAGCTAGCGAAACACGCGCAACTTTACTTGAGAAAAATTCTTTCTTATGGAATACGCATGCAAAGAACACACTGCAAGTTTCAGGGTCTTTACGATCAGCGGTCTAGGCCCTAGGCTATACGTTGCTCTGTCAGTCAGTCATTCAAGATAAATTCAAATTCAAGATTCAATTCAAATTCAAATTCAAAATATTTTTATTCAAATAGGCCTAATATAAGCTCTTTCGAATCGTCACAATTTTTTAAGCATTTTATATGTGCAGATATGCTCATGTGGCCGCCTCCATCCACATAATATTGTACATACATTGTGATTTTTTTGTCACCAGCAATATTGATGGAGGTCTACGATCAGCGGTCTAGGCCCTAGGCTATACGTTGCTCTGTCAGTCAGTCATTCAAGATAAATTCAAATTCAAGATTCAATTCAAATTCAAATTCAAAATATTTTTATTCAAATAGGCCTAATATAAGCTCTTTCGAATCGTCACAATTTTTTAAGCATTTTATATGTGCAGATATGCTCATGTGGCCGCCTCCATCCACATAATATTGTACATACATTGTGATTTTTTTGTCACCAGCAATATTGATGGAGGTCAGTGGGGCAATTCGCGTAACAAGAACCGATTCCATTTCGATTTAACGACACTTGCTGTCTCACTCGTGCAAAATAGGAATTGAAAGAGACAGCGAGTGTCGTTGAATCGAAATAGAATCGGTTCTTGTTACGTGAATTGTCCCACTGAGTGCCCATGATAACGATCAACTTTTAATATGCGGGCACATGTCAAATTGCGAAAAAAAAAACGGCTGTTTCATTCAAAATGCTGTTTTTTTTTTGCGATTTGACATGGGTCCCCATAGTAAAAGTTGGTCGTATTCATGGGCTCTTTGACCTCCTTCAATATTGCTGGTGACTAAAAAATCACCTTGTATTATGAGATTGATTTTATCAAAATGTTATGAAAACCTTGTTAACGGTTTGTTTGGCCACCCATGGCTGCGGTTCCACTGACTTAAACATGAATTGAGCAATAATATAACATAGTGTAGTGTATTCTCCACTCCTCGTAACTTCACTGTTATTATCCTACTAATATTATAAAGGCGAATGTTCGTGTGTATGTATGTTACCTCTTCACGCTCAAATGGCTGGGTCAATTTTTATGATATTTGCTATGAAGGTCATTGGGTACTTTTTATCCCGAAAAGCACGCGATTCCCGTAGAATTTCATCAAAAGTCTGATATAGATGGCGCTGCTGTGCATAAAATTAAACGCGGGTAACACCGCGGGCAGTAGCTACCAATAAATACTTATAAATCTGTATTCATGAAACTTACGGCTAGAGTAACAAAAGTTAACAATATAAAAAGAATAACTTAATTCTTTTCACATGGATTTTAGTATATATAACAATTCTGTGTCTGAACTAGGAATAACCTGTGTTTCAGGCGGTATTAATCGATCACTCCGTGACCCGCTCCGCCTAGCTAGGTATAAAATGAACCATTAATTGTCAGCCTTTTTCCACTGCGCTATACGATTTTTTGATATGTTTAAAGCTAATATTATGGAGTAAGTTCTTATACACCACAGCTCAATTTACCGATATTATTTTGACAAGTGTTCTGCTGAGATCTACACACAAAACTTTACAATGGCAAAATGGATGATTGAATAATTGTATTGTAGAAACCTAATTTAAAATATTTTATACAAAATTCACTCAGCGCCAGGCGTCCCCAAAATGAGCAGGCTAAACCTTGTGTTATGGGTACCAGATAACAGATATATTATTGTAAATATACCTACTAATATTATAAAGGCGAAAGTTATGTGTACGTTTGTTACTTCACGCTCAAATGGCTGGGCCAATATTTATGATATTTGGTATGTAGGTAGCTGATACCTTGGATTAACACAGGGTACTTTTTATCCCGAAAATTACTCGATTCCCGTGGTCAAAAATCTGATATAGATGGCGCTGCTGTGCATAAGATTAAACGCGAACTCTAGAACAAACACAAATGTCATCGCATAAATGTGGCCAGAGCCGTAATCGAACCCGCGCTCTCTGGTGCCGAAGGTAGAATACCAACGCACCACCGGGCAGTCGTCATCATCTCAGCCACAATTTGTTCACTGCTGGACATAGGCCTCCCCCAAACGCCTCCAGTGTGACCTGCTGGCAGCGACCTGCATCTAGCGGCTTCCTGCGACTTTCCTTAGCTCTTCTGACCACCTTGTAGGCGGGCTGTCATCTATAATATAAAAATTTATCGCCAAATGTGTTGCTAAGCGCAAATCTCGAGAACGGCTGGACCGATTTCGCCAATTATTTTTTTAGAATATTCCTCGAAGTACGAGGATGGTTCTTACGGAGAGAAAAATTAAGGATTCCCACGGAGTAGGGGTAGGGTAGGGTTAGGGTATGGGTAGAGTAGGGTAGGGGTGGGGTAGTGTTAGCGTAGGGTAGGAAAGGGGTAGGGTAGTTAGTGCCTCTAAGGCAAAACAAAATACAAATACAAATATTGGTATAGAAAGGGGTTCTTTTAATAGTGACTGCCTACCATCAGGCGGCCGTATGACTGTCTGCCACTTTAGTTGTATAAAAAAAATCCTGGATGATGTATAGAACTCCATCTATTCCCAAACTTAAGCAAGCGAGCGAGACACAGATATATAGGTAGAAAGAGATAGGTAAGATGGCGAGAGAGTGCGAGCGAGATTGCTATATAGGTAGGTAGGACAGCAGAAACAAGGGCCTACCTGAATGATATTTTATTTTAAGTTTCAAGTTAGTGCGTGAAGTATAGATACACGAACAAAAATACAATGGATAAGGATGATTTGCAGACTAATTTATTTAGCAGCAAGGCGGCTTTAATCTTTTCAAGGCAACCTTAGAACTTACTTTTTAGTATATGTAACAAGGATTTGAAAGAAAATCGATCATTATGGACAATAATAATAAAATATTTTTAGCAGAACGCTTGTTAAAAAAAAAAATGTTTTTTGCATGTTATAAATAATTAACATATGGACATGTCTCAACATTTATATATGTTTCAAATGATATATTTTATTATATACATATTATATATTTGCAAAAATATATATTTGGAGCATACAGAGCATTATTGTGTTTTCTATTTCAATGTGTAACTGTCACATAAATATAAATTGTTGAAGTGTACAAAATATGGCCAAGTCTTGCGATGTGGGGGATTTATATTCTTGTGATAATTACTTCTAGGTTTTTACAGGTTTGAAGCAGAATTGAATTTATTTGTGTTATTTACAGGTGTTGAAACATTTAAATTAATTAAAGCAATTTTTGATTAGTCTTTATGGCAAGGGTCGGTAAAAATCGGTACGCCTTATAATGTCAAATTTCATATAAACTATAGGCTTTCCATTTTGTTATTTAATATTTGACAGTTCAAATTATAGCTCAATTAGTGATGTGCCGTCACTGACTCTATTTCATAAAGGTGCTCCTTCACCGGGAGCATTCGCGTGTAATGTAACGTTACAGATTCGAGCATTACATCAGTGAGGGAGATAAACTGCGCGCACCGTATAATGATACAAAACGAGTTTACATTAGTGAAGGAGGAGAACCGAGCATTACAATGCGCATGTAATGATACAATGTGTAATATCTTGATACAATGTGTAACCTTGATACAACTTGTAACATTAATGCGCTTTTTTTTGTTGCGGCCGCCTTTATTTCGCCGGTTTTTAAATAATTCATGGCACCAATATCGTTGTTTTTTTTTTACGTAAATAACAATGTCGAATTAATATTGTAGCACTCGGCACAATGACCGCTTTGTCCGACTGGAAACAACTAAATCAAAAGTGAATGCTCGCAAATTCAAATCTATACTAAATGTTATATTATATGCGAATGCTCGTCAGTGAGGGTGGTAGTATTGTCATGTAATGCTCAAAGTCGAATCTATAATGTTACATCTAACTTAGTAATTAATTAATTATTGTTTTTTCGGGACTTCGATCAATATTATCCGGACCTCGATTTAAGTACTTGCCGACCCTTGCTCTTGGCTCGCGTTTACACCTGCAATAAAATGCAGGCAGGATGTTGCAAATACGTAGACACGTTACTAAGCGCTCGCGCGAAAACTTGCGTCAACTGTTTTAACAAGCTGACGCGAGCGTGCCTGCGTGCAGTTTCTGGCAGGTGTAAACGCCTTGAGAGTTACTTAAAAAAGCAAAAGTTAGTTATGATTATTATTCACTGAATATTTTAAAATTTACTTGATTTTCTACTTGATAGGTTGTTGTATTCTTTGTGCAAAATTTTTGATCCTATTAGGTCCAGTGGTTTTCTTCTGTCCTCTTATAGGTCGGTCATTTAATAAATAAATTCTACATAATTGACACAGCGCCACATGTTAACCTTCTTGTGGTATACAAGACAACTGATACACATTTGTATTTGGTCAGACAGATTGAGTAAATTCGTCGTGAGTTACAAGACGGCTGTAGTTTTCCGGGACGTCAATAAGCTTCATTGCTCATTTTCAATCTGAGGTCGCCGTTCTTGATCCTGGATATACAGGAGACAGCGATGGGAATGTATGGTGGGCTTGTCCCGTATATTTGTTAATATACTTCAAATACATAGAAATATCCAGAGTAAGGACAAGCACATATGTTCACGACATGTATTTACAGTCAACCCAAGAGGTAACCAGATTTTTATGCTAATAATGTAAATAATTTGAAACTTTGTTATTGCGTAGTACATTATGAATAATCCTACTACATCATACTATTAATATTATAAATGAGAAAGTGAGTTTGTTTGTTTGTTTATTATTCCTTCACGGCTTGTCTAAGCAGCCGATCGTTATGAAAATTTGCATACATATTGTTAGGGGTACAGAACCCAACATAGGCTACTTTTTATCCCGTGAAAGTATGTCGTTCTAATGGGAAAATATTTTTTCTACTATAGAGGGCGATGTATCGGCCTACAGATGGCGCCACAAGTCGCGCTATGGCTTGTTTTGTTGTCAAACGAGATCTATGTCATAAAATTAACGCCAGCGAAGCCGCGGGGAAAAGCTAGTAATATTATAAAGGCAAAAGTTATGTGTATGTTTGTTACTTCTTCACGCTCAAACGGCTGGGCCAATTTTTATGATATTTGGTATGTAGGTAGCTGATACCTTGGATTAACACATAGGGTACTTTTTATCCCGAAAAGTACGCGATTCTCGTAGGATTTGGTCAAAAGTCTGATATAGATGGCGCTGCTGTGCATAGATAAATACACGCAATATATTCCATTCAACGACTCGCGAAATGACGTTCAGTCAAGACGTTGAAAGTTACATTCAACGACTTGACGAGTTGCCCTTTAGTCATTCAATTGAATGCCAAACGGGCTTAGTCATTCAATCAAATGGCGGATTAAACCAGATGCCTGCAACATATATATCTCCATATCGTAGAAACTTCGTTTGCGCGATTCAGGATTCTAGTGGCGACGTCATGTGTTCGCATTGTGAACTTTTTCTTCACTCTGTGGTTTTTCTGTATGGCGATAGGTGTCGCCACAATAAACATGAATCGGTTTATTGACATATACTAGCGCCTCGTCCAAGATTCGCGCGCGTTTCACTAAGATACTTAATTTGTTAAGTTAAGAGAGGTAGGACACAGCGGATAATCCGCGCCCGTCTGGGGAGGGACCTCCACCTTACAGAAGATCGTTGCCAAATAGCATTGGTCTTGGCCATGCTGTGTTTCTACAGTGAGTAAGGTCTCCAGAGCTCCACTTGGGGGGTTGGGAGGGTTGGCAACGCGTGAGTGATACCCCCGGTATTGCAAGCGTCTATAGGCTACGGTGACGGCTTACCATCAGGCCGACCGTACCCTTGTTTGTCACCTTTGTGGTATAAAAAAAAATGTTACACGTGTAATGAACATTCCCAACTGCAACTTTGAAAACCTTTTTTAATTGGTTCAGTTGTTTTTGACTTTATTCGTACAAATAAAAATATAAATTCTTTCCCATTTATAATATGTATCACTACATAGTATAAAACAAAGTCGCTTTCTCTGTCCCTATGTCCCTTTGTATGCTTAAATCTTTAAAATTACGCAACGGATTTTGATGCGGTTTTTTTAAATAGATAGAGTGATTCAAGAGGAAGGTTTTTATGTATAATACATTCCAAAATTCCCACGGGAAAGCGGGATACACGCAAACGAAGTTGCGCGGGTTTCGCTAGTTAGTAAATAAAACTCACATTATTACGTTACCAAAGTATGAATATTTTAAACAAATTTTCAAATTTTCTGGAAATCTTGTGCCAAGTGTACAACGCAAATTATTATACGGCTCTGGTTACGTCTTTGGTTGGTCTGTGCTGTAATCGAGTTTTAGTTAAGTTCGTCTGGAGCTGTGTCGCGTGCACCGTGTGTTCTGGGTTCGATTCCCGGATAAAAACCATCACGTCCCCTGCCATGGTAAGTACTTAATTGTTAAGCTTGCTCTGACGTCACATCCTTTTTGTATTAAAGAGACATTTCCATGTGTTTCCGGTCTTTACCGTTTACTTGACGAAACTATATTGAAATATAAGTATTTATGATTGTATATTATATAATTAATTGAAACATCTTAAATACTGTTAATTATTTGTAGAAGTGAGCTTGTTTGAGGGGTTTAACGGGCAGTTTCTGAAACGCATTTTTAAATTTAATGACTCATTAAACTATAGTTGTCACTGTCAAACTAAAGAAGTAAAAAGAGATAGATTGAAAATTAATGTGAGATTTAAAAAACCTGACTCGCAAATTATATAAATGAGGCGAAGTTTTCTCATCATCGTCATCTCAGCCACAAGAAGTCGTCCACTGCTGGGCTAATTATTTATAACTTAAATAAAATAAAAAATTAAACTAAACATGCTTGTCAAAGCATGGACCTAGAAAAAAAGGCGGACTATGAAAGAATTGAATCACCTAATGGCGGCGGCGTAATTATGTGTCAGTGTGAAATGGCTGACCGGCACGCACACATTCACACTATAAGCCGGCCGGTTAGCTCGTATCACAGAATACGCGAGATGGCTTACTATGGGTGCTTCACTTTTTAGTTTCAGTGATGGTGTCCGCCTTTTTTTCTAGGTCCATGTGTCCAAGTATTTATTTTTTGTCAAAATATTTTATAAATTTTGAGTTTGAAGTTACAAGCTCTTTCACCTTTTTTTTTCAAATCAACAGTTTAGCAAATTATTGCATTTAAACGATATAGTTCAGATAGTTTCGTTAATGTATTATAACCGAATCGAAATGTACACCGCGTCTTTAAATATCTGTAATGTGAAAATAACTCTTCGATTCGGTTGTGTGAACATAGATTTAGTTACATGTATTGAATTTTTTGCACACATAACTATATAAACCTTTCTGTAAATGCATAGCGGGAGTAATGAGGTATTTCGGACGCTGATATCGTGAATAACCTCTGGATTAAGTTTGCGGGATTGGCTACGGAAATCGCCGCGTTTTTCCCTCTATGTTATTTTACGCTGAATTTTACACGTCTTGTTTACAACATACGCGTTGTAAATCAATTTATGTAAGAATTTGAAACGTAAAACTATGCACTATTGTTATAAGAGTATTTGTTAAAGTTTTTTTAAAATGCAACGTTTGATCACTACGTATTGAAATTTGGCGTTGTTTTGTATGAATGTATTAAAGCAATGATGTTGTTTAATGAAGTGTAGATCTAAAAGTGACA
This sequence comes from Endotricha flammealis, assembly GCA_905163395.2. NCBI lineage: Eukaryota > Metazoa > Arthropoda > Insecta > Lepidoptera > Pyralidae > Endotricha > Endotricha flammealis. The sequence goes on along the minus strand of LR990881.1, from coordinate 2,075,397 downwards.
AGTGGAAGTAGGACGTAATGATCGAATTATCGAGAGAGCAAAAGAGATGAGTATAGGTATCACATTCATGGATCGCGTGTAACCTATCTCTACACTTTGTTTTATGACATCATCGGATAACCATCCACTGTAAATTGACATGAATGGCTTTATATTTTCATATAGAACACAAGCTTGTTAAAATACGTAGCTCGGTCTGTGCAGCTATGGAAGTTTACCTTAACTCATTCTTTAAACTATGCCCATTTCCGAAGCGCCCGGGCTCACAGGCGATCCCGACACGGAATGGGTTTACATACAATAATAACCATACAAATGTAATTTGTGAAAATGTACGCCAAGTTCCTCTCATTTTTTATCTAATCAAAAACACTAGCGTGAAAAGAGATTTTTCTTTTTCTAGCGGAATGTTACGACCCCACACGCGGTAACGCCGAAGTCATCATACGATATACGACTGCCTACCCCTTCAGGGTGAACGATAAGTCCATACTGTGCGTGTACTGTCAGGAGCTGTACGATGACCCGGAAGTCTTCAGGGCACACATGGGAGACGAGCATAACACATTTAGCTTGAAAGTAGCATTTCACAATCTACCAAAATCGGAGTTTATCAAGGCCGACTTGACTAATCTGAAATGCAGAATATGTACAACTAGTTTTGAGAATCTAGACGCGGCTGCGACGCATTTAACAACAGCACACTCCCACAAAATAGACAGCGCCGGCAAACTGGGAGTTATGCCGTATTATCTGCAAAAGCACGCGTTCAATTGCGCGGTGTGCGAGAAGAATTTCCCGTCGCTCTTCCATCTGAACCGGCACACGATAACGCATTTCTTAAGCTACGTGTGCCACGTATGTGGTAGCAGTTATGTAGCAACAACGGGACTACTACGTCACATGAGATCCAAACATCAGGAGTACAAGGTGGAATGCAAGCGGTGCGGCAAAGTATTCCCCACAATGGACGCGAAGGAGAGACACCGTAGAGTTGAGAAGTCGTGTATGCCTTATGTGTGCCCGAAATGCAGCGAGAGATTCCTGGATTGGAAGTCGAGGACGCGACATATGGAGACGTTTCATGGGCAGTCGAAAAAGACTTACCGCTGTGGTGATTGTAACTTGACGTTCGGTCACGAGAATGCGTATTATGAGCACTTCAAACTGCAACACTCGGACGACTGTATATCTTGTAAACACTGCGGACTGAAATTCCTATCTCTATATCGGTTGAAACGACATTTAACTAAGCATAATGTTTAAAACTAGATAAGTACTTCTATTTCTGTCGCACTCGAATACGATTACGTGATGCCCTTAAAGCCCGCGCTACACGGTTTAAATAAAATGGTTTGGTAACGAGGTTTAGAACAGTAAGCAAGAGGTTTCATACCAATTAAGCTTGGCCTTCAAATACCCTTTATAACATGCCATACGATTGGCGCAGCGTCTATACATATAGAAATATGAGCTAGTTTAAAACTGTGTAGCAGGTAGCAGGCAACGCGCAACGTGTAACACAGCTTTGAGGCGTTGTTTATAAATAGATACCTACAATTTAGATCGGGCGGTTTGATTAAATTGTGCATAACTTGGCTCGTACACTGCCATGCATCTAAATGATGATTTTATGATAATATTTTTTGTGATCCTACCTGTATTGTATTAAATACATTTTAGCGAATCATTTCGATTTGCACTGTTTCTGGATGTTGTAAATATACCTAATAAAACTGAAGCTGGATATTTTTCTCTATTATCTATATTATGTTCCCGAAACCCACCCACCACGTTTGCATGCTAATGGAAAATAAATATAACTGTATATTAATGGGGTTTGAACGCAAATAAATGCCATCACTTAAATATTGGCCCCGTGCGGGCTCGCTCCCGCATTTAGCAAAATGACCTGAGTGGAAACTGAGAGTAAACAAATACCCCAATAGTCCTTTATTTTCTTAGTGATGTGATTTTTTTTGTTTTTTTTATTTTTTTTATATTGATAGTAACAACAACAGCCATTCTTAAGAGATAAGTTACAAAATGACAATTTCGTCTAAATATGTTCGGCCAAAAAGTTGTCTTGTCATGTACATACTATATAATTCGTATTAATATTAAATATGCTACTCCATAAACTACCACAATTTCGAAAACAAAGCAAAATGACCACTGGGAAAAGTAATGGTCAAAGAAAACCAGCTACGTTTGAGTTTCAAATTCAAATTCAAAACTTTTATTCAGAGAATAGGTTTTCACAAACACGTTCTCTTGTCAGAGTATACAGTAACTAGAGAAACCCGCGCAACTTCGTGTGCGTATATCCCGCTTTCCCGTGGGAATTCCAAAAAATCCTTTCATATCGGTTGCCTACATCATACACCACACTTTTCAGAACTCACCCAAAAAATTGTGATATGTTTAGACATATTTTTTTTTCTATTTTTATACTTCTCATTACAATCTTTGGTGTTTATGAAATAGGCTAGCCCGACCGGTGAAGAGCCACCCTTATACAGAATATTGACGTGAAGCAGCAATGCGTTTCGTTCGGGGAGTGAAATATCCGAAATTCTTGTTTGTCACCTTTGTGGTATAAAAAAAATCTAACTCATTCCTTATACTATTTCTCGCTATATCCTGTTTTTCCTGTTATAGGTCGGCAACGGGTTAGGGACCTTAGAATCTATGTGCTCCATAGTCGACGGTAATCACCTAATATCAAATGATCCATATTCCTACAACAACACTACGAAATAATAGAGCGAGTCGACGTAATGACATTTCCTATAAGTGAGAAAGAGACAATATCAATAAGTATGCCATTTAACCATTGACCAATTTAACTTGAACCCTGTCAAATATTATAAAATTTAATATTTAATTACTTACTATTTATTATCGATGAATATGATTCAGTCCGCTTTATACATAGTTAGAATTTTAGCTGTTTTTCCGATATCACAAACAGAATAAATAGACGACATTATGATTAAATATTCACAATTTATAATTACATGACAGATGACACTTCACTTCATGGATGTGTCAAAATGAAATGTAATTGAAATCAAAAGCACTAAGGAGTATGAGTATTGATATCAACTCGAAGAAAATTACCCACAAAATACATTTTTTTCAAGAATTTCAATAAAATAAGAATCACATCTTCTATCAATTCTCTTAAACAATTTTTATGCAAAATTTGAAGTAGATTGGATCAAGGAATCAAGTTGTCCCATAGTAACTTTACCCCCCTTTTTTACCCCCTTAGAGTTTGAATTTCGAAAAATCCTTTCTTATCGGACGCCTACGTCTTATAATAGTTCCACCTGCCAAGTTTCAGATTTTTACGATGAGCGGTTTAGGCTGTGCGTTGATTCTCAGTCAGTCAGTCAGTCAGTCAGTCAGTCAGGACAAAGCATTTTATATATATAGATAAATGATTTGTATAAATTAATCTACTCTATAAACTACTACCGTTTCGGAAACAAAAGCAAAATGACCACTGGTAAAAAGAAATGGCGAAAGAAAACCATTTACGGCCTTTTTTGTCATTTAAAAATATATCGTACTTTTCTTTTTTCTTTTCTTTTTTAACATAAAATTTAAAACTAGGTACATACATACAACATTACGTACGCGGAATGTCAATAAATTTCAATATAAAAAGTGATGCGTGTGCACGGAGGAATTCTTTACTGGTGCGCACTGGGCGCAAGTTCGTGCCTATGGGGCTTCTCACACGAGTCACACGACATCTGGAGACGCACTTGTGATATTTACGAATTCAGTAAGATCTTGTGCAGAAGGGGCAAATTCGCCGCGAGGTTTGCCGCGTTTTAATGTCCATCGCGGAGTTGCAATAATTTCATCGTAAGGTCTAACATACAAAGAGTTCAATGTAGCACGAAATACGCCAATGTGCGTACATTTATGTGTACAAGGTCTTATACTAAGTTCATATGACGCTCGGTACCTACTTTTTTTCTTAAAGCATTTAGTAAGCGATCTAAAATTCTTTGATGCTAATACGGACTGTTACCAGAGCATATTAAATATTAAAACAAGAGAAAGATGGAAGAATTACATTACATAGTATTTTTCCTTTTTTTAGAAATGGACGTGAGGCGAAACGCTGGAACTATAATAAAGCACACGACCGCCTATCCATTCCGCGTGAACGTGAATTCGTTACTGTGCGTATACTGCGGCGACAGTACATACGATCCGTCCGAGTTCAGGGCCCACTTGAACCAGGAGCACAAGTCTTTCAATCTGCAGATGGCATTCGAAAGACTAGCCACAAAGGAAAGTGTCAAAGTCGACATCACAACGCTGTCATGCAGGATTTGCACGAAAACCTTGCAGTTTTCTGATGTCCCGGAGCATCTGAAAGAACACAAGAAGTATATAAACATTGACAAGGAATTAGGCGTCATGCCGTTCAAATTAGAAACGGATAAATGGATTTGCGTGTTATGCGAGAAACACACTCCGTCCCTTTTGCACTTAAACAAACATACGTCTAAGCATTTTCAGAGTTTCGTTTGTGATATATGCGGAAAGACTTACGTGGCCTCGACGGGTTTGCAACAACACGTCAGGTTTAAACATAAGACCGAAAATAAAGCATATTGTCGACGTTGTAATACGTATTTCTCCTCTATGGAGGCGAAACTAAAGCACCAAAAGACGGAAAAACGTTGTATGATGTACTGCTGTGTGGAGTGTCCAGAACGATTCCCTAGTTATGAGTTGAAACAACGCCATCTAGTGGAAGACCATGGGTTGTCGAAGAAGGTCTATCGTTGCACGAAATGTGAATTTAAGAGTAGTATGCGTAGGTCATTCTATGAACATTACAAGCTGTGCCATTCGGAGGACTGCTTAAATTGTATGCATTGTGGGCGGAAATTCTCGTGTATGTCGCGTCTCACACGACATTTGGGGACACACGTATAATAATAAACAAACAAACAATATAGGGACAAATCACACAAATTGAGCTAGCCCCAAAGTCCCCAAGTTCGAATCTTGTGTTATGTGATACCAACTCAACGATACTATATTTTATAACAAATATATATATAGATAAACATCTAAGACCCGAGGCCAATCAGAAAAAGTTCGTTTTTCATCATGAACCGACCGGGATTCGAACCCGGGACCTCCTGGATGGCGGGCAGGCATGGTAACCATTGCGCCCAGGAGGTCGTTAAAACGTATGAATCATTTGAAAAAAAAAAACTATCATTGTAGCCGTATCGGGACAAGCCCACCACACATTCCCACCGCTGGGTCTCCTGTAAACCCAGGATCAACAATGGCGACCTCAGATGAACAATAAGCAATAAAGTTCCGGGGCAGGAACTGCAACTGTCTTGGAACTCACAACGAATTTAATCAGAAAGAATAGGAAATATTGAAAGGACTTTCCGCCGTAGCAACTACGTGAGAGAAAGTAATTTGATTCTAATCGTATAGCTATTCTTTGCCAACTCTCCTGAAACGGGTCAGTAACTTAATGTTGCGTCTGGCTCTGGCTTTTCAGCTTGTTTTCCTTAGGCGTCCCAACGGCTCGCGGCTTTCGATATTCGGTCAAGACCTTTAGTCTTCGGTCAATGTTGTATGTAATGTAAGCGAACTACCTCCGGCATTCAAAAACCCACACGAGCCGTATGTAAGGGTTGGCGGCACGCACTTTTTGTCAAATGCAATTTCGTGAACATGCAGCTTTCCACATGTTTTCCTTGAGATGATTTGGTAAAATAGGTTCATTCTAAAATCATGTTGTTAAGTTTCAATGTCTAGTTTTAAGCTAACAAATGATTTTTCTAAGGAATAAAAGTGCATTCTGAAATATATCTTTTTTATTTTTTATTCTTAATAATCATGAAAATTATCCGTGTCCAAACTGTCGCACTACTGGGCGAAGGCTATACTAAGCGTCATTAATCTAACCATTGCTTTGAAGCCTCTCCATAGTTATCCTGTGCTCGGTATAGACGTCCATTCAGTTAATCTCCATCTTTTTCTTTCTGCACAAATTCTAAAATCTCTAAGCTTTTCCGGCAAAGCAGCGGTGATTACTCATATGCCTAGCTCATTTATCACTATTTTCTTCCTAGCGCTATCGCGTTTCCTTATATGTTAGAATGGGGTCCACTACCTAAGCCTATGGAATAGTTTATTTGGCACTGTGGTTCATAGCAAACTCTTAAACAGATTAACAACACTGAGAAGCATTGTTTGCCAGAACGACTGTACGAATGGAAGCCTGGTAAAACAGAACAGTTAAATGACCGAGGGAATTTCTTTTTGTTCTAGAAAATGATGCTTATCTCATCGCGAGACGCAACGCCGAGTTAATCGTGAAATTTTCAACAGCGTACCCGTTCAGGCTTCCAGAGGAAACAATGGTGTGCGTATACTGCGCTGAGAGTTACAATGACCCGTCAATGTATAGAAAACATATGGACGAGGAGCACCGCACGTTTAAAGTGAGAATGGCATTCGTACATTGCACAGAGGGATTCATCAAGGCCGATTGCACGGAACTGGGCTGTAGGATTTGCGGCGAAAGTTTTGAGAGCCTAGAAGACATTGCACGACATTTGGAGAACTTTCACGATCAACCGATTAATCTAGACGTAGAATTAGGCATACAACCGTTTAAAATTGAAAAAGATAAATTTTTGTGCGCACTATGCAATGCCAAATCGCTCTGTCTGAGACAGTTGAGCAGGCATACCCAGCAGCATTTCTTAAAATACACGTGCGAGGCTTGCGGAAAATCGTACGCGACTATAACGACATTGAGGCATCATATAAGATTCTCACATATAGGAGACGAAAGGATTTGTAGGAAGTGCAAGATGACGTTTAGTTCTCTAGAGGCTAAGAGGACGCATCTCAGGGAATCTCCCAAATGTTGGTCACATTTATGCAGCATATGCGGGGAGAGATTTGTGACGTGGAACTTGAAGCAAGCTCATTTGAACCAAGTGCACGGTACTGAGAAACGTACGTACGTTTGCCCGGAATGCGGGGACGTTTTTGTTGATAGAAAGAAATACAGGGTGCACTTCAAATTGACGCACACAGATGACAATTTTATGTGCTCGTGCTGCGGAGTCAAATTTGAAACAAAGCGTGGCCTAGATGAACACAGAGTTGTTCATACTAAAGAGAAGTTGTTCCCTTGTACTGTATGCTCTAAATCTTTTCCGAGAAAGAAGAATTTGGCTCAGCACATGTGGATACATAGTGAGCATAAGAGATTTGAATGTACGTTGTGCAATAAGCAGTTCAATCAGAGAGTCAGTTGGAAAACACATATGAAGTCGTACCATCCGGAAATATACGTGCCTCCCTACCAATCGACAAGTGCGTTTGATGAAGGGAAGAACAATAATTTGAAATTGTTGTTTTCGGCGTTGTCGAAATGATCATGTTTTGTGGTGGATTTGAGTCGGTGATCGGTAAAGTTTATGGAGATGCTAAATACGTGAGACATAAGACGGAGGCGAATTAGACGCTGGGCAGGTGCAATTTAGGCTATGAAGAAATTGATCGTGACCTGTAATATACAAAGAGTTTAATGTAGCACGAAACGCGAGCCCAATGCGCGTACATGTGTCTACGTAAAAATCGAACACTGCGAATGTTTTGGTCGTTCCTATCATCATAATCTCAGCCACAAGAAGTCCTATGACCGAAGGCAGTGAATCTTCATATAAACTAAACGAAATGAGCCGTGCTCGCTCCGCATTTGAATCGCGTCCGTCTTGTGTATAACGCCCATAAATGTTGCTCAAATGTTGCTCTTTAACCAGCTCTTCAATAAGCTTTTCCTCCTTGGAATTCGCTGACTTGATGTAAATCGGGTATTATTTTAAGTGTTATTATTTTTAAGATTTTAAAAAGCAAACTGATTGATGTTATTGGAATTAACATTTAGTTGTTACCTATCGGATTTGTATTTTTTTTCTCATACTTACAATTAAATTCCTTGACCACCTTTATTATATACTAGTACTAACATAGTAAACGGTTTTAATGCTAAATTGCATCCTCTACCAGTCAACTTTGGTATAATACACACAAGTTTTGCCTTCTGTGTTCTTGCGGTAGTATAATTTTTTGAAAATCCAAAACAGTATTTGATACAGAACATTTCTTTTGTTCTAGAAAACGATCCGATGCACATCGCGCGCAAGAACGCAGAAATCGTTTTGCAATACACGACGGCATATCCATTTAGACTTCCAGAATGTTCTATCGTCTGCGTATACTGTTGCGAGAGCTATGACGACTCTGCAACGTTCAGGAGGCATATGGATGAGGAGCATCGTGACTTTCCCTCTTACACAGCATTCGCTCACATACCAGAAGGATATATAAAAGCTGATTGCACAGAACTAAAGTGCAAAATTTGCTCCAATCCCTTTGATAAACTGGAAGATGTAGCACAACATCTTTTTATAGATCATGACCAGACAGAATTAAGACTTAATTACGATATAGGCATACAACCTTTTAAGCTAAACCGAGAGAAACTCTCTTGTGCGATTTGTGGGGAGAAATATGGTGTTCTAAGAACTTTGAGTAGGCACATTCAAACTCACTTTCTTAAATTCACTTGTGAATCTTGTGGTAAATCGTATTCTACAGTCTCCTCGTTACAATACCATATGCGACATTCGCATATAGGCGACCAGAAGTTATGTAGGAAATGTAAGACCACTTTTAAGAGTCTAGAAGATAGGAGGAAACATTTGAACGAATCACCGAAATGTTGGTCGCACTTGTGCAAAATATGCGGCGAGAGATTCATAACGTGGAATATGAAATTGTCGCATCAAGCAAAAGTACATGGCAAACAAAAGAGGATGTACGTTTGTCCAGAATGCAAACAGGTTTTCAATGATCGCACGAAGTATAGGACACATTTTAAGATGCTGCACTCTGAGAATGATACTATGATGTAGCTAGATAACGATTCGATGCAAAACAGTTATATTGGACCTTATGCTGCAGTAAGGTCTAAAAATTATATAAGAATAGTTTCGTCGAAAGATTTACACTAAAAACTGATCGTGACTCTTTCAGTGTTTATTTTCATGACGTGTTTTATACTGAAACTTTAGTCTTTTAATCTCAGATTAGGCCTTCTTTCGCTCTCACTTCGGGATCTACTTTTCAGTAATGTGAAATAAAAAATACAATTAACAATACGTCCTTTAACAATGTATGGAGTATATCAAATTATAAAATAAAACTATACTGATAATGTCTATTAAAATTGCGTCGATAAAGTCTATACATACATGAATGTTTGAATTCTAAAAGTCTGATCGGCGACTCGTTGCTGACCAAGAACATTTCTTTCTGTTCTAGTGTCGGGAAAGGTAGCCCCAATGAACAGGGTGAGAGCAAACGCCCGGATCATTGTGCAGCACACGACAGCTTACCCATTCAAGCTACCAGAATGTACTCTCGTCTGTGTGTATTGTCTGCAAGATTTCGAGGAACCATCGAATTTCCGGACGCATATGAACGATGAGCATCCAACCGTTAATTTGAATGTTGCGTTTGCTCACACACCTGAGTCATACTTGAAAGTAGATATAACGGATTTGCGGTGCCGTATCTGCATGGAACTATTCATAAGCATCGAAAGTATAGCTGAACATCTGGTCGAAACTCATGATTTGGATTTAGACCTCGATAACGATTTAGGAGTTCAACCGTTTAGGTTTTTAAAAAGTAAATGGTCGTGCGCGATTTGCGATGATAGATTCGGTGGGCTGCGATCTCTGAGCAGGCACATGCAATCACATTTTTGCAAATACACATGCGACACTTGTGGGAAGTCTTATTTCTCTGTGTCTTCTCTACAACAGCATTTGAAACTTTCACATGTAGGCGATCAAAAAGTTTGTGTCAAATGTAAAAGAACTTTCGGGACTCTCGAATTGAGGAGAGAGCACGTACTTGAGTCGCCTAGATGCTGGCCTTTCGCGTGCATGATATGTGGATTAAGATTTGTAACAGTTACCGCTAGAGACGCCCATAGATTAGAAGCGCACGGTGCCCAAAAACGGTGTTATTCGTGCACGGAATGCGACGAAGTATTTACAGATAGAATACGATATCGTGCACATTACATAATAACGCACACGGAAGAATACTACACGTGCACATGCGGAAGAAAATTTGACACGAAGAAAAATCTAGAGAAACATATGGTGGTACACACGAAGGAGAAGATGTTTCCTTGTCTCGTTTGCATGAAGGCATTCTCGAGGAAGAGGAATCTGGTGCAGCATATGTGGATTCATAACGAGAATAAGAGGTTTCAGTGCAAAGAGTGCAATAAACCGTTTAGTCAGATGGCACCGTACAAGACTCATATGAGATCATATCATCCTGGGTGTACTATATAGAATGGTCCAAGTTAAAGCGATTTTTCTTAGTTCGAGTACTAAATAGACAACTAAAAAAAAAATGCAATAATGTCTATTTCTTTTTAATGTGCTCTTCGTTTGGTATTTTAATTGTTTATTTTAGGTTTGTGCTAATTTGACTTCACTAAATTTGATTATGTAATTTTTCGTCAGTTTTAATCTAGTTTATGGATCTGTGATGAGAATTCGAGACTCGAGAAGACGAAATGACTGATTCCGGCATTTCTATTTGTTTTAGAACAAAATCCAAGGACCATGGCGAGACGGAACGCCCAAGTTCTAGTGCAGTATACCACAGCGTACCCCTTCAAACTTCCAGAATGTACCATGGTTTGCGTTTATTGCCAAGAGGCTTGCCCAGAGCCCACCAAGTATAGGACTCATATGGAAACTGAACACAAAGACTTTAAAATAAGCGTCGCATTCAATCACGTTGGCGAAGGTTACATAAAAGTCGATTGCACAGATCTTAAGTGTCGTATCTGCTCAGAAAAGTTTGATAAAATTGAGGACGGTGCTGATCACTTGCTCAAGACTCATAACAAGAACCTTGATCTCTCGTTCGCTCTAGGCGTGCAACCTTTCAAATTTGAAACAGTCCAGTTACTGTGTGCGATGTGCCCGGAAAAATTTCCGACACTTAGAGGTTTAAGCAGGCACACACAGTCCCATTTCAGGAAGTGCACATGCGAATTGTGCGGCAAGTCATATTTGACGTCTTGGTCGCTACATCAACACATGAAATACACACACTCAGTGGGAGCCGATCAAAAGATTTGCCCAAAATGTAGGCAGACGTTTGATTCGTTTGAAGCGAGAAGGAAACATCTCACTGAATCTCCCAAGTGTTGGAAATATACCTGTAAGATTTGTGACACTAGATTCATGACTGAAACGCTCAGGAATGCCCATCAAAACGATGCGCATGGCATACAGTCACACGTATGCCTAGAATGCGGCGAAGTATTTAACGATAGATTTCGGTACCGTGCACATTACAAGTGTAATCATGTTTCGAAATAGACTTTTTGTTTAATGTCAGAAAAATGCATTTAATCCATGTTTCGTAGGAGTATTGTCGTGTATCCGAAAAACCAGACATGTAGGCTTCTTTTTCGCCTTCTGTGGCGAGGTTGCGGAATAATACTGCTACCATTGGACCGCCGCACCGGCGGTTATCCTTTACGACTCTTCTTTTTGCGACTTTTCTTTGCGGGGCGCTCCGCTCGAGTACTATGTAGGTATCTCCCAAAAAATTGCAATACCTACTGTCTTATTTCTTTCTTTATATGTGCTTTTTGTGTGGTATTTTAATTCTTAAGTTTGTGGGAAAATATAACTTCACTAAAGATGACTGGGATATTTGAACAGAATGTTATTACAGTAACTTACGATCAATTTTCAATTGTCTATCGAGCGCAGAGATTCGCAGTTTCTATCAAGCGCGTGGCTCTGGAAGACGAAATGACTGATTTCGGCATTTCTATTTGTTTTAGAACAAAATCCAAGGACCATGGCGAGACGGAACGCCCAAGTTCTAGTGCAGTATACCACAGCGTATCCCTTCAAACTTCCAGAATGTACCATGGTGTGCGTTTACTGCCAAGACGCTTACCCAGAGTCTGCCAAGTTTAGGACTCATATGGAAACTGAACACCAAGAGTTTAAAATAAGAATTGCGTTCAATCACGTTAACGAAGGTTACATAAAGGTCGATTGCACGGATCTCAAGTGTCGAATCTGCTCTGAAAAGTTTGATAAAATTGAGGACGGGGCGGATCATTTGCTCAAGACTCATGATAAAGATCTTGATCTCTCGTATGATCTAGGCGTGCAACCATTCAAATTTGCCACCGTGCAGTTACTGTGTGCGATGTGCCCGGAAAAGTTTCCGACACTTAGAGGTTTAAGCAGGCACACGCAGTCCCATTTCAGGAAGTGCACTTGCGAATTGTGCGGCAAGTCTTATTTGACGTCTTCATCGCTACAACAACACATGAGATACACACACTCAGTGGGAGCCGATCAAAAGATTTGCCCAAAATGTAGGCAGACGTTTGATTCGTGTGAAGCGAAAAGGAAACATCTCACTGAATCTCCCAAGTGTTGGAAATATACTTGTAAGATTTGTTACACCAGATTCATGACTGAAACGCTCAGGAATGCCCATCAAAACGACGCGCATGGCATACAGAAGAAAACTTACGTGTGCCAAGAATGTGGGGAAGTATTTCCAGACAGATTGCGATACCGTTCACATTACACGATAACGCACACGGAAGAATACTACCTGTGCACATGCGGACGTAAATTTGACACGAAAAATAATCTAGAGAGACATAAGGTGGTTCACACGAAAGAGAAGTTGTTTAATTGTAACGTTTGCGCGAAAGCATTCTCGAGGAAGAGGAATCTGATGCAGCATATGTGGATTCATAATGAGAATAAGAGGTTTCAGTGCGATGAGTGTAACAAACAGTTCAGTCAGATAGCCACTTATAAAACTCATATGAAATCGTATCATCCTGAACGTAATGTATAGATAGAATATGTATGTTGTGACTGAATTTGACAAGGCACATTATGTCCGTAATTATTTTTATAAAACAAATTCTTAATTAGAACTTATTTTGCTGTTTATAGTCTACTTCATCTCATGTTATGCCTAGACATCTATCGATCTTTCTCATACAAGTGACCGAATAAAATACCGGCCTGCTGTCGGAGTTGCGGCAACTATAACGCCTCTACGGCTCCGCTAGCGTGATTTCTTTTTAATCTATTATGAGCCCTCTTATTGCGATTCGTTTGGAAACTAAATGGATAACCCTAATAATTTGTGCAATATTTATTTCCTAATGTGTTCTATTTGAGATTTTTATATTAATCGTCTTTGAAAATATAACTTCACTAAATTTAACTTTGGAATTTTTTACCAAAACTTTAATCTAGTGATGGAAAGTCTGTGATGAGAACTCGAGACTCGAGAAGACGAAATGACTGATTCCGGCATTTCTGTTTGTTCTAGAACAAAATCCGATGACCATGGCGAGACGGAACGCCCAAGTTATAGTGCAGAATACCACAGCGTACCCCTTCAAACTTCCAGAATGTACCATGGTTTGCGTTTACTGCCAAGAGGCTTATCCAGAGTCCGCAGACTTTAGGGCTCATATGGAAGCCGAACACCAAGAATGTAAAATAAGAGTTGCGTTCTCTCACATTAACGAAGGTTACATAAAAGTTGATTGTACTGACCTCAAGTGTCGTATCTGTATGGAAAAGTTCGATAAAATCGAAGACGGGGCCGAACATTTACTCAAAACCCATAATAAGAACATTGATCTGTCTTTTGATCTAGGTGTACAGCCTTTCAGATTTGTAACTGACCAGTTACTATGCGCGATGTGCCCGGAAAAGTTTCCAACGCTTAGATCACTAAGCAGGCACACTCAGTCCCATTTCAGGAAGTGCACTTGCGAATTGTGCGGCAAGTCTTATTTGACGACTTCGTCGCTACAGCACCATATGAGGTTCACTCATTCAGTAGGAGCTGATCAAAAGATTTGCGAGAAATGCAGAAAGACGTTCGATTCGTGTGAAGCGAAACGGAAACATCTGAGTGAATCGCCCAAATGCTGGCGGTATTCCTGTAGGATTTGCTACTCGAGATTCATGTCCTCGACACTCAGAGATGCTCATCAGAACGAGGCTCATGGTATACAGAAAAGGTCATACGTATGCCCCGAATGTAGGGAGGTGTTCCCTGACGCAATGAAATATAGGGTGCATTTCAAAGTTAACCATACAGATCGATATTTCGCGTGCTCCTGTGGTAGGAAATTTGATTCGAAAAATAATTTGGAAAGACACAGAGTTTCTCATACTAAAGAAAAGTTGTTCCCGTGTCCAGAATGTTCGAAAGCGTTCCCAAGAAAACATTCCCTTGTTGCTCACATGTGGATACACAGTGAAAATAAGAGATATGAGTGTAAATTGTGCAATAAGCCGTTTAACCAGAAGGTTAGCTGGAAGACTCATATGAAGTCCTATCATCCGGATCTCGAAATGGACTTTTAACTTATTAATTCCATATTAAACTCGATAAGGTAATTTTAAATAAGTTGTCTCAGTAACTAAGCAATTAGGGCACTTAAAATTGAAATAGCCTTTTTTTTTTTTTTTTTAATTATCGTCAGATAAATGCTTTGCAGCAGCCCCACCGCCCGGGGAATATGCGGTGGGGACTGTGGGACTTATCACAAAAAAACTGACGGGATGCCACTCGCCCCCTAAGTGACGGGGCCACGGGTACTGTGATACATCCGCGACCCCGCCAGGGCCGTCCGGCCAAAGTTAAACTGGCCGGACCCGCTCTCCCCGGAACGCCCCGTCAGCAGCACACCGCATCCAGGTGCACTGCCGACACGCGAGGACCATTGCCCCCTCAAGACGACGGGCCTTCCCCGGCTCGCCGTCTCGGCTGGGCAAGGGTCCCCTCCATCTCTGCGGTCGCAACAACGTGCGACCGCTGGCCGTGCTCTGCGAGCCGCCGGCCCCTCTTCTTCAATTTTTTAACGAGGTTTTCTTCCTCAACCGCGCCTCCTGCGCCACTCCAAGTGCCACAGCGTCCACTACGTACTTAGTGGACTCTGTGACACTTTGCGCCACCGCGCACTCCCTCTTCCAGGGTGGTCTCATTCGCCCATGTGACCCAACCCTTAACGCCCCCCGCAGTGTCTGGGTTGGCGAGACCCAGTGTCTGCAGGGCCTCCGCGTTCCACCATACGGAGGTCGCCCCCGGTATCAACGGGTGGAGTAGGCCCGGACACCAGTCGGGGCGAAGACGCTTTTGGGGAGGATCAGCGAGCGAACGAGTCCACCACCGCTCATCATACAGCCGGCCGAGCCAAGCGCGGCCGGCTCCACCTCTTGTTTTTTAACGAGGTTGTCTCCTCAGTCGCTCCACCCCCAGCACCAGTACGGATGCAAGGGGGAGCGGATTTGTCCGCATCCCACGTACTCCATCCAAGGTAGGAGCACGGGGAGCAGACCCACCGCGTCGGGAAATAGCCTTACTCAAATGCATCCATGTACGAGTATATTTATCAACAATATACTAGAATGTATACTCGTCCAAGAATATTTATTATTCTTTTATTTATTTATATTTTTAGTTAATAAAATGTCAGAGGCAGGAATTTTGAATTAAGCCAATTTAATTTAGAGGTTACGATTGTAATATGAATAATTTATGCTATCATATTACAAATTAGAAATTCAATGTATACCTACTTTCATGAACATTTATGTTTGTTCTAGAAATAGATCCGATGTACATCGCGCGATGCAATGCTCACATCGTGGTGGAGTTTGCAACTGCATACCCCTTCAAGCTGCCAGCCAGTTTGATGGTATGCGTTTACTGTTGCGACGAATTCTCAGACCCATTTCTATTCAGGCAGCATATGAAAGAGAATCATAAAGAGATTAACTTACGTCTCGCTTTTAGTCACTGCCCTGGGGATTACGTTAAAGCTGACTGCACGGAATTGACTTGTAGAATATGTAACGAGCCGTTCGAAAATATCTTTGACGTAGCAAAACATTTAAAGAATGTACATGAGAAGGAAATAAATTTGGAATACGATGTAGGGATACAGATGTTTAAAATCGAAAAGGACAAGTTACATTGCTCGTTTTGCAAATCCAAATTCGCGCATCTCAGGATGTTGAGCAAGCATATGCAGCGACATTTCTGTAACCACACTTGCGAGACGTGTGGCAAGGATTACGCGTCTGCTAGATCCCTGACCATCCATGTAAATGCAAAGCACTCTGTAGGGAAACGAACGTGTAGGAAGTGTAAAAAACCTTTTGATACATTAAATGAATTGAATGCACACATGATTAATACTAAACGTTGTTCGCAACACGTTTGCAAATTTTGCGGGGACAGATTCGCCTATTGGAAATTGAAGCAACATCATTTGGAATCTGCTCACGGGCAACCTAAAGTTAATTATCCGTGCTTGGAGTGTGACATGGTTTTTCCAAAGAGTGATGCGTTGCGCCGCCATTTTAAAATATCACACACGAAGGACTATGTCGAATGCTCTATATGTAATAGGAAGTTTGATAATAATTATGATTACCAAAGGCATAAAGCCGTCCATACCGGCGAGAAATTATTTACATGTGAAGTATGCTCAAAATCGTTTCCAAGGAAGAAGAGTTTGGTAGCTCATAGCTGGATACATAACGAAGTTAAGAAATATAATTGTGATAGTTGTGACAAGCATTTTAATCAAAGAGTCAGTTGGAGGATGCATATGAAGAACGTACATCCCGAATTTAATATCAAGTAGGTTGTTCTATTTAGGGCCTAAATAAAGACGCAGCTGAGTAAACATTTTGTATGCGATGGAGTAAGTGAGATGCCGCTTTACATTATGTATTGCCCCATCTCGCGTACTCACTCGTTTTTGGATTGTTAATCGATAGTCATATTACGAGGACAACTAAAGGGCAGGCCACACCGCCTGTGGGCGGGCGAGCGAGTTAGACTGGCGAACATAGTTTCACCTATTTACACATTTGGGTTCACACCGCGAGTGGGTTCGACGGTAGCTCGCGGTGTGAACCGAAGTATGTAAAGAGGTGAAACGATGTTCGCCAGTCTAACTCGCTCGCCCGCCTACAGACGGTGTGGCCCCCCGCCTAGCTCGCTCGCCCGCCCGCTGACGGTGTCGCCAGCGTTTGACTCTTGACTAAAACTTAATTTATTTTATTCACTTCAAGAATAACAGCGTCCAATCAGGAGGTCTATTTTCGCCTTAAAAGCAGTTAAAATGTAGTCTCGATGTCAAGAGCTATCATTCTCATAAAAATTTAAAACGAGCGTTGTATTACGAGAATAGTCCGCACCGCAGTTGTTTATTAGAGCCTCGAGTGAGGCTGCGTATAGGCCACCATAACTTGAAATAGTAGACGTATTTAGTATATTTACAAAACAAGGCGATAACAAAATTGTGTTAATTCCAATGATAATGTTGTAAAAAGTTTATTATTTATAGATCAGTTGGATTTATAAAATTAATTTTAAAAATAAAGATTTAATTTTATCACACTGGCTGCATGCAAATTGTAAAAAAAGTAATATTCTATTTATGAGTAGAACCATATACCTATTTTCCCAAATTACTATTCAGAATTCTTTATTGAGGTCATACTACCGGGAAAAGTTAATTTATGAATCCAACTGGAACAGATTATTTTAATTCAGATAAAAAATATATCTGTCTTGTATTATATAAAAAAATATTGTAACCATTTTGGATTACAATGTCTAATTCCCAACTTTGTTGAGTATGATACAATATTTGGAAGAATTTTTGACCCCCTTCACACGAAGGGGCTTCTGCAATCGTCCAAGAATCAGTATAATGACGGGTCGGGAATTGGTACTAATCGGTTATTAAGGCTGCTATTCAACCAGAGATGTATAAAGAAATTATGATCACACCATCACGGCATTAGAAAAACTTATTAGGCCCAGAACAGACGGTGAAACCCAAATGTAACTAAACTGCAACTTCTAGTTACTTTGAGTTGTATTTGAGTTTCTGTCAGACTCCTTTGATGGACCATGCACGACACAAATTTTTAAAATCGATTTGAAATGCGTTGTAATCTAATTTCATTGAAATTGGCATGCAATCGAGATTGAGTTTTATCGTTTTCGTTAGTCCCTTCGCACACAAGGCGACGCAAGTCTCCGATACTCGGCGATTTTAGTATCCAAGCGACTACCGCCATACAAGTCCATTGAGGTTCGTACGTTCACTCGCGTCGTTAGATGCTAAAATCGCCGAGTATCGGAGACATGCGTCGCCTTGTGTTCACAGGGGGCTTAGTTTTTCGGTACTTGTATTGTAAGGATTTCACGTCATCACGTTTTAGTAGAATTTAGGTTGCGTCGGTGTGTGGAAAACGATGGAAACTGGTTTCAGACTAATAACTTCAAAAGGGTTTCGTTGCAGTTGCGTTTCACCGTCTGTGCTGCGTCTTAGTGACCTGGGTGTTTAGTGCGAGTTTTTTGGTCACATTCGAACGTGTTAAAGATTATAAGACGACCAAATTGAAAAAAGTTTCATAATAAAATTGTGTATTTATCAGACTCATGTTACATATCCAAATTGGCGGGTTGCTCACTTCAAAATGTTAGCAAGTAATATAATTTTGATATGTAACGCGTGTCTTATGAATTCGCAACACGAGAGTTCCTCTCTATTTGGTCGGTTTGTTTACGTCGTCATAATCGCAGGCGAATAAAAACTCGCACAAAGCACTTTTGATACTTTTTTGACATCTCTGGTCGAAAAGCAGCCTAAACCTGCTGTAGGGATCGTAAAAGTATTTCGTTGTTCGTTATTATATGTTTAATTGTGTTAGGTTGGTTAATCATTAATAAATAGATTATTAATAATCATGAATTTCATTGTTAATCACCCTTTTTTCCGTCCTATACATCAATTCGCTTCACTATTATTAAAAGGGCCCTCTGGAGTCTGGAGCTGGAGCCAGGGAAATCATACAAGTTCCCGGAACGTATTCGCTATGTGCAAATACATGGTGGGGGCACAGAATACTACAGAAGGTTGGCTTCAAACAACCGTCCAGAATAGGTATACGCATACAAAAAACGGCGATGTGTGCGTGAGCTCTCACCGACGAGGTCTCGTACGCTCCGACCGCGGTAAGAACTGGTTTGAACCGGCTCAGTTTCCGTATTAACGCCAGGGACGCGCCGGCCGCTCGCGCGCCGCGCCGCACGTTCTGTGACGTGTACAATGCCAAGTTCGTGTAGTGTTTGTATGGCCAATTAAAAAAAGGACAAGGACATTTCTTTTTTCGTACCCTAAAAATGATGTGAAGTAAGTACCTACGATTTACGAAAATTTATTGTTTTTGAATATTGTTGTAAGTACCTACTACCTTACTATCACAGCTACTACCTATTTTTAATAAGTAGTATTGTATACTTACCTAAATTACATAGAACCAAATGTTTAAACAATGTTAATAATGTTTATTACAAATGTTTGTATTATAGACCAGAAATAATAAGGAATTAAAACGAAACAATAAAAGAAAATATTTTCGGGTCATTCATTTATAGACAGGCCCGGTAGTCGAGTGGCTAGCAATGGTCACTTTATCCCAAGGGCTGCGGGTTCCTGCGCAAGGCAAACATTTGTGTGCATGAACATGTCTGTTTGCCTTGATCTGGGTGATTTCTATGTATAATTTATTTACAAAAAAGTATTTATGTATATTTAGTTTTAGCAATTTAGTTTGGGACTAGCTGGCGTTGTGTGATTCGTCCAAGAATATTTATTTATTGACATTTCATAATGCTGACCGTTTAATTGATAGCATTATGAAACATATTTTATTAAGCACTGGCGCGTTCCGTCTTCGCACGGGTACTTAACAAAATTTTAAATTTTAACACAAACGCACTCCAAACACAAACAAACAATCAAAATCTTTCCTCTTTATAATAATAGTATAGATAAGTACATTGTAAATTTGATTATTAATTAATAAAACATTTTATTATAAACGTTGTTTTTATTTTTATATTGAATTTAATACCGTGCCAAAGGTGTCAACCCTATGAGAATAGGTATAAATTTTTCATTTAGTCGGGAGTCAACCCTCTGTATTACTCTGTGGTGGGGGTATAGTAAAGCGATCGCAGCGCTTGTCGTGGCAGAAATACGCAACAATCCGGGAAAGTAAAGTCAATTTGCACGGAGTTCGTAATAAAAGTAAAAAAAATGCCTAATAATATATATGTAGATGTTGTTGTGTTGTGAACTGCAAAAATAACGGCACAAATAGTCGGTGTAAATTCTATATATTACCTAAACTTAAATCAAAGAAATAAATGGATAGATGCCATAAAAAGAAATAAGTAAAGCCTTAAATTATGATCAATTTTATTTGCGCTATATTTTATGTGATATTTACGAAGTCTTATGTGGGCTCGTAATAAATAACTATTGCCGTTCTTTCGTAGCTCTTCAACATTTCTTACATGTTGTGCTAAAACTAATTTTTCTCCTACCAACACGGTTTGAGGTTGGAAACGAATATTGTGTTTTACACTTTCAAAACCAGATTTTATAATGATATCCATTATTTTATGCACTGTTTTACCAAATTCTATTCCTTTAAAAATACCACTTGTCGTCTTTTTATTTATCTTTAATTTACTAGAAAGCAATAAAATACTGATGTCATTATTTGGCATAATCCCGGAAAGTTGCGCATTCTAGGTGGCGCTACTGTCGTGCACATAGCCAATACTAGATATTTATTTCAACATTACAATTTGATAATTATGGAAACCTCAAATAGCTAACCATAGTGCGATTTACATATCTAACACTGCCAATCTAATTACAAAAATAGAAACTAAATACAAAAAGAGCACGTTATGCCGACGGTATGTTTTGACGCACGACGCAGGCAGACGCGGCAAAATTACCGGACCGAGCCTAAACATGTCTGCTTTATCTCTAAATTGATTATATTTCACTTTCTCTCATTTAAAGCCAATATATTTCGTTGTCCATCTCTCTTTGAGAATTGGCAATGCAGCTGCAATTACTGTGGCATTGCATGTGTCTATGGCCGTCGGTTGATGGCTTATCATCGTTCAGGTGACCCGCTTGCTCAACTAAATATTTTGCTAAAAAATAATCAACGTCACACCTATTTAGACAAACAACGCAACAACACGAAGAAATTATGGAGCTGAAAGCAGTCTTTTTTTCTTTTTCTAGACCCCGTGAGCCACTTAATGGCGAAAAGGAATGCAGAGATAGTCTTGAAATATACCACGGCCTATCCGTTCAGGCAGAGAGGGAAATTCATGGTCTGTGTGTACTGTTGCGAGGAGTATGACGACCCGTCAGAATATAGGCTGCACATGGAAAATTTACACCAAAGATTCACCGTTTCCACCGCTTTCGCGCACTGCGGCCACCGAAAGGAATTTCTCAAAGTTGATTGCACTGAACTGAGATGCAGGTTGTGTAACGAAGAGTTAAACAACCTCAAGGATGCTGCCCAACATGCTTACAAAGTGCACAACTGCTATAAACTCAACATGAAGTATGACGTAGCTATGCAACCCTACAGAATCTCAAAAGACAATTGGGCTTGCTACATGTGTGATAAGAAATTTGCTTCCCTTACCAGACTGGCGCGTCACACTACCTCACATTATCAGTCTTATACATGCGATGTGTGCGGACGAAGTTATCTCACCAATGAAGCGTTGAAATACCACGTCAGATGCTCACATTCTGGGAAGTTGCAGTGCAGAAAATGCTGGAATGAATTTGAGTCGATAGAGAAGAAAAGAGAACATCTTAAAGTGTCTAAACCCTGTTGGTCATTCTGCTGTGTCCAATGTGGAGACAGATTCATGTCTTACGAGATGAAACAGAAACACATGGTGGATGAACATAACGCACCCAAACCGACTTACGAATGTCCAGATTGTCCCACAGTATATGAGTCAAGGAAACTATTCTACAATCATTACAAGTTGGTGCATTCGGACGAGAGCTTCGTGTGCTCTGTCTGCGGCCTCAAGTTCATGAGTAAGACAAACCTGGAAGACCACAGGCTAGGACATTCCGGAGAGAAACATTTCAAATGTGAAGTTTGTCTCAAATCATTCTCGAGGGAAAAAAGTCTCAAACAGCACATGTGGCTCCACAGCGAGACGAAACGGTTCTCCTGCGAAATCTGCGATAAACAATTTAATCAAAAAGTTAGCTTGAAGGGACACATGAAATCGCATCACCCCAACGTAACGCTTGATACAATTATGATCCTGTAGTCGTTTAATAAAGTAATGCATTCTGCATGATCTCTTTCATTTGAAATCTCTTAAGAATGTTGAGCGATTGGACACTGACCAGTATCTTTTTTGTTTTTAGGGACCACATTGGAAATACACGGACGTAGTGACAATGAAACTGAGAAAACAAAAAAGAAAATTGTTCTTGTGTACCAGACGCCACAGCGGCGCAATGCCGAGCTGATTCTCAAATTTTCCACCGCCTACCCTTTTAAAACTAGATTCAGTCAGATCATGTGCGCTTACTGCCACGAGGAGTACGACTCGCTCATGGATTTGCGGTTTCACATGAAATCCGAACACGTGTCATCCGATTTCAAAAACGTTTTCTATAAAGTTAAAGATAACCTAGTTAAAGTAGATATTACTAATTTGAAATGCAAAATTTGTACAGAAGACATCCCAGATATAGAGACTTTAATGACGCATTTATCGAGGGAGCATAGGAAGTCTGTAAAATTTAACGCACGTTTCGGCGTATTGCCATACAAACAAGATCACACTAACCAGTACGTTTGCGTTTACTGTCGGAAATACTATCCAGACTTCATACAATTCAAACGGCATATAGGGACGCACTTTATGAATTTTAGTTGTGATAAGTGTGGAACGACTTTCGTGTCTGACCACGCGTTACGCGACCATCACCGTCAAGTCAAATGCTTCCGTGTTGCATACAAAGCTCGGAACGGCAGAGTGTTGAAGCCTCGTACTAATGCCGAGATTATTCTTCAATGTTCCACTGCACTTCCATTCAGAACTTGGAAGAATAATTTTAATTGCGTCTTCTGTCGCGTACAATCAAGTGATCCGATTAGCTTACGGAACCATATGGCTTCTCGACATCCGAACTACGATGTTCAATCAGCGTTCTACAAGAAATTAGGTAAAGAGTTTCTCAAAATAGACATTACTGATCTCCAATGTAAAATTTGCTTTATGCCTATTGATAATTTTGAACTGCTAACTTACCATTTGAAGAATGACCATCAGCAGCCTCTGAATTCTGATGCTCAAGTAGGAGTATTACCGTTCAAGTTGAATGACGGCACTAAGTGGAAATGCACAATGTGTCCGAACGAATTCAAAGATTTTGTATCACTCAAAAAGCATACATCTCAACATTTTCAAAATTACGTATGCGACACATGCGGTGAAGGTTTCATTACAGAATCTGCTATTATTGCACATACTAAAATACCTCACGAAAACAAATATAACTGCAGTCGATGTGTAGCAACATTTTCTACCTTGGAAGAGAGGAATATACACGTTAAAACACAGCATACGAACATGCCTTACATGTGTATGTATTGCAAGGAGAAGCCACGATTTGCTAACTGGGAGTTGCGTAAGAAACATCTCATGGAAGTTCACAACTATAAAACAGGGGCTGATAAATATGAATGTACCACATGTCAGAAATCCTTCAAAACGAGATCTGGGAAGTACAATCACATGGCGAGGACGCACAGAGTGAAGAAAGACTCCGAACTAAACTACCCGTGCCCAAATTGCCCTAAAGCATTCACAACTAAACTGTTCTTGGATAAACACATAGCGAAGAAACATTTTGATATGTAAAACGGCTTTGATTTATCCTTATTTTTTCAAGGTAATTGATGAAGTCACAAGTAATTAAAACGTAGAAGTAAATGTAGCATGAAAGGCTTCTAACTTATTTAAAGCAGTCGTGTTAAAAAAGAATGTATGTAAAATAATGATAATGATGAAGTTCTTTTCTTTTTTTAGGGCCCAGAAGAGAAATTGACGGAATTGTAACGAAAGAAAGAAAGCCGAAAAAGCGGCTATTCGAAAGATCCGTTAACCAGAACCCGCAGCGTCAGAACGCTGTTCTCTTACTAAAACACTCGACTGCATTCCCATTTAAAACGAGATTCAATAGGATTGTCTGCTCGTACTGTCACGACGAATTCGAGCCTATGGCGGCGCTCAGAAACCATATTAAGGCGGAGCACGCCAACGCCGACTTTAACAGTGCGTTTTACAAAGTCGTCGACGACTTAAAGATAGATATAACAGAATTTAAATGCAACATTTGCGCCCAAGACATTCCAAACGTCGATAGCTTCATGACTCATCTATCGAGAGACCATGAGATATCAGTAAATTTTGATGTCCCATTCGGGGTGTTACCGTATAGGCAGGGACCTACAGGACTATGGATGTGTTTGGACTGTGACAAAACGTTCTCGGAGTTTTCACAAATCAACGGACATTTGAGGAGTCACGTTAAGATATTTACGTGCGATAAATGCAGCGCGACTTTCTTGTCTGAGCATGGGTTGAGACAACACGAGAGAAACTTTAGATGCTATAAGTCTACATACAAGCCTCGCTTTGGGAAGGCTCTCAAGTATAGAAGCAATACAGAGATTATACTGCAATGTTCGACGGCCTGCCCGTTTAGAACTTGGGGACAGAACTTCAACTGTGTCTTCTGTCGTGTCCAATCCAACGATCCGAACGGTTTGCGAACACACATGGCGGCCAGGCACGCAAACTTTGACATACAAGACGTGTTTAGCAGGAAATTACGGAAAGAGTTCCTTAAGGTTGACATCACCGACCTACAATGCAAACTGTGCTTCATGTCAATAGATAGTTTAGACGACTTGATAACGCATTTGAAGAATGATCACAAACAGCCCATCAACGCTGATGTCCAACCAGGGGTACTTCCATTCAAATTAAACGACGGATCCAGTTGGAAATGTGCCATATGCAAAATTCAGTTTACAGATTTCATTTCTCTAAAGAAGCACACTTCAGAACATTATCAGAATTATGTATGCGACACTTGTGGAGAAGGGTTTATAACTGAATCGGCTTTGATAGCACATACAAGAATACCACATGATAACAAGTATACTTGTAGTAGATGCATAGCAACGTTCTCGACGTTGGAGGAAAGGAATGTTCACATTAAGAGCCAGCATACGACTTTACCATACATGTGTGTGTACTGTAAAGAGAAGCCAAGGTTTGCCACTTGGGAACTGAGGAAGCGGCATTTGATGGAGTTCCATAATTATAAACCAGGCGCAGAAATGTATGAATGCACGACATGTCATATGACATTCAAAACACGATCGCAGAAGTATCATCATAATGTCAAAGCACATCGCACGAAGAAGGAGACCGAGTATAGCTACCCATGTGGTAGTTGTTCCAGAGCGTTTGCCACTAAATTGTCGTTAGATAAACATATAGCTAAGAAACATTTTCATGTTTGATTTTACTTATATGTTGAAGAACATGTAACTACGAAAAGAAAAAACGCCAGTCTGCGTCATTTAGAAAGTCTATACTGCAACTAATACATCGTTCTTGGTCACAAAAATAGTTATATAATTATAATTTTTGGTGAGAATGACATTTCCTGTTGCATTTAAATGAATGAATGTATGGTTAATGGTACTTTATGGCAATAACGTACTTTTGTGTCGTGTCCCACGGCTAGACATTTAAACTATATGAAAGTGACCGTTAAAAAATAAAACGTCTGGAGATTTTCTTAGTATGTTTTGCTGGCAAGTCTCTTTCGTACTGTGCCATGTCCTTCATAAATACTTGTACCCGGTGTACGTCTAATATTGTCATTATTAGTAATGCGAATCCTCATACAAGATCTCTTGTGTTGTATTATAATACAAAAATTATGTGAGTAATGTTATTAAATTAGTCTACTTTTCGACAGTAAGATGTGCCGTGAAACTGAATGGTTAACTAACAGCCCCTTCACACATGGCGTAGGGTAGGCGTAGTATAGGCGTTTGATGAGCGTATACACAGCGCAGACGCCGCGGTAACGCGACGCCTGGCGTTGTCTCTGCATACGTCGAGACAAGACGGCGTATTCGCAGCGCAGATGCCGTGGTAACGCAACGCACGCCTGCCTTGACGTCTTTACTGTATGCAGAGACAACGCTAGCCATGCGTTGCGTTATCGCGGCGTATGCGCTGCGTATACGCTCATCGAATGAGCGTATACGCAGCGCATACGCCATGTGTGAAGGAGCTCTTAGACTGTGCTAATGACAATTTAAATGTAATTAGAATTTTATCGTCTACCTATTTTAAGAAACTTAATTTATTTTGAATCTGATAGAAAATAAAAGTATATGACATTATGATTTATTTTATTTCTTACCATAACGCGTAATGGTCATCATCATCCCAATAAGTCCACTGCTGGACATAGGCCTTTTTTTTTATTTTTTTATATTATCGTCAGAAAAATGCTTTGCAGCAGCCCCACCGCCCGGGGAATATGCGGTGGGGACTGTGGGACTTACCACTAAAAAACTGACGGGATGCCACTCGCCCCCTAAGTGACGGGGCCACGGGTACTGTGATACATCCGCGACCCCGCCAGGGCCGTCCGGCCAAAGTTAAACTGGCCGGACCCGCTCTCCCCGGAACGCCCCGTCAGCAGCACACCGCATCCAGGTGCACTGCCGACACAGAGGACCATTGCCCCCTCAAGACGACGGGCCTTCCCCGGCTCGCCGTCTCGGCTGGGCAAGGGTCCCCTCCATCTCTGCGGTCGCAACAACGTGCGACCGCTGGCCGGGCTCAGCGAGCCGCCGGCCCCTCTTCTTCAATTTTTTAACGAGGTTTTCTTCCTCCACCGCGCCTCCTGCGCCACTCCAAGTGCCACAGCGTCCACTACGTACTTAGTGGACTCTGTGACACTTTGCGCCACCGCGCACTCCCTCTTCCAGGGTGGTCTCATTCGCCCATGTGACCCAACCCTTAACGCCCCCCGCAGTTTCTGGGTTGGCGAGACCCAGTGCTGGACATAGGCCTACCTCAAATGTCATAACACTGACTATTTATGTTTAACTAGTGCCCCGCCCCGGCTTCGCACGGGTTTTAATAGAAATCCTTTTTTTTTTTTAAAATTAAATATAGCCTATGTCACCCGGGGATATCGTAGCTTCCTAACGGTGAAAGAATTTTTTAAATCGTTTCAGTAGTTTTTGAGCTTATTCGTTACAAATATACACACACACACACACACACACACACACAGACACAAAAATACAAATCTTTCCTATTTATAATATTAGTGTTGATTGTATTGTCATAACATAGATAGATACACATTTTTTGGTATACGCAATTTAAATTCTACACAATTGAAAAGAAACAAGGAATGAAAAATCGATTTTTTGACGTAATACCATAGAATGAGTAATAACCCGAGGTAGAATGGCCACTCTCCGGCCCGCACCGAATCGCGTTACCTTACCCCGGGCGGGTATCGTGGCAAAGGTGTGCGCTTAGTGAACGAATGTGTATACGTGTGCGCGTGTACAGACGACATTGGCCTAGGTAGTAGAAATAGGTAATTATGTCACGCGCGTTGTATGGAGTGTCCGGGCTGTGGTAATACGCACAAATCCACACAGCGCCCTCTCTGCATAGCAATCGAGATTTTAATTCTATATAATTTCAAATGCAAAATTAACAGCAAATCCTAATTCGCACTCTTGAAATTTTATGCTTTACTAACTATTTGGTTAGCACACAATTCGATTTCATTTAGTTTAGTATTTAGTTAGCGCTAGTCTAGCTGTAAAGAGTACCTAAAAGTAACAATCCAATGGCGATCGAACAGAATTCTCTTTAAGGGTTATGGGGCTGGTCCTGCTTGCGTTATGGGTACCAGAACATAGATATATTACGGTATGTAAATAGATACTTATAATACATAGAAAACACCAGAATAAACACGAATGCCATCTCATGAATGTTGGCCTCGAACGGGAATCGAACCCAGTGCCTCTAGTGCCTAAATAGGCTACTAATGCACGACCGGTCGGTCATGCATGCATGACATGTTTACTTTGTCATGGCATTGTCAGGCATGTTTATGAATGCTTGAATTTGATTTGATTATATACAACTTATTTACTAAGGAACCCTAAATAGTATAGCCCATGTTACATGGAGGTAATGTACCTTCTAAACGGCGAAATTTTTGAAATCGGTCCAGTAGCTTTCGTAACATTAAAACAAATTCCTCTTTATAAGTGTAGATACAAGTAGTAGAACTCTTGCCCCATTACTACCATGATCGCTTAAAGCAATACTAAGACGACTGAGTAAGCGAGAAGGCGCAATACATCATGTGTGGCGACATCACTTTATCCAATCGTTTAAGTGTTGTTATAAGAGATCGTGGTACAAGCCCTGATTCGCAATTTTCTATTTTTAGGACACGAAGATGTGATTGATGCTTATTTGTCAGCGGTAATGGTACAAAAAGGTAATGGACCCAAACGCATCTACAAACGAAGCGCACGGGCAGAAGCTCGCACCATTACGAAGAAGAATGCCACCTCGATAATAGAATGCTGGAGCGTATTCCCTTTTAGATGGAAGGGAAACAAATTCAAATGCGCCTACTGTGAAGCTAACTTCACTGATTGCTTCTCTCTAAGAGACCATGTAAGAGCCTGCTCAACGCAGCACACAGTAAAAGATATTTATAGCAAATTTAGAGAAATGCCGTTAATCAATGTGGATATAACTGAAGCGGTTTGCCGTATATGTTCAGATACATTCACAGATGTGAATCAAATGCGTGAACATGTTGTCCTACATGACTTTAGTTTCGACCCTAAACATCCAGATGGAGTGTTACCGTTCATTCTAGACAAAGAATCGTGGAAATGTGTGATATGTGGTGAGAAATTCAATAATTTTATCAAACTTTACGAACATATGAATACCCATTATCAACATTATATTTGCGCAGCTTGCGGCAAAGGTTATATGACTGCTCCAAGATTGAGAAAACATTCCGAAGTGCATATAACTGGAAAGTTTCCCTGCAGTGAATGTGACAGGGTGTTTAACATGAGAGTTAAAAGGGATGCGCACAAGTCCCACGCTCACGCTAAAGGACCTAGATACGTTTGCCCGTATTGCGATTTAAGATTTGCTGGGTACTACGAAAGGATGACACATTTGAAGGTAGCGCACAGGGAGAAAGAAGTCTCCTATGATTGCTTGTATTGTGATCTATCTTTCAATACGAGTGGAAAGAAATCTATGCACGTCAAAACAGTGCATTTTCCACGGCAATCTAAATTTGCATGTCAATATTGCGAATGGAAGTTTAGAACGAGCTATGAACTAAAAAGACACATGGTTAAACACACTGGAGAGAAAAACTTTCATTGTACACTCTGCGAGAAGAGTTTCCCGAGAAGCAGGGCGTTGGCGGCGCATCTTAAGACTCACCTAGAGTTTGTATGCGAATGGTGTTCTGCTGTGTACAAGCAGCGGGCACAGTTGATTGCTCATTTGAGAAGTGATCATGATCATTTAGTTAATCCGGCGCCAATAGAATCGATTAAGTTAGTGTAGTGTAGATCTACTATTTCAATTAAATGATTATTTGGATATAGCATTTTTATTTGTTATTGAATCTTCTGTTATACACATTTTCGCTAATGTGTCTCTCGTATAACCAGGATTATAATCGACACAAACATAATTTTTTGGAGGATCCCTCTGGCAATGTTATACTTCTTTAGAGAAAAGGCGTCTCACTCACTGCAAGGTTAAGCCTTTCTCTATATAAAATATTTGATTCTTTGATGATAAAGTCAAATAATGCGCCATCGCCGTGATCTCTGCGATCATTCGCGTCATTCATCGTTAAATAATTTTGTTCTTTACTTTTGTAAAAGACCACCGGACGCTTGTGGTTCCCGTTCACGGGGTTGATTTTGGGGATAAAATTGTAGGTAAAAATTACTTCAAGAATGAAGCAAACATGTTAAGCACTTGAGCTGTTATAGACATAAGTCCTCACAAAACACTAATAGTAAAATTTATAATACATGTTCATAAAAATAATGAATTTCTGCACTCCCAAGGGTTGACTGGTAGAGAATGCATTTAGCATTAGTTGTGGTTAATAAAGATAATTAAATACATAAAATAATAAATAATTACGAAAACAATCAGTTTTAATATTATGAAATGCTGGGTCGGTAATTTAGTTTTTATTTTCTTTTTAGGTTCCGCTAACGCGGAGACGGGGGTAGTAATAGTACGGCGTAGGAAGTTAAAAGAAAACGTTACCGCACGTCAGATGAGAAGGCGGCGGCGCGCTAACAACGAGCTGCCGGAAGAATCTGAAAAACGTGTAGCCAAAACTATGATGCGCCGGAATGCACTCACAATTCTAGAATGTTCCACAGCTTGGGCCTTCCGCTGGTTCCAAAGCATGTTCTACTGCTCCTATTGTGAGGAGAAATTCGCGGAAATTAACTCCCTAAGACAACACGTACAAGTAAATCACATCCACGAACAGCCAACTAAAAAGGTCTTCACTAAACTCACAGAAAATAATATGGTCAAAATAGATATCTCCCATCTTATTTGTAGGTTATGCGACTGCTTTTTAGACAACTTGGACATTTTAAAAGAACACATAGTCTCTCAGCACGGTAAAATTATACATATAGATTATAGTGACGGAGTTTTACCTTTCAAATTACAAGAGGTAGGCTACAACTGTCAAAAGTGTTATGCCTTCTACGATTCCTTTGCGAAATTAAACGTACACATGAATAAGCATTATCAGAATTATATTTGTGACGAATGTGGCAAAACGTTTGTATCTATATCGAGGTTTAGAAGGCACGTGCAGTCACATGAAACTGGGAATTTCCCCTGTGGAGATTGCCAGGAAGTTTTCAAGACGAGAGTCGCAAGAACCTGTCATAGAGTTAAAATACATAGGAAAAGGTATAAGTACTCATGCCCAAGATGCACAGAAGTGTTTGTAACGTATTATTCAAGAGCTAAACATATGTCAGATGAGCACGGTCAGCAAAGAATTGAATACCATTGTCCAGTAGATGAGTGTAAAGCAACGTTTCCATTCAAAACTAATTTAACGAGACATTCTTTGACACATTTGAAAAAGTCGGATAAAGTTAGAAAAGACAAAAAGAGTAATGGCGATAATGTTATATAAAATAGTGGCGATAGATTGGACAAGAAAACGGCTGCCGTCCGAAATATTTATCTTAACTTGCTGAGCAGTAATGCATCCTGAAACTGCACGCCCAAGAAATAATATTTTGAAAGACCTTTTTTACAATGGAAAGATTTCTTGAGGCAGCCACCACCGCTCGCGGAATACGTTCGGCTGTCCATTAAAATCTTTGTCATCCAAGTATCATATCAGTATTGCATAATAATATGGCTATATCGAAATTACATTAAAATATTGTGTATAGGAAATGTAGAACAGTTAGCGAATTCAATCTAGTTTCTTTTTTTTATAGGACCAGAGGACACAGCTCCAGTAATTTTTTGGAAACGTAAACGTAGACCGGCAGAGGACAAGGCCAACGCGGCACTTATACTGAAAAATTCCAACGCGATACCATTTAGATGGCAAAGAGGAAAATTTATGTGTGCCTACTGCCCTACAATATGCATTGACGTGAATGAAGTGCGAAGGCATTCTGCCAGCCACGATAATAAACTAAACGTTTTCGAAAACCCACAAGTTCGTAACTCGTTCCCTTTGCGAGTGGACATTACAAATTTATCGTGTAATATTTGTAATGACACGGTTACTGATTTGAAAGAACTGAAAGAACATTTTACAGCACATTCGATACATATAAATTCTAATTATAATGATGGTCTAATACCCTTTATATTAACAGGCAAAGAGCACAAGTGC
This sequence comes from Endotricha flammealis, assembly GCA_905163395.2. Taxonomy (NCBI): domain Eukaryota; kingdom Metazoa; phylum Arthropoda; class Insecta; order Lepidoptera; family Pyralidae; genus Endotricha; species Endotricha flammealis. Next base: position 2,043,230 of record LR990881.1, on the reverse strand, counting down.
GTACATTGCGGGGAATCGTTTGAAGGCTTTCTGAGTCTATTCACACATATGAACAAACATTATCAAAGTTACGTCTGTCATGCATGCGGAAAAGGTTTCTCAGGAAGACACAAATTACGGTCGCACCAGATGTGTCACGAGATAGGACAATTTTCATGCAAGAAATGTGATTTAGTTTTCCACAATCGCGTAGCAAAGAATAGACATACGGCGGTAGAGCATGGTCCGAAAGAAAGGTATCGATGTCCAATTTGTGATGTGCATTTTGATTCTTATCATTCGAGGTTGAAGCATCTTGACAAATCACACGGACAGAAGGCGGAGTATAAATGTCAGTTGTGTCCAGCTGTATTTGGAAGTGGCACATTGAGGTATTCTCATATGAAGGGTGTTCATATGAAGAAGAGGAAAAGCGGAAAGTAAACACTTGCTAAAATAGACTATAGCCTCTGCGAATTCGCATTGGAGCAGCGTTGCTGAGTACGCTCTAATCCTCTTCTATTGAAAGGAGACCCGTTTCCCTCCCTGGTGTGGGATGATTATGGGTTGATATGACAAAAATAAAAACACAAAAGCCATTATTGTATAAACATTATTAATCTTTTATTGTACAGTCAAGAGCAGGTCGACCTTGACATATTGGACTTTGTACCATTCTTAAGTTCTATGTCATAAGAGCCAAAATTGTACTACAAGTGTAAAGCTCAACGTACTCCTGACTGTACATTCCACGCAAACATGTAATTTGTTATTTTCATGATATTTTTCAGTAATAAATGTATTCTCTTACTGCATTTTTTTGTTTTATCTTCTCCATCATAGAATTTGCTTACACTAAGAAGTACCATATCACGTCTATGTTGATACGGATAGATTTTGATAAATAGGAGGTAATCTGATGTGGAATTTGCATAAAGTTTGGATATGACTGCTCATGTTGGGAACAAAATAGAGCGCACTGCCGCACTGCTCCACAAATCAAGGGATCACACACAAAAACTGAAAAATAACTAACGTAAAATAAAAAAAATGTAGTAGACCACAAATAGGTATCTATATGCAGAGAATTATGAATGAGGTGAAAAGTGAAACTTAAAATAATAAAACTTAAAATAGTATTATAAATTGATTGATTGATTAGCTTTCTGTCTTTCTTCCTGTTTATCAGATAACTTCTACTACTTAGAAATTGGTTTTCACCATCATCTTTCTAACATTTTTCGGAAGGTTTGTATATAAAATTATCCTAATTGCTAAATTAAAAACGAATCCGAATTCGAATCCTGGGCGGGTAGTATTAAACATCAAACAAAGTGACATTATACAGCGTTTCACAAGAATTTTCTTTTCTTTTTTAGGAAACATCAAGCTCGTACTAAAATGGAAACCTCAACGCAAGTTTCACGATCACAGAGACAATGCTGCTATTATAATAGAGTGCTCCAACGTCTGTCCGTTTAGGTGGAAACGGGGAGTTTTTACCTGCGGCTTCTGCCCACAGACGTTCGGAGATTTCAAAGATGTTCGCGAACATGTTATTGAACATCCTAATAGGATAGAGGCTATGCGTCATGCTAAAGCACCAGACAATGTCAAAGTAGATATCACAGATCTAAAATGCGAGCTATGCCTTGAAAAGATCAAGGATCTAGACGCACTTAAAGAACATTTAGCCACTATACACGATAAACAAATAAATCCGGCACACGGTATAGGTCTAACTCCATACTTGTTGAACGGCAAGGAGTTTTTATGTACGCACTGCGATGAGACTTTTGATTTGTTTACTAAGTTAAATAACCATATAAACCAACATTATCCTAATAATATTTGCTTTCAATGTGGTAAAGCGTTCTCTGCGGCCCAAAGGCTCAAAGCGCATTTGGCGATACACGAAGCTGCTAACAGCGATCAATATAAGTGTAGTAAATGTGACAAAACATTCCCAACTAAAGTTCTAAAGAATAATCATGTAGCCTTAGTCCATGGACCTGAATATAGGTATAGATGTCCATATTGTAACGACTATTTCAAAAGATACGCTGATAGAGTTAAACATTTACAGAAAGAACATAATAAGAAGATTGAATACCCCTGTCATTTGTGCCCGGCTGTCTTTAACATGTGTAATCAAAGAACTAAGCACATACAACAAGTCCATGTAAGACATAAACAGTTCTTTTGCGAGTATTGTCCATATAAGTTCGTAACGGGGGCCCAATTGAGAAATCATATGGTTAAGCATGTAGGTGAGAGGAAATATCAATGTGAAGTTTGCAAAAAGGCTTACGCGAGACCTAAAACTTTAAGAGAACACATGCGTATACATAATAATGATAAACGATTTGTTTGTGAGTTCTGTAATAATGCGTACGTGCAGAAATGTAGTCTCCAAAGCCATATGAGGACTCATCATCCGAACGCGGAACCCTTGAAGAAGAAGTTTGTTTAGAAATATCGAGAAACATGTTGGCACGCAAGTTAAGCAATGACGAGACCAGCCAGTATTTGGATGAGTGTAATCTCAAACTTTTTCGTGTTTTGGAGGGTCCGTCGGACTCGGTTGTTGTCAATAGTTGTTAAGCCCAGGGCGGGCTATTAGGTCTGAAATCACTAAGACCAGCTAATCTGCAGCTGGCATGAATGATTTAGAAATATTAAATTGTGTTAAGATTTAAAAATAAATAATGTTAAATTTATATTTTGTATTTATTAAAAACCTTGCTTTACCGAGAAGCTTTTTCCTAAAAATATAGTAGACGTAGTTGAAATTTATGATAAAGAAGTTGATGCCCCTATATCGGATGTTTTTCTATTTTTAGGACGAAAATCAGCAGAAATAGTTAAGGTCGAAGCGGAATCTGACTGTGATGAGAATAAAAAGGCAGCTAATGTCGCGCGCGATTTGGGCAATGAACGGCGGGCGACATTCAGAAAGAACATATCCTTGATACTGGAAACATGTACCGCCTACCCGTTCAAATACAGGAAAGGAACATACTTATGCTTCTTCTGCAAATGTACGTTTCTCGAACCAGAGAAACTTCGAGAACACAACAGAACACAGCACTCGGATATAAAGCAATTGTTGAAGCCTAGAAAGTATGAACCATTGAAAATGGACTTTGCCACAATCGTTTGTAAGATTTGCGGAGTGAACATAACGGATTACGCAGCACTGAGGTCACATTTAATGGAACATGGGAGAAATATAGATATGACGCACGGTGACAGCGTTCTGCCTTATAAACTGAGTAAAGACGAACACTGCTGCCAGATTTGCGGGAAGACTTACGAGATGTTTCTCAGTTTACACAAACATATGAACGATCATTACGAACATTTTATATGCGAGACGTGCGGTAAGAGGTTTGCTACGTCGCAAAGGATGGTCAACCACGCGAGGACACACGAACGTGGTGATTTCGTCTGCAAACGCTGTCAAGACGTATTCCCCTCATACGCTTCCTTATACGCGCACGTCGCCAAAGTACATAGATCTAACAAACGCTATAAATGTCCGATATGTGACGAGAAATTCGTTTCATACAAACATAGGTTAAAGCATTTGAATACGATACATAATGAGAAGACAGCTGTGTTCCCCTGTCCGTCTTGTCCAAGAGTTTTTGACTTGTGCAGTAGGCGTACGGCGCATATTAAGTTTCAGCATTTGCAAGAACGTAATCATATTTGTCCAGTCTGTGGCATGAAGTTCTTCACTAATTACGAATTGCAAGAGCACTCAATAAAACATGGCGGCGAGAGAATTTACCAGTGTGACGTGTGCAAGAAGGCGTATGCTAGATTGAAAACTCTAAGGGAACATATGCGAATACATAATAATGACAGGCGGTTCATTTGTCCTGTCTGTGGGCAAGCGTTTATACAGAATTGCAGCTTGAAACAACATTTGAGGGTACATCATCCGACGCATTTGAAAATTGACGTATTCTAGTCGATTAGAAAATCGAGATTTAAATAACAAATAAAGCAAGTTTTTTTTTAATAATAAGCACAGAATCCACCCTTTCAACTATCCTTTTCTCTTAGATTTTTGTTTCATCCTTTTCAAATTCGCTAATTCCGTCTTCCCATCTGCTGTGAAATTTACTCTATTTATGTAGTGGATTTAAATAATTATTGCAATACTTTTGACGCCAACGAATAAGTAATCGGTAATAATATTATTATAAAGGTACATGACACGAAATACATTATTTTTAAATGAATAAGAGCATTTTTCCACTACTCCGGCATCCGATTTTATGAATTTCTACATCGGACCGGCAATTACCGGACCGATAAAAATCGGATGCCGGAGTAGTGGACGCCCTTACTATTGATCTAAGTAATTAACTCTTTTTGGACAATACGAAAAAAAATTTAATCTATTTTATTTTGAGACACGTGTGCCGTGTAATACAAGATGTGTCCTCCCTTCTCGTTTTGGAAAAGGGATTCTATATTTATGTTATCTATAATTACCTATATAATAAAATTTTATAATTTATTCTCGAACTCTAGGGAAAAATCGGTACTTTCAGTATTTTATTTTGTCAACATTTTTTGTTGTAAATATATTATGTATTATTTCATTTTTATGAATAAACTCCTACAAATTTAATGTTGTTTTTAAATTAACATCAACTCATCAAATAATTAACTCAACATGAACATTATATCCTTCAATCATTCAACCTATTGCAAATCTGTTGGGTTGTTCAAAAGATAGCGAACAACAGCAGAGGCCATTTCATTTAATACTAAATATTTATTATTTTACGGACTCCTCAATCTCGTCTCATCTTGTTAAAGGAACAATTTTCAATATGGGTGCTTCGAAGTCATTTTACATCTAAGTACGCCGCCTTTAAAACTCAATTAAAGATCCTAACAGAAGTACTGTTATACCTACTACATGAAGATTTCATTTTTAATTAATAGAAGTTATTAAGATCGCTCATAATCAGTGTTTTCTCATTTTTAGGTAATAAACCGATTGACGACAAAATAAAGAAAGCCATCCAACCAGTAAAGGATACGGTGGATAAATCCACCCTAAAGGAAATTGAAAACACAAGAATTAGGAGAAACAGTGCTCTTAATCTATTGCAATATACAAATATATATCCATTTAAATGGTCAAAGAATTTGTACATATGTTTTTATTGTGATAAAAATGTAACTTTTGTTGATATTGAACAATTAAAAACACATATAACATCTTTACACAAAAATCTAGACTCGACACACATAAAAAAATGTCTATGGAAACAAAAAAGGTATGAGTTGGTGAAGGTAAATGTTGCTGACTTGAGCTGCAAACTTTGCGACGAACACATTATTAACTTAGCTGATTTGAAAGCGCATCTAACTAAACATGATAAAAAGGTTGATATTGAAGAAGACGGTATACTACCGTTTAAATTGACAAAAGATCAGTTCGATTGCGCGTTATGTACGAAACAATATGCTGAGTATAAGAGCTTGAGCGAGCATATGAACTCACATTTCAAGAATTACATTTGTGATCAATGCGGTGTAGGTTTCGTTTCGCCCGAACGGCTGAGGAATCATGTATTCACACACGCAAGCAGATCGTACCCTTGCGACTCCTGTGACAGAGTTTTTCGACATGCAACTGCTAGAAAAGAACATTACGCTATTGTCCACATGAACGCCAAGAAGAATAGGTGTCCCCACTGCCTGGAGACGTTCAAGAATTTCTACCAAAAGAAAAAGCATATGAATTCCGCGCACGGAATCAAAGTCAAAGAGTTTCATTGCGATTTATGTTCAAAGTCGTTTATGCAAAGTGGATATCTGCATGCACATAAAAGAATAGTACATTTAAACTTGAAGAGGTTTTCGTGCGATATCTGCGACGTGAAATTTTTCTACAAGTATAAATTGGAGAATCATATGATTTGTCACGGAGGTGAGAAGAAACACAAGTGCGAGATATGCAAGAAGGCGTATGCCAGGAAGTATTTGTTGACGGGACATATGCGAATGCATAATACCGATGCGCCTGTGTAAAGTAAGAATAAATTTATAGATATAACGTGTTTCATTGTGAACGCTATAGCGAATTGGCATTCGTCCGATATAAAATGGTTTAAAGATCTTTACTATCTTCAAAGATGGATAGAATAGGATGTAATGAGTCCAACTAGCGACTTGAACATTTATTCGGAAGAGCAGGTCCACATAGACACTTTCGTCAAAGTTTACATTACAGTATGTAATAAATTATTTATGTAATTAATCCACTCTTTAAACTAACTGCTGACAAACTTATAATTTTTTCTTTCAATCATTTAATCATTCTTTATTCTATTATATTCACTCTCTAAACTTAAGAGCCGCTCTCTTATTAGTTTAGGCGCCGATAATTCTTTTTTCATACAGAGTGGGTCAAAAAGTTCGAGAAAGGTGTGTGTGGTAATATAATCTAATCTCCTAACCGAATATGATCTCCTGGTCAAAGTGAAATATATTTCTTAATCAAATAGGGCTAATACTTGCTTGAACAGTCAATGTTTATCCACATAAAATGTTTATGTTGGGCGACCCTTGGGATAAAGTAGCTAATGGTAGCTACTTGATCACTGGCCTAATCCTTACTAATATTATAAATGAGAAAGTGAGGATGTTTGTTTGTTTGTTATTCCTTCACGGCTTGACTAAGCAGTCGATCATTATAAAAAATTGCATACATATTGTTAGGGGTACAGAGCCCAGCATAGGCTACTTTTTATCCTGTGAAAGTACGTCGTTCCAATGGGAAAATATTTTTTCTACTATAGAGGGCGCTGTATCGGCCAACAGATGGCGCCACAAGTCGCGCTATGGGTTGTTTTGTTCTCAAACGAGACCTATGTCATAAAATGAACGCGAGCAAAGCCGCGGGCAGAAGCTAGTAAAAATAATCTTGAAACAGTCTTAATGGAAGAAGAAGATTCTCGATAGAATAAACGAATTTTTTTATATCACTAAGGTGGCAAACAAGGATACGGCCCCCCTAAGGAGGAAGTAAGCAACTGTAGGAACACAACATGGCCATGACCAATGATATTTGGCTACTATCTTCTGTAAGGTGGAGGTCCTTCCCTAGACGGGCTGCTCCGATTTGAGCGGATTATCCGCTGTGCCCTACCTCTCTTAAAACAATTAAACAAAACTTACAATTTAATAAAACTTTTCTATTTCTAGGTGTACAAGCGATTACTACAGTTACAGGAGTCAATAGGAAATCGCTTGACGACCTTATAAAGCTACAACTGTCTCAGCAAGCTCTTAAGGAGAGTGTTATAAATATAGTTACGAATACAACTGTATGCCCGTTCAAATATTCGAGAAACTTCCTCTGTCTTTATTGCAATGAGTCTTTTATATTTATGCCGTTATTAGTAGAACATCAAGAGGTTCACAGGAATATGAAAGATGGAGATCTAAAGAAAGTATTGTCCAAAGCCTGCCAAAGCCTTCCTTTAAAGGTGCAACTAGTTAAAAATGCTTGTAAACTTTGTGACACTGTAACAGAAAATTTTGATGAATTAAAATCACATTTAGTCGAGAAGCATAATAAGAGAATTAATATGGACGACTGTGGAGTTATACCATACAAAATAAGAGAAACAAACTTCGAATGTGTACATTGTGATAAGAAATATGTTAAATATAAAACACTGAATATGCACATGAGACAGCATTACGGGAAATTCTTTTGTGATCAATGTGGTGAGGCATTTATTTCGCCTAAAGCTATAAAAATGCATTTGGTTTCACACGAAATTGGAAAACATCCGTGTAATATATGTAATAAGGTTTTCAAAAGCGAAATGAACAAAAAAGATCATGTGAAAAGCGTACATGATAAAACTAAAAGGAATCTGTGCAATGTCTGCAAGGAACCATTTCGTAGCTATTACGAGAAAATGAAACATACTGAAATGGTGCATGGAATTCAAAGTGCCAAATACAAATGTAGTTATTGTCCGAAGGTTTTCTTTGTAAATTCCCACTGGAAGACTCATGAACGTGAGATTCATTTGAAAAATGTTATATATTCATGTGATTTGTGTAGTTATAGACATCACAAAAAGAGTGCACTACAATTGCATATGATTTCTCATACGGGTGAGAAGAAATATACGTGTAATGTGTGTAACAAGGCGTTTGCGAGGAAATATACCTTGAAGGAACATCTGCGGATACATAGCAATGATAGGAGGCATGTGTGTAGCTACTGTGAGAAAGCATTCGTGCAGAAATGTAGTTTGAAAGGACATATGAAGACGCATCATCGCGAAATGTCACAAACTTAATTAAGGCAGGTAAAAACTATACAAAAATATATTTTTCTGACTAGCTCATCGACATCTTTCAAACTTTGACTGGAAATTGTCAGGTTCCCTTTATGGGGTGGCATTCTGAATTTCGATAATTAATTATTCCGATAGTCTAATTTTCAAAACTCTTTACTTCGACAGAACAATTAATTCGCAATCCAAAATATATGTTTTGACGCTTCTGCTCTCAATATTTGTATTGTGTCTTTCAAGTATACATCGCGCTTGCCCATGCAACGTTTTATTAGACTTCTGCCACGTTGAATTGTTTGGGTATCTAGTATGAGGATCCGTCAGACGGAAAATTATTTAATTTCCATATTTCTCTGAGATCTCATGCTACAGTGGATGATTTATTCATTCTAAAGTCTCCTTATTTTCATAATATCAGCCTATATTAGTACACTGCAGAACATCGGCCTACCCGTGACTGCCAATCACCTTGATACTGAGCCACCTGCATCCATCGACTTCTTGCACATCTTTTTGAGATAGTCGTTCGCCACTCGCATCTAATAGGGCCTATTAATCTAGAAATGTTTTTATGTCCTAACATATAATCCTTATAGTGTTACCAACGTTTATATGCTTAGATACATTATGATTTCGTATAATCGGACTAGAATAAGGGAAATGTTGAATGCAAGAGATTTTGACAAATATTTTTTTATTTTTAGGTGGCGAAACGACAGTTAAGACCATTAAGATATTGTGGCGAAACTCGACAATAACAAAGTCGAGCGAACTCGGTTCAAAGGTGATTGGCCGGACGATTGTCAGACGAATGACAAAGAGGGAAATAATCAAGGATAGTGCGGTGATTTTATTAAAGTACACAACGCTGTGCCCATTCAAATATTCTAGCCTTTACCTGTGTCTATACTGTACTGCCTCGTTTATAGATATTCAACAATTGGTTGATCATAACGATAAAGAACATGCCAATCTTAAGGAATCAGATATACGTAGAATTATGGGATATAAAGGATCTCCAATAAAAGTGAACGTAATTGATTTCGGCTGTAAATTATGCGAAGCTAAAGTTGACGATTTTGAACAATTAAAGAAACATCTGATAGAGGTACACAATAAAAAAATAAATGTGGATGATTGTGGTGTTATACCTTATAAGATTCGGGAAAACGACCACGAATGTATCATTTGTGCAAAGAAATTCCTTAAATATAAACTTTTGAATATGCATATGAGAGAACATTATGGGTCCGTTTTCTGCGATCAGTGCGGTGCTGGCTTCGTCACAGCGCAGTCGTTGAGAGGGCATTTGTTATCACATGAAGACGGAGACTTCCCATGTGATGCTTGCCATAAAGTGTTCAGAACAAATTTGGCAAAAACTGAACATTACAAAACTGTACACAACAAAGCTAAACGAAACATGTGTAAACTGTGCAATGAGACTTTTGCCACATACTATGGAAAAATTAGACACATGACTGATGTACACGGAGTCAAAGCACCGGAGTATAAATGCAATTACTGCCCAAGAGTGTTCATGCTTAACTCACAATGTAAAACGCATCAGGAGATGACTCATCTGAAGAGTACGATGTATAACTGTGAGCTGTGCGACTATAAACATCACAACAAGCATTCTGTAAAGAGACACATGATATCTCATAGTGATGCGAAAGATCACAAATGTGAATTTTGCAAGAAAGCTTTCTCCAGAATCAGTAGTCTCAAGCAACACCTGAGGATCCATAACAACGACAGGCGCTACGCTTGCAAGTATTGTGACAAGGCGTTTATACAGAACTGTAGTTTGAAGGGACACGTGAAAACTCACCATAAAGACATTGTAGAGATCGAAATTGAAGTACCTAGGATGTAATGTAAATATCATTGTCATATTATAACTAGAATGCCGCCGGTCTTTGTTCGTGTTGAACAATTATTCTCAAGTAGAGTTATAGTGTGTATTCCTTAGATACAACTGATCATAGGATTCTTTTTATCTCTCTTACAGCCAGTTTTTGAAATGCATTTAAATTTTCATTCAGGATACAGGAGACAGCGGTGTGAATGTGCGAATATTATAAAATCAATGGTCTTCTGTCTTATTTTCACGTTTCTAATACAGATCGGCGGGCAAGTGTTATGCGCGAGAGATTTTGACAAACATTTTTCTTTATTTTTAGATGGCGAAACGACTGGTAAGACGATTAAGATAGTGTGGCGAAATTCGGCAATAACAAAGCCAGGCGCACTCGGCCGGACGATTGTGAAACGAGTGACCAAGAGGGAAATTAAGAACAGCGCTGTAATATTGTTAAAGTACACAACGCTGTGTCCATTCAAATATCGTAGCCTGTACCTCTGTTTATACTGTACCGCCTCGTTTATAGATATCCTGCAATTAGTTGATCATAACAATAATGAACATGCCACTCTTAAGGAATCAGATATACTCAGAATTACCGGATATAAGGGATCGCCAATAAAAGTGAATGTAGTTGATTTCGGCTGCAAATTATGCGAAGCCAAAGTCGACAGTTTTAATCAGCTAAAGAAACATCTAATAGAGATACACAATAAGAAGATAAATGTGGATGACTGTGGTGTTATACCTTATAAGATTAGGGAAAACGACCACGAATGCGTCATCTGTGCAAAGAAATTTGTTAAATACAGACTTTTGAATATGCATATGACAGAGCATTTTGGAAGAATTTTTTGTAATAAGTGCGGTGCTAGCTTCGTCACATCACAATCGCTGAGGAGTCATTTGCTATCCCATGGAGACGGAAACTTCCCCTGCGAAGCTTGCGATAAAGTGTTCAAAACAAATTTCGCAAAAACGGAACATTACAAAATAGTACACAACAAAGCAAAAAAAAATATGTGTAAATTATGCAACGAACCATTCGCCACGTACTACGGTAAAATAAGACACATGACCGAAGTACATGGAGTCAAAGCACCGGAATATAAGTGCAATTACTGCCCGAAAGTGTTTATGCTTAACTCTAAATGTAAAACGCATGAAGACTTGACTCATCTTAAAAGTACGATGTATAACTGCGAACTGTGCGACTATAAACACCACAATAAGCAATCTTTGAAGAGACATATGGTATCGCATAGTGATGAGAAGAACCACAAATGTGAATTTTGCAAGAAAGCATTCGCAAGAGTGAGGAATCTCAGGCAACATCTAAGGATCCATAACAACGACAGACGTTACGCTTGCAAGTACTGCGAGAAGGCGTTCATACAGAACTGTAGTTTGAAGGGACACATGAAAACTCACCATAAAGATATTGTAGAGATCGAAATTGAAGTACCTACGATGTAATGTAAATATCTTTATTTAATAACTAAGCTGATCTCTTTATAACTGATCTACATGGATAAAAATGGTTAATATGTATTATCCTTATTATAATTTTGCTATCCTGCTTAAGCAAATTGGTAAAAGTAATTTTGCTATCGATCGGGCAGTTTTGCAGTCCCCCAACTTAAATTCAAACAAACTCATAATGTACACCCTCTTACTATTATAATAGCCTGCGGCATGCCTCTTGTATCAGACAATATCTTCTTCAGTCTTTCATATCTTATTTTGATAGTCCCTGTTACATTCCTAATCAGTCTGTGTTTATTCTTGGTTCCCCAGAACGACAGTTAGCTTCTGTGCCAATTTTCAATCTGTGGTCGCCGTTGTTATTTCTCATTATATAGAAAAACTTTGAATACGTGGTGGGCTTGAACCTTGTCCTGTATGTCGATGTGTCGATATTATAACAATGGTCTGCGGTCCGATCTCCACCTTTAGTCAGACTAGCCAGCGGACATGTCAGCGGACAAATTGTTGAGTGCGAGAGGTTTTGACAAATATTTTTTTATTTTTAGGTGGCGAAACGACCGTTAAGACGATTAAGATATTGTGGCGAAACTCGACAATAACAAAGTCGAGCGAACTCGGTTCAAAGGTGATTGGGCGGACGATTGTCAGACGAATGACAAAGAGGGAAATAATCAAGGATAGCGCGGTGATTTTATTAAAGTACACAACGCTATGCCCATTCAAATATCGTAGCCTGTATCTCTGTCTATACTGTACTGCCTCGTTTATAGATATCCAACAATTGGTTGAGCATAACGACAAAGAACACGCCACTCTTAAAGAATCCGATATACGCAAAATTATGGGATATAAAGGATCACCAATAAAAGTGAACGTCGTTGATTTCGGCTGCAAATTATGCGATGAAAAAGTAGAGGATTTCGATCAATTGAAGAAACATCTAATAGAGACACATAATAAGAAGTTAAATGTGGATGACTGTGGTGTTATACCTTATAAGGTTAGGGAAAACGACCACGAGTGCGTCATCTGTGCAAAGAAATTTCTTAAATACAAACTTTTGAATATGCATATGAGAGAGCATTATGGAAGCATTTTTTGTGATCAATGCGGCGCTGGCTTCGTCACAGCGCAGTCGCTAAAAGAGCATTTGCTATCGCACGAAGACGGAAACTTCCCTTGCAGTGCTTGCAATAAAGTATTCAAAACTAATTTGGCAAAAACGGAACATTACAAAACTGTTCACGACAAAGCCAAAAGAAACATGTGTAAACTCTGCGATGACACTTTCAGCACTTATTACGCTAAAATAAGACACATGACAGAAGTACATGGGGCCAAAGCACCGGAGTATAAGTGCAGCTATTGCCCAAAAGTGTTCATGCTCAACTCTCTGTGTAAAACACACCAAGAAAGGGCTCATCTGAAGAGTACGATGTATAATTGCGAACTGTGCGACTATAAACATCATAATAAGCATTGTGTGAAGAGACATATGATATCTCATAGTGATGTCAAGAATCACAAGTGTGAATTTTGCAAAAAAGCTTTCGCAAGACTGAGTAGTCTGAAACAACATCTGAGGATTCATAATAATGATAAACGCTTTGCTTGCAAGTACTGTGACAAAGCATTTGTACAGAACTGTAGTTTGAAAGGGCATATCAAAACACACCATAAGGACATTGTAGAAATTGAAATTGAAGTACCAAGGGTGTAATGTGAATATCAAAATTGTCATAAAATGTTTAGAGAACCGATCTATAGCAGGTATGAAGTGAGAAAAGTGATTACTGTTATTGTTAGAGACAACAAGTATTTTATTATTATGGTTTAAAAACTTATAACTAGCGAAACGCGCGCAACTGCATATGCGTGTGCTTTCCCGTGGGAATTTCGAAAAAATCCTTTCTTATTAGATGCTTACGTGAACTCGCCCTCCAAGTTTCAGGTCCTTACGATTAGCAGATTAGGCTGCGATGATCCGTCAGTCAATCAGGACACAGCATTTTAAATGGTTAGATTTATTTCAACGTGACTTGTAAAATATTTCTGTCTTTTTGGCGTCATCATCATCGTCTCGGCCACAAGAAGTTCACTACTCAAAATAAGGCTCCCAACGTTTCCAATATGAACGATTCTTCGATTTTAGTATGTGCATTATTATAAATCTACGGGCAAAATGTTGAGTGCGAGATATTTTGACAATTATTTTTCTTTTATTTTTAGATGGCGAATCCTCGATTACGATTTCGGCCATAACACAACCGAGTGTACCCGGTTCACAGGTGATGGGACGGACATTTGCGAAACGAACTAAAAGGAGGGATGTTATTAAGGAGAGCACTATCATTTTGTTAAAGTACACAACTCTATGTCCTTTCAAATATCGTAACCTTTACCTCTGTCTATACTGTACTGCCTCGTTTATAGATATCCAACAATTAGTTGAGCATAATAATAAAGAACACGACAACGTTAAAGAAGTTGATATGCGCAAAAGTATCGGATATACAGGAGCTCCGGTTAAAGTGAACGTAGTTGATTTCGGATGCAAATTATGTAATGCCAAAGTCGATAATTATGATCAATTAAAGAAACATCTAATAGACACACATAATATGAACATAAATGTGGATGATTGTGGTATAATACCTTATAAGGTTAGGGAAAACGACCACGAGTGCGTGATCTGTGCAAAGATATTTCTCAAATACAAACATTTGAGTACGCATATGAGGGAACATTACGGAAATATTTTCTGTGAACAGTGCGGCGCTGGTTTCGTCACAGCGCAGTCGCTAAGGGGGCATATGCTGTCACATGAAGACGGAGACTTCCGATGTGAAGCTTGCGATAAAGTGTTCAAAACAAATTTGGCAAAAACGGAACATTACAAATCGGTCCATAAAAAAGTAAAAAGAAATATGTGTAGACACTGCAATGAAACTTTTGCGACATACATCGCTAAAATTAAACATATTACTTATGTGCATGGCATCAAGGCGCCGGAACACAAGTGCAGTTACTGTCCAAAAGTATTCATGCTTATATCTCAATGCAAATCGCACCAAGAAACGGTACATATCAAAAGTTCATTGTTTCAATGTGAGCTGTGTGATTATAAACATCACAAGAAAGATTGTTTGAAGAGGCACATGTTAACCCATACTGGCGTGAAGAATCACACGTGTGAATACTGCAAGAGAGCCTTCGCAAGAAAGAGTAGTCTCAAACAACATCTGATGATACATAATAATGATAAGCGTTACGCTTGCAAGTATTGTGACAAGGCGTTTATACAGAAATGTAGTTTGAAAGGACATATGAAATCTCACCATAAAGACATTGTTGAGATTGAAATTGAAGTACCAAGGATGTAAAATATTATTATTATATTATTAAGGTTAAGGCCTCCTTTGTAACATCCGATTTCAGGACTTCCCTAGCGGCTATAGGTTCTCCGCTCAATGTGCCGTACCTTCAGTTAACTCATGTCCTATTTATGTTGTTTTTGTTCAGTTACGGATCTCCATCAATCAATTTCTGATTCGATCTCGATGAGAAATACATAGCTCTCTGATGAACCTTAATACTTATTGTCAATCTCTCCTCACTTTGTTAATCCTGACAATACAGAAGATGTTCGTGTAAACTGTGTAATGAGACTTTCTGCTCGACCTACGTTAAAAGGAAATATATGATAGATGTTTACTGAAAGCACCGAAATAAGTGCAGTTACTGCCCAAAAGTATTCACGAATATCTATTCATATAAACTGCATCCAGAAAGGGTACATATCAGGAATATATTGTTTAAAATCTCAAATTTGATTTTAAACATCATAATAGGAATAATGTGAAGAAACAAAATGATATCTCATGAAGTGATGGATCTGAAACGTGAAGTTGTAGTGAAGGATCGCTAATGTGACGTTTACAAGAAGTCCTTTCAATACTTCCTACATCGTCTAATATCTTTCTGCTTAAATTCGTTGTGAGTGCCAAGACAGTTGTAGTTTCTCTCTCCCCCCCCCCCCCGTGACGTTAAGCTTCATTGCTTATTGTCACCCTGAGGTCGCCGTTGTTAATCCTGGGTCTACAGGAGACAACGGTATGTGTGGTGGGCTTGTCCCGATGCGATGTCGTCATTCACTTACCCTGCTTCTATTTGTGGTTGATGTAGTTCGCCATCTTTTTTCATTGTCTTGTTGTCAGTTTCACAATTACACTATGTTAAACTATTATTTTCTATACTAATATTATAAACAGGAAAGATTTGATTATTTGTTTGTTTGCATTGAATAGGCTCCGAAACTACTGGACCGATTTCAAAAATTCTTTCACCAGTAGAAAGCTACATTATCAGGGAGTAACATAAGCTATAGTTTTTCCCGAAATTCAATGTGGTTCCCACGGGAACGGGTCCGGAACATCACGCGGACGAAGTCGCGGGCAAAAAATCTAGTTAAGTAATAAAATCAGACTAAATCAGACTACAAATACTTACTTGACTACTACTTTCTTTCTTCTTCATCTTTCTACTACTAAAAAAAATCAGTTTCGCTCATTTATATTTGTATTAACAAGGTAACGCGCGAGATCGGCATGACTTTAAATATTTTTAAGAGAATGCGTGATATTCAAAGCGAAATCTTTAAGATTGTGCGAAAAATATTAGTAAGTATTCGCTATTTTCACGACATACGCCTAGAAACGTTATGTATAGTTTGCTTCACTAAGACCTTGTCGAAGTCCCTCCGGAGGAAGTCGCTGCGTGTCGCGCTCCATAATGATCCATCGCGGAGTTGCAATCACTTCTTCGTGAGGTCTAACATACAAAGTGCTCAATGTAGCACGAAACCCGACGCCAACGCGCGTATATATTGTGTACAGTACAGGGCCATAAACCCAGAAACTTTATGTATATAGTTTGTATCACTTATAGATATTCCATTTCACGGAGAGCGTTCGACTATGAATATTGTTACGTTCAAATGCACATTGTTTAAGTGTGCGTAACCTCGGAATCGCTCGTAAAATCTGTCACGCACACTAAAACAATGTGTATGTATACGCCTTACACCATTTATAGCCGAACGCACTTCGTGAAACAGAATAAGTAAGTCTAATTTTATTGTAAAATTGTATCAAAAATGTAAATTAATTATTGTCGTTGTAATGACTGTTTGATGTAAGATGGGTCTTAGATTAATTAGGTGTAATTAATTATTAAATAAACAATACTTTAAAGCTAATTGTTTTCTTTTACTCTTAAGTTAGGAAATGTAAAGTATCCGGTTTGAAATAATATAAATAATAACAATAATAAATAAATATGTAGGAACAAATCATACAGATTGAGTTAGCCCCAAAGTAAGTTCGAGACGTGTTATGGGATAACAAACTCAACTATACATAATCATAAATAAATACATATCTAGATAAACATCCAAGAGCCAGGCCCATCAGTTCGTTATTCATCATGACCCGATCGGGATCCTGGGTGGCGGTACGGCATGGTAACCATTACGCCACGCAGGTATAATCTATTAGCTTACTTAAGTCTGATTGACACGCATTACAATACAGTTTCAAGTTACTTTACGTCAGAGTTTAAATATAATCTATCATCTGAATATTACCTTTATTGAATGTGTTTAATCACGCATCACGTCCAAATAAAAGTAACAACTTACTTACAACACAATATTTTCTTTCTTTTTAGGTGATGAACCGACGGCTGCAAATAAAAATTCTACAAGATTACAAGTAAACGTAGAATCGAGGGTGTGTCAGCTAAAAATTGTTACACAGAAGGAACTTATCCGAGAGAGTGTCATGATACTATTACAGTGTACAACATTCTGTCCGTTCAGATATTTCAGTACGTTCCTTTGCATGTATTGCCAAGAAACTTTCTTGGATATGCCTTTATTAGTAGAGCACACGAATAAAGTTCACGGTGACATAAAAGAGAGTGAAATAAGACAAGCCCTGTATAGCAGAGCCAAAACGGAACCAGTAAAAGTTAACGTCATTGATTACGGCTGCAAACTTTGTGGCATTATAACAGAAACACTATATCAACTAATCGACCATTTAATTGATAATCATAATAAGAAGATATATAGAAAAAACTGTGGAGTAATTCTATTCAAGATTAAAGACACAGACGACAACGAATGCGCGATTTGTTCAAAGAAATTCCTCAAATATAGAAATCTAACTTTTCATGTGAGGGAACACTATATGAATTTCTTTTGTGAGCAATGTGGCGCTGGTTTTATAACAGATCATGGATTGAAAGGTCACATGATTGTCCACGAAACTGCCGAGTTCCCTTGCACAGATTGCAATAAAGTGTTCAAGAGCAAAACAAGCCAAATGGAACATTATAAAATTATACATAAGAAACATAAGCGAAATAAATGTAAAGTCTGCAGTGAATGCTTCCAGGATTACTTTATGAAATTGAGGCATATGACTGAAGTACATAATATGAAAGTGCCGGAATACAAGTGCAACTTTTGCCCAAAGGTTTTTATAATGGTATCACATTGGAAAGCACACGAGGCGAATGTGCATTTGAAATCAGCTACGTATAGCTGTGACGTGTGTAATTATAAAACTCATACTAAAAGCTCGTTGAAATTGCACATGATTTGTCATAGCAAGGAGAAGAACTATCAATGTGAAGTCTGCAAGAAGAGGTATGCAAGGAAAATAACCTGGAAATTGCATATGAGAATACACTTAAATGATAGAAGATTCGCTTGTAGTTATTGCGACAAAGCATTCGTGCAGAAAGTTAGCTTGCAATGCCATATGAAGACTCATCACAAAGATGTACAGATCTAAGAAGAAGTTTGAAGGTCTAAAAACCAATTGACGTCTACTTCCTTAATGTTTGCCACCTGCAATTAGTGTCAACTGTGGGTAGCGGGAGTCAGTGTTATCAATTCATCCGACGGTCACTGACTTGACGACTGTTACCTATCGACAACAGAGACCGACAGTTTAACGTGCCCTCCGAAACACGAAGGAGCTTGAGATTTTTTAAACCCATCCAATTATTGACTAGGCTCGTTGCTTAACTTGCGTGATCGTTCCACTTTGACACGCACTACGAAGCCATCGTGCTCCTCATCTAATAAGTGATAGAAAGGTCTAGCAAGAAGTACATCTATACAACTCAAATCCTTTGTCTTGAACTGACGAATCAACGCACAAACGAAACCCCTGATCGTGAAGACCTGAAACTTGGAGGGTGTTCTTTGTATGACATAAACAATAAAGACGATAAGAAAGGCTTTTCGTAAAACTAGTGCTGTGACAAGAATACTAACAGGACACTGCAAACTCAATAAACATCTGTTTAACCTAAACATGAGTTAGTCAGCGATGTGCAGATTCTGCCAGGAAAAAGAAGAAAGTGCCATGCACATACTCTGCTCCTGCGGACCACTCATGTACAAAAGAAGTATACACATAGGACGGCAGATTTTGCTTCCAGAGGAGATACAGCAGCTCTCTGCCCAGCACATTTGGAAGTTCCTAGAAGCAATCGGTCTGGACAGGGAAATTTAAATAAAGGGCTCTACCAAGATCAGCAATGGTCGAAGCAGTATTTTGAAGCCCACAACACCAAATAATCATTATAAGGCTTTTCGTAAATTCCCACGGAAAAACGTGATACACGCAAATGAAGTTGCTCGAGTTTCGCTTGTGGAGGTCTGATTACAGTGACACCACGTAAAAGACAGTATCTTCGCCAAATTTTAAGCCCTTATATTTGAAAAGGTTAAGGTTAGGTGGGAGCAAATGCTAACTAATTAGGACACAGGATAATGAGTTTAGGTATAGGAAAAATAAATCCATTTGAAGTGAAGAATATTCTAAAATTGGTCCTCTCTTTTCCTTCGCACCGTACTGGTTTTTTCTCCAATTCTTTCGCCGTTTCGGCTGTACGACTATGGAACGCCCTCCCCGACACCATTAGGCGAGCACAGTCTCGAGTCTCATTTAAAAAGCAGGTACATCAACATTTTTTGGAGCTGGAATAGACAGTATTTTGTTGAAATCTACATTGGCTGCACTATTCAATTGTATGTATTGTTTACGCGTATATGTATGTTATGTAAGTATTTATATATGTATGTAAGTATTTATTTATGTGTAATTGGATATGTATGTTAAAATTTAATCTAGATTATTAATGTATTTTCAATATATTTTATTTTATTTTATTTTTTATGCTGCACCCCTTTTTACCGATTCAGATGTCCCAAAGGTAAACTGGGAGACAATGCTTTAGCATTAAGTTCGCCTTTTGTATACACATTATGTATTGTGTGCAATAAAGTTTAAATAAATAAATAAAAGCCATTTTCTTGTCCCTGTCTAATTATTCCAACTAATATTCGAAATGATTTGACTAATTTTGACGGAACATTCACTATTTTTAATTTCTGACTAATTTAATTTGTTATAATATAAAATAATTGAATAAATAGTGTTTATTTTATTTGATAGTTTTATTTGTTAAGTGCTTTATTTTAGTCTGTTTTTTTTAATCGAACTAAATTAAATGTCCCTCGCACATTTCCGACATTGACAGAGTGAGATAGGTCATTGTATCAGACAATAACAACGCTGGCAATCTCAATACAAGCCATAACCATAATTATATGGACCAATACGACACAGTTAACATTTTTGATACCTACTAATCCTGAAATTTGTTTTTAATATTTTAAAATCTTCTCATGCAAGTGGCTCATGTTTAGAAACTTACATTTTCGTTCAATGTTTTACTACAACGTCAATAACACAAGAAAATAATAGGCATCTACTCAGCATAGACCGTAGGATCGTCCGACTCCATGGCGCTGGTCTTATACAGAGTTACTTTTGGACCCCCCCCCCCCCCCCCCCGCCAATTTTTTAAGGTGATTCTATAGCAGCAGTACAATGAATTTATGAAATAAAAATAAATTCTTTTATAGACTTAATCACAAATTAAAATTATGGTCACTCTTTTGTTTACCGTGCGTGCGGCCGTCTCGCAGCATAGCACTACGCGCATGCGTAGCTGATATCATCCTTTTAACCAATGACAATGCGCCGTCGTTGACTGGCGCGAGGGTGACCGAACGTTTCTAGAAATGTAAGATTTAAAAAAGTGACTGTAAAATGTGGATTTGAAAAGTTTTTCACTAACTATTTTTTTTATTACTAGTTTGGTGGAAAAAGATGAATCGGAACCTGGATGAAGTTGCTCACACAAAAGCAGAGCAGTAAAGTTGCTCATTAAAATACTTAAGAATTGTATTTTAAGTAATAATTTACAATTCTTACTACTACTGCTACCTAACCGGCGGCGGTTTACCTCTGGCAATTTTTTTTTATTCCACTAAGGTGGCAAACAAGCATACGGCCCGCCTCATGGTAAGCACTCACCGTAGCCTATAGACGCTTGAAATACCGAAGGTATGACTCGCGCGTTGCCGACCCTGTTAAAAGTAGCTCTGGAGTCCTTACTCACCGTAGGAACACAACATGGCCGAAACCAATGCTATTTGGCTACGATCTTCTGTAAGGTGGAGGTGGTCCTTCCCCAGATAAGCTGCTACGATTTGAGCGGGTTATCCGCTGTGCATCACTGAAATTACTTGTGTGAATATGAATTAAGATAAAAGCTACCTCTGAAATTATTCCATCGATAAAATATCCCTTTCAACAATATATTTTTCTTTTTTTTAGGTGTGGAATCGACAGCCATGACTGAAAATGAAAGAAACCAAGCTATTCCTAAACTAGATAGTCATAAAGAACTAATAAGGGACAGTGCGGTTGCCCTCCTCCTGCACACTTCTTTCTGCCCCTTCAAATATAACTCGACATTCTCTTGTGTATATTGTAAACAAACCTTCACAGATATGCCACTGTTAGTAGAACATAATAGAAAAGAACATGGAGACTTAACAGAAAAGCAAATAAGAAGTGTATTAGGAAGACGACCCAAAACCGAGCCAATTAAAGTTAATGTGAACGAATTGAATTGCAAAATATGTGGAGATATAAGTGAGAATTTTGAAAAATTAGTTAATCATCTAATTGAGAAACATAATGAGAAAGTGTATAAAGATAATCTAGGGGTTATACCGTTTAGAATAGGCACAGATTATGAATGCGTGATTTGTCCAATGAAATTCGTTAGATACAGATGTTTGAATGTACATATGACGAGACATTTCACAAATTTCTCGTGTGAGCAATGTGGAGCCGGTTTTACAACCATACTAGGATTAAATGTACACATATTAACACATACAGATGGTAAATATCCATGTACAGATTGTGATAAAGTATTTAAAACAACTAGAACGAGATCGGAGCACCACAGAACAGTACATATGAGGTCAAAGAAGAACAAATGTAAATTTTGCGGGGAGTACTTTGCAGAATATTATGAGAAATTAAAACATATAAGTGAATCACATGGTGTAAAGATACCGGAATTGAAATGTAGCTTCTGTCCGAGGGTTTTTACAATGACTTCGCGATTGAGGATGCATCAGGAAGAAGTACATTTGAAGTCACAATTATATGTTTGTGATTATTGTAAGATGAAATTTCATAATAGAAGCACTTTATGCTCCCATTTGGTGTCTCATACTCATGAAAAGAATTATAAGTGTGATGTCTGTAAGAAGTCTTATTCGAGAAAACACACTTTGAAGGAACATTTGAGGATACATTTGAACGATAAAAGATTTACCTGCGGTTATTGTGACAAGGCGTTTGTACAGAAATATACTATGCAGAAGCATATGAGATCGAGAGTTTGTTTAAGGCTAGTCTAGATCTACCTCCAGGCTTATTGCTTTATACCGGTAATTTATGAATACTTGTTACCAAATTTAATACCAACACGATTTTCATGATGTTTCCTCATTTTACAGTAAACTATCGGCAATGAATCGAAATTTATGTCGTAAGACATATCTATTTTGTATGCCACATAATTGGCAGACTAGCATACGGCCCGACCGATGGTAAGCATCACCGTCGCCTATAGACGCTTGCAATACCGGGGGGGGGGGGGGGGGGGGGGGGGGGTTGTTACTCACGCGTTGCCAACCCTCCCTCCCCCCAGCCCAGCCTCCACTGGAGACCTTTTGCTATTTGCGTTCGGCTATGAATATTGTGAGGCATGTACGTACCTGCACATTTATTAGTGTGCGTGACCGATTTAACGAGCGTTTCCGGTTACGCACACAAACAATGTGTACGTTACCGTTACAACATTCATAGCCAAATTCCCTTCGTGAACCTGTAACCAACTTCTTTCTAGCGTTATCCCATTTCTTAATTTAGATTAAGTATTTAGCAAAATTACCTAACATACAATAAAATACTGACCTTTGGAGTGACTGTTCTCATACTTTCATGACCCAGGAAACCAATCCTTCATAATCATTAGCTCCCATCGATCCACCGCTGGGTATAAACCCTTTTGTCTACGCCACTATCTAATATCAACTTCGAGCCATCTCAATCCATTTTCTTAGACCCTAGATTAGTCATATTTCTTTATAAATACACAGAGATTTCGTAAATACAATGAAACTTTCTTCTCTAGATTAAAACTCGTTTTTCGAATTACTTCAGAATTTAATAAAATATAATCATCTGAATGTTATCTTTATTGAATGTCTAAATCACGTCCAAATAAAAGTAACCTAACTTCACACAATATTTTTTTCTTTTTAGGTGACGAACCAACAGCTACGAATAAAAATTCTACAAAATTACAAGTAAACGTAGAACCGAGGGTGTGTCAGCCAAAATTGGTTATTCGACGAATGACACAGAAGGAACTTATCCGAGAGAGTGTCGTGATACTATTGCAGTGTACAACATTCTGTCCGTTCAGATATCACAGACTGTTCCTCTGCATGTATTGCCAAGACACTTTCTTAGATATGCCTTTATTAGTAGAGCACACGAATAAAGTCCACGGTGACATAAAAGAGAGTCAACTAAGACAAGCCCTCGTTAAGAAAGCCAAAACGGAGCCAGTTAAAGTTAACGTCATTGATTTCGGCTGCAAAGTTTGTGGTATTATAACAGAAACGCTAGATCAACTAATCGAACATTTAATTGATAATCATAATAAGAAGATATATAGAAAAAACTGTGGTGTTGTTCCATACAAGATTAAAGACACAGACGACAACGAATGCGCGATTTGTTCAAAGAAATTTCTAAGGTATAAATTTCTAAACTCACATATGCGGGAACACTATATGAATTTCTTTTGCGAGCAATGTGGCGCTGGTTTTATAACAGATCATGGATTGAAAGGTCACATGATTGCCCACGAAACTGGCGAGTTCCCTTGCACAGATTGCAATAAAGTGTTCAAGAGCAAAACAAGCCAAATGGAACATTATAAAACTGTACATAAGAAATCTAAGCGAAATAAATGTAAAGTGTGCAGTGAATGCTTCCAGGATTACTATACGAAATTGAGGCATATGACTGAAGTACATAATATCAAAGTACCGGAATTCAAGTGCAACTTTTGCCCAAAGGTTTTCATGATGACATCGCATTGGAAAGCACACGAGGAGAGAGTGCATTTGAAATCAGCTACATATAGCTGTGACGTGTGTAATTATAAACATCATACTAAAAGCTCGTTGAAAAGACATATGATATGTCATAGCGAGGAGAAGAACTATCAATGTGAAGTCTGCAAAAAGACGTATGCAAGAAAACGGACCTTGAAAGAGCATATGAGAATACACTTAAATGATAGAAGATTCGCTTGTAGTTATTGCGACAAAGCATTCGTGCAGAAATGTAGCTTGCAAGGACATATGAAGACTCATCATAAAGATGTACAGATCTAATAAAAAGTAGTATAAATAAATATATAGGGGACAAATCACACAGATTGAGCTAGCCCCAAAGTAAATTCGAAACTTGTTCTAGTACTAACTCAACGATATTAAAATTTATAACAAATACGTAATGTAGATAGACATCCAAGACCCGGGACCGATCAGAATAAGAAATACACATAAAATGACTAACGGAACGCAATGCCCAAACTGTTGATCTTAGAGGCCTGAAATTCGGAGGGTGTCTTTGTATGACGTAGGCGTCCGATATGAAATGATTTCCGAAATTCCCACAGAAAATACACTTATTAAATCATATAAAATGCCTGAGTGACTGACTGACTGATCAATGCATGGTCTAAACCGCTGCTCGAAGACCTAAAATTTAAAGGGTGCATCCTATATAGCAGGCCATCTAAGTAGGAAGATGTTACCGTTGTTATTTGAGACACTGCCGCCGTCAAGTGACTAATGTAGTCAATTGTGCCCTGAATCGACTATCATACCGCTCTCATGAGTTTGTGCGACATTTTACGAAAACTAAATGCGTAAATATCCGTTATACACTTCCGGACACATGAATCGAGCCACCCTACATTTTTATGTGTAATGACATAGAACATAAAAATATTCTTAAGTTAATCAAAAAGTTTTTATGCAGTTTTGATGCTGGTATATTCATAATGATTTTGAAGTGCTGTTGTTCCAATTTTGAATTTATCAAATGGAAAAACGAAACAAAATCCAAATTAGTGCATTCTTTTGAAAAGAAAAATTGATCTAAGTTAACATAATTTTTTTATTTAACTCCATAATTTTGAATTCACCGTAATTGTTTTGAAATTAAGACATCGTAAAATTGTTGTTTTTTTAATTTGAGCCATTTAAACGTTAAAATTATGGATACACCGCCTCTTCTGGCCGCGCAAGCTGTGGCGCTTCTACAGTCGGGCCGAAGTCAGCGCGATGTAGCATCACAGCTTGCTTTAAGCCGTTCTGCTGTGCAAAGGGTATACCATCGATACCTCGACACTGGTGGATACGTGCGCCGTCCAGGAAGACCGCGATTTCGGGTAACTTCAGAAAGACAGGATCGATTTATCGCGACAACCAGTTTACGAAATCGTCACCTCACCTCTGTACAGATCCAAGAACAGCTTCGAGACTTTCATGGAGTGGCTGTATCCGCGCGAACAATTAGACGAAGACTTAAAGAACGTGGTCTGAGCCCACATAAGCCAGCCAACGGGCCGAAACTGACAAGAGCTCACCGAATGGCGCGCTTACAGTTTGCACGCGAACATTTGCATTGGACTCAACGCCAATGGAGCAAGGTACTCTTTACTGATGAGACTAAGATTATGCTTTATGGTAATGATGGAAGGAGGAAGGTCTACCGAAGGCGGGGAGAGCGCTTTGTTCAGTGTTGTATTGAAGAGAGAGTGAGTTATGGCGGGAGCTCGTGGATAGTCTAGGGAGGAATATCTGCCGATGGTAAAACTGGGCCAGAGGCTGTGACAGGACCACGTCTACCAACACTAAATGTCCGTCGATACATTAACCATTGCCTAGAGACTCATGTGATGCCATATGCTGGATTTGTAGGCCAAGGCTTCATCTTTATGCATGATAATGCAAGAGCGCACACTGCAGGAATCGTCAGGGCATACCTTCATGATGTTGGAATCACGACAAAGGAATGGCCAGCAAGGAGCCCTGATATGAATCCCATCGAACGTCTATGGGACGAATTAAAGAGGCGTGTTCGAGCTCACCAACCAGCACCACAAACTTTGGAAGAGCTGAGAGTTGCCATCGAAGAGGAATGGGAGAACATTCCACAACTCTTCATAATGACGTTGATTAACTCCATGCCAAATCGCATGACTGCAATCATAAACGCTCTCGGAGGCAATACAAGTTACTGAATAATTTTTTTTTCAATAATTCCTTTTTTTTTTTTCAAAAATTCAACCCGAGTCTTGTCTTTGAGAAAGGTTATACAGGACAAGTTTCACTTAAAATTGTAATTTTATCAAGTTATTGAAATTTAAATTTGGAATTAAGTATACCTTATTAATGTAAAGTGTACCAGCTTCCAAATTGCATAAAAACTTTTTCGTTGATCATATACTTTTGTTAAGTTACCAGCAATCAAAGTTGAAACTGCTGGGTGGCTCGATTCAAGTGTCCGGAAGTGTATTATAAAATCCATTTTCTTGTCTCTTGTCTAACTGAATCAGAATATTTATTGTCAAACTGGATTCACAAGGTGGTGCTAATTCTGTTGTACATTTAACTAGACTAAACTAATTTTGACAGGACTGAAAGTGTTGCTATCCTTGTCACTAATTGTAAACCAAGGAAGGACAACAACACCTTTGGTCCTGTCAAAATTAGTTTAGTCTAGTTAAATGTACAACATAATTAGCACCAGTGTATGTTGGGAAGAACAAGACGAAAACTGTTCGAACTAATCTCCGAAATGGTTTGACCGACATTCTCATGGGACATTCGCTATTTTTATTTTTTAACTGACTTAAGTTGTCATAATGTAAAATAATTAAATAAATAGTGATTATTTGATCTAATAGTTTTATTTGTTAACTATTTATTAATAATAAATCCTAATCTTAACTGTTATTAAACAAGTGAATTAGTAATGCAGCCGATCGTTATGAAAATTTCTAACGGGAAAGCGAAAAAGATCATAATATTATTTTATACCGTACATGCCGCTTGCATGACGCTGCTTTCGCCAAATTCTCAACCTCAAATCAATTTGACGACCTCCGTGGCGTAATGGTTGCCACGCCGAACCGCCATCCAGGAGGTCCCGAGTTCGAATCCCGTTCGGGTCATGATGAAAAACGAACTTTTTCTGATTGACCTTGGGTCTTGGATGGTGAAAATCGATTGTCGTTTACGTGAAAAGTGTCAGTTCGAACATCGTTTTACTACTAGTATAAAGCCGGGTCTCCTGCGACACTGTTTTGTGTTTTCTAACACCTTATGATTCAACATCTAACAAAATGTGAGCGTGGCCTAACTGTTTTGTTAGCACAAACAAGCAAACATTGCTATCCCAGGCGGATGGAAAACATCCCCGTGTTCACCTACGGGGGAGGGGTAATTTCATGTCATTGTCAATGTATTTACATCTGGTAATATCGTTGTCAAAAGTTCTTCATAGTCTCTTTCTGAGCAACGAAAAAAAAAAGATTTCAGTCCAAATCTATCTATCTTCCACCAGTAATTCTGCATAATTATTAAAAGTACGTCGCTGTAGGTAGGGTCGAACGCGAAATCGTTTTTTTTTTCTTGCTGTATGTAAAATAACTTCTAAAATATCGAGTACGTCTTCTTCGTCCGAAGTCATTTTGTCGAATATTTTGATATTCGTGTTTTGTCGCAAAACTCGCAGGAGACAGCAATGTTTTGCTAACATGTTTTGTTAGTTTGTTTTGTAATTTTTTAAGAGCAGGAGACACGCCTTAATCAATTTTTAATCGTGCGGTTCGTTTTTCTTAATCTCTGTCAAACAAGATCTATTTCCATACTGAGCGAGGCCACAGACGTCTAGTTCACATGCAAGTTATTAATTGACGTACTTAAATTTAAAAATGTCGATAAGACAAGGAATAGGCATGTACTCGGCATAGACCGTGGTGTCGTCCAACTCCATGGCGCTGATCTTAAACATAGCTTAGTGGAAAAAGAGAAAACGGAACGTGGATGAGCAACTACCCAAATTGAACATCTCGAATTGTATTTTAAGTAATAATTAAGTTGCATGCAAAGTGATGCTCATGCACGTATGTTTTCTCATTTTAGGTGATGACACGACACACAAGAACATCCTTACAGAAAACACACCGGTACAAATAAACAAAATCAAGGCAATAAAAGACGAAGATCGCAAGCGTATTAATGACGAAATTAAAGCAAGTAAACGCTGCGCAATAACGCTATTAGAAAACTCCAGGATATGTCCGTTTAGATGGATGAAAAATTTATACTTGTGCTTCTACTGTGAGAGGCAATATCCAGATCCGGCAAAGCTGAGGGAACATCACGCGTGTGAACATCTCAATATAACCTTTGCACAAATAAAATACGCTCTATCAAAACTTAAAAAGTATGAATTAGTTAAAATTGATATAACAGATGTAGGATGCAAGCTATGTGAAGAGAATATCGAAGATTTTCATAGTCTTAAAACACATTTAGTTGACGTACACAAGAAAAATATTAATCCAAAATCAGGAGATGGCGTTTTACCGTTCAAAGTTACTCAGTACGATTTCCAATGCGCTGTGTGTGATGATAAATATGAAGAGTTTAAGACCTTGAACCATCATATGAACGTGCATTACCAAAATTTCATTTGTGAATTATGCGGCAATGGATTCATTACGCCAGAAAGATTACGTACTCATGCAAACACACATAAGACTGGTTCAATACAATGTGACAGTTGTGATAAAATATTTCGTTCGACGAATGCTAAAAATGAACATTATGCTATAGTACATATGAGGGTGAAAAGACATAGATGTCCACATTGCCCAGAAACATTTAATAACTATTTCCAAAGAAATAAGCATATAACAAATATACATGGTTTGAAGCTTAAAGAGTTTAAGTGCACTATGTGCCCAAAAATTTTCACGCTAAGTGGGAAATTAGGTGTACATGTAAATACGGTGCATTTGAAACTGAAGAGGTTTTCTTGTGATGTTTGCGAATGGAAATTCTATTCTAAATCTGAGTTGAAAGAGCATTTAGTTAAACATGGTGGAGAGAGAAAATATCAATGCAATGTATGCAAGAAGGCGTATGCAAGGAAGTATACTCTAAAAGAACATATGAGGATACATAATGATGATCGGCGGTTTATATGTAGTGTTTGTGGTACGGCGTTTGTACAGAATTGTAGTTTGAAACAGCATGTTAAGGTGCATCATCCAGGTGTGATGGGGCATGCTAGTGTTATATCATCATGAAAATTAGCCTAAAGATATTAATTGTGTACAATTCACACAGTCACCACCTGAGGGCTTATTCTCGGACCAAAAACAGTTAAAATCTAATATCAATCTCAAGCACTATCTTTTTTTTAAATCCGCCATATGTGTCCCACTGCAAGGCAAAGGCCTCCCCCCAACTTCTCCAATTTTCTCTCAATAGGGCCTTTTCCGGCCAATCCTCAAAATAAGTGTCGAGCTCATCCCACCATCGCCTTTTTGTCCAGTGGGTTGTGATGTGAGCCCATCTATCGGAAGGCCAAGTGCCCTGCCCAGTTCCATTTCAATTCGGCAGCCTTGTATACACGTCTGTGACTTTTGCTCTGGACCGCAGTATGGTGTTCCGAATTTTGTCTGCTAATTTTACTCCTAGAATACTGCGCTCCATAGCACTATCTTGCCTATACAAAATTAAAACGAAAGAGATGGCGCTTTAAATTGAGCCTAGATTATAATTGTTTCATTACGGGAATAGACCCGCTTCTGGTCCCAAAGTAAACACTTTGAACAGTAAAAGAGACAATGTAGCTCTACAGTATTTTCTAAAATTAACCACAATTATGACTATAATAGGTATTATTTTATGTGTAAGATCTTTTTCTGATTTATTTCTAATTTAATAAATATTTTTAATGAAAACATGGAGTTATTATTTAAAATCAAAGACGATTTAAACAATTTTGAGATTCCAATTCCACTGGAAATCAGCGATGTGACTCCATCGCAACACCTTAGTCAGTGGATAGCTTTTTATCTTCATCAACTTCCAACAATTATTTCGTCATCATCTCAACCACAAAAAGTCCAATTTCATTTACATTTACTTGCATAAAGTTAATTACAACAATTATTTACCAATTTGAAATTTTGTAAGTTACCAATTTACGTGTATTTTTTATTGTTAGATTCTATTCGACTTAGCTAACGAAATGAAATGAAATGAAATCGGACTTAGCTTCTCCATGAATAATGTAGGCTATATCCGTTATATTGTACTTTTCAAATAATTATTATTATTTAAGGTTCCGAGATTATTCCTACACAAAACTCACAAATCCTCGAAAAGAAGATTCTCAATATATTTTTCGATAACCACACTTAGATACTTCTGAGAGCTAATTAACTATTGGGAAGAATTATTATAGAGTGAAATATGGAAGAGGTCCTAATGCACGTAATGTTAAGCAGTAATCACAAAACTAACAAGAATGACGTCAGAGTACATAATCCTTTTGTTTTCTAGGGACCGACACAATAACAACGGACATAAAGAAGACACCGAAACGGATTGTGCCTTTATTCCAAGTGGCATACGACAGAAGTGTGTGCAAGCCACTGGGGACGGTACTGCACTTCGATAAGCTAAAGAGCTTTAGCCGTTACAGAAATTCAAAAGCAAATTTCAGCGTACGATACACTCCGTCCAGGAGTCCGTCGCCAGCGTCCATCGGAAGGTCTGCGTCGCCTATTGAGATCCCTACTGAAATAATCCGTCCCAAAGCCGCACCAAAAAAGAACCCAAATGTACGACAGAACGCGTTGACTGTCTTCGAATTTTCAACTGTTTATCCATTCATATATGGTAACAATAAATTCAAATGTTTCATATGCTCTCAGCCGTTTCTTGAGCCCCCTCTCCTGAGGCAACATATGGGGGAAACCCATTCTTTCGCTTCATTACGAAGACTAATCAACAATCAACGAGAAAATATATTGAAAGTTGATGTAGCTGATATCACTTGCAAGCTTTGCTCACAAAGACTGGTCAGTCTTCTAGACCTTAAAATACATTTGAAAGAACATGGAAAACCTATAGATCCAGACCTGAAAGATAATGTAATACCATTTAAAATAGATGGAGAAAACGGTTCATACATTTGCGTGGTATGCGGAGAAAAATTCTACAAAGTTAGAAGTTTAGTCATACACATGAGCGTTCACTTTAATAACTACAGCTGCGAAATTTGCGGCACAGGATTCATGACATTACGACTTCTAAAGAAGCATTTGGAAGTACACGAGAACGGGAATTTTCCTTGCGATCGCTGCAATAAAGTTTTTACAACTGGTTATAAAAGGACACTACACATTCGAGGTGTTCATATGAAGCAGTATATAAGAAGATGTCCAATGTGTCCCGAAAGATTCAACTCGAATTATAAAAGGACAATACATCTGCAAGATGTCCACAACCAATCGACAAGAGTACACAAATGTGAAACTTGTGGACGAGCTTTTAACTTGAAGTACCATCTGATCTGTCATATCAGATCAGTGCATTTGCAGGAGAGGAACCAGCAATGCGATGTTTGCCATCAAAGGTTCTGTAACAAGGAGACGCTGAAGAGACACATGGTGATACACACGGGGGAGAAGAACCATAAGTGTGAGGTGTGCGGGATGGCATTTTTGAGGAGGAAGAACTTGAGGGATCATTTAAAACTTCATGAGGTTGTGTAAAAGTGTACGGCTTTATGTTATGCGGCAATACTTTCATGAAGGAAATAGAAACTAGAAGAAAAAACTAGTGGAACATCTTATAAGAAGTAACGAGTTTATCAGAAACATTTTGGATTTTTTTTATGCTACAAGGGTGGCAAACAAGCCAACGGTATCAGTCACGTTGCCGACCCTCCCAACCACTCTCTAGAGGAGCTCTAGAGACCTTACTCACCCTAGGAATACAACATAGCCGAGACCAATGCTATACGATCTTCTGTAAGATGGAGGTCCTTCCCCAGACGGGCTGCTCCGATTTGAGCGGATGATCCGCTATGCCCTACCTCTCTTAAAAGCATAAAAGATAGCGGGTAAACCAGGAAGGGGAAGGCCGAGCAGCTTTCATGGATCAAGCGAAGGAAAAGGCGGCCTTGTGTCTTATAGAGAAATGAGTCTGGCACAAGAAAGAGGAAAATGGTCGAGACAATGGTATTTTAGATACTAATATTGAACAAAATTGCCCATGCCAGCCGGGCTATCATGACAAACGCGACAAAATTTTCTCGCTCCGCTCTGCCAATAGCGTATCTCGGTTATGCAACGGTTATGTCTACAGTAGACAAAACCGGCATTGCTATTGGCGAAGAAGCTTTGTCTCGTGCGAGAAACTATCTCGAGTGTAAGCATGTTGGCCCGCCGTGTGATTTCTATTCTATAGAGTACAGATGCTTAGAATATATTAATTTGAGCTAGGAAAAAGAAAAGTAAATAAAATAAATTAATAGATAGACGATAGCAGTCAAGATTTAAGTTTAAGTTAAAATAGTTATCACATGATTCTAATAAGTTCCAGTTCGTTTATCTGTCAGATGAATCAAAAATCATGTCAAATTATCCAACGGATAATATAAGAAACATATAGAGGTTTCCCATAGGTATACAGTGGCGGTACTTCCAAAAAAGCCGGGCTTGCCCTACATAAATACGCAATATAATATAAAAAACTCAATAAAGTTTACCTACATATTCATACTTATTTTTTTAAATCAAAATCTATCGAAATAATTTTCAATAATAAATAATTCATTAGCGCGCCATCTATACGCGGAGGGTTGAACTAAAAATGAAAGTTTATTTCGATACGAACTGTGGGAAATTCACGTAACAAAAACCGATTCTAGTTCGATTCAACGACACTCGCTGTCTCACTCATACAAAATAGGAATTGAACGGGACAGCGAGTGTCGTTGAATCGAATTAGAATCGGTTCGTGTTAGGTACGTGAATGTGCGCTCCGTCCGCTGTGTCCGCACTGTAGTGTTCATTTTTATGCGGCTAATTTGTTGTTGTTTTGTGAAAAAATTTACTTTTGCATTAAATAACGAGTTTAGAATCAGTGAATATTGTTTCGTGTGAAGTGATAAGTGTGTTTTTACTATTTGTAAACTTAGTAAATGTGAAATCGGATAGATTTGCTGTAAAAAATTATTTTAACAGGTTAGTTTTTTAACAGCTCTGGAACCTACTTCGGACTTATGTAAGTATTTCTAACTCTTTATTAGATTAGAACAGAAAGAGAAATACAATAGTTGGCTGCTCTCGATCATAAATATTATTATTTATATAAGTTTTTTTTAAAATATGTTTTTAACGTAAACTCGTAAAATAAATAGGTAGGCATGGACCTAGAAAAAAGGCGGACACTATCACTGAAACTAAATAGTAAGCCACCTCGCGTATACGTACGAACCGGCCGGCTTACTATGGCGTGAATGTGTGCGTGCCGGTGCCGGTCAGCCATTTCACACTCGCACATTGTTAGGTACGCCGCCGCCATTAGGGTGCTTCAATTCTTTCTTAGCAAGATTCTGTCCGCCTTTTTTTCTAGGTCCATGTAGGTAGGTACCTACCTACCTACCTACCTATCTCAATCTTATTTCACTCGATATTTCAATCATAATGTTTTTATGTAATGACCACAATCGCAGTGTTATTTAAAGATTAATAGATAGGTAGGTAAGTAGTTATTGACTATTTTGTGCTGTGCAATATGCACAATAAGAATTTGCCTTTTCAAAAATACAATAAATCTAATCCCTCGGTTGGATTAAATACCGCATAATTTTAGAAATAAATTCTATTAAATAAGTAATAATTATGCATGTGTAGGTAATTTAAATCTCGAAACAATTCATAAGATATTTAAAAAAATAACGATTATTGCATTCTATGAAACTTTGAATAGGTAGCATCAATTCTCTCAAAAAATACCTATCTGGCTTGCCTTGCTATTGGACCCTAGGCACGCCACTGCATACGTTTATGCGTATAGATTCTTTTGGAACGCCTATACTTGGAGCAACTTGCAGAAGTCGTTTCATTTACTTAACTTTCTGAATATTACTAGCAATAGGATAAAAGATCTGACAGTCCAAACCATAGATTTATTACGTACTGCAAAAGAGATAGATCATAGCATACGGTTTGTTGGAGCAAGATAGATAGGCGAGACCATTCTTCCTATACACGCTATCGGCCTGTATCGCTCTGACGTCAGTCGTGTTAAAAACAAATCCCACATAATTTTATAAAATTTATGGTTTTTAAGTGTAGTTTTGGTGTTAGTTAGACGTGATTAAATATGGTTACCTGTGCAGTGCCTGAATGTAACTCAAACAAAAAGGAAAATCCACAAAATTATATATCTTGCTTGCACACATGTACATTACACGCACACTAGTGTATTTTGTTTTTGGTCTCGCCTTAATCAAACCATAGCCGATCTATACGCAAGTATATACTAAATCTATGGTCCAAACTATAGAATTTAAATTTATTTATTATGATTTTGTGATCAACGCAGTCAAAAGCCTTGTAAAGATTGCATAAAATATAAGTTTGAATCAATGAGTATTTTTTAATTGGCATTTATCATTACACTTACCTAAAATTTGGTCCTGATGATCGGTGATGTTTTTTTACACACCATTCTAGATAAAATTTTCAAATTAAAAGCTGTAAAATGTTACATATATTATGTATAAGGAAAACATGGAATAACTATTATATTATTTCTCGAATCAATTTATTATTGTGTGAATATGCGTTATCAAATAATTTACGAGTAATATACAATATTAGAAATATATTTTCTTTTATTTTTATACATAGAATATGCCTTGTTTTCCACTAGCAATTGCCCCCGATTATTATATATACACTTTAAAGAAATATGTGATGGCTATGCTCTGAATTAACGATTTTATATTGACTTTATAACGAGATGTTAAATAAATAAGAAAGAAAGAGATTCGACTTTCTGATCTCACATTCGCCGTACAAAACAATTTTGCTTCACGCCGCTACTCTATGAAGGGGTTCTGCCCCGGTCTTGCTGCCCTGCACCTGCACTATTGTATAAATTCTGTATAGAAATAGTTATAACAAAACTAACAAGAATGAGTACATTATCGTTTTCTTTTCTAGGGACCGCCACAATAACAACGGACACAAAGAAGACACCGAAACGGATTGCGCCTTTATTCCAAATGGCAAATGACAGAAGTGAATGCAAGCCACTGGGGACGACACTGCCCTTCGAAAAGCTAAAGAGCCGTTACAGAAATTCCAGAGAAAATTTAAGCGTACGATCCAGAAGTCAATCGCCAGTGTCCATCGGCAGGCCTGCGTCGTTTATTGAGATCCCCGAGACAGAAAAAATCCTTCCCAAAGCTGCCCCAAAAAATATCTCATATATACGACAGAACGCGTTGACTATTTTCGAATTTTCAACTGTTTATCCATTTAACTATGGCAACAATAAATTCGAATGTTTCATATGCTCTCAGTCGTTTCTTGAGCTCCCTCTCCTGAGACAACATATGGGTGAAGACCATTCTTTCGCTTCATTACAAAGACTAATTAACTATCTAAAACCAAAAATATTTAAAGTTGATGTAGCTGATATCACTTGCAAGCTTTGCTCGCAAAGACTGGCCAGTCTTTTAGATCTTAAAAAACATTTGAAAGAACACGGCAAACCTATAGATCCAGACCAAAAGGACAATGTAATACCATTTAAAATAGACGGAGAAAACGGACCATACATTTGCGTGGAATGCGGCGAGAAATTCTACAAAGTGAGAACTTTAAGCATACACATGAGAGTTCACTTCAATAACTACAGCTGCGATGTTTGCGGCACAGGATTCGTGACATTAGCACTTCTAGGGAAGCATACATATGCAGTACACGTAAACGGGAATAATCCTTGCGATCGCTGCGATAAAGTTTTTACAACTGCTGTTAAAAGAACACAACATATACGTCGAGTTCATATGAAGAAATATAAAAGAAGATGTCACATGTGTCCTGAAACATTCAACTCGAATTATAACAAAACATTACATTTGCAAAATGTCCACAAGCAGTTGACAAGAGTGCACAAATGTGAGAATTGTGAACGAGCATTTCATTTGAAGTATCATCTGAACTGTCATATCAAATCAGTGCATTTGCGGGAAAGGAACCACAAATGCGATCAGTGCCTGCAAAGCTTCTATACTAAGGATACGCTGAAGAAACACATGGTGAAACACACAGCCACACAGGGGTGAAGAATTAGAAGTGTGATACGTGCGGGATGGCTTTCTTGAGGAGGGAGCACTTGAGGGATCATTTGAAACGTCATGAGGCTGTGTAAAAGATTGAAATGAAATCATGAAATGAAATCATTTTAGTTTGAGATTAAGACTTCACAGGCACGTTTTCTAGTCATGTTGTGCATATTATTTATTATGTTACTCTATAAACTATCACCAATTAGGAAACAAAGCAAAATGACCACTGGACAAAGAAATGGAGAATGAAAAGTTACGGCGCTTTTTACCATTCAATTCATAGTTTAAAAATGTAATGAAAATATTTATTCATAAAGTAGACCTTCACAGCCACGTTCTCTTTCTATAAAATAAAATAAAAATATTTTATTTCAGATACCACAGATACATATAGATGTTAGTACAGCTCAGTCTAGATTTGTTAGTAATAATACACTCAAGTTTAAAAATTAAATAAAATATGCTGTTAATAAAATTATGCTGCACATATTAAACAGTTCATATTATTATTAAATAAGCTACTCTATAAACTACCAATGTTTTGATAATACAACCAGTATTCAAAAGAATACAAAATCAATATTAATAAACTTATAAAGAACATAAAAATACCTCGAATAACAAAGTTCTATAAGATAGTGGAAGTTAATAACATATTGAAATGTTGCATCGCGTACCTAATCAAATATATGAGTGTGTATTTTCTATTCCGACGATAGAAGTATTTACCAGTACCTTCATGATATACAGGGTTACTTTTGGACCCCCCGCCAAAAATAGATAATAATATGATTTTAGGAAAGTAATAAAAAAATATTTGGTGAAAAAAAAATTTA
Organism: Endotricha flammealis; assembly: GCA_905163395.2. Classification (NCBI taxonomy): domain Eukaryota; kingdom Metazoa; phylum Arthropoda; class Insecta; order Lepidoptera; family Pyralidae; genus Endotricha; species Endotricha flammealis. Next base: position 2,005,711 of record LR990881.1, on the reverse strand, counting down.
AAAAGTTTTGAAACCCACGTTTTACAGTCACTTTTTTAAATCTTAATTTTCTAGGAACGGTCGGTCACCCTCGCGCCAGTCAACGACGGCGCATTGTCATTGGTTGAAAGGATGATATCAGCACGCATGCGCGTAGTGCTATGCTGCGAGACGGCCGCACGCGCGGGTGACCATAATTTTAATTTGTGTTTGTAAAAATTTGAAAAAAATATGTTAAAAAAATAATCTATTTTTATTTCATAAATTTATTGTACTGCTGCTATAGAATCACCTAAAAAAAATTTGGCGGGGGGTCCAAAAGTAACCCTGTATATTCTTTATTGCACATAAACATAATACAAGAAAACAGTTTAATAAGTGTACAAAGGTGAGCTTATCCCTTGAAGAGATCTCTGCTAACCCTAAACGGGTGTAATATAGGTTGTACAAGGGCGGTGAAACAATAATGTGCCAACGGTAGATACTTAATTGGTAACAGTTATGCCTAATTAATAAAAATAAAAAAATCATTCAATTAAATATACTTACAATTTCAATAAAATAAATATACTTATAAATAAATAAGTACTTGTATAAATATATAGTATATAAAGCATAAATATAATATATATACAAGGCAATAAATATCAACACTCGAAGCTATTCCTTCTATTCGCTCAGCCAGAGATAGGACCCAGTATAGATCCTTGTGGAACGCCTATACATGAAGAGCAATCTGCAGGGGTCGCTTCATTTACTTACACTTTCTAAATACGAGCATTAAGATAAAAAGATCTGACATTGATTACATAATTGTCCAAACTACAGAATTCAAATTTGTTTATTATGATTTTGTGATTAACACTGTCAAAAGCTTGGTAAAGATTGTATACTAGTAGGAATCAATGAGCATTTTTTAATTTGCAAATATCATTACTTCCTAGAATTTGGTCCTTATAAGTGACACTATTATATAAATGAAATAATTTTATTGCATTAAACATCTGGTTTAAGATATTTATTTCTCAAAAGAACACATAAATTCACTTACATGTGAAAATAATTGTTGTACATATGTTTCGTGCTGATTCAATTTACCGAATAGTTTTGACAATTAAGAACACTGCACCAAATGAACACATAACATAAAAGTAATTTAGTTATTTTAAACTTTAAACACAACTGCAGCTCAGTCAGCAAATATTCAGGTAATTACAAAAAACCATGTACTAATATAAATGAATAAGAAACCGGGAATTAACGCGATCGATCATACCTTGATATTGGCTGACGTTTCGACCAGCTAGGTTACTCTGCATAGCAATCGCGATTTTAATTTCAATTCTGTATAATGTCAAATGCAAAATTAACATCAAATCCTAATTTGTACCCATGAAATTTTATACTTTACTAACTATTTGGTTAGCTTACAATCCGATTTCATTTAGTTTAGTATTTAGCTAGCGCTAGTCTAGCTGTAAAGAGTACCTAAAAGTAACAATCCAATGGCGATCGAGCGGAATTATCTTCAAGAGTAAGGGGGCAGGTTGCACAGGCCGTGGTCACAGGTGAACTGAGAAGACACCCAGACCAGGGCCGGTGCAACCTGGTCGAAACGTCAGGCTATCAAGGTATGTTCGCGTTAATTCCGGGTTTATTATTAATTTATATTAATGCAACGCAAAAGTGTAAAAAAAAAACCTACCAAAAACATAATTATAACAGTTTTAAAAATGTTATAAACTTGACGGTAGCGCGCATCAAGCAGTGTCCATTCGATTTCGCAGAACCGATTTATGTTACACTGAACAAGCGTACCTAGACGTGACAAATGTTTGATGGTCGCATCCTGTATTATTATTAATGTATGACTGTTATTATGTGTAAGATTATTATTATTAAGGATGGAGAGGTTAGAAAAAGAGGAAAAACTTATATTTGAGAAAATTGTACAATGGCGAGATAAAAATGTGAAGGTGAAAAGTGAAGTGACAGTATAATAGGTAGAAGTACCTTAGACGTAGGAAGATCAAAAAAAGACTATTTACAAGTCAAATTTTTTGAACCTGATGTTTTTTAGTGAAGTTATTTATGTAGGTATGTATGTCTTTAACGAGTATTTTTCGATCCGCACTATAGTAGGAATCAATGAGCATTTTTTAATTTGCAATTATCATTACTTCCTAGAATTTGGTCTATAAGTGACACTATTATATGAAATGAAATAATTTTATTGCATTAATCACAATATTGATATTTATTATTGTATAGGCGTTTGGCGACGTGTGATATTGCTATTTATTATTGTATAGGCGTTTGGGTATCATTATTATGTATGAAGCGAAATCATGTTATTAGCAGAGTCGGTGCTGTTAGATAATTCACTATTTTTAAAAGGGAAGCCGACAGGAATCGTGTTATTAGGACCCCTCGCCACTGGTAGGTACAGATAATGTTGTTTGACACGTTTAGTCATTGCTGACATGCAAAATGAGCAGTTTTTAATTTGCAATTATCATTACTTCCTAGAATTTGGTCCATAAGTGACACTATTATATGAAATGAAACAATTTTATTGCATTAAATATGGTACATTGTGATTGTTGTGAGTAGGTACAGATAATGTTGTTTCACACGTTTAGTCATAGCTGACATGAAAAAGTCAATTTAATAAAGTAGCTGTAGTAGTACAAATCTTGTTTTTTTACCACCGTACCATATCCGGCTAATTTTTCAGACTAAAAAATTTTAATGTACAAAACAAAGGATAAATTATTTCTTTCTCGAATGATTGTGAATATGAGTTATCATGTTATCCATACTGATATTATAAATGGGAAAGTGTGTCTGTTTGTTTGTCCGTCTTTCACGGCAAAACGGAGCGACGAATTGACGTGATTTTTTAAGTGGAGATAGTTGAAGGTATGGAGAGTGACATAGGCTACTTTTTGTGTCTTTCTAACCCCCCACTTCACCTAAAATGGGGGGTGGAAGTTTGTATGGAGCATTCCGCAATTTTCAACGTAAAATGCTAAAACTTAGTATGCGTACTATTTGTGACTAACAAAAAAATCATCATTTTGTTTTTGGTAATCTGCCCCTAAACCCTTAAAAGATGGGGTGAAATTTTATATGGGACATTTCGCAGTTTTTAAGGTAGGAAGCAAGGGGAACCATGTTACCCCGAATTTAACGCGAGCTAAGCCGCGGGCAAAAGTTAGTTTAATATACAATATTCGATTTTTTTTATTTAAGTGGCATGATGGGGGGTCGTAATCGGAAATTAACAACAGATTTTCTTGATAAAATTCTCTTTAATAACTTCTTTTACAAAGTATAATTCTTACAGCTATTATGGCCGCCATTATGGACCATCTAAACATTCTTCTTGCTCTTTCGCGCCGCATACATCCGTCTTTTTCACTAGCTGTTTTTACATTCGCCGTACAAAAGGCATTGCTGCCAAGCCGATATTCTGTGAGATGGTACTTTCCCGGTCGAACTGAACTGAACTGATTGATCGTCTGCTTGATACAGGGTTACTTTTGGATCCCCCGCCAATTTTTTTTACGTTATTCTATAGCAGCAGTACAATGAATTGTATGGAGCATACCGCAATTTTCAAGGTAGAAAGCTATAAATTGGTATGCGGACTATTTGTGACTAACAAAAAAATCGTGCATCATTTTTTTTTTTAATCTGCCCTCAATCCCTTAAAAGAGAGTAATTTTATATGGGTCTTTTCGCAGTTTTTAAGATAGGAAAGGTTACCCCCAATTTAACGCGAGCTAAGCCGCGGGCAAAAGCTAGTTTTATTTTTATTTTTAAAATACGGATGCCTTACAATAACCCTTGCTAAGCTGGGACGGGGCGCTAGTTCATTATAAGTATTTACAATCACATCGATACGGGTCTCCCTTCAATCGAAGGGGGACTAGAGCGTACTCTGCCACGCTGCTCCAATGCGGATTGGCAGAGGCCGGTGTTTTCAAACCACCCGAAGCCCACCGACTTGGCTTAACGACTGTCATCTATCATAACAGCCGGGACCGACGGCTTAACGTGGCCTCCGAAGCACGGAGAAACTCGTGATAACGAATCCTATCCAAACACTGCCTAGGGTCGACGTCCATATCAGAATGCGACACACAGCGACGCCATCGAGCTCCTCAAACAAATTTACAATCACATAATAAACAAAAACTGACTATTTCTGTATATAACGTCCTACTTTATTAGTGAACTCCCTTTAAACACATGACTATATAGGTTACATATGATCGATTAAGCATGGAAATAATGGTCTAGTATTCAGTAAAAAAAATAGATTGTAGTAAGCAACATTTTTGTAATTCCTTCCTAATACAATCGATTTTTTTTTACTACATAAATGTAGTAAGCAACATTCATATTCACTGAATTGGTACTAGACCATTATTTCTTTGTTTAAACGATCGTATGTAACGTACATGGTCATGTTTTTTAAGGAAGTTCATTACTAAATTAGGACCTTATACATATAGTAAGTATACTGCGTTAATGTTATAGGTATGTATACAGTTAATATGGTGAAGGGTTAAATAAGATTAAAATAACTATAAACTACATTCATTGTTTTTCTTCTAGGAATGCTGAAAGAAGAAAATAATGATATTCTGAAGACTGTTAAACCTATAAAAAGTAGTTCACAAGATGCTGATCATGAGAAACGAAAAGGAATTAAATGTATTAAAAAAACAGAGAGAATATTTAGAAATACAATAAAAGAACTAGAAAGCAAAGGGAATCAAAAAGACAGTACTAATAATATAAACATGAAAGCTGAAGGTTATATTAACAGTTGTAAGAAATCAAAGAAATATGACTACAATGTATTAAAGCAAAACGCTTTATCCATATTCGAAAATTCATACGTTTACCCTTTTATACATGCTGGCAATAAATACAAATGTTATGTATGTTCAAAACCATTTTTAAACGCAAGTCTGTTGAAAGATCACACTCTCGAACATAGTATAATAGAATTGAAGAAAGTACTAGTTGACAGAGTCAGAGATAAGCATTTGAAAGTTGATGTAACTAATTTAAAATGTAAGCTATGTTCAGAGAATATAAGTAACATTGAAGTCCTTAAGACACATATAAAAGGACATGGTAAGAAAATAGAGATAGATACAAGAGATAATATAATACCATTTAAGCTTGGAGCGGACACATTTGACTGTCAAATATGTGGGGAAAACTTTCTGAAACTAAGACTCCTAGTGATCCATATGAGCAAGCATTTCAATAACTACAGCTGTGAAATTTGCGGTTCTGTGTTCATATCTCTGGTTCTACTCAAAAGGCATTTGCAGACGCACGAATCTGGAAGCTTTCCATGTGAAAAATGTGATAAAGTCTTCAGTAATGCGTCCAAAAGAACATTACATATGCGCGGTGTACATTTGAAAAGACTGCCAAGACGTTGCCCAATATGTTCGGAGAGATTTAATTCTAACTATCAAAGGACTAAGCATTTAAGAATAGTACATAATGAAAGTAATGGTCTATTTAAATGCGAGACGTGTGGGAAAGAATATGATCTTAAATATCATCTACTACTTCATATAAGGTCTGTGCATCTGCAAGAAAGAAATCACGAATGCACGATATGTCATTCTAGATTTTTCTCTAAATATTGCCTGTCTAGGCATATGGTAGTTCATACGGATGAGAAAAACTTTAAGTGTACAACATGTGGGAATGCATACGCTAGGAAGAAGAATTTGAAGGAACACGCGAGGACACATGATATAGTCTCTTGTTCAATTTGCGGACAAAATTTTGGTGATCAAAGTACTTTGTTAACTCATACAAGTATTTCACATGGTATAAATTTAACTGGTTGAAAATAAATTCAACGTGGTCATTCGGAACAAACCCACCACACATTTCTACCGCTGTGTCTTCTTTATATACATATAGCCAGGATCAACAAGGGCGACCTCGGATTTTTTTGATATTTTTGAAAGTGGTGACGGACGACAGATCTTCATGCAGTGAATTTCATTGACTTTCTGTGTGAAAACTGTCTTGAAATTTAATAAGAAAGATATTAAATAAAGTAGAAACGATAGAAATAACTTCATCGTAAGAGACAGTAATTTGAAGCAAAGATATAAGATATTACTGTTTGCTAAAACAAAAACACAGCCTAGAGAGACAACAAAACAATTGAAGCTGGATTGCCGAGAACCATGATCTATTGTTACATTACTCTTTGAATCTAGCTGTGAGCTATTGTTACGTAAACGTGAGAGTGTCTTAAACTAAATTATAAATGTTCCAGTATCTTCTAGAATCTACTAGACCGGACGGCGGACATCACAGGCGTGTGGTTACTAATAATAGAACCATTGCTGTTGGTCCGTAATGACAAACTTCCTATAAAGGATGAAGGTAAAGGGAGAGAAGTGAAACAGAAGAGATCAATGTAAGATAGGGAAACATAAGTTACAGAGAGACGGAAGAATCGATAACATAATAAAGCCATAGAAAAAGAGAATAGACGTAATTGACATATACCAAAATAAAATAAAAAATGTATCAAAAAGTATTTACCTCCAGCCTGATGGCTCGTTCGTACCTCGTAACTTCCAATGTAAATACAAAAACATATAGAAACATATAATAATCACTATAAATATAAAATACTCACTGGATTCTTATAATTTTGATATTTATAATAAAATTTGCACAATAAATAAAGAATACAATACTAAAGAAAGCTAAAATAGTAGGTAGACTGCACGATGAGTGAGGTAGATAGAACTGATGCAGTATAAAAATTTATGGAATTTTATTTTCCCAGGAATGACGGCGGTACAGCGTCCCGGACCGAGAACAAGTATTTGGCAAATGACAATATCAGAGAGGCAAAATGCCGCTACCTTTCTCGAATACACAACAATCAAGCCATTCTTTTATCAGCAAGCAAACTTCAAATGTTTCTATTGTAATGAGGTGTTCCCCGAAATTAATTCCGTTTTGCAACACACGGCGTTTCACGCGACACCGGAAAGGTGCAGTCTTTTAAAGCAATATTTAAGGAAAGGGAAGAGAGTTATTAAAGTTGATATTTCTGGGTTGAAATGCAGGATTTGCGAGCAAAAGTATTCAGATTTAGATGATATTAGGAAGCATCTATCCGCAGCGCATAAAAAAGAGTTTAATTCGGCTGGCAATGGACTTATGGCTTATGATTTGAGTACTAATAATGGTCTACTCTCCTGTCATAAATGCTCGAAATCCTTTAACTCTTTCTTCCTGTTAAATAGACATATGAACGTGCATTTTAATGTAGTTTGCGAGACTTGCGGCTTGGGATTCATGTCGCACCAACGTCTGATAAATCATAGGATAGTACATCAAAACGGAGTCCACAAATGCGAGAAATGCAACGAGATTTTCCCAACAAAATTGAAATTACGCTATCATATGTTCAAGAAACATGAAGTTACCAACGCTAAGAAGATAAAACCTTTGAAATGCCCGCACTGTTTGGAAAGATTCTCGGAGCATTACAGAAAGATGACGCATCTAAAAGAAGCTCACGGTATTACCTTTTCATTTGAATGTCCAATATGCAAATCAGTTTTTCCGACGCGCAGGGCCTTAACGGAGCACACGACGAAGCAGCACACACAGAAAATACAATGCAAAGTCTGTGGGAAATGTTTTGGGACTCGTTCCTTGTTGAAAATGCACATGAGAGGGCATACGGGGGAAAGGAATTTCTTCTGCAATGTATGCCAAAAAGCCTACATGCACGAAAGGACTTTACGTCAGCATATGAGAGTGCACGGTCCGGTTTGGAAGTTCACTTGCTCGGAATGCGGTAATGGATTTCACAATCGTAACGATTACAATAAACATATGAAGCAGTGGCACCCACATTGGCAGTTCAAAGCTATTGTTAAGAATTTCGGTAGTGATTAAATTTCGTTTAGTTAATACAGAGAGTTGTGCAAAAACATATACCCAACAAAATTTTTGAGTCGCATATTGTCATTGTCACTAACTAAAGAGTAAATAAATAAATAAATATTCTTGGACGAATCACACAACGCCATCTAGTCCCAAACTAAGCAACTAAGCTTGTACATGCTTTAGATTGCTGATCAATACATAAGTATAAATACTTTCTTTTTTAAATACTTATTATTTTTATGGGGTACTTCAAAAAGGGTGTGAAGAGGTTCTTTCAGGGTCGGCAACGCGTTAGTAATGCTCTTGGTATTGCAAACGTCCATAGGCTGCGGGAACTGCTTACCATCAGGCGGCCACTACTATGCCACTATATGCTGGTTTGTCACCTTAGTGGTATAAAAATAAAAAATATACATAGAAAACGCCCAGGCCAAGGCAAACAGACATGTTCATGCACACAAATGTTTGCCTTGGGCAGGATTCGATCCCCTTGGGATAAAGTGACCATTGCTAGCCACCCGACCACCGACGGACCACCGACCAGACGGGCTGTATTTTTATGAAAATGTGTAGGACTGTTAGGTACAATAGGGCACCTAAAGGCCGTTCAGAGGGGGAGCCCGACATACCGCCGCCGCTCCCCAAGCGGTGGGGCATGCAGTCATGCATTTTTCTGACTTAAAAAAGGCCTATGCAGTGCAATACGGATTTAATGGACATGTGTTAAATCCGCGAAGTTTCTTTCAGTGCAACGCGGAAGGCGCATCGCCGATTTAATACATTTGTCATCCGTCACGGACAGTCCGTTTAGGATCTGCGTTGCACTGCATTAGCCGATACCTAAGAAAAAAGGAGATAAAAAGTCTGTAGGTATAATGCGTTTGTGCAACTCACTGATAATACGCCTATTTAGTTTGTTTAATTAAAGGATAGCGTACATTATGGGCACACACAACAAAAATGTTTCTTCACGTTCACAGTCAAAGTCGAAGTGTTTCTCTAGTCAAAGTGTACAAATAATGTTTTTTTTTATTTTCCAAAAAAAAAATTTTTTTAATTTCTTCAAAATGAAGATCTAATGTGCGCTATCCTTAAAGCTATTAAGTTCTATAGTTTTAGTTTTGTAATACCAAAGTTAATTAAATAATTTAAAATACAGTATTATAATAATTATTTCTGTTTAATTTCCAAAATAATTTCCTACAAAATAAAGATTCGGACGAACTTTATTCGGAATTCCCATGAGAATGGAATCAACATCGAAGATAGGATTGCGCAAAAAATACCGCGTACAGGCTTTCATAATATACCCACTCGTAGGTAACTGCACAACAAATTAATAAATTCTATTCATATGTAATTCATGATTCACTCAGCGCCACCTGGAAGCTGATTCTCGTAACAAAAACCGATTCTATTTAGATTCAAACCAGAGCATAGAATAAGTAAGTAATAACGCGAGGTAGAATGGACACTATCCGCCCGCACCGAATCGCGTTACCTTACTCCAGAAGGGTGTCGAGGCGGGAAAAGTTGCAAAGGTGTGCGCTTAGTGAACGAATGTGGTGGTATGTAGTAGAAATAGGTAATTATTTCACGCGCGTTGTATGGAGTGTCCGAGCTGTGACCAGAGCGCGCTTGAGCAAGTATGAACGGTAAGCACGAGTATGAACAAACAGACGAACTCAAAACAGCAACAACGAAGCCAGCAACGAACGAAGCTGTTAGTCACGCACGCTGATTGTTTCTCTCGATGTTATTTATTCGGATTTTAAGGCATCATGGCGAAATATGCAGTGCGGAGCTGCAAAAACGACGAAATGGAAGCAAACTAAAAATTAGCACTATAGAACATCTGCTTACGCTTTGCACAATGGTCGAAGAGCGATGCGCGCGCACTATAGCTTGCTTATCTATACTCATTCAAACCCTGTCCCATTCAATTCCTGTTTTGTATGAGTGAGACGGCGATAGAACTTGAATGGAAATAGAATCGGGTTTTGTAACGAGTTTAAGGGGTCTGGTCCCAAAGTAATCTAGGCTTAACAAAGTTCCACTAGTCCCTACTAGAAACTATCAAAGCGACTAGTAGGCATAAAGGAACGAAATGAAATGAAATCGTTTATTTCAGAAATTAGACTTTCACAGGCACTTTTTCTTGTCATTTACAATTTGTATACCTATATGTATAAAGAAAATAAACTACGTTATATACTACCACCATTTCGGACACAAGCAAAATGGCCACCGGTAAAAGAAATGGCGAAAGAAACCCGGTTACGGCCTATTTTTGTCATTTTGACGACCTCCGTGGCGTAATGGTTACCACGCCAGACCGCTACCCAGGAGGTCCCGGGTTCGATCCCCGGTCGGGTCATGATGAAAAACGATCTTTTTCTGATTGGCCTCGAGTCTTGGATGTTTATCTATATATGTATTTGTTATAAAATATAATATCGTTGAGTTAGTATCCCATAACACAAGTTTCGAACTTACTTTGGGGCTAGCTCAATCTGTATGAATTGTCCCTATATATTTATTTATTTATTTAGCAATTTTTTTCTTTCACAATGTTTAAGTACCAAGTAAACAGAACCTGCTTATAATACAAGGTGGTGTACTAGACAACTGATATTATTACCTAATGTAATGCTAATATAAATATATGTTTACATACAGGAAACACCCAGACTCGAGAACAAACACAATTTATATATATATACTAAGTACCTAACTAAAAACCACGCCAGACCGCCACCCAGGAGGTCCCGGGTTCTAATCCTGTCGGGTCATGATGAAAAACGAACTTTTTCTGATGGGCCTGGGTCTTGGATGTTTATCTACATAATTATTTGTTATAAAATATAGTATCGTTGAGTTAGTATCCCATAACACAAGTCTCGAACTTACTTTGGGGCTAGCTCAATCTGTGTGATTTGTTCCTATATATTTATTTATTTATGTATGTTTATAGCCGTATATATGATTAGTTCTTAAGTAACCAGGATTTTTTTTTTCATTTTTTGACCCGCCAACAATATTTCTGTATTACTCGATGGTTGCTAAGCATTAAGTCCGCCAATTGTACTCTCATTCGTGCAATAAAGATTCAATAAATACAAGTGCCTTTTACATAAATGTTTGCGCAGAGCGGAAATCGAACTCTGGTGTCGAAAAAACAGACATTCTTCTTTTGAAAGAAATAAAAAATGACATCTTATATTTTTGTTTTGGCATGTAATTAAAATTCTCTATTTTACAATTACAAAGTTATGAAACAAGCAGAGAGAAAAATAAGACATATAGAAAGAAACAAGCGTATTTGTAGATTTATTCCAACACCATATGGAGTTATGAATTTATTATAATACCTATAAGAAGATTACTACAACCATCGCATGATAAAGCAGTAAAAGAAGATGCATGGATTGGACAAAGATACTAAATAGCATTTTGTCTCCTCAGGAACGCAGAAGAAACGGCAGGGACCACTCACAAGCATTTGGGAGTTGACGCTGTCAGAGAGGCAGAACGCTGCTTTATTTTTAGAAAATACCACAGTGAGACCTTTCGTCTACTGCCGGTACTTCTTCAAGTGTTTCTTCTGTCACGAACAGTATTCAGAGATCAAAACATTACTCCAGCATTCCATCACACATGAAATCCCAGAGCAGAAGGCAATCCTAAGAGATTTATTACCGAAAGGGAAGAGAACGCTAAAAGTTGACATATCAGAATTAAAATGTCGGATTTGTGCATTAAACTTCAAAGATTTGGATGTTATTAGAAAGCATTTGATATCTGAACATGAGAAAACATTCACTGAATCAGGCAACGGCATTGTTGCATATGATTTGTCCACGAAAGACGGACAGTTTTCCTGTCACATATGTAATAGAATCTTCCAGACTTTTATACTTCTCAATCGCCATATGAACGTCCATTTCAGTAACGCGGTCTGCGAGACCTGCGGCGCTGGTTTTATGACTTATCAAAGGCTAATACAGCACAAAGAAATACATCTACCCGGTGGCTATCCTTGCAACAGATGTAATAAAGTGTACACAACAAATTCTAACTTAAAATATCATATAGAAAAAACCCACGAAGGTACAACTAAAATGAGAATGCTACGTTGTCCGCACTGTCCGGAGCGATTCGCAGAACATTTCAGAAAGTTGAAGCATTTGAAGGAAGTACATGGAATCACATTCAGATTTGACTGTGAGGTCTGCAAATCTGTGTTCCCAAGTAGAAGAGCGTTGACTATGCACACAAATAAGTTTCATACGCAGAAAACTCAGTGTGATCTTTGTAAGAAATCATTTAGTTGTGTCACAACTCTGAAGAAACACATGTTATCTCATACGGGGGAGAGGAATTTTGTCTGTGCGTTGTGCAGGAAGGCTTATAGGCATCAGAAGAGTCTAAAAAGGCACATGGAGACCCATATTCCAGGAGAGAATGGATTTAAGTTTAGCTGTACTGAATGTGGTAGCGGATTTTCGAATAGAAACGATTTCAACAAACATGTTAGAGATTGGCATCCGCGCTCATATTTTAATTTTGTAAATTAATTATATAGAAATTCAAGTATGTGACTATTTGATTAATTTAAGACGTGATAGTCTACAATTGAGTGTAGTAAAACAAAATAACGGCAGGAAAAAACGAAAAATAAAATATTTTGATGGATCCTTCTGAATCCATTTCACAATAGAAACATTGCAGACACATCTGTAACATAACATTACAATAATATTGTAAACGTTATATAAAAGTGGATGTTTGTATAAAGTACGGAATTACGAGTTGCGCTTATTTTGTTATGAGTAGTAAGCGACTAGTATTACTAAGTATGTATTTAAAAAAGCTTGTAAGTAATTTATTATTTTGATATAAAAATTTTGCAACCAATAAATGTGTTACACATTATTTATAAGCCATACTTACACTAAACCCTGTTTCTTTTTAACTTGACCAATGTAGTAAACATTCTTAGCATGTCTTTATAACGAAAATAGGCAATTAAAATTATCATTCACACACAAATAATCCTTATCCTTACTTCCTTACTAATATTTTAAATGAGAAAGTGAGTTTGTTTGTTTGTTTGTTTGTTATTCCTTCACGGCTTAACTAATCAGCCGATCATTATGAAAATTTGTAAATATATTGTCAGGGGTACAGAGCCCAACATAGGCTACTTTTTATCCCGTGAAAGTATGTCGTTCCATTGGGAAAATATTTTTTCTACTATAGAGGGCGCTGTATCGGCCAACAGATGGCGCCACAAGTCGCGCTATGAGTTGTTTTGTTGTCAAACGAGATCTATACAGTCATAAAATTAACGCGAGCGAAGCCGCGGGGAAAAGCTAGTAATAATATAGTTAGAACTGGCATCTTATTATTCTGGCGATTTATCGATTTTACACATGGATATTTGAATAAAAAGACACGCTAAGATTGTTTACCTACTACATTGGTCAAGTTTAAAGAAACGAGGGTTTACAAGATCCTACCTTCGGCACCAGAGTACCTACTCTGGTGCCGAAGGTTTACGGCTGATTACCTAATCAGCAGAGTTATGCCGCGTTTACACCTGCAATATTCATGCAAATACGCTCGCGACAGTTTGAGCAAGTCACATTTGTAATTTCTCGCAAAATAACTCTTGGAAATCACGCGTGATTTATTGCAAATAATCTCTTGCGCGACAACTCGTAGGGACTGTCGGGCATGCTGTCGCTATCACGTACTTGCATTAAATTTCTTGCAGATATAAACGCGGCATTAGATAACTATACTATTCTATAGGCTACCACGAAGCTACCACCATTTGGGAATTAAAACAAAATGGCCACCGGTAAGAGTCTTTGTGACATTTATTTTTTATTGTAGGAATATAGCGAACTAGCGAACCACCCGGATTCGCACGGCACTAAGGATCCCTGAATTTGTTTAAAAATGTAACCTATGTTAGCCGGGGGTTGAATGTAGCCCATGTACCCTCCCAACAGTGAAATAATTTTTGAAATCTTCGTTAGAAACATAATACAAATCTTTTCTTTTTATAATATTTATAGATACATGCAATTTAAAGTTCTGATTTTCTGAAGATTGCTTTTCTCTTTCGCAGACGTTAGAACAGCCCCAGAAACGAGCGTATGGCAAATGACAGTGGCGGAAAGGAGAAACGCGGCAACATTCATAATTAACACGACAGTGCGACCATTCATTTTTATGGGCTTCAGTTTTAAATGTTTCTACTGCATGGAGTATTATTCAGAAGTAACGAAGCTTCTAGAACACACTGTTAATCATCAAACACAAGAAAAAGAAGATATTATATTAGATAAATATATTCCTAAAGGCAAAAGAGCATTACAAGTAGATATTTCTGAACTGAAATGCAAAATTTGCGATGAGAAATACACAAATTTAGATTCGATAAAAGAACATTTGATTTTTAATCATAAAACTGAATTCTTTCCGGCCAGCAACGGAATGACAGAATACAATATGGTGGTAAAAAACGGAATGTTCATATGTCATTTGTGTACTAAAGAGTTTCACAATTTCTCACTATTAAATAAACATATGAATTGTCATGTCGGTAAGGTGATCTGTGAAAATTGTGGTGCTGGTTTCCTAAATCAACATTTGCTTATGAAACACAAAGAGAGTCATTTTATTAAAAAGTTTCAATGCAAAGCGTGCGAAAAGGTTTTCTTCAAGAAGAGTCAGTTGAAATATCACACGGAAATCGTTCATAAGGGAAAGGATCGAGTTAAATTGAAGAAATGCCCTGAATGTCCACAGACTTTTAGGGAACATTATAGGAAAATGATTCATTTGAAGGAAGCACACGGAATAAGCAAAACTTTTCAATGCCATATTTGTAAAACTATACTTAATACTAGAAAATCACTAACGGAACACACAACTAGATATCATACGGAGAAGTACAAATGCGATATATGTCTTAAATGTTTCGGAATAGAGTCTAAATTGAAACAACACATGCGTGGTCATACGGGAGAAAGAAATTTCATATGTACGATCTGCAAAAATGCATATATGCATAATATAACATTGAAAAAACACATGAAAATACATAACGCCGTGTATAAGTTCGTATGCAATGAATGCGGATCGGGTTTTCATAGTAAAAGTGAATTTGTCAAACATAATAAGCAGTGGCATCCGTTTAGGGAGGTTTTGGAATAATATTTTAAGTTCTGAAACGCATAATCCCATGGGAATTACGAAAAAAATTTTCTTATCGAATGTCTACGTCATACATAGAACCTACAACGAATTTAATCAGAAAGATAGTCGGAGTAGGAAGTAATGAAAAGATAGCTGTAGTTTTCTCCCCCGGGACGTCAATAAGCTTCATCGCTTATTGTCAATCTGAGGTCGCCCTTGTTGATCCTGGCTACACAGGAGACACGTCGGTGGGAATGTGTGGTGGGCTTGTCCCGATACATAGAACCCACTCTCCGGCTGTGCGTTGACCGCCGTCAGTCAATTAATCAGGACAAAGGACAAATTTCATTTAGATAACAACTAATTTGGCCTAAGCAGACAAGGAACTTTCGTCTAACAAAATACTTTACGTACAAAAGTGTTGAAATTAAAAAGGATTAGGAAAAAAACATAAATTACCCTATACTTCTGATAATAGATGGCGCTGTATACAATTTAAGAATCGTGAATATTTCATGCAGATTGTGATAAATAAAAACATAAAATAGAACTATTGTTTTTATTAGTATTTAACTTTTAGTTGCTGCTTTTAATATTATTTAAAGTTTGTTCAAGATACGAAGAACGAACGAACGATAAAATTTATATTTTCTCAGTCAGTTATCGAAAACGCTTTTTTAAAGTTAATGACACATTAAACAGCTGTCACTGTAGCTTGAGACAGTGTGGAATTAAAATGCTTTATTGAACAAACCATAGTATGTCCAAAGAGGATTGTAATATTAGTAGATACGTACATACGTTTTTCGTACAATCCGCGTTTCCAAAGAGAGACCCATAGACCTAGGATCGCTCTCTACCGTAGTAGGGGCTATGGAGAGATTTGACGAGTACGTGATTTGACTTACGCGGTAGACGATTTCAACTAAAATGGTATAGAAGTCGTCTACAGCGCAAGCTTAGACTGCGCAAGTCAAATCACGTACTCGTCTTCACTCGTGGAGCGGATCGTAACCATAGAAACCCAACTCCTTTCCTATGTTATTCCGGGAAACACCAAATACTATAGAAATATAATACGCACAGCTCTTGACGTTTCTCATACAATGACTTGGCAACCTCCTGTTCACCTCATGCCGCTAGGGGCGCTAGTGTCGCGTTAACATTTTGCATACAAAACGCACAAAAGTTTTAAAATCGTTCACCTCATGCCGCCCTATTTCTATAGTAGCGCTAGTGTCGCGCGTCTTGCCCGAATTCTTCCGAAGCTGTGCGTATTAACTCGGTAGAGTTTCTATAATATTTGGAAACACTGAGGGGTAAGCATTCACATGTGATTATCACGAGGACAGTCAACCAAACAAAGAGGTGAGCAGGGTACTAAGAACAAATATTTTGACGCGAAATTTTGTAATTACACAGTTGTACATTAAGAATAGGTACATATTTATAAATAAAAATTCCCGTAAATCCCTTCACGCAACATTTGAATCTTTTATCATATTTAACGGTCCTGCTCACCTCCTACATTGGCTAATTATCATGTCATGTATAATATTGCTTTTTTTATTTGGGAGTCTTTACAGCTTTGTAGATGGATCCCCGGCCAAAGAGGCCGCACGCGGTGCTGCCGCCGAGTACTAGCCGGCAATATGTTCTTTTTTATTACTTTTTTTTAATTACGTTTTTCTGTCATTACAATTTTCAACTAAGATGGTTGTTTTCTCATTTTAATATTTTTAAATGAAAGTAAAACAAGGTTCAAAGGTTCAACCTTTAACATGGTCCAACAATAAATTCCAACAATTTATACAAGTACACATAAAAATAACAAAAACAATGCCAATTAAATTCCTTCCTTTTTAATTTTTTTTATTATTCAAATTATATTAGCTAATTCCTATGTTTTCAGCTCCACGAGTTCTACCGACTTCCAGCATTTGGGGATTGACGTTGCCAGAAAGGGAGAACGCTGCCAATATAATAGAGTTCACTACAGTCCAACCATTCACTCACCTATCCTTCCCCCTGCGATACATGTGCTTCTACTGCAGCGAACAGCGACCGGAATTGGACGCATTACTAGAACATTCTAGAAAACACGAACCACCAAATAGAACGGAACTGATGAAGGTTTATTTGAAAAAAGGAAGAAATGCTATAAAAGTCGACATATCCGTACTCCAATGCAGATTATGTGACAATTCATTTTCAAATCTAAACGATATTAGGAAACATCTGATTGTGGAGCATTGTAAAGAATTTACAAATGCCGACAACGGAATAATGGCATACTATTTACAGACAAAAAATGGCGTGTTTTCATGTCATCTTTGCACAGAAAAATTCAATACTTTTACTTCTCTAAACAAACACATCAATGTACATTACAATAACGCAATATGTGACGCTTGCGGCAAAACTTTTGTTTCGCACGACAGATTAGTGAAACATAAAAAAACTTGTACTTGCAAAAAGATTTTTACCAGTGTTACCCGATTAAAATATCATCAGGTTACATACCACGAAGAAAAAAGGAAACTTTCTAAATGCCAGCATTGTATGGAACGTTTCGAATATGATTATTTAAAAATTAATCATTTGCGTGAAAAACATGGAATTTCTATTGAGTTTAAATGTGAAATATGCATGATTAGTTTTAAAGCTAGAAAAACGCTCGTCGGTCATAAAAATACTTATTATAAGTATCATAGTCACAGTATTTCATGCGAAATATGTAAGAAACCTTTTTCGAATCGGACTCATCTTAAGAAACATATGGTTACGCATACAGAGAGCAGGAACTTTGCTTGTAATTTATGTCAAAAGACTTATAGGCACGAGAGCAGTGTCAAAGATCACATGAAAGTGCACAACCCGGGGTGGAAGTACGCTTGTTCGAAATGTTCGGTTGGTTTCAGTAGTAATAATAGCTATATAAAAAACATATCGCTGAGGCACATACCAAGTCTTAATTTTTTTTTCCAAATGATTGTGATTGTAGCTGTGGCGCAATTATGGTTACAAAAGATGATGTCGTTTTGATGTCAATATGATGTTAATCCCAAGTTGACATGGTTTTTAAACGGTAATAAGCTATATCAGTTGTGTATCTCATTTTTGATATTTACGTGATACTGTTTTATGTCCAAAAGTGGAGTGTAATTCGCGTTTATATTGATGTCAAGTTGATATCGCATATTTCGGAGAGCATAATACGAAATACTATGTAATGTCAAGTTGACCTCAAAACGACATCATAATTTGTAAGCATAATTGCACCACTGCGGAGACGCCTGACCCCCCAACGAAGTAAGAATAAGTTTTCTCATGTATTTTTTTTGCGACAAAGGTGTTACGGCCCGCCTGATGGTAGAAGAGAAGCACTATAGACGCTTGCAATACCGGGGTATCACTCACCCGTTGCCTACCCTCCCAACCCCCAAAATTATAGTTTCTGCTTTCTTGTTCTTTGCAATTAGCCAGTGTCATGGTAATATGATCACATATCATTCTAAGCAGCGTTTACATGTTGTCTCGACTGAGTCTTTGAGTCAAGACGTCCCGAAGAAAGATGATAGCAAAAATGCAAAAAAAATGCGGGACCTCTGAGAGGGATGGATCTTTTTCTTTCTTCTTCTTAATAGAAAATAATGATATCTAATTTTAAGTGTTATAGTTTTTGAGAGTAAAAATAAACGATTAAAATTTCATTTCATTTCATTTAATAATAATAAAATCTATTACAAATTTAAAGAAAAAAAAATACAAAACAAAAGGGTACAAGTATTTATGATAACTCTATATTCTTGATGGCGCTGGTTCGACGCTCGCACGGGGCAAACATTTTATGTGATGGCATGTGTTTGTCTCGAGTCTGGGTGTTTTCTATGTAATATATTTATTTACAACCGGAAAATGACATAATTTTTCCCATTGGAATCTCTCTATCCCGTGGGAAAAAAGTAGCCTATGTCACTCTCCAGACCTTAAACTATCCCCAATAAAAAAATCATATCACTCCGTTCATTACTTTCGACGTGCAGGAAGGACAAATAAACAAACACACTTTCACATTTATAATATTAGTATGGATAATAAATCCGTTGTTTGGTACCCATAACACGAGCAGATTAATTAGAATTAATAGCTTACTTTAGGCGCTGTGTGAATTGTGAATAATTTATTTAATATTTAAACACGGATCGCAACCGACAGACAGAGAAACAGTTTCGAGAACGATAACGGTACCCCCCGTTTTCGATACTCTGTCCACATTTGTTTAAAGATCCATATTCTTGTTATTTGTTTATTTGCAAATTAAAATAAAACTTATTTATCGTTTTTCAGCGACCGGAGTCCAGCCAACGTCTAGTATTTGGGCATTGACGTTGCCAGAAAGGGAGAACGCTGCCAACCTAATAGAATTCACTACAGTCAAACCATTCACTCACCTATCCTTCCCCCTGCGATACAAGTGCTTCTACTGCAGCGAACAGCGACCGGAATTGGACGCATTACTAGAACATTCTAGAAAACACGAAACACCAAATAGAACGGAATTGATGAAAGTTTATTTGAAAAAGGGAAAGAAAACTATAAAAGTCGACATATCCGAACTCAAATGCAGATTATGTGACATTCCATTTTCAAATCTAACTGATATTAGGAAACATCTGATTGTAGAACATTGTAAGGAATTTTCCAATTCTGGTAACGGCATGATCGCATACTGCTTACAAACAAAAAATGGCGTGTTTTCGTGTCATCTCTGCACAGAGAAGTTCAATAGCTTTTTTCTTTTAAATAAACACATTAACATACATTACAGTAACGCCATCTGTGAGTCGTGCGGCAAAAGTTTTGTTTCATACAAAAGACTGATGAAGCATAAAGAAATACATATTATCGGCCAGCATCATTGCGATAAATGCAAATTAGTTTTTACTAATGTTGCCAAATTAAAATACCATAAAGAAAAATTGCATAATGAGAATAAAAAAATAAAGCCGTCTGTGTGCCAGCATTGTTCAGAACGATTCGAACATCATTACGAAAAAATGAATCATTTGCGGGATAAACATGGAATTAGTTTTGAGTTTAAATGTCAAATATGTAAAAATATTTTTAAAACTAGAAAATCATTAGGCGCTCACACTATTAAATATCATACACAGAATATATCTTGCGACATATGTAAGAAACCTTTCTCTGAACGGAATCATCTTAGAAAACACATGGCTATGCATACTGAGGAACGGAATTATTCTTGTCCATTGTGTTCAAAGACATATAGATATGAGAATAGTGTGAAAGAACACATGAAATTGCATAATCCGGAGTGGAAATACGCTTGTTCGGAATGCTGGGTAGGGTTTGGGAATAAAAAACAACTTAGAAAACATGTTGCTGATGGACATTCCAAATAAACCATACCAACTATTTGCTTGATAAATAAATATTCTTGTAAATTATTGTATTACTGTACAGTATTATTTGTGCTTGGATGAACCATACAACGCCATCTAGTGCCAAACTAAGCAATACAAACTTTGCTTAGTTCGGCACTAGATGGCGTTGTATGGTACTGTGGATACTAAACAGTGCACGCCACGAAAGAAGTCCCGCGGCGAAAAAATGAACTACATATAACATTGACATACATTTAATACTACATTTACCTTAGCTGGCAGCGCCGCGTCTGTGGGACTTTTTTGGTAGCGCAGACTCTAATAAAATATTCTGAGATGAATCATACGCCATCTAGTGCCAAACAAAGCAAAGCTTGTAGGTACTGTGGATACTAGATTGCTGATAATATCTAGTGACGACGGCCACTTTATACATAGAAATCACCACTTGGCTGTGGGTTCGAATCACGCGCAGGGCAAACGTGTTTCTAAAAAGATATTGCATGAAAGAATTTACTTAAATTTTTAATTTGACAGGCCCGATGGTCGAATGGCTAGCAATGGTCACTTTATCCAAAGCGCCGCGGGTTCGAATCCTGCGCAAGGCAAACATTTGTGTGCATGAACATGTCTGTTTGCCTTGGTCTGGGTATTTTCTATGTATTTTTTTTAAAAAGTATTTAAGTATATTTATCAGCAATCTAGTATCCATAGTACAAGCTTAGTTGCTCAGTTTGGGACTAGATGGCGTTGTGTGATTCGTCCAAGAATATTTATTTATTAACTTAAATAAATTCTAAACAATTATCCCAAAGTAAGCCAGGCTTATCCTGCTTGCGTTTTGGGTTCCAAATAACGGATATATTATTGTAAATATATACTTAATACATAATACATAGAAATCACCCCTCGAGAACCAACAATGCCATCACAATGTTTGCCCCATAGATTTAGTATATACTAGCGTACCTATAGATCGGCTGTTTGATTAAGGCGAGGCGAGACCAAAAACAAAATACACTAGTGTGCGTGGAATGTACATGTGTGCAAGCAAGATATACAATTTTGTGGATTTTCCTTTTAGTTTGAGTTACATTCAGGCACTGCACAGGTAACCATATTTAAGCACGTCGAATTAACACCAAAACTACACTTAAAAACCATAAATTTTGTAAAAATAAGTGGGATTTGTTTTAACATGACTGACGTTAGGGCGATACAAGCCCATAGAGTGTATAGGAAAAATGGTCTCGTCTATCTATCTCTTTTGCACTGCCAATCTTCTTACGCTAATAAGTTATAATAAATCTATGGTTTGCCCCAACGGGAATCCAACCCGCGCTCGGTGCCGAAGGTACAGTCACCTTCATAAATATGTAGACACAGTACCTTGTCACTATAACGTCGTTGACATGTTCACTCAAATGTAAGTAAATTGAAATGATATACGAAAGTGACAAGGTATAGTGATTACATATTAGGAGGCGACTGGTACCTCTGCCATCAACCACCAGCCGGGCTAGCATGACAAACTCGACAAAATTTTCTCGCTCCGCTCTGCCAATAGCGTATCTCGATTATGTCTACAGTATACAGGCATTGCTATTGGCGAAGCTTTGTCGCGTGCGAGAAACTATCTCGAGCGCAAGGCCGTTTGTCCACCGCCACCGTCACCGGGACGTCACCGAGAACGAGATTGTAGCGGTTTATATTATGCAGAGCAAGCATAATATAGGTCGCACACAGTGACAGGAATGTATGCGCTTAGGTTGACGGGCAGTCTAGTCCCGGCCGGCACACGAAGTAGTTTTGGGGTCTGTAATACTATTCGAAATACAACACTCGCGAGTGAACCTGACTTTTCTTTATCTCCTTACACGCAGGAACAATTAATACACACGAGTAACTTACAAGATTATTTCTGACCGAGATTGAAGTTGCCGTGACGATCGTTTGTCCACCGCGACGATCTCGGTGGTTCAGTCAGTTTGGCGGTGGACAAACGGCCAAGTGTTTTGTATTGCCGCCACTTCGGCCCGTCACCAAATGTCACAATCTCGGACAGAGTTCTAGCGGAAGCGCCGAACTAAGCGATAAATCGGCGGACGGGATGACGGCGCTCGGGTGACGGGCGTGCGTTGGACACACGGCCATAGTAAATGTATGTATCGCTAATTCGGCGCCGTCATCTCGTTCTCGATGACGTCCCGGTGACGGTGGCGGTGGCTGTTGCATGTTAAGCCTGCAGGCTGCGAACGGAGGAGAAAGAATAAGACAATGAATAATAAACAGTACATAATATAATTATTTATTTCGTTTCATTTATTATTAAAATTATTTTCTTATAACAAATAAATATTCTTTATTTACACATTTATTTCTGTTGTGATTGTTGTACGTGTGAAAAGAGCCTTAGGGGAGAATGGGCAGTAGGTGAGAATGGGGAGAAGGTAATGGGGAGTGGGTAGTGGGGGGAGGGGGATTCCTGTTTATCCATATTCTGGATGCTGGCTCTTCATGTGCCCCTTCAGACTGCAGTTCTGGATGAACGCCTGCCCGCAAATGTGACATCTGAAATTAAGAAAAGTATTTATAATATGGATAATAAAGAAAGTTAAAGAAAAAAAGATGTTTATTTTGGAACACAATTAAATGTCTCCTGGTGGCGCCATCTCCTGTTCGCATTGTGAACTTCTTGGCTTGTAGTCCTTGTATGTGGCGATAGGTGTCGCTACGGCTGAAACAGATGTTTATAGACCGTATAACGGCCTTTACACTTGGCTAAATTCAGAGTCTAACAAAAGAGATGGTGCAATACTAAGAAATGATAAGTTGTAAGTGCTTCTCGCTTATTCGTATGGCACCATCTCTTTTGTTAGACCCTGAATATAGCCAGGTGTTAAGGCCATTTAAGTTTTTAACCTCTGACAGATGCAAAAACAGGTTTAAAACACTCGAAATAAGAGCGGACAGTGTATTGATACTGACGACCTCCGTGGCGTAATGGTTACCACGCCAGACCGCCACCCAGGAGGTCCCAGGTTCGATCCCCGGTCGGGTCATGATGAAAAACGAACTTTTTCTGATTGGCTTCGGGTCTTGGATGTTTATCTATATATGTATTTGTTATAAAATATAATATCGTTGAGTTAGTATCCCATAACACAAGTTTCGAACTTACTTTGGGGCTAGCTCAATCTGTGTGAATTGTCCCTTTATATTTATTATTATTTATTTATTTATCCATGGCTAACTGCTCGAGCAGTCCGTCTATGTCAGCCCACACATTATTCTGCTACAGATTTATTCCACTTATTTTGCCTTTAAACATGTTTTTACATGTCTGAGACAAAATAACTGTGAACTGGGTATGTTAAGGGCTTACCTGTATCTCCTGTCATTGATATGTATCCTCATATGGACTTTGAAAGGGCAAGTGATTGTTCAGCGGGAAACGAATGAAGACCTACTCTGTAACGGCCGAACCCAATAAGTGATCCCAATCCTCTATTGATGATTGTTCGTGATTGACGGAACTATTAATTCTTAGTTTACTTCCATAGATTAAAAATACAGCATCGATTGTTTATGGAGACGAGTAATGTAACTTTAGCAATCTGACATAGGAAAAAAGGATCGCATATTAGGTTCGGGCGTATGTCGGAGATTGTGAAATCTCCGTGTGCGCGATTCAGAACCCTGACGGCGCCATCTTCTGTTCGCATTGTGAACTTCTTTGCGTACTGTAGTTCTTGTGTATGACAATAGATGTCGTTACGGGTTTAGATGTTTACATGGACTTAATATAATAGAACTGAGCTCTGTTAAAATCTAAATTTACAAATGACAACTTTAATAGTTCTCATTAAGGTTCAATTTGTTATAACCATAAAAACAGAGAGAAACCGAGCCGAGCGAGATAGTTACAAGCCATGCACTGTGTCTCGTTCTCCATTGTAGCCAACAAGAAAAAAACAAGTTATTTCTTTCTGAAGTTAACGAAGTTATTTGTTCTGTTGTGTTGGTAGCCCTTCCAAAAGTGACATGGCGGCTAATTCAATTTATCAATTCACTCCACGAGTTGTAAAATCTGGCTATTTTGGAAGCTTTTAATTAAAAGTGGATCGAAAATGGTAAAAAAATGTTGTGTTAATGGTTGTCCAAGTCAGACATATGGTGGTTGTGATATCCAGGGCAAGCAAAATATATAGTCACCCAGTAAAAAAGAAACACAGAGCCTGTCTTATCTGCATCTCGCTCGGCTCGTTTTTTTTGCTTACAGAGCTCAGTCCTGTTTATTATATTAAGTCCATGGATGTTTAGCAGTGACAAACCTGTATCTTCTGTCATTGGTGTGTATCCTCATATGGTCTTTGAGGGTCTTCAGCCGTGGGTACGCCTTCTCGCACACCTTGCACTTGAAGTTGCGCTCGCCCGTGTGCGTGGGCAAGTGATTGTTTAATGCGAAGCGTGTGAAGAACTTCTGACCGCAGAATTGACATTCGTACCTGGAAGGGAGGATAGTACAGACCATGCACTTGAAGTTGACGACCTCCGTGGCGTAATGGTTACCACGCCAGACCGCCACCCAGGAGGTCCCGGGTACGATCCCCGGTCGGGTCATGATGAAAAACGAACTTTTTCTGATTGGCCTCGGGTCTTGGATGTTTATCTATATATGTATTTGTTATAAAACATAATATCGTTGAGTAAGTATCACATAACACAAGTTTCGAACTTACTTTGGGGCTATCTCAATCTGTATGAATTGTCCCTATATATTTATTTATTTATACAGGAGACACATCGGTGGAAATGTGTGGTGGGCTTGTCCCAATGTAACTAGCTGTTACCCGCGGCTCCGCCCGCGTGGTCAAGGAAAGATGTCAATAATTTTTCCCATGGTAATCTCTTTATCCCGTGGGAAAAAAAAGCCTATGTCACTCTCCAGACTATAGATTATCTCCAATAAAAAATGCATATCAATCCATTCATTACTGAAGAGAGGACAAATGAACAAATTTACTTTCTCATTTATAATATTAGTATGATGGATGGATAAGGACAAGGCGGCCTTATTGTTGAAAATACTGAGAGGTAGGGCACAGCGGATAATCCGCTCAAATCGGAGCAGCCCGTCTGGGGAAGTACCTCCACCTTACAGAAGATCGTAGCCAAATAGCATTGGTCTCGGCCATGTTGTGTTCCTACGGTGAGTAAGGTCTCCAGAGCTCCACTTGAGGGGGTTGGGACTGTTGGCAACGCGCGAGTGAAACCCACGGTATTGCAAGCGTCTATAGGCTACGGTGACGCATACCATCAGGCCGACCGTATGCTTGTTTGCCACCTGTGTAGTTTCACACAGATTGAGCTAGCCCCAAAGTAAGTTCGAAACTTGTGTTATGGGATACTAACTCAACGATACTATATTTTATAACAAATACATGTATAGATAAACATCCAAGACCCGAGGCCAATCAGAAAAAGTTCTTTTTTCATCATGACCCGACCGGGATTCGAACCCGGGACCTCCTGCGTGGCGGTCTGGCGTGGTAACCATTACGCCACGGAGGTCGTCTGAGTAATCACTTAAAATCAAGAAGGAATCTCGTTTTGATTCTTGAATACAAATACTTCAACACATACCTGTAGTCCTTGAGATGATCCTTCCGTAAATGTATGGTGAGGGTGCGTCGTGTCTCGCAAACTTTATCACACATGCTGCACGGGAAACTCAGGGGTTCTTCTCCATGCACCTAATAGGTTAATTGATAGATAGATAGATAGGTAATTTTTTTTATTTGCATCAGCTAAAGCACACATTACATAAAAAGAAAGAATACATAAATCTCAACAAAAATATACAAAACAAACATAAACAACTGTAACATGACGGCAACAAAAATTGTGTGCGTGTGCCGCAGTGATACAAATATGGGTAATAATTCATTATTAAAACAAACATTTATAAATAATAATAAATATTCTTGGACGAATCACACAACGCCATCTAGTCCCAAACTAAGCTTGTACTATGGGTACTAGATTGCTGATAAATATACATAAATACCTTTTTTTGTAAATAAATACTTATTATACATAGAAAACACACAGACCAAGGCAAACAGACATGTTCATGCACACAAATGTTTGCCTTGCGCAGGATTCGAACCCGCGGCCCTTGGGATAAATAAAGTGACCATTGCTAGCCACTCGACCACCGGGCCTGTCAAAAACATACGAACTTTTATTTATCATACTAATATTATAAATGAGAAAGTGAGTTTGTTTGTTATTCCTTCACGGCTTGACTAAGCAGCCGATCATTATGAAAATTTGCATACATATTGTCAGGGGTACAGAGCCCAACATAGGCTACTCTTTATCCCGTGAAAGTATGTCATTGCAAGGGGAAAGTATTTTTTCTACTATAGATGGCGCTGTATGGGATGCTATCGGCCAACAGATGGCGCCACAAGTCGAGCTATGAGTTGTTTTGTTGTCAAACGAGATCTATGTCATAAAATTAACCGCGAGGAAAAGATAGTTACAAATAAAGTATATTCTAAATAAAGTAATTTCCATCTTCTATCTAAGTAATAAGTCTCTTCGAACTTCGTTTTACGTCAGCGCGAGTCAGCCTTGTTGGCGACTAGTAATAAGCTACTCTTTATGACTTGTTTTGTTGTCAAACGAGATCTATGTCATAAAAGCTAGTATTTTATACGTACCTCGACCAAATGCTTCAATTTCTGAGGATAAGACATCAGTTTAATATCACATTTGGGACAGTAAACCCTGCCTCGCTTCTTGTGCACCCTGTCTATATGCAGATCCCTGTTGTACTGCGCTTTGAAGATCTTCCCGCACGTTTCGCAAGGAAAGTCGCCTTCCTCATGCCGCTGTTGGTGCATCACGAACCTGCCTGAGAAATAAATAAATTAATATGCTTGAACAAATAAATATATAGGGACAAATCACACAGATTGAGCTAGCCCCAAAAAGTAAGTTCGAAACTTGTGTTATGTGATACTAACTCAGCTATGTTTTATAACAAATACATATAGAGATAAACATCCAAGACCCGAGGCCAATCAGAGAAAGTTCGTTTTTCATCATGACCCGACCGGGGATCGAACCCGGGACCTCCTGGGTGGCGGTCTGGCGTGGTAACCATTACGCTACGGAGGTCGTCAAGATTGTTTACTACATTGGTCAAATTAAAAAAAACTGGTTATAAATATATATTTGCATGCCTGACTTATAAGGCCGGCCGTTTTGTGATATGTAACATCTACTGTAACTTACATTGAGCATATAAATGAATTTAATTGTGGCGTGACCGATTTTACGATGGTTTCCGAGGTTACACACTAAAACAATGTGCATGTCAACGTTACAGTATTCATAGCCGAACGCTCATCGTGAAATAGAATATATGTTTAAGAGAGAGCAAAGAGAAGTAGGGCACAGCGGATAATCCGCTCAAATCGGAGCAGCCCGTCTGGGGAAGGACCTCTACCTTACAGAAGATCGTAGCTAAATAGCATTGGTCTCGGCCATGTTGTGTTCCTACGGTGAGTAAGGTCTAAAAAAAAACGGTTTTCTTTCGCCAATTCTTTTTACTGGTTGCCATTTTGTTTGTGTCCGAAATGGTGGTAGTATATAACGTAGTTTATTTTCTTTATTTAAACAAATTGTAAATGACAAGAAAAGTGCCTGTGCAGGTCTAATTTCTGAAATTCGGGACAAGCCCACCACACATTCCCACCACTGTGTCTCCTGTGTAGCCAGGATCAACAACGGCGACCTCAGATAGACAACAAGCAATGAAGCTTATTGACGTCCCGGGGAATGAACTACAGCTGTCTTGGAACTCACAACGAATTTAATCAGAAAGAAGATAGTCAGAGTAGGAAGTATTGAAAGGACTTCCCTCCTTAACAACTACGTGAGAAACAGCATGCAGCAGCAGTAATTTCTGAAATAAACGATTTCATTTCTCCAAAGCTCCACTTGGGGGGGTTGGGAGGGTTGGCAACGCGTGAGTGATACCCCCGGTATTGCAAGCGTCTATAGGCTACGGTGATGCTTACCATCAGGCGGGCCGTATGCTTGTTTGCCAACTTTGTTGCATTAAAAAAATGTAACATGAAAAAATCTCTTACCTTTATCAACAAAGCCCAGCCCACAGGTCTCGCACACATAATTGCTAAAATGTTCGTTCATATGTTTATTCAATGCGTGAAAATACGGAAAAGTCGCTTTACATATCGCACATTTCGAATCGTCTTTTATCAAACGAAATGGCAACACTGAGTCTTTGTAATTAAAATAATACTTTTTACTATGTACACTAGTGATGTGCCGTTTAAACTCTTCTAAGTCATCGATTTTAATGTCGCATAATCGACAATCGATTTGGGTTAAATCTATTTTTATCATGTTCTTGTGTTCCGTCACTTTGAATTTTTTCGGATGGTGGGCGGTCGCTGTGTGCTCCCTGAGGGTTTTTGGATCTGAAATAAAAAGTTATGTTGCTTTAAATCCATACTAATATTATAAATGTGGCTTTCGGTTCGATGTTCGTGTTAACAATGTTCTTGTTCGGTCGTGCTGAGAACATCGTCCACACAGAACAACCAACTTGGATCGACACGAACACTTTTGACGAACAATTGTTTGATGTTCGTTAGTGGTACGCACGTGCGAACAAAGTGTGCGTGTTCGATGTTCACCATGTTCGTGTTCGGTCGTGCGTACACGCCTTTCGTGTTCGGTCGTGCGTACACGCCTTTAGGTTCGATGTCTGAATAATAATATTTTAATTTAACACTTACCTGAGAAATTCTGGCCGCAGTAATAACACAATAAGTGGTTATGCCTACATTTGAACGGACAGACATAAGAAAACTCCACTATTGTCAATATATTCGTCTCTGTCATGTACGTAGGGTCTCTCTCTCTTATCAATTGTTGTACTTTGGACATTGGTAGTTCTGAAAAATAAAAATAATCATTAAAAAATCTGTACTCATAAATAGTGTAGATTTTTTTTTTTTTATACCACAAAGTTACAAACAAGCATACGGCCCGCCTGATGGTAAGCATCACCGTAGCCTGTAGACGCTTGCAATACCGGGGGTAACACTCGCGCGTTGCCAACCCTCCCAACCCAAGTGCCAAGTGGAGCTCTGGAGACGTTACTCACCGTAGGAACACAACATGGCCGAGACCAATGCTATTTGGCTACGATCTTCTGTAAGATGGAGGTCCTTCCTCAGACGGGCTGCTCCGATTTGAACGGATTATCCGCTGTGCCCTACCTCTCTTAAAAAGTTAGTATCCCTTATCGCAAGTTTCGAACTTACTTTGGGGCTAGCTCAGTCTGTGTGATTTGTCCCTATATATTTATTTATACTCACTTTGTCGCTTCACCATCTGAGCGACAGGCGACACATTACCATTGTGCGCTCTCTTCGCGGTGTTGGAACTCCTTTCCCGCAGTTTGGTCACGTGGTTCGATAATGGTAAGTCGTCGTTCGACTCCTCGTTGTCCGCTTCGGACTTGACGCCGTCGTCATCTGGTAATTAATTATTTTTTTTAATGAAAGAATTGATATGGACTTGTTTGGACAGAGAAGTACCACCCTATCACT
Source organism: Endotricha flammealis (assembly GCA_905163395.2). Classification (NCBI taxonomy): domain Eukaryota; kingdom Metazoa; phylum Arthropoda; class Insecta; order Lepidoptera; family Pyralidae; genus Endotricha; species Endotricha flammealis. The sequence goes on along the minus strand of LR990881.1, from coordinate 1,975,479 downwards.
GAATATCGGTGTGATAATGCGTTTCGTTCAGTCAAAAAGTTATTTTAAAAGTTAAAGAATGTTACCCAATGTTAAGGGTCCCATATACAGTACGATTTGTCTGTACGATCCGTCGCTTCAGACCAATCGAAACTACGAATCGATAGTGTAGTCAAGATCGTTAACGATTTACTTCATCGAAGACGATGTCGGAACTGAATGTCGTAACGATGAATCGACAGTGGCTCTTTACGATCAACGATTCGATTTTGTCTTTACTAATACAGGTTACGCTTTAATAACTGTACACGACGGCCTTAGCATGTAATAACATTAGAATTAAGTATCAGATAAAATTGTAACTTGTAAATAAAGTATTGATAGGTTGTCTCGCTCACACGCGCCTGCTATCGGGCAAACTAGCTGGGCCCGTGTGAGCGAACAGAAAATTCACGAATTTTCTATTGTTTTGTAATTATACATGGGTATTTGTACATTATTTACATAGTATTTACGAATTGGAATGTAATGTGTCGATTCCAATAGGAATTTAAAGTTTCCAATAAAGAATAAAGTAATTTTGTATTTTATTGGCGCGTGTAAGGAAAACCTGTGGGGTTTCCTACTGGAATGGTTGGGCTCTCTCTAAGTCAAGGTCCGGCAACATACAAGGCCGAGGAGAGCCAAACAGCACAGAAAACAGGTTCCGGTAGGAAACCAAAAACCGGTTCGAACCGGTTCCTTACACGTGCCAACTTCAAGGGGTAAAAACAGGTACTTTCGTTAAAGATGGACGAAATACTTTTATTGTTCTATGTACGTGAACTGTGAAACTATAATGTAAACGTGTTTTTATGAAAATAAAGTGAAATTTGCGTTTTCGTGCTTCGGGACGGAATCATATAAATAGAAGTCGAAACTTAGCACATTAGTCTGTCGCACAAGAGCCACCGATAAGTCAACCCCTCCGTATCAGAAGGACAATTTAGTAAAATGTATAATCAGTTTTTATTTTTTGTCAGTCAGTTAACGTAGAGTCACATTCTTCAGAAGCAACCTAGTATACAGTCCACACACGTGATTACACAACACGTACAACAAGTGACCGAGGGAGTACCCGATCAGTTTTTTTCGTATAGTCTTTTTAAAGACTATTTACGATTAGCTCTTTTGAGAGCTGGGGCTCCAGATAGGTAGGCGTTCCAGTCTACAGTTAGCATCATATGTGGAGTGGTCCGGTCCTCCACAATAACCATTTCTTAACTCACATATTTCCAGGTTTTTTTTGAAGTGAAAACTTCTTTTAGCGGCGCTTGGCACTTTTTTTGATGGGGAAAAAATGTTAAACTCGCGTCAGATCGTCAGATTCTGATCATAGAAAATAGCGCGATTCAGAAACTGCACAGCGCCATCTATTGAATATTTTTTGCAGTGAAAACTTCTTTCTTCGCTTGACACTTTTTGTAGATGGGTAAATAAAATGAAATGAAATAAAATAAAAATAAGACGAAATAAAATAAAACGGATGGAGGGGACGTTGATGTTTAAGTTTTCACTTCTGCCGGCACTCCCGGAGCAACCCGTTCTTTTTTTTGTAGCCGTATCAAAGTTACCGCCACATAAGTAAGGATAAGAAGTTCATTTTCCATTTTATGGGGCACATATTGAATTATTTAAACACGTCTATAACCTTCAGATTCAAGTAAATGATCGATCGTTGCTTGCTGCTGCTTGCTGCTGTTGCTTGCTGCTATCAAAAATGTTTTTTTTTTAAATTCTGCCATATAATCATTTCGTGTATGGGCGTCATTTTTAATGCGATCAATCGTTACGATTTTCATCAGATCGTACCGTATATGGGGTACCTTTAGTGTTTCTTTGTTGCCCAACAAAAAGAAACGGCGCTGTGGATGCACGGTTAGATATTCCCCGAAACTAATAGAAGATTATGTAAAACAAACTAACAGTCTTGTGGTGTGCTGGGTCCATCTTCGTTGTCACCGCTCTCGTCCTGCGGCTCGTCCTTCACGACGTGCACCTCGACCTTCGGCGCGCCCTCCACGAGCGCCTCCTCCATACGTGTCTGGCGATCTGAAAAGTTTAAAATATTAGTAAAAAAAACTAAATAATTACTAGTTTTACTTTCAGAACAGGGTGGCCTGCTTGCTTGTATGATCGATCTATCTTGAGAATAACAAATTATTTAAGTTGGGTAGGTTGTTCACAGGACATTGTTGCCTTAATAAGCACATTTCCAACTTAGGGCTGAGTGACACACGCACCTGCAGACGATGTAAGGAGGCTGATGAAACACCACTGCATCTTCTGGGGGAATGTGGGCCACTTATACACAAGCGCAGCACTCATCTAGGGAAACACTTATTAAGCCCAGATGAGTTAAAGGAGTTCCCCCCTAAGCAAATCCTGCGGTTCATCACAGCTGCAGGGTGTAACGTAATCTACGTTGTACTTTAAATCTAAAACATACTTAATTACCTAATTAATACTAAGTCCTACAATTGCTTATAATAAACTGTTAAATAATTTTAAATAAGTACTTATCACTAATATTCAATATTTATAAGTAATTAAAACTATTTATAATAACGTTTTGTTAATAATTTCTAATGTATCTATTGCGCGCGCGAGCGTCGAGCAACCGGTTTGTGGCGCGGGGCGAGGGGTGCTCGCTGTGCCGGCTCGGGCTGCGAGCGCGCAGTCGGTTGAGCATCACGTCATAACGCACCCAGAGGTCTCATAAGCTGGTCCGCGTCACTTGTTTTAAAAATTTCCGTTACGTCGCTAGTGTCTACGTATACGACCTACTTTTTAATTCTCAATTTAAAATTAAACTCAGTGATAGTGTCTATTCCCTTACTGGGTAAGTTGTGCACATATTTTTACGTATTGCAAAGCTATTATTACATGCATAGGCTACTCCTTCTCTGCAAATCTATATTTTAATATTCCTGCCACTAGCAAATTTATAGTTTTCACCTAATTTACACTATCTCTTTTATAGTGCTTGCTTATGTTGTATGTAAACCACAGCCGCTAGGATAATTGTAAATAGTTCTTGCCACTCTCTCTTCCCCTTTTCGGTTGCTAGTGGTAGGGCTTATGTGCTAGATCGTAATGCTGGATTACGATCCACAGGAACACCGTTGGGAGTTCAAAGCTGGACCATTATCGAGCGACGACGTCTCCTGTTCGTCGTTTGTGCGCACGTCACTACGCGCGCCGCGCCTAGTCTGCCCGCTGTGCTGCGCTACGCTACTTCTGCTCGTCCGCTTCCCGCCTTCTGTAACAGTCCGCTACCTACCTACCGTGCGCGACCGTTGAGGAGAGTGCGGTATTTTTTGAATCTTAGTGCGCATAACTTTCGATCTACTAAAATACGTTCCTACGACCCTGAATCTAAATTACTCAATACTTGTTATTTACTGATTATTGACTCATAATAAACCTTGTTATTATAATCCTTCTTTTATTTTCACCACTACGTGACAGATGGCGCCCAATTTTGAATTTTAGTGGTCGAGGTTTTGTGCACTTTGAGTATTTTTTTTTCTTTTTCCTGGTGATGGTCTGTGTGTATTTAGTTTTTTGTACAACGATGGTAGAAAATTGTTAATTGTTAACTTCTGTAAAACAATATTGTATACGTTGTATGATCAATTTATTTGAATTTTTTTTTTTTCTTTTGAAGGTACTGCACTGTAACGAACATTCTAGAATTGTTCGTTATTTAAACATATTTTTTTAAACTACCATCGTTAACGTTCTTATACAAGCGCTAATTATTGTAAGAGAACGTTACCTGTATTTAGCTGCTTAGGCTTATTGTTTTTTATTTTCGTGCCGCATTTTTATTTTTATTTCTGTGCTGTTTTTTTTCCTGTTTTTATTTCTGCTGTATTTTATCGTGCACAACATACCTAGATTAGGAATCGTTCAAATTTTTTTTTTTGTTTTTTTTTAAACTTAATATTGTAAATTATAATGGCTTATTTAGTAAAATTTTCGGACGGGACGTCCGGACGGGATCTAGGAGTCTGGCATATCAAAGACCTGAAGTTAAAAAAGTATTAGGTTCTTAATTCTTAATCTCTGCGTATGCTTAATGTTATTAGGTTTCTATTAGGTATTTTATTTTGAATGTAATTCTACCCCGATTCTAAAATCTTTTGTGTATGACAATTATTTATCTGATACAATTTTGATTCCTATTCTAATAATTAATGAAACTTAAACTTAAATACTAATGTGCAAATTCTTTTTTGTATTTACATCGTCTAAAGATGTCTTAAATACTCTTGTTACAATAGCACCACTCTTAACGTGTTATTTGTAATTATTATTGCTGTCTATCACTCTAGAATTTGAAATGCGGCGCTTTGCTTTGTCATTCACTATTAATGATGAAGTTTCCCTTGTTTTTGCACATTATTATACTAAAACAACTTCTGTTACGATGAATTTGTCATATTCAAAATACTACACACTTAAGCAGTTGCACTGAGTCCTGGTATACATATGACCACGTACTCTGGTATGTCTGTTTGCAAGTACACTATAGTTAAAGTGTTACTCTGTTTTTGAATGGTTGAGTGTTAGTTCGAATGTTAGGTGTATGAAAGAAAGTATGAATGTTGAGTGTTTCTATATGTAGTGTGTATAGTTCTAGTTCGAATTTTGCATAGGCAAAATCCTCGTCTCACGGGGGGGAAGTGTAACGTAATCTACGTTGTACTTTAAATCTAAAACATACTTAATTACCTAATTAATACTAAGTCCTACAATTGCTTATAATAAACTGTTAAATAATTTTAAATAAGTACTTATCACTAATATTCAATATTTATAAGTAATTAAAACTATTTATAATAACGTTTTGTTAATAATTTCTAATGTATCTATTGCGCGCGCGAGCGTCGAGCAACCGGTTTGTGGCGCGGGGCGAGGGGTGCTCGCTGTGCCGGCTCGGGCTGCGAGCGCGCAGTCGGTTGAGCATCACGTCATAACGCACCCAGAGGTCTCATAAGCTGGTCCGCGTCACTTGTTTTAAAAATTTCCGTTACGTCGCTAGTGTCTACGTATACGACCTACTTTTTAATTCTCAATTTAAAATTAAACTCAGTGATAGTGTCTATTCCCTTACTGGGTAAGTTGTGCACATATTTTTACGTATTGCAAAGCTATTATTACATGCATAGGCTACTCCTTCTCTGCAAATCTATATTTTAATATTCCTGCCACTAGCAAATTTATAGTTTTCACCTAATTTACACTATCTCTTTTATAGTGCTTGCTTATGTTGTATGTAAACCACAGCCGCTAGGATAATTGTAAATAGTTCTTGCCACTCTCTCTTCCCCTTTTCGGTTGCTAGTGGTAGGGCTTATGTGCTAGATCGTAATGCTGGATTACGATCCACAGGAACACCGTTGGGAGTTCAAAGCTGGACCATTATCGAGCGACGACGTCTCCTGTTCGTCGTTTGTGCGCACGTCACTACGCGCGCCGCGCCTAGTCTGCCCGCTGTGCTGCGCTACGCTACTTCTGCTCGTCCGCTTCCCGCCTTCTGTAACAGTCCGCTACCTACCTACCGTGCGCGACCGTTGAGGAGAGTGCGGTATTTTTTGAATCTTAGTGCGCATAACTTTCGATCTACTAAAATACGTTCCTACGACCCTGAATCTAAATTACTCAATACTTGTTATTTACTGATTATTGACTCATAATAAACCTTGTTATTATAATCCTTCTTTTATTTTCACCACTACGTGACAAGGGTTTAGCGGTGAGCTCTAACAAATCATGTGGCGATCACAATAGACCAGTCCTGGTCGCAGTGCTACTTAAGCCGCACAAAAAAAATAAAAAGTAAATAGGTAGGTTGTTCGTTAGTTTTGCCAAAAGTAACAATGATAAGTAAAATTCTGCCATATCAAAAAAAAATTATTTTTAAATTCTGCCTTATACACTTTCTGCCAAATGATTGTACTTAATAATTTTTAAGCCCTAAGAATATTTGTGTAGAAGATTCTCTTCTGCCAAATAAGATTCGGAGTATCAGGATTCCGCCAGATAGGGAATGCATAGAACCCATAGAATTTGTACAAGAGTGTACTTAATAGTGCTCGCCTCGCCTCGTTATGTCTCGGGGTCTCGTCTGCTCTCGCTACCGTGGCGATTTTTTGCGCCCGAGTCAAAAGGCTTAAAAAAAAGATTTCGTTTTTTTTCGTGATCCGTTTGTACATACCTACATATATTAATTAACAGCGCATAGCGGATGCAATTTCTAATACAGCATCCATCCTTTCGGCATTCACAACCACAACTGAACCTGACGAGAGTGTACATCATAGCACTCGCCGATAAGCCTCTCTTAACAATCAAAAGAAATATAAGAAAAAGTTTAGAAATACACACCTTCACCATCTATGTCACTCATTTTCATCTGTAAGAAGGCCTCCTCGCATTGTAGAACTTGTTTCCGGAAATTGAAGGCTTCGCGCAACCTCGACACACATGTAGCGCAGACCAGCCTCTCTGATGGCTTTCCATCCAGGTGTGATAACTACGAAAATAATAAAATAAAGTAATTAATTACATAATTTTGTAAGCAGAAAACTGCAATATTTTTGTCCCTCAGATTCTTTACAGTCATTAAACTAAAATGTAAGAAATTATAAAGATAGATAGGGTTCATAGGTTATCTTAATTCATAGGATAAAGCCCGTGGTTATGATATAAGTAATAATAAAATTTGGAAAACTCACGAGAAGCCCGAAACAGTCCATCATCATATCAGAATAAATTTCCTTCTGTCCTACACTTTGATATTCAACATTGAGAAGTCGACATTTCTTCATGGTGCCACAGCATCGACACAATCCAGGATCAAATACAGGGCCTTTGCCCTTTAGAGCGCTCATTTTGGGTATTTACAAATAATTATTATTTTATTATAACATTCTATTTATTTATTTTGCTAATCTCATAATATGTAAATAAATCGACGCCATTTGTCACTTAATTTTCATTCACTCAAACAGCGAATGAAAATAATGAAATGAATGGTAAAAACATTGCCATATTAGAAAATATTAAGTACACGGAAAATACGTACATTTTTACACAGCGCCATCTAGTATCTAATGGCATCAATGGCAGGATGAAAATAGTGCCATCTAATGATGAATACTAAAACTAATTGTTTTTACTATTTGACGCTAGATGGTACTTTTCATAAAACAAAATAAAATATTTGTAGATTTTGAAGTCACGTTTGTACTTTTTTTCATAAATTTAGATATATTTTTCAACCATTTAAAGTTTTATAATTGATGCTTTTATATTATTATACCTTTTATGAGTCCTTGCCTTAGATCCTTGCACAGCTTTCATAATGTTAAACGATTAATAACTTACTAGATGGAGCGGGATCATACAAGCGCTCTGTCAAAAGTGAATCGCTAAACGCTCGATGACATAAATAAATATTAATAAATATATAGGGACAATTCACACAGATTGAGCTAGCCCCAAAGTAAGTTCGAAACTTGTGTTATGGGATACTAACTCAACGATATTATATTTTATAACAAATACATATATAGATAAACATCCAAGACCCGAGGCCAATCAGAAAAAGTTCGTTTTTCATCATGACCCGACCGGGGATCGAACCCGGGACCTCCTGGGTGGCGGTCTGGCGTGGTAACCATTACGCCATGGAGGTCGTCATGACATGTCGGTGACATGCACTTGACACTTGCAGAATGTTGCCAATGGAGGTGTAGTTTCCAAGGGGTGGTTGTCGGGATACCTCCACGTGGTCCACCCCGGGCAACGCCGGCGCGTCCTTGCCGGCGGCTGAAGTCCCGACACGTGGGTCCCCTCCCTGCGCTCGAGTTGCGGCGAGCCGCGGGTTGAGGGGGACGAGCGGGGTCCGGTCCCTGCGTTTCGCCGGGTGCGGGTTGCAGGCGGACGGGTGTGTCCACTCCCTGCGCTCGGCTCGCGGGTTGACGCGGACGCCCTAGTGGGCGCCGGCCTTACCAGCCGGCGTGCGGCGCATACCGTAACCCGTGGGTCCTCCACCCACGGGCCGGGGGCCTTGGCTTAACCGCCCGGGCCGCGAGGAAGACAACCTCTATAAAAACCACGAGCGGAGCTGACGGCTGCGCCACGCTGAATAAGTGTGGTGTGGCCGTTGGCTGGCGGTCGGCACAGTGGGTGCGATCGCCGAGTGGACGGGGACCATAGCCCAGCCGAGACGGCGGGCCGGGGAAGGCCCGTCGTCTTGAGGGAGCGATGGTCCTCGGTGTCGGCAGTGCGCCTGGATGCGGTGTACTGCTGACGGAGCGTATCGGGGGCGAGCGGGTCCGGCTGGTACCTTGGCCGGACGGCCCTGGCGGGGTCGCGGTTGTATCCCAGTTTCCCGTGGCCCCGCCACACAGGGCAAGAGGCATCCCGTCAGTTTTTTAGTGGTAAGTTCCACAGTCCCCACCGCGTGCTCCCCGGGCGGTGGGGCTGCCACAAAGCATTTTTCTGACGTAAAAGAAAAAAAAAAAAAAAAAAGGTGTAGTTTCCAAAAAGCGGGGAAATAAATAGAGTTCGTTTAAATTTCTCAAAAGTAACAACATTTTAGGTATATGATATCGTAAATTCACAAGGACTTCCATTAGAGAACGTGTCACATACCTACGTAAATATCAGTAGCAGCTGCAACTGTTATAAAATTAATCAATCGAAGCAATAAAATTAGGTAAAACTATTTTCACAATCGGGCAACACCGAGCATTAAAATAATACGTTAAAATCGCATTGTTTCTTTTTCATAATATAACTACAAAATACTATGAAATATTTAAAACTTTCCTGTGAAAAGTGATATCATTACATTTCTTTTGTTTTGCAGACGTGTTGTGACACGATTTAATAGCACAAACCGCCATATTATTTTTTTCCGGGAGACACGTTTGGTGCGCTTTGACATCGACAACTACGAAGCGGTTCGGCAAAGTTCGGCGTTTGGTGCCAGAGCCTGGCACCAGTTGAGGTGTATTGGTCCTAGGGTGTATCAAAACGGGTGCAGGGACACTCCCTCGTTAAATTGTTATTACATTATATATTTTTTTGTGCCAGGTATGCAAGTACTATGTATATTTAATCAGAATTAGACATTACAGTTTGTACCTATTTTAGACAAAATTAATGACGTTTCATAAATCTTTATCAATAAATCTAATGGCGTATCCACACGCCCGGCAAACAACGGCGAACAGCGAACACAAACTCCGCTAGGAGTAGTAGTGTTCTGTGAACACAAACAGCAAACACGAACGTGTGGACAGCTGTTTGTCTGTTTTTGTTTGTGTTTGCCAGTGTTCGGCGTCGGTGTCGGTTTTTGTGCACAAATCAAAGGGTGTTCGACGAACATGTATTGTTTGGGATGTATCCACACGCTTGTGAAGCAGTCAGTAGTAATTGCCAAACGAAAGCTTTGTTTCCTTCTTTTTCTGATTATTATTTATAAGTAGTTGTCAAATTATCTAAATTTCAATAAATATTTTATTTATTTATTTAATTTTATATATTAGGGTATCTAATCCTAGTTTTTTATTAAATTAGGAATCATTCTATTTATTCTTTCAGATTTTTTTTTCTTTTTATCTTTTGTTTTGAGCTTTTTTCCACAGAAGTTTTTAGGCAACTAGCCGTTCATATTTATGAAATTGATTTTTTGAAAGACAAATTTTACCCCCCAGATAGGATTCGAACCCACAATCCCTCGATATCCGGCCGAGTGCTCTCCTTTATCGTTTACTTCAGTTTCCTTTTTTTTTTTTATAAAAATAAGTCATGCCAAAAGTGATCGCTGCCACCACAAGTTCGTCATCCGCCATGTTTGCTAAACCGGCACAGACTGGCACGTTCGCCAAGCGTGTGTGTGGATACCGCGTTTGTGTTCGGTGATGTGATCGGTGTTTGGCATATGGTATTCGCCGGTGTTTGGTGTTTGTGGCGAACAGCGAGCGTGTGAAGGCCCCATATGCAAATAATGTTTTGAGTTTTGATCTAAAGCGCTTATTACACTATACGATTTCTCGGGCCCTGCCGGCAGGGACAGGGCAATGTAATAAGAAACAGGGAGTCAGGGTCCCTAAAAAGGGCGATCGGGTGGTTCCGATCTTCCTGCCTCCCTGCCGCCCTGCCGATTGGGTAGTCTAATAAGAAACAGGGAGGCAGGGAGTTCAGTCGCTGCGGCGCGAGCGCAGAGTTCACACGTTCTGTTGTTTTTTGTGCGTTATATACGGAGCTATTATTAAATATATTATTTATTAATAAATTAGATAATTCACTAATAAATTGAATTCTTTTTTTTTTTTACTATAATAAATATTCAAATTCTCCTTTCTTTGAAATCCGCTGGTTCCAGAGCATTGAGTATCCGCATATTTAAGTGCTTTCCTCTTAATTTCAAGTATTGCTTGACCCAGATCCTTCTCCTTCTCTTTTTTTCTTAAGATGAGGAACGTTGAACTGCGCTCCCTCACACAAGTAAAAGACGTAGGTGCAAAAACTGCCAAGTTAAAGTGGATGTGGCCTGTGTCTGCCGTATGCAACCGGAAAGATGGGCACGAGGTAATGGAAGACCGAGGAGGCGATGCTGGGATGATCTGGATGCCTTCTTAGACAGCTGGCCAGAAGCAGCTTTGGACCGTGACGAGTGGAGAAAGGGAGGGAGGGGGACGCCTTTGCCCAGCAGTGGCACACAAGACCTTTAGGCTAGGAAATAATTAAAAACAAATATTTATGGATGTAGTATATGCCAAAGTCACCGCTAAAGCAACTTTTTGATTTTTCGATAAAGTCGGCGCCGCCATAGCAACACGTGCACAGTTATTCACGTTCACGTTCAAACTGAGAGAAAATCAAACAGGGTGCGATTTCCAGCGTAGAGTAATAAGCGGCACCCTAACCGGTAAGCAGGACACCCTGCCGGCAGGGCCCGAGAAATCGTGTAGTGTGTCGGGATTTTTCGACAGATTTTTCGATTCTCTAGGCATAGTAGGTACCCTACGCATTGTATTGAAAACTGTCATCCATCTGTCACTGCCAATGCCAACTCTGCCAAGTCAATGTCAACACTCAACTCAACAACAATAATTTTAATTTCCATTGCTTTTCTTTGCTAAAATTTAATTAAGTATTTGTAAATAATAAATTATCTTTATTATAGTAAATATATAAAAATGAATGTAAACAAAAACCAACCAGTAATAGATGCAGGAAAATGCCGGTGTTGTGGCAATACGAAGAAATGTAGACTTTTGAATGTGGAATACGTATGGAACGGAAGAAAAGAAGTTTACACGGATATATTTGTCGACTGTTTTGGATTAGTTGTACGTTAATTTATAGTTATAATGGTGTTTAGACGACATAAACACATTAAGTCTAGTAGAGTCTGCAAACCGCTTCCAACAAATCATACTGCATACGATTGGGGGAGGCCTATGTTTCTTTACTTGACCAATGTATCAAACAATCTTAGCATGTCTTTTGAACGAAAATAGACAATTAAAATTATCATTCACACCCAAATAATTATAATATAGTTAGAAATGGCATTTAACACAACACTCTTATTATTCTGGCGATTTATCGATTTTACACATGGATATTTGAATAAAAAGACACGCTAAGATTGTTTACTACATTGGTCAAGTTAAGAAAAACAGGAGTTTGTCGTGGCAGAGATGTCCAACATAACAAGACTCTCTAACCCAAAGGTGTTCATGTAATGTTTCTAAAGTGCCGAACCATGGCTCGTGCGCGTGCAGCACAGGTCTGACATCAAAGAAACAGAGAAATTTGTGATTTCCAAAAAAAAAAATACTAATATTGGAATCATCTTAGAAGACAAACAGACATTTTCATGCATACATCTTCATAAGATTTGAACCTGCAGCCCTTGGGATAAAATAGCTATTGCAATAGTCATTTTCTTTTGACAATTTGAGTATTGAATTTTTCTGCATTTCTATTGGTCAATGTAAACATTTGTTGCTAGCCATTGGTTGATTCAATGACCCATCTCACTGTGTCAATATTAGAAACGTTTGAGGGACATATTAATTATTTGTTGATTTAAAAAAAAAGGTAGTACGTAACAATAAATATAATGTATGCACGCTTCAGACAGAAGTCTGTAATGTTCATGGAATGTAAATGTATTATTAAAATTAAAATAAACTAATTATCACAAAAACTACACAACAGTTAGGTAGACTTCTTATTTGGTCTGAGGGTACACTACACAAAATTTAGTTTATCATAATAAATTCGACTAAGATACAAAGTATCAACCAGCTCATTGGCTCATTGTTTACCAAACAGATCACCAAGTAGGAGAATATATTTTTAAAAAAAAACATTCTATCAAAAACTTTTGAGGGACATACCCAGTATTTGTTAGTTTAAAAAAAAGGTAGTTTTTTTTTTAATAGCCATGTATGTCCTACTGCTGGGCAAAAGCCTCCCCTTTCTCCCTCCACACGTCCCTGTCCAGAGCTGACATGAACCAGTCCCTATCAAAGGTCCCGATGTCATCCGACCATCTCATCCTTGGTCTGCCCTTCTTTCGGTGCCCGTCGCGTGGTACCCATGTGGTTAGAGTGCGAGCCCATCTCTCCCCACTCATACGGCAGACGTGACCAGCCCAATCCCATTTCAGCATAGCCAATTTTTTGCCAACATCCGTGACTTTTGTCAAAGAGCGCAGCGTTGTGTTTCTAACCCGGTCGGCGAGTTTAACACCTAAAATACTGCGCTCCATTGCTCTTTGGCAAACCTTCAAATTGGACCATTGCTCTTTTGTGAGTGACCAAGTTTAGGCTAGGCATAAGATGCACATGTCGACGATTTTTTTCTTTAGGCATAGCGTACGTAATAATAAATTAACATTCTATACAGCTATCACATCTAGACACGGAGCCTTCGGAGCGTCTTATCTGCGCGACATGCGTGTCACGTCTGCGCGAAGCGAGCGCATTCCGCCAACAAGTGCTGGACTGCGAACAGAAGTTGCTGCAGACCGAGATACTGGTACATGAAGGTAATTATACTAATAATATAAAATACGTTTGTTTGGTTAAATCTAATAATATGGAATTTAAATAACCTTAGTGTTAGCTAATTTATCAAAGTAGGGTATAATAGGCTATGCAGACAAAGTTGAGCTGATTGCTAGTTCTCTGTAAAAATATTTAAAAAAAAAATTAAGTTATTAAGTAACCCTCTTTCGGGTGTTGCAAAGAAGTTTTACATCTTTGCAACACTTGCAATGAGGGACATGGAGTAGTTTGTCCAACGAACTTCCCTATGAGGCTGACATGGTCAGGCATGGCTAAAAGCCTCAAAGAAAAATAGAGAAAAAAAAAAAAGTTCTGTAAAACTTAAACCATTTGGTAAATTACTGATGTTTAATATATCTTATGTTGGTGGTAAAGGGTTCTCCCACTGGACTGTATCATGACCGAAACCATTTCAGTGGGCATAAAAGAACGTGTCTTACTTCTTTACGTGCCTTTTTTAAAGTTTTAAGAGAGGTAGGGCACAGCGGATAATCCGCTCAAATCGGAGCAGCCCGTCTGGGGAAGGACCTCCACCTTACAGAAGATCGTAGCCAAATAGCATTGGTCTCGGCCATGTTGTGTTCCTACAGTGAGTAAGGTCTCCAGAGCTCCACTTGGGGGGGTTGGGAGGGTTGGCAACGCGTGAGTGATATCCCCGGTATTGCTTACGTCTATAGGCTACGGTGACGGCTTACCATCAGGCCGACCGTATGCTTGTTTGCCACCTGTGTGGTATAAAAATAAAAATAAAATAAAAGTTGGCAAACAAGCATACGGCCCGCCTGATGGTAAGCATCACCATAGCCTATAGACGCTTGCAATACCCGGGGGCATCACTCACGTTGCCAACCCTCACAACCCCCCCAAGTGTGACCTTACTCAATGCTATTTGGCTACAATCTTCTGTAAGCTGGAGGTCCTTCCCCAGACGGGATGCTCCGATTTGAGCGGATTATCCACTGTGTCCTACCTCTCTCACTGGTGCCTGACACATTCCTCTTTAGAGCGCATTTAGATGCGGCGGCTGTGCGAAAAAATTTTATTAATAAGTCGGTATGGTGCTTGCTATAAATGAAAATTTTAGTATCGCGTCATCAAAGCACGTCCTTACGGTCATGGTATGTATGGTCTAGTGGGCAGAGTGCCTTACTCTACCTTTAATAATTTATTATAGTTGTTATTTTATTACAGATGAGACTAATAAAGTGAAAATGGAATTGGACATAAAAGAAGAGGCGGCGGACGAGGACGACCGAAGCGCCGACGACGAGCCAGCGCACGACGACACCGAACACGGAGACACGGACAAAGAGGACAAAGATAGTATGCACTTTTTTTTTACACCACTAAGGTGACAAACAAGCATACCGCCTGATGCTAAATAGTCACCGTTTTTCCACTCACCTGCCCGGCACTGGCAGCCGTCGCCGGCTTCGTTTTTCCACTGGGCCGGTGCCGGTGCGGACGCGGTTTGGACGCTTGCAACACCGCGACCCTGTAAAAAGTGGAGCTTTGGAGACCTTACCGTAGGAACACAACATGGCCGAGAACAATGCTATTTGGCTATGATACGATTTAAGGTGGTGGCCCTTCCGTCCTTCCCCAGGCGGGCTGCTCCGATTTGAGCGGATAACACTCTGCCCTACCTCTTTTGAAATTATTTGTATTTATCACTACATAGTATAAAACAAAGTCGCTTTCTCTGTCCCTATGTCCCTTTGTATGCTTAAATCTTTAAAATTACGCAACGGATTTTGATGCGGGTTTTTTAAATAGATAGAGTGATTCAAGAGGAAGGTTTTTATGTATAATACATTCCAAAATTCCCACGGGAAAGCGGGATACACGCAAACGAAGTTGCGCGGGTTTCGCTAGTTTACAATATTTTCACAATATTTCAGAAATATTACAAATTGAAATATCGCCAATTGTAAAAGATGCACCAAGATCACCAAAAAGGACGAGGTTAAAAGCAAAAACTGCTAGAAAACGGAGAGTAGTGAAGAAGGTAGCCGATGAGCATCTACGTGCGAAGAGAGAGATGCTACTGAGGATTAAGAATACTAGGGAGAAGTTGAGGATAATGCAGGCAGGTGGGTCATATGCGAAATCTATTATAAATAAATAAATATATAAGGACAATTCATACAGATTGAGCTAGCCCCAAAGTAAGTTCGAAACTTGTGTTATGGGATACTAACTCAACGATATTATATTTTATAACAAATACATACATAGATAAACATCCAAGACCCGAGGCCAATCAGAAAAAGTTCGTTTTTCATCATGACCCGACCGGGGATCGAACCCGGGACCTCCTGGGTGGCGGTCTGGCGTGGTAACCATTACGCCACGGAGGTCGTCGTATTATTTTTACATGTTATAAATTATGAAGTTCTCTATTTTCTTCCTCTCCATTATTTTAACAGTATATAGGTATATACAGGTGGTCGAGTGGCTAGCAATGGTCTTTTTATCCCAAGTGACCCTTGGGATAAAAAGACCATTGCTAGCCACTCGACCACCGGGCCTGTCAAAGAGGTATAATAACTAAATGGCGGTGAAGTAGTGCGACAGTGGCGCGACCACAAGTGGCGAGTTGCGGATACTGCTGTAGCGAGTTACTGTCACCGGCTACAGATTTGCGTGGACTTTTAACAAAACGAGTGAAAAATCGTGTGAACTGCTTGTCGTTGGCCATCGGTGGCAGTGATCGGTGTAAATATAACTACTGGTTTTATTCTGATATCAATAAATAAATCCTTACTAATATTATAAATGAAAAAGTGAGTTTGTTTGTTTGTTATTCCTTCACGGCTTGACTAAGCATCCAATCATTATGAAAATTTGCATACATATTGTTAGGGGTACAGAGCCCAACATAGGCTACTTTTTATCCCGTGAAAGTATGTACTATAGAGGGCGCTGTATCGGCCAACATATGTCGCCACAAGTCGCGCTATGCTAAACGAGATATATGTCATAAAATTAACGCGAGCGAAGCCGCGTGGAAAAGCTAGTAAATAATAAATAAATATATAGGGACAATTCATACAGATTGAGCTAGCCCCAAAGTAAGTTCGAAACTTGTGTTATGGGATACTAACTCAACGATATTATATTTTATAACAAATACATATATAGATAAAACATCCAAGACCAGAGGCCAATCAGAAAAAGTTCGTTTTTCATCATGACCCGACCGGGGGTCGAACCCGGGACCTCCTGGGTGGCGGTCTGGCGTGGTAACCATTACGCCACGGAGGTCAATATTAACAAATTGTTATAAAATTTCAGATAAAATACGCCAAACTAAACCCACAACGCCGACACCAAAATACGTCGACAAAGAGATGAATACACTACACAACACATTAGTTATAGTTGAAAATTCATATGTGTGTCCTTTTATAAACACATTTAGTGATTACAATTGTATATATTGCAAAGAACTATATACTGATCCAGAAAAACTAAGAGAACATACGCTAACACATGATCCTACAGCATACAAAGATGTTATATTGGAAAACAAGAAGATACCCCAAATAGATATTGTACGCATAGATTGTAGATTGTGTGCGAAAAGGATAGATGATATTGAGGTGTTCAAAGAGCATGTGGCTACGGTGCACAACAAGAAAATTTATGAAGAGGTGATTATTTTTATGTTTTTTTTTATTTATAGTTGTTAAATACCGTTCAAGTATTACGTAAGCAGATTTATTACATTTATTTACCCCCCCCCCATTCCCCTTGTCAGCAAAAGTAAGCAAAGCTCTTACCCCCTCCCCCCATGCTTATATAAACATTTTTCAATTTATGTATTGTTTTTTTTAAATATAATATAAAGCTAGTGCCTAAACGTATGCATTATTTGCGGGAATCCCCGAAAATGCGTTTCGTTTTCAAGCCAATGTGAGGGGTGCCATTGTGTAAAAAAGTAAATATGTAACTACCAAATTTCAAATTCAAAACTTTTATTCAGTGAATAGGTTTTCACAAACACGTTCTCTTGTCACTCGGAGCACTCGGACGGATATCTAGGGGTCGTGGGTTCGAATCCCACCTGTGGGGGGGGAGGTGAAATTTTTTATTTCAAAAAATCAAATCAAAATTATTTTTATTTTTAATTATTGATTTGAATTTAACTGTATCGTATATTGTACAGACATTCTATTTGACGAAGAGCGTTCGGCTATGAATGTGAAATGAAATGAAATGAAATGAAATCGTTTATTTCAGAAATTAGACCTTCACAGGCACCTTTTCTTGTCATTTACAATTTGTATATATGTATAAAGAAAATAAACTACGTTATATACCACCATTTCGGACACAAGCAAAATGGCCACCGGTAAAAGAAATGGCGAAAGAAACCCGGTTACGGCCTTTTTTGTCATTTAGCAATTTTTTTTCTTTCACTCGTTTGTTACAATGTATGAGTACATTTATGTCATAAGGCGTGCACATGGTTTTAGTGTGCGTGACCGATTTTACGAGCGTTTCCGAGGTTACACACTAAAACAATGTGCATGTGAACGTAACAACATTAATAGCCGAACGCTCTACTACTCGAAATAGAATATTGTTTTAACATTGTTAAAAAATATAAACTGAATGACAAAAAAAGGCCGTAACTGGGTTTTTTCGCCATTTCTTTTACCAGTGGTCATTTTGCTTTGTTAACGAAATGGTGGTAGTTTATAGAGTAGCTTATTTATATAATAACGAATAATAATATGTACTTGACGAGAGAATGTGCCTATTAAGGTTGCGCTAGTCGAGTTTTTCTCCATATGTGTG
Source organism: Endotricha flammealis (assembly GCA_905163395.2). NCBI lineage: Eukaryota > Metazoa > Arthropoda > Insecta > Lepidoptera > Pyralidae > Endotricha > Endotricha flammealis. The sequence goes on along the minus strand of LR990881.1, from coordinate 1,957,546 downwards.
ATTACTCCGATGTTTGACATCGTTCGTTTAAAGTTGTTAATAATATCGATTTGTCTTGTCGTTATCCACGCTTGTATTAAAACAGAATTGTAAAATGATTAGTAATTTAAAAGTTATCAGCCTCAAAACATTCCGTTTCAACACGTAATTGTAACGCAACTTTGGGCACAATTAAATACTGGAAGGAGTATGAAATCTCTAAAACAAAATTAATACAAGCATAGTTTGGTTATTCAAAAATTTGAATAACTTTATTTTTAATTAAAACATTCAGATTGTTTTATCACAAGAACACTTCTCTCAAAAGCCTACTCGTAAATTTTTAGACGCCCGTTTCAACAATATTTGTGTTTGCATATAATATTTATTTATTTATTTCAACAATATTTGTATGTAAATCGGTGTAAACAGTTTCGCACTGTTCATAACCGAGTCTATCCCTTTCTCAGCGGAATAGCATGCAAATTAGCCACGCCCACCAACGAGAAGAAGAAGAATTTGATGCGGTTTTACACTCGCTTCGCTTTGAGTAATAAACTGGCAAAATATTTTGTTTTTTCAGGTCGACAATGAATTTTTAAAATTCCGACTCAAAACTGGAACTCTAAACTGCACAGAGTGTGAAGCCTCTTTCGGTTACTTCCATAGACTAAAAAGACATATGGCCGAGCACTTTGGAACACATATTTGCGATGTCTGTGGTGCACATTATTTCGATCAACACGGCTTGTTGATCCATCAGAAAACACATGATGAGAAAATAGAGAATTTTCCATGTGATCAGTGCGGTAGGGTTTTTAAATCGAAGCCCGGAATGAAGTACCATGTAGCCCATATGCATAGTAAGCCAGCGTACCCGTGTTACAAGTGTGATGAAGTGTTGTTTTCTTATTCGAAGAGGTAATAGAAAAACATTTATTAATAAATAATCTTTAAATATAAAAGGAGAAGCTGACTGACTGACTGACATATCAACGCAGGGCCTAAACTGTAAGGGTTAGAAACTTGGAATTTTGCACAAACCCCCTTTTTGAAAGGAACCCCCTTTCATAACGAGGAGCACTAAGAAAGGGTTTTTCAAAATTCCCACGGGAAAGCGAGATAAACGCAAACGAAGTTACGAGGGATTTACTAGTAATAAATAAATATATAGGGACAAATTACACAGATTGAGCTAGCCCCAAAGTAAGTTCGAAACTTGTGTTATGAGATACTAACTCAACGATACTATATTTTATAACAAATACATATATAGATAAACATCCAAGACCCGAGGCCAATCAGACAAAGGTCGTTTTTATGGTTCCGTAGTAAACTACAAGGAACCCTTATAGTTTCGCCATGTCCGTCTGTCTGTCTGTCTGTCCGCGGTCTAGCGCCCAGACGCTTAATGCTAGAAAGCTGTAATTTGGTATGTATACACATATTAACAATGGTAACAAAGTGCTGGAACAAAATTTTGAAAAAAAAAAATTTTGTGTGCCCTACATGTAAAGTGAAAATGTTTTTTTTTTTTTTTGTGTGTGCCTCCCCTACATTTAATGTTTAAATGTTTTTTTTTTTCTAGGTATAGACATATGATAGATGTGCACGGAGAACATAGAGCGTTTCCATGTGAGAGTTGTGATCGGGTCTATGATAGCAGGAAAGGTTTGAGGGAGCATAATCGAAGGAGTCATTTGAAGGTAATTAAAATTATTTATTTAAACTTAATTGCAATGCTAGCTTTTCCCCGCGGCTTCGCTCGCGTTAATTTTGTGACATAGATCTCGTTTGACAACAAAACTTCGATCGAAATTAAGTTCCTTGATCTAAGCCCATTACCCATTCTAAGAAAAATAAATGCTTGTATTCCTTTCAAAATTAAATACATGCTCTACTACTCTCTAGTTAATTCACATTTGGAATATCTTATTGAAGTCTGGGGAAGTCCTAGCAAGACATAGGGTGGATTACAGAGATCACAGAATAAAATAACAAAAGCTCTCTTTAAGTTAGACTACTACTTATAAAGCAATACAATAAATAAAAAAGTTAAATTACTCAAACATACTGTGGCGACACCTATCGCCATACAGAAGAACTACAGAGTGAAGAAAAAGTTCACAATGCGAACACATGACGTCATATACGACGACACTTAGAAATCCTGAATCACGCTATCGAAGTTTCTACGATATGGAGATATATATACAACCTCCGACACATACATTGTCGGAGCCGCGGTTCCCCAGGCATGACACCCAGCCTGGCCGGAAGATCTTCCCTTTGTGGCGGTCGAGCACATCGCCATCGCTCCCGCTACAATACAAAACGTGTATTTTAGTCGAAAAAATACTTGCCCAAAAAGTACATTCTCAAATCACTTTTACCAAAAGGAAATTTAAGTATCAATTAAGAAACAACAACAAAATAATATTAACTAAACCTAGAACTGGATACGTTAAGAGAGACATAATGTAAGGGGCGCAGATGTATAATAACTTACCAAAGCAAATCATAGAGTGTAAGTCCTTGACTATGTGTAAATTTAAACTAAAGGATTTGTTCGGAATAGCATCGTTTAGCATCATTCGGATTGGGATACTGCACTGTTTTTGTATTTGGTTATTTTGTTTTCATTATTATTTTTCATATTTAGCTATATTCTGTATTTAGTATTAAGACTCATTATAAGTGAATGTAATGTTCTTTGAGTTAATAAATTCTTTAAACACAACAACCCATAGTGCGACTTGTGGCGCCGTCTGTTGGCCGATACAGCGCCCTCTATAGTAGAAAAAATATTTTCCCATTGGAACGACATACTTTCACGGGATAAAAAGTAGCCTATGTTGGGCTCTGTACCCCTAACAATATATAATACAAATTTTCATAATGATCGGCTGATTAGTCAAGCCGTGAAGGAATAACAAACAAACAAACTCACTTTATAATATTAGTAAGGAGTAAGCATTTGGGTACAAAGACGGAATTAACGTTAAAATCATTATCGGGAAGTGCAGTTAACGAATGCGGTTTTAAATAAACAGAGGGCCTAGACAAGTGGCAACCGCTCCGAAGCGTTTCCATTTCTATAAACGCTAACGTCGTGTCGTTATCGATATTAGATTGGTAGCCAACGTTACAATAACTTGTCGAACGCTCATTCTATTCAACCATTCGATAAAAACCAGAATATTGTCTATGGCTAGGACCAAGTATAAGAATGGACAGATTAAATTTTAGAACGACATTGAAACTGTCTTTGCTCTCTGTCTTGCTTATAGCAACATTCAGTGTGAAAAAAAGAAACAAACATAGACAAACATCACCGTCTAGAACGTCAGCGTGTCAACTTTTGAGACATTTGGTAGCCGCTTGGATATCAAAGCTCGTGTTGGATTTTTTGTGTTTTGAGGTGTTAATTGGACTTTTTATAAAGAAAAATTGTGATATGGATTTTCGTTTTGAACCATAGCTTGCGTAGCCATTGGTTGTAAGAGTAGAATGGGTGTTACAACGGAAAGCGATCAAAGGATATCTTTTCATAGGTAAGTTATCGACTACATGATTTATATTTTTTGTGCAGGAAATACATTACATGATCGGTTTTTGTAAAGTTAATTGAACCCTAAAGACGATGCAGACGCATAATTTCAACAAACCCATTACTTTTATACAAAGATTTGATTTTATACATTACGTTTATTGAGCTTTGACAGATGATGTACCTTAAATATTGTAAGTAGAGTTGTCACATTGTATCGATAAAATAATAAATTGTATGCGTTTTTATTAAGGTTTAATTTATTCCTAGTTCTCTTGCCCATTGGGATGAGGGTTAGTTAGATAAGAGTAATCAAAGTAATATAGATCTTGTGTTTTTCAGGTTTCCTGACACTAATATAAGAAACAAGTGGATTAAGAACATAAAACGAGATAATTGGACACCTTCGCCATATTCTCGCCTGTGCTCATTACATTTCGATGTATCTTGCTATCGGGCAGGTAATTTAGATGAACACGCTACGGAGTATTATGTGACGTTTAATCATAAACATATTAGAAATCATTTTAATAAACTAGTCTTATTTAGTGGTCAGTAGATGCAGTAAATAACTAAGCATCAAGCACTTTAAATAAATTCCTGTAAGTCTTTGTTTATTGTTTTTTGATCCCTAGTTGATTTTTTTTAAAATAAGAATTGTTAAATTGGTGACATTATACGGATTATTTAACAATTCCTATTAGATATTATAATTATTATTACATGTGTGTATAATGATTACAAAATGATCATGATTATGATGTATGATTTTATTTAATTTAAATATTTTGAATAAAAACCTTATAAGTACCTATTTGCTTTATTTATTCTTCACCCGCATTGAGTGTAGGTAATCTTTTTATTTGGCATATTTAAAAAAAAAACATAAATACCTAAAAGTTACTGATAGATGAGTATTTGACATTCCTATCGATAGGTGTCGATAGTGTGTATTTAATTGTTAAAGAATATTTCTGTCAGCAATATTGATTTATAGCTGGACTGGGACTGAATAAAAAACATAGACCAACCCTTTGAGCTGCTTATCTTCCCAGGGTATGTCGTAAAAGCCGACGTGATCATACCCACTCCAACATCGGACTGTCTATGGGGGATAACGATAGGAATGTTCGTCATTGGTAATCTTGGAACGAATATCAGGTTGCTGTGGTTTGACTAAATGACTTATGGTTCTACTCACCCCGATAGGGAAACTAGGGGGTTATGCATCTGTTTCTGTCTTTAATCATTTGATTTGTCAAGTGTTCTCAGATCTTAAAAATGAACATTAAATATTAAATCGATATTAGTCGATAAAGACACGGCACATCTCTAGTGATCCTATATAAAAAAACAAAAGTTTATATAGCATACTGGCTTCATGAGCACAAAAGACGTTATAGACAATGATATATCTATCTCTTTTTTACTTAAGACGGCACATATTAGTGTGAAAGACAATACCCATGTATTTCTTTCGTCTAAAATACAATCCGTCCATTCTTATACTTCATCCTAGGTCTATGGTTTCGTTGGCGAACGTCAGTTTTTGACAGCTCGGCCCGCGAAAACTCACCCAGCGTGGACGTTTCGTTTCATGGAATAGAAAGTTTTAACATTGGCTACCAAATTCAAATTCGTTACGTTTGATCACGTGACATTTCCATACAACACTTCAATCAGCTGTTAAACAATCGCCATTTTGTTTCGTTTTCTACAAGGACTTGGCGTACGCTTCGTTGTCGTACGATCGAAACGCTCGATGAACGATAACGCTTGTCAAAAGTGACACTTGACTACCAATTTGTACGCAGATTGTCGCCCAGCGTGGACGTTTCGTTTCATCGAATAGAAAGTTTTAACATTGGCTACCAAATTTAAATTCGTTACGTTTGATCACGTGACATTTCGTTAGCTTATGTCATTCCCATACATTTTTATTCTATTCTACTAGCGTTGTAGAAAACAAAATGCCACTTGTCTAAGCCCTTAGGTGTAAAATACGTAGGTGGCTAACAAGCATGATGGTATGCATCACCGTAGTCCATAGACGCTTGCAATACCGGGGGTATCACACGCGTGTGTGGAGCTCTGGAGACCTTACTCACCGTAGGAACACAACATGGCCGAGACCAATGCTATTTGGCTACGATCTTCTGTAAGGTGGAGGTCCTTCCCCCGACGGGCTGCTCCGATTTGAGCGGATTATCCGCTGTGCCCTACCTCTCTTATGTAATTGCAAACATTATGATTACATTATTAGCATGAAAATATTTTGTTCTTGGTTTTCAACCCTGGACACCTTCATTGGTTGGCTGATTGACTGTAGATAACTTCGTGTGAATTGCGTAAATTTTATTTATAAAATCCTCAAGTTTGTTGCCCTCAAATGTCATCACTATTAATCCACGATACTAAGCCCCGATTTCTTATCGACACAATAATAATCCATGATTTCTGTGTCACCTTGTAGAGATTGACAGACTGATACAATGTTTCAAAACATATTTATTAATAGTTATGATAAAATAAACTAATATTATATATGAGAAAGTGAGTTTGTTTGTTTGTTATTCCTTCACGGCTTGACTAAGCAGCCGATCATTATGAAAATTTGCATACATATTGTCAGGGGTACAGAGCCCAACATAGGCTACTTTTTATCCCGTGAAAGTATGTCGTTCCAATGGGAAAATAAATTTTCTACTATAGAGGGCGCTGTATCGGCCAACAGATGGCGCCACAAGTCGCGCCATGGGTTGTTTTATTGTCAAACGAGATCTATGTCATAAAATTAATGCGAGCGAAGCCGCGGGGAAAAGCGAGTGATAAAATAAACTTGAAAGATTATTTTCTAATCCTTATTCAATGATCTCGACATAGTATGATGTATATAGAAGGGCACCTCGGCTGTTCCTTCATAGAACAACCGAGTTGCCCTTCAATTGATACCATTCTCAATGATTCGATTGATCGTTCGAGCATCTAACTTGTGAGAATTTTTGTTCTCATCACTAATAGTTATTTTAATAATAATTTACATAATTCAGACAATTTGAGTCCATATTTTTTTTTTATGTCATACAGTAGACAAACAAGCAAGCGGGCCACCTGATGGAAAGCGGTCACCGCCTATGGACATCAGTAACACCAGGGGCGCTACCAATGCGTTGTCCACCAAGGAGGTTGCAGGAAAGGAAGGAGGGGGGAAAGAGGGGATGGGGAAGGAGTTGGGCTTCCGGATCTGTCACTTACCGAACGAAACGCATTGCTGCTTCACGTCGATATTCTGTGAGAGGGTGGTACTTTCCCGGTCGAGCTAGCCCATTTCATAATAATTGCTCTACCACTCCAAGAATTAACGCCGACTGCTAATGGTGATAATGGTGTTAGTTACAGTGATAAAAATATAATAATATGCCATTGTAACAGAATTAATATTTTTTTAAATAAAATAAAATCAAAACATATATACGAGAAAATAATAAATAGATGTCACGTTTTTAAATTATTTAAATTCTTATTAACAGGTACTTAGACATGAGTGTACAGTATGCGACAAAAAGTTCTACCAGCCGTCGGCGTTAAAGGACCATATGACGTCACACACGGGCGAACGCAACTTCCGGTGCGAGTACTGCGGGAAGACCTACCCGAGACTGAGGGCGCTGAAGGTCCATCTGCAGTCTCATGATAGTGAGAAAAGGTATTATGTATTTTATTTATTTATTATTATACAGATTGAGCTAGCCCCAGAGTAAGTTCGAAACTTGTGTTATGGGATACTAACTCAACGATATTATATTTTTATAACAAATACATATATAGATAAACATCCAAGACCCGAGGCCAATCAGAAAAGGTTCGTTTTTCATCATGACCCGACCGGGGATCGAACCCGGGACTCCTAGGTGGTTATTATCATTATTTACTGTACAAAAGCATTTTATTTAATTTCAGATATAAATGCAATTATTGTACGGCGTCATATACTCAAGCTAACAATTTGAAGAACCACGTCAAGACTAAACATCCCGGGTTTGAGAAGGATGACATTGAGTGATGTTTGCACTGCCTTGTCTCCATTACGCTCAGTGAGCGGCTGACTATGAGCGGCGCATCCAGCGTATTGAGCGGACATCTTTCGCTGCTCACTGAGTGGGCAAGCTAACAATTTGAAGAACCATGTCAACACTGGTCTGGAGTCTGGCCCCCCCCCCCCCCTCCTTGGGCCAATACATAAATAAATATGTATTGTGAACCATCGATCAATGGTTCACATATTGAAGATCAAATCTTTTCAATCAAAATTTGCAGTCAGGATGAACTGGTTCAAGCTGCGACTGCACAGTGAACTACAGTCTTCTACAAACACACATTTTAAGGTGATCCGTTTCGGTCCGCGCGGGAAATTCAAATTTTTTGGGTTTTTTTACAAATTGCATCTCAATCATTGATAGAATTTTCGTGAAAATTGATTTGACGACAACAAATACAATATATCTACTGACTAAATAACAAATAAATTATAAATATTAGCTCTTCCTATTATGAATGTCCACGATGCATCTTTTTCCCTATAAACGTGCATTATGCACATTCATGATGAGAAGAGCCAATATTTAAAATTTATATGATAATATTCAGTAGATATTTTTTATTTGTTGTCGTAAAATCAATTTTCACGAAAATTCTATCAATGATTGAGATGCAATTTGTGAAAAACCCCCAAAAATTTGAATTTCCCGCGCGGACCGAAAGGGATCACCTTAACTGCTTCGGGCGGTCGTGCGGTCAAAGTTTCAACCTGTTACTATGACTGCAAAGGCGGTCCGTGATGTTGATGAATGGCTAACTGCTCGGGCAGTCTGTCTATGTCTTTTAGATCGGCCGTACTCGTGGGAATAAATTATGAGTAATGAAAATTCCTTTACAATTTCAAATATTGGCTATACTGGTCCTGCGAGGTTGTTGGTTTCACAAGTAATCCTGTAAAGCTAATTAATTAAGGTATGGAGCGAAATATGCGACGTGTGTGTGCAAATATTACGAAATAAAACTATTAAATTTAATATATTTTATGTTTATAAATAATAAAATGTATTACTGTACTATATAAATTTCTTTTTTTCTACAACCTTTATCAAACTCATCAATCATAATATAAGAAAATACCTATATATTTTTTAAATGTACAATCCGCTTAGACCGTTCACAGGTTATTTTACCTCTGACAGATGCAAAAACAGGACACCAGGGACTGAATAAGCTATAATAGGTCCCAAATCACTTAATACAATATCCTATCCATTGAACTATATCTCACGTAGTTGCTAAGGAGGGAAGTCCTTTCAATACCTAATAGGCTTGTTGCCGTAAAAAATGTAATTAGTCCGTCTTTTGGTTTATTCAAAAATAAGGGCAACTCATTTTTTTCATTTGTAAATTGGACCAAAAATGTAAAGAGATAGCTCATTATAGTTACGTGTGACGTCACGCCGAGTGCCATTTTTTCGCACGGGGTGACGTCAAAGGCCACCACTCCTAAATTTTTATGCCTTGTATCTTTGTTATTTTTTGTTTAATCGAAAAAAGAAAAAATACGTGACCAATATTTTTTATAATCTAAAGTACGGACTAAATATAATGTAATTATTTTGACCCTGGAAACAACCATACGCTGCTGACTAATTTCTTTCTGATTAAATTCGTCGTGAGTTCCAAGACAGCTGTAGTTTCTCCACCGGGACGTCGATGAGCTTCATTGCTTTGTCAATCTAAAGTTGCCGTTGTTGAACCTGGCTATACAGGAGACACAGCGGTGGGAATGTGTGGTTGGTGGGCTTGCCTCGTAATGGGGACAGTGGGATGACATGATTAATGGCGGAAACACACTACCGTGTCGGGGCCTGTCGTGTCGCGCCAGAAGCATATCGCGTTCATACATTTTATATGGTTAGGAGCACATTTGTAGGGCGTGTCGTGTCGTGACTCGCTCTGTCGTGGCGCGGACTGCTGGCCGCCGATTGCGCCACGGCGGTGGTGGGGGTTATGACGCGACACGACACGCCCTGCAAATGTGTTTCTATACCCGCGCGCGGCTCCTGGCGCGAACAAGTGGACGCTTTTTTTTTAAATTTATTTTTGCAGCGTGATAATGAGTTACTAGGTACTAGATTCCTGATAAATATACTTAAATACTTTTTTTTGTAAATAAATACCATTATACATTATAGAAAACACCCAGACAAAGGCAAACAATGCGAGCTTCTGTTCAGAAATGAAAGAAATAAACGTCTGGCGTTTATTTCGTTCATTTCTGAACAGAAGCGCGCCCCGACACGACACGTAAGTGTGCACACCCACCGTCACGACAGAGCGCGACACGACAGGCCCCGACACGGTAGTGTGTTTCCGCCATAAGGTTTGTCAAATAGTAGTTCCAGTCTAGCACAGACATATCAGTTTAGTAACTTATTTATAGCAACACTGGCGACTGACACTACCTCACCTACGTACAGCCTTTTCTGGCAACATAATCTAGTAGCTTGTCAAATATTTCGCTAAAATAAAATAAACAAATATTGTATAATTTGATTTTTAATAAACATTATAATGTTTTATTAAAAATGAGTGTTGCAAATCGTAAGGGACCTGTGTATGACCCCGGCTTATGTAGGGGCTGTGGTTGTATGAAGAAATGTCGTGTACTTAACGTGGAATATGAGTGGATGGGACAAAAAGAGGTCTATTCAGATATCTTTGTCGACTGTTTCGGACTCCTTGTAAGTATTCGATTCCTTTTTTTTAAAAACTATTTCCAAAATAGACTTTTTAAATAAAAAATGCATGGCATGGCATGTTGACAAAATTAAAAATAAAATTAGAGAAGACAACATTTATTTGAATTTGGAAGACAGAGTTCACTGCACCGACAAAGGTTTTTAATGAAATGAAATAGGAATATGGGAACGGAGCTTTTCTACCAGAGATGTGTGAGGAATGCGTTTGTCTGTCTGAAAGAATCAATATAATCACTTTATTGAGCGAGGCTTCTTAAATAAAAGTGATTCTATTGGTTCATGACAGACACATTCCGACGACCTCCGTGGCGTAATGGTTACCACGCCAGACCGCCACCCAGGAGGTCCCGGGTTCGATCCCCGGTCGGGTAATGATGAAAAACGAACTTTTCTGATTGGCCTCGGGTCTTGGATGTTTATCTATGTGTGTATTTGTTATAAAAATATAATATCGTTGAGTTAGTATCCCATAACACAAGTTTCGAACTTACTTTGGGGCTAGCTCAATCTGTATGAATTGTCCCTATATATTTATATTTATATTTATTTATTTATATTTACATTCTCACATATGTGTGGTGGAAAAGTTTCCTTACTCTCTGACTGGTTTTCCTTTCCTTAGGTATTAGCGTCTGGCAAAACTTGCATATTTTTAAGGATATTAAACTTTTAATAAAACATGAAAAATTAAAGATTAAAAAAATATGATATTATTTAATATGTGCATGAAATGTTAATGTAATTTAAATAATAAATTAAAATTTTGTTTCATAGACTTTATGCATACTCTCCTTAGTCCTCAAAAATCCTTTTCGACCTTTTCAAGAACTTTTATGACGCACTCAAGTTTATAAATTATTGAAAAAAAAAAAATATTCTTATTTTTCGCGTCGTCAAAACACGCTCTTTTTGATCTTAAATTAAATCTAAATATTTTGTTCATCTATTAAATTTTCCTCACATTCGTTGACGTAACACTACCAGTAAATAAAGGATGCAACTTTTAGGTCAGCACGAAAAGGATTGATGACTTTTTAAATCAGCTGGAATCATGTAACAATCTAAGGGAAAATATCAATGATAATGATTTGGGTAGAAGAGCATCTGAAAGAAATCACAGCATAATACTGAAACAATTTTTTTTTTTTAATGATATGGAACTGAAGTGACATTTTATTTTGTTTGATTATTATGATATTTACTATAAGAACCGAATCCAAGAGCACACAAATCCACTGGCACAGGCCCTGCTGGAGGATACTCTCTCCAAGCGGCTAAAGAGGAAGCATGTTCTGGACATCCTGAACAACTAGGGAGGAATTTGCCAATGGGTAGACCTCTAAAACGTCACCTATGACTTCACCACATGTGCTCATAGCCGGAAAGACTGATCGCACATAAATTTAAAAAAAAAAAAAAAAAAAAAAAAAAAAAAAAAAAAAATTATGATATTTAAATTGCAATATGTACTAAAATTATGTAATTTATGTAGTAATTTTAGATGACATTGTTAATTTTGCCCGCCAAATATGTTGGCAAAATATGTGAAACTTTTAACTATTTATTTCGACATCCTTGTATCAACCATATTTTAAGCAAATAAAAAAAAATAAAAAAAATAAAAACTTCGTAAAAAAAATTTTTTGCATATTCATAATAATCTATACACTTTTCCAGCTATCCCACCTAGATGGTGAGCCGACAGAACGTCTCATCTGTGCCACATGTGTGTCCCGCCTCCGAGACGCTGCGGCGTTCCGTCAGCAAGTTCTTCATTGCGAGCAGAAGTTACTGAGGACCGAGATCCAAGTTGATGATGATTGTAAGCTATAACCTCTGATATAAACTGAAACCTAAATCATTTATTTTGAAATTGTTTTTTTAAAAAAAATTCACCTCGCCCCATGTGACTATACTAAGCTGAAGTAAGTTAGTAAAGACTTAGCTTCGCTCTTGGTCTGCAACCCGCTTTATTCACTGTGCATATTATTATCTGCAGCAGACAAGGTCAAAACGGAACCCGTGAAAGAAGAACTGTTGGAACCGAACGAGAATGCGGCAGACTGCACGGACCACGACGACGGACACGATGTTGACGGTGAGGACTCCTACTTATCAAATATTTTTTTTACTTACAAACCGTATATATATAGTTTAGCAATACTGTGATTAATGGAAAACATGTAAAATTTCATTCAAGAGGAAGATAGCAGATGGTTAATTTTAATTATTGTAATTTATATAACAACAGTAAACGATATTTTTTTCGAAATCTTAAAAAATTACAAAGTTATTAGTTTCCCTTTGAATACGCCTAGTATTCGCGCTCTCCTAGCTCGTGACGTCGACACAATCGGATACAAAATCGAAATATATTATTAGACACATATCAAAATTTACAAAAGTGGTCTACTTTGTGTAATGGTAAAAATTGCATGCTCTAAATATAGAAAAACATTGTGAACTTAAAAAGAAAATTGTAACAACTTCTTACCATGTTTTATGCGACAAACGTATTATCTTATTTATCTTTTTGTAAATTCACATCCATTAAAAATAACATTATATTTTACACGAACTCATTTGTCATTTATTTATATTTAAAACTGTATTAAAATAAATTTCAGATACAAACAGCGTGGAATAACATGATATTTAACACGAACTCATTCGTCATTTATTTATATTTAAATAAATTTCAGATACAAACAGCGTGGAAAGCGAACAAACAAAGCCGATTAAAGTGAAAAAGACTCCAAAGAGGAAATCAGTCAAAGAGAAACGGAAGAAGAAGAAAGTTAAAAAGGTTGATGTGAACGCGAGGGAGAAGTACGAGGAGATGAGCGAGAGGCTGCGCATGATGCAGGAGAATGGTAATCTATTACCTACACTAATTCGTAAATTGCAGCGTAAAATTGCAATAGAGTTAGGGACAATTCATACAGATTGAGCTAGCCCCAAAGTATGTTCGAAACTTGTGATATGGGATACTAACTCAACGATATTATATTTTATAACAAATACATAAATAGATAAACATCCAAGACCCGAGGCCAATCAGAAAAAGTTCGTTTTTCATCATGACCCGACGGGGGATCGAACCCGGGACCTCCTGGGGCAGGCATGGTAACCATTGCGCCACGGAGGTCGTCTATGATATTCGACTTTAATTTATGCAGAGGCAAATCAATAAAACTTTGTAGCAGCTTGTTGAACATTTTTTCCTGCCAGGGCCGCAATATGTGAGCCCCATTGTAGTTTTGAATCTATAGTAATACCAAGAAAGATGGTGGAGATTGTTTTCATATTCATTCATATTCGTTTGTTGCAGATGCTGAGCCGCCAAAAACGAAAAAACAACGTGTCATTGACAACGACCACAAATCGTTTCACAATACGGTGCAAATTATCGAAAATTCGTTCGTATGTCCGTTCGATACGTCGTTCAGCGATTATTTCTGTGTGTACTGTCGATCGGTACATACTGGTAAGAATAAAGAGCTTATTAATAATCGCCAACAAGGCTGACTCGCGCTGACGTAAAACGAAGTTCGAAACTTATAACTTAGTGCATAACGAAATCGAGTTAAAGATAAGAATAAACTTTATTTGCAACTAGCTTTTCCTCGCGGTTAATTTTATGACATAGATCTCGTTTGACAACAAAACAACCCATAGCGCGACTTGTGGCGCCATCTGTTGGACGATAGCATCCCATACAGCGCCCTCTATAGTAGAAAAAATATTTTCCCATTGGAATGACATACTTTCACGGGATAAAAAGTAGCCCATGTTGGGCTCTGTATCCCTGACAATATGTATGCAAATTTTCATAATGATCGGCTGCTTAGTCAAGCCGTGAAGGAATGACAAACAAACAAGCTCACTTTTTCATTTATAATATTAGTATGATTAATTATTAAAGACTAGCTTTTTGCCCGCGACTTCGTGCGCGTGAAGTTCCGGACCCGTTCCCGTGGGAACCACATTGAATTTCGGGAAAAGCTATAGCCTATGTCACTTCCTGATAATGTAGCTTTCTACTGGTGAAAGAATTTTTGAAATCTGTCCAGTAGTTTCGGAGCCTATTCAATGCAAACAAACAAACAAACAAACAATCAAATCTTTCCTCTTTATAAAATTAGTATAGATTATTTTTTTCATTTCACAGATCCAGAGAAACTCCGTGAGCACACATTAACACACGATCCTACGACTTTCGCATTAAATTTCTCTAACAAAAAACTCCCACAAATCGACATTACCCGAATCGATTGTCGATTGTGTGGGCTCCATATCGACACGATCGAAATATTAAAACAACATCTGAAAGAGCATGGGAAGTTAATTTACGACGTTACAAACGAATTTTTAAAATTTAAACTGAGTTACAATCTGTATTGTTTGGAATGTGGATTGACTTTTAGTTTTTTTCACGCGTTGAAAAAGCATATGGCGGAACATTTTGGTACTTGTATATGTGATGTGTGCGGTGCCCATTATTTCGAGGATCGAATGTTGATATTACATCAACGAAGTCATCAGAGGGTCGAAGAGAGTTATCCATGTGAATGTGGGAAGGTTTTCAAGTCGAAACATAGTAGGTACGTATATTTTTTTTAAATACTTACCAGTAAGTTGGCAAGCATACGGCCTGCTAAGCATCACCGTAGCCTATAGACGCTTGCAATACCGGGGGTATCACTCACGCGTTGCCAACCTTCCCAACCCTCCCCCAAGTGAAGCTCTGGAGACCTAACTCACAGTAGGAACACAACATGGCCGAGACCAATGCTATTTGGCTACGATACGAAGGTGGAGGTCCTTCCCCAGACGGGCTGCGAAAGTTGCGGAGCGGATTATCCGCTGTGCCCTACCTCTCTTAATTTTATTATTATTATTACATTGAATATTAGATTCATGTCAGTTTTTCACAACGTTCAAAATTGCTAATAGCTGGCAAAGTTGTATTACCACCACTGTCAGAAAACTTAAGAGATTAAGACGTTTTTAAATATTTTTTAATATAAAATTAAGTATACCGTATTAGTAATATAATTATGTGCTGAATTAAAGATAAATTAATGGAATCACTCTTCAGCTTTCTTTAAAAAACAATCAAAATATTTTTATTCAAATAGGCCTAATACAAGCTCTTTCGAATCGTTACAATTTTTTCCTGCCACCAGTTCAGACGGCAGATTTGTGCTAAGAAGAACTGGCAAGAAACTTAGCACATGCTCTTTTAAAATGGTACAATGTATGCATAGATTGTTTCTAGCATTAACATGTACAAAAGTAGACAAATATTTTCAAAGAAATCCCCTTATTATAAGTGTCCTACGACTAGTGCTCTACCCTACTATTTTATTGATATACTAGCTGTGCCCGCGACTTCGTTCGCGTGGTTTTCGAAAACACTATCCGTTTACGCAACGGAAGCGCTCAAAGAATAATTTTCCCCGTTTTTGCAACATTTTTCACTGATGCTTCGCTCCTATTAGTCGCATGCGCTTAATGTTATATAGCAAGCCTTCCTCGACAAATGGACTATCCAACACAAAAAGAAATTTTCTATTCGAATCAGTAGTTCCTGAGATTATCGCGTTCAAACAAACAGACAAACTCTTCAGCTTTATAAAATTATTAGTATAGATTTCATTTTGATGCGTTAAACAATATTGTATTGTATTGTATTGTAGATATTTACACGAGGCAAAAACGCATAAAAAGGAACCAGCGTACCAGTGCAATAAGTGCGACGAAATATTATTTTCTTATTCTTTGAGGTTTGTATAAATTATATTTTTTATTTATCTTTTCATATCAATAATTTTAAATGTAATGTTTTAGAACGCCATCTATCAGCAAGTGGCGACATTAAAATTGTTGTGAACAATGCCATCTATTATTCGGAAGACGTATTAAGTGTAACCTTGCATTACAATGAACAATGCCATCTATTAGTCGGAAGCCGTAGTAAGTGTAACCGTGCCGTTTGCTATCGCTCCTACTCGACGATAGATGGCGTGCTTGTAAAACGTTGCTACATTTAATTTTATTTCATGTAGGTAAGTTCCAAATTATGATTGAAACTTCTTAATAGAATGCAAAATGCAAAGAGAACTCGCGTTAAATGTTAGTCATTATGATACTAGCAGAAAATACATCTGCATTTTTTATGTTTTTAAATAATTATTTAGATGATATAAAATGGCAAAAAAAAAAGAATTAGAAGCTATAAACTTTTGCAGTAAATGAAATACGAAGATCGGGACAAGCCCACCACACATTCCCACCACTGTGTCTCCTGTGTAGCCAGGATCAACAACGGCGACCTCAGATAGACAATAAGCAATGAAGCTTATTGACGTCCCGGGGAAGAAAACTACAGCTGTCTTGGAACTCACAACGAATTTAATCAGAAATACGAAGATTCGAGATAATTAGGTTAGGTTAGGTTAGGTTAGGTTAGGTTTCTTATATTTTTCTACTTCGATCTTAAAGATCGAAGTTTTTCTATACAATCACATTGACAATACAAACAATACGACCTCCGCGGCGTAATGGTTACCACGCCAGACCGCCACCCAGGAGGTCCCGGGTTCGATGCCCGGTCGGGTCATGATGAAAAACGAACTTTTTCTGATCGGCCTCGGGTCTTGGATGTTTATCTATATATGTATTTGTTATAAAATATAATATCGTTGAGTTAGTATCCCATAACACAAGTTTCGAACTTACTTTGGGGCTAGCTCAATCTGTATGAATTGTCCCTATATATTTATTATTTATTTATTTATTTAGAAACTATAGTGACAACGAACAGACTTATTAAACGTAATAAAATCTAGTTGAGATAAATTCATGCAAGACTTCCGCGGAAGTCTTGGAACTGTGGAAGTAATCGCGAGTTTTTCAAAGTATAGTTTTTCATAGTTTTTGTTAGTAAAATCTAATAATATGTTAGAGTTTTTCATAGTTTTGTTAGTAAAATCTAATAATATGTTATTTGCATGTTCATTTTTTAAGATTTCGATGTTACTAACCCCTCTATGGATAATTTGAAGTCTGAAATAAAAAGTCATTTATTTATTTATTTTATATGTCCCCAGGTACAGGCATATGATAGAAGTGCACGGAGAACAGCGAATGTATCCGTGCGAGCAGTGCGACCGGGCGTACGACAGCCGCAAATCACTGCGCGAACACAACAGAAGGTAAATTTGAGAATATTCTTTAATATTTGACGACCTCTGTGGCGTAATGGTTACCATGCCCAGGAGGTCCCGGGTTCGAATCCCGGTCGTGTCATGATGTAAAATGAACTTTTTCTGATTGGTATTTGTTATAAAATATAGTATCGTTGAGTTCCCATAACACAAGTCTCGAACTTACTTTGGGGCTAGCTCAATCTGTGTTATTTGTCCCTATATATTTATTTTATTTATTTATGATTTATAATAGAGTTTCATAAATGCAGTCAAACAAAAGAAATGACACAAAAAATTCAGTTACGACTTTTTTGTAATAAGTAAATATTTACGGACTAATCACACAGATTGCGCTAGCCCCAAAGTAAGTTCGAGACTTGTGTTATGGGAACTCAACGATACTATATTTCATAACAAATACATATATAGATAAACATCCAAGACCCGAGGCCAATCAGAAAAAGTTCGTTTTTCATCATGACCCGGGTGGCGGTCTGGCGTGGTAACCATTACGCCACGGAAGTCGTCAAATCAATACATCTCATTGTTTAATTTATTGAAATAAATGAAATACATAGATCCAGATACACACGGAATTTGAGTACTGAACGCGGAATGACAATCCAAACCATATTCTTTCGTTGGTGTGAATTATGTAAAAATTTCCTTTCAGGTTCCACTTGAAGATCTTCAAGCATCAGTGCGAGTTGTGTGACAAGCGCTTTTACTTGCCATCACGGCTGAAGGAACACGTCGCCACTCACACCGGGGAGAGGAACTTCCAATGCGGTTATTGTGGGAAGAGTTACCCAAGGTTAGTAATCTATATATATAAAAATGAAACCCGTTTTCCGTTGTCACGACATAACATGAAAACGGCTTGACCGATTTGGCTGTTTTTTTTTTTGGAATATTCCTTGAAGTACGAGGATGGTTCTTACGGAGAGAAAAAATTTAAAAATTCCCACGGGAAAGCGGGATACACGCAAACGAAGTTGCGCGGGTTTCGCTAGTCCTTACTAATATTATAAATGAGAAAGTGAGTTTGTTTGTTTGTTATTCCTTCACGGCTTGACTAAGCAGCCGATCATTATGAAAATTTGCATACATATTGTTAGGGGTACAGAGCCCAACATAGGCTACTTTTTATCCCGTCAAAGTATGTCGTTCCAATGGGAAAATATTTTTTCTACTATAGAGGGCGCTGTATCGGCCAACAGATGGCGCCACAAGTCGTGCTATGGGTTGTTTGGTTGTCTATAAATCTATACAGTAATAAAATTAACGCGAGCGAAGCCGCGGGGAAAAGCTAGTAAATAATATTTTACCCTAAAAAAAGGGTTTTATAAACCCCCACGTACTGTTAATAGCCATGGTATTCTTTTCTAAGTTATTTAAGGGTTTACTCTTTGGGACCGTCCATTAATCACTCGATTTTTTAACCCCCCCCCCCCCCCGCGCTGGCCCTCACAGCGTAGGGGAGCGTCCCCAAGGTGGCGGATAGGGGAATGGTCGGTAGTACAGCCTAGCTACACTAACCGGCTAAGTCCGATGGACTCGCTGACCAACGACGGGTGTGGTCCTCCAGCATTTCGGGGGTTGTGCGGCGGGTTGACACCCCGCCCACGTAAAACCAATGTTGCTGGTGAAGCGTATCCCGTTAGCGCTTCACTAGCCTGCACAACATCGTCAAAAAAAAAAAAAAACCCTCCCCTTTGGTGATACATGGTGTGGTTTAAGACTACACGCTTCAAGCCTCACATGATTAATGGACGGCCCCTTTGAGAAATCTGGCTCGTAAACAATATTTATTTGTTTTTTATTTATCCATTTATTTCAGGCAACAAAATTTACTTGTAGTTTTCTCTTTTAAATAAATTTTGCCCAAATACATCACGGAAGATAGTCAGTTTTTGAATAATGACAGATAAACATTGTTATCTTTCGGATGTAGAGGTGATATTATTGAAATTTTAATATTGTTTGAATTATATGTATATGGGAAATACAAAAAACATAAATTGAGCCGCCATGTTTCCACCTTCGGTGCACACATTGTATTTATTTAGGTTACACCACCTTAAATAATTAGTGACTAGTAACATTGACTTTTTATTTTTTAAAGTAACTCCGACCCATCCTTATCTATAGCACAATAAACGTTGCTTGGAGGCTGGAAGGCCGACTCTCACGTCAACTCGAAAATACACGAGAACGGTTGCTGCCTTGTCTGGTCTGCTCCCATCTTTAACACCGATTTTGCATTTTAGATTTTAGATTTAATTTTATGTTGAGACAAATTAATGTAATGTTGTATGTATGTACCTAGTTTTAAATTTTATGTTGAAAAAGAAAAGTAAGATATATTTTTAAATGACAAAAAAGGCCGTAACTGGTTTTCTTTCGCCATTTCTTTTTATCAGTGGTCATTTCATTTTGCTTTTGTTTCCGAAACGGTAGTAGTTTATAGAGTAGATTAATTTATACAAATCATTTATTACTGTATACTCTGACAAGAGAACGTGTTTGTGAAAACCTATTCTCTGAATAAAAGTTTTGAATTTTTGAATTTTGCTTACCTTCCAGACTCCGCGGCCTGAAAGTGCACATGCAGTCGCACAGTTCCGAGAAGAAATTCAAGTGCTCGCTGTGCAACGCGTCTTTTACACAAAATGTTAATCTTAAAAACCACATGAAGAGACAGCATCAGAGTTTGGACATGGAGGACGGGTAGGAGTAAAAGAGACAGACATAAATAAATTGCATCCATAACCATAGCACATGTAAAATATGTAAGCAATGTTTTTCTTAACTTGACCAATGTAGTAAACAATCTTATCACGTCTTTTTAACGAAAATAGACAATTAAAATTATCATTCACACCCAAATAATAGTAATATAGTTAGAAATGGCATTTAACACAACACTCTTATTATTCTGGCGATTTATCGATTTTACACATGGATATTTGAATAAAAAGACACGCTAAGATTGTTTACTACATTGGTCAAGTTAAGAAAAACAGGTTATATGTGTAGTCAATTGAAGATTGTTTTATAGTGTACGTACAGTCAAACAATGCAATTACATAAATAAATAGGGACAAATCGTGGACAAATAGTGATTTAGCTAGCCCCAAAGTAAGTTCGAAACTTGTGTTATGGGATACCAACTCAACGATACCATATTTTATAACAAATACATATATAAAAAAACATCCAAGACCCAAGGCCATTCAGAAAAAGTTTTTCATCATGACCCGACCGGGATTCCAACCCGGGACCTCCTTGGCGCAAACATCCAAGACCCAAGGCCATTCAGAAAAAGTTCGTTTTTCATCATGACCCGACCGGGATTCCAACCCGGGACCTCCTTGGCGCAAACATCCAAGACCCAAGGCCATTCAGAAAAAGTTCGTTTTTCATCATGACCCGACCGGGATTCCAACCCGGGACCTCCTTGGCGCAAACATCCAAGACCCAAGGCCATTCAGAAAAAGTTCGTTTTTCATCATGACCCGACCGGGATTCCAACCCGGGACCTCCTTGGCGCAAACATCCAAGACCCAAGGCCATTCAGAAAAAGTTCGTTTTTCATCATGACCCGACCGGGATTTCAACCCGGGACCTCCTGGGTGCCGGTCTGGCTGGTAACCATTACGCCACGGAGGAACAATTTGAGTAAATCCCTTCACGCAATATTTAGAAAACTCGAGTCATAATTACGTCCCTGGTCATCTCTTTAATTGGCTGACTGTACTAGTTTCAATAAAATTGGTTCATCTTGCTTTTGTGTTAAGGCGCGGTCCCACTGCTGCGCACGCTGCGCACGAACACGTGGGCCACGTGGCACATTACAGCTGCGTGGATGACTACGTGGGTCTACGTTTCCACAGCGTGCGCAGCGATGTGCACGCTTTGTGGAACAAGCTGTGTCCCGCATTCACTGCGTGCATGGCGTTGACAGCGTTGAGCTACGTTGAGCAAGCCACGCGTGTATCAATGACGTCACTTGATGGTTGCAGTGGAAACAATCACGTACATCCTCTTGCAAAGCAAAGCTTAACACACGTGCGTAGCCTCTTCGCGCGCAGCAATGGGACAGCGCCTTCAAGTCTACTGCTCAGAGGTCCATTTGAATCATCGATTACGCAGCCCTTTTGAATAGAAACGCCTTTAAGTCCATTGGCTTTGTCCAAATGTGTTGGTATCTATATATATAAAAGAGAAAATCACTGACTGATTCATCACGAAATCTCCGAAACTACAAGTGCCAGGAGTCTCAAATTTTGCATGGGGGTTCCTTTTGGGGTGTAGGTGCTCACTAAGAAAGGATTTTTGGAAATTCATCCCCTAAGGGGGTAAAACGGGGGTGCAAAGTTAGTATGAAACTTTGCTGTTTTTGAAGTTATTCGAATGAAATTTAGCATGAAGGTTCTTTACTAAGAAGCATGAAACATGAGTAAAATATATTTTTTTAAATTCATCCCTTAGGGGGTTAAACGGGGGTGCAAAGATAGTATGAAACTTTGCCGTTTTTGAAGTTATTCGAATGAAATTCAGCATGAAGGTTCTTTATTGAAAGGCATGAAACACGAGTAAAATATTTTTCTCAAAAAACATCCCTTAGGGGGTCAAACGGGGGTGCAAATTTAGTATGAAACTTTGCCGTTTTAGAAGTTATTCAAATGAAACTCAGCATGAAGGTTCTTTATTGAAAGGCATGAAACACGAGTAAAATATTTTTCTCAAAAAACATCCCTTAGGGGGTCAAACGGGGGTGCAAATTTAGTATGAAACTTTGCCGTTTTAGAAGTTATTCGAATGAAACTCAGCATGAAGGTTCTTTATTGAAAGGCATGAAACACGAGTAAAATATTTTTCTCAAAAATCATCCCTTAGGGGGTTAAACGGGGGTGCAAATTTAGTATGAAACATTGTACCGTTTTTAAAGTTATTCGAATGAAATTCAGCATGAAGGTTCTTTACTGAAAGGCATGAATCATAAGTAAAATATTTTTTTCAAAAAATCATCCTTTAGGGGTTAAAACGGGGGTGCAAAGTTAGTATGAAACTTTGCCGTTTTTGAAGTTATTCGAAAGAAATTCAGCATGAAGGTTTTTTATTGAAAGGCATAAAACACGAGTAAAATATTTCCTCAAAAATCATCCCTTAAGGGGTTAAACGGGGGTGCAAAGTTAGTATGAAACTTTGCCGTTTTTTAAGTTATTCTAATGAAATTCAGCATGAAGGTCCTTTATTGAAAGGCATTAAACACGAACAAAATATTTTTCTCAAAAATCATCCCTTAGGGGGTTAAACGGGGGTGCAAAGTTCAGGGCGCTGAACCTAGAAAGCTGAAATTTTG
Source organism: Endotricha flammealis (assembly GCA_905163395.2). Lineage (NCBI taxonomy): Eukaryota > Metazoa > Arthropoda > Insecta > Lepidoptera > Pyralidae > Endotricha > Endotricha flammealis. The sequence continues at coordinate 1,934,632 of LR990881.1, read as the reverse complement.
TATAGAGATTCCCTTTATGATGTATACAAGGATAGAGACGTGACTTTTTTAAATTTTTCACGAGAACATGAATAATAAGACTACACGTGTGTTATGGGGTGCGCTCAACCTAGAACGCTGAGGTTTTGTATAGAGGTTCCTTTTATGGTGTAGACAAGGATGAAGACGGGATTTTTTTAATTCAAAATTCAAATTGGTCTGCACGTGTGTTATTGTGGGCGCTCAACCTAGAACACTAAGATTTTGTATTGAGGTTCCCTTTCTAAAGTAGAGAAGGACAAAGACGGGATTTTTTAATCAGGATAATAAATCAAGATCAGGAATAATAAATAAGACTACATGTGTATTATCGGGGGCGCTCAACCTAGAAAGCTGAGATTTTGTATTGAGGATCCCTTTATGATGTTGACAAGGATAAAGATGGGATTTTATGAAATTCCCACGGGAAAGGGAGTAATAGGACTGTAAGTGTATTATCGCCGGCGCTCAATCTAGAAAGCTGAAATTTTGTATAGAGGTTCCCTTTATGATGTTGCCATTGTTGACAAGGATAAAGTTGTTTTTTTTTTAAATTCCCACGGGAAAGAGAAAAATATGACTGCACCTGTGTTATCGTGGGCACTCAACCTAGAACGCCTAGATTTTGTATTAAGCTTCCCTTTATAAAGTAGACAAGGATATAAAAAACGGAACTTTTTAAAATTCCCACAGGATTCGGAATAATAAGACTACACGTGTATTATCGGTAGCGCTCAACCTAGAAAGCTGAAATTTTTTATAGAAATTCCCTTTATGATGTTGACAAAGATAAAGTTGTTTTTTTTTAATTCCCACGGGAACGAACTTATTGCCATTTTTGCTTGACCACGCGGGCGAAGCCGCGGGCACAGCTAGTTTTGTAATAATCGTATTGTATTTTGAAATTTCAACCTCTATTTTGGTTTCGCGCGCAGTAATTGACAACTGAGATTTGAGGGAAATTATTTGCGAAGAAAATGACATACAATACGTCTCTATGGAACGGAATCTATGTAATTTGTCAATTCTATTGTCTTTTAATTTTTACTCGACATTAATAATAATGATGAATATTATGTAAATTATTTAAATTAATTTATCAATTGTTTTTATATTATATTATACACAACTTATAATAAAATTAATATATTTTTACTTATAAAAGTGTTTTATTCCGTACTAGCGAATCCCGCAATTTCGTTTTCTTGTATTCCGCTTTCCCGTGGGAATTTTGAAATGTATTGTACATACCTTCTTAGGGTGAAAAACCTACATCATCGATATGCTGCGCTGTGTTTCTTGAGCTACGTTTTTTTAAACAAATTTGGACAGCGCTGTCAAAATTGACATCAAGCTGTGCTGCGCGTTGTGCTTAGCTCAGTATTAAAAGTAATCAGCAGCTCGTGTAGTCGTTTATCTCGTCAAAAATGACTTTATTTAAAAAAAAAAACGTAAACATTACGACATAGTTGAATCCGATGAAGATGAAAGTGAAGAAGTTTTGACAGACAGTTGTATTGTGACAGTAGACCTAGCACAACTCGACACAGCGCAGCATGGCAGAGCTCCATAAAAAACATAGCACAGTTCGGCACAGCGCGCCTCGCTCGAGACTGTTGCGTTTTTAAACAGAGCTTAGCCTCACACAGCTTAGCACAGCATGGTTTGTTTGTATCCTCATTAAAATATTAGACGAGCGAGTTGACCAAACAGCACAGCGCAGCATAGCTCGATATAGATTTGTCACCCTTAAACCTTCCTCTTGAGACTACATTGCGGTAGTTTTATAGATTTAAACACGGACAACGGGAAGCGACTTCATTCTATACTATGTAATAAAGATTTAGAAAGATCGTAAATTGGTTTAGCTACTCACCAAAAGATGGCGTTAGTATATTAGGAAAAGCATATTTTTCGAAGTATGAAAAAGTGCATTATCCTTAAAGATTATGAAAGTTTGTTTGTTACTATTTTACAAAAACTGCTTTGCTTGCTTGAAATTTCCCGTTAGGCCATCCGACATATATATACATGAATATACCTAAACACCTCTACAGTAAGTCGCGACAGTAATATTAGCAGATATGTCGCGTAAACGATATTGCAATAACTTCCGTGAGTTCTCCCGCGAGAAATTGCTAATGTATGCGTGATGACAATTTTCTGCTGTGCTTTTCTGGCTCATTAATTTTTACATTTAAAAAAACAAATAATTTGCTCTCTTTCAATAGGTCGTTCGAGATTTCAGCTAATAACAATAACGTCAAGTGTTTTATCCGCATGGCGGCGCCACTCTAGCCTTTAGGATAGTTTGTATCCCGTATCATTCAAAACCATCAGACAAAACCGCTGGCATCAGCTAGTTACTTCACCATATCAACCCATAATCATCCTTCTGCTGGAATACGGATCTCTCTACTCTCCCTTCATCCTCTCCAGCTTACTTATATGATAGAAAATAAAAGTTAATAAAACAAATAATAAATTATTTTTTATTATTATTACTATAATACATATTAAATATATTTCAATAATTTAAATTACTAATGGTACGGAATATAATATTTCATGAACAACACAATAATATGTAGGGACCATGGATTTATAGGTAAAACTGTTGTGTTCCTAAGGTGAGTAAGGTCTCCAGAGCACCACAGAGCACACAAAAGATTTAAGTCAACCTTCTGACAATTTTACGGTTTTTTTCACGTTTTTTTGTTGTCTTTTTTAGGGTTCCGTACACTGACTGCGCAGTTCGTCAGTCTGTCTGTCACCAGTCTGTATCTGAACCGCGATAGGTAGACAGTTGAAATTTATATATTTCTGTTACCGCTCTAACAATTAGTACTAAAAACAGAATCAAATCTCATACAACAAATGTGAATTTTTACTAAGGTACGGAACCCTTCGAGTCTTATTTGCACTAGGTGGCAAACAAGCATACGGCTCGCCCGATGGTAAGCATTCACTCTAGCCTATGGACGCTTGCAATACCGGGGGTACTCACGCGTTGCCAACCCTCCCAACCCCAAGTGGAGCTCTGGAGACCTTACTCACCGTAGGAACACAACATGACCGAGACCTATTTGGCTACAATCTTCTGTAAGGTGGACGTCCTTCCCCAGATTGCCAAAGATGCGGAGCGGATTATCCGCTGTGCCCTACCTGTCATAAAAGTAAGTATTTTTATAAGTATACAAACTTAAGAAACCTGACAATTTCACATATTTGTTGTCCTTTTTCATCTCACAACGCTAGAGCGAGACATTACCCAAAACCACCATCAATATCGTAACCCTGATGACTGGCCTTCAAATGAGTTTTCAATGCGTTATTGTTAGTAAACGCCGAATTACAGAAAGCGCACTTATACCTCCTCTCTGTACTGTGCGACCTAATATGCTCCTGTAAAGACTGCAGTCTTGGATATGATTTATCACAGAATTCACATCGAAAATTTCTTTCACCCGTATGAGTCGCCATATGTTCTTTGAGCCGTGACGGAAGGTAGAATCTCTGCTCACATAATTCACACTGATGTTTATACACTTTCAAATGATTCCTACGGTTATGTTCCATTAAAGTTTTCCTCCTATTATACACTTTATCACATAACTTACACGGAAATGTTCTTTTGTCACCATGCACTTCGATTAAATGTCTATTTCTCAACGCATAAGATAGGAAACTGGCTTCGCACTTGTAACAGTTCACTGTAGGTTTTTTTTCATGCACTGTGGCGATATGTAGGTACCTACTGTACTTGGATTTTAAGTTTTTCCCGCATATTTCGCACGGGAAGTTAGTTTCCACTTTACTATGTGACTTTATGTGAGTCCTCAGCGAGTTCTGTTCTAAGAAGCACGCACCACACATATCACATATGTAAGTACCGAAATGTTCTATCATATGTTTTTTTAACATGTCGAAATATGGGAATATTTGACTACATTCAGTACAAGTTAGATTATTTGTTGTTAGTTTGAACTTTAGGAATTCGTTGTCGACCGGATAGATTAGTTTCCCGTGTGCACTAGTGATGTGCTGTTTCAATGTGTCCAGATTATCGATTTTCTCATCGCATAATCGACAATCGATTTTGGTTATATCGATTTTTGGTATCTTTTTGTTCTCCATCATACTTTCGAATAGTTCTTTCGGATCGTGGGTTAATGTGTGTTCTCTCAGTTCGTTTGGGTTTAAGAATTGATCTTTGCAATAATAACAGTAATAGTTGCTAATTCTGTTGTGAAAGGGACAGACGTATGAGCTCTGTACTATGCTAACTGCATTAGTGTACACCATGTGATCGTGGTCTATTGCCGCTTTCTTCTTTTTTGTTGTGCTCGCTTTTTCCTTCTCTTTCTTTCTTGGGACTGGTTCTGAAAAAAAAAACATTATTTTACAAATAAAATAATAATAAAATAAAAACTTACACAGTTAATTAAGCATAGTGGCGCCCCCTCAAATCTTACGACCTTCTATTTCCGATGCAAACACACTCCTCTCTATCAGTTTCTTATTATTATTTTTGTGATTTGTGTATAACGCCATCTAGCGGTGAGTAGATAAACTATTTTGATAAAAATGTAAACTCGCCAAATACATTTTCTATGAACTGTGTCACTAGATGGCATTGCATTGTAAAAAAATACATTAATTTAAAAATTCCTGTATAGATTATGTTTGTTAAACTATTACCTGGCTTATCCAGCATCCGGTCCAATTTGATTCTTAGCTTGTTCACCTTACTCAGCATCTCTCGTTTCACTTTCTGCCTTTTCACTTTGACTTTGACTTCTTTGTCTTCCTCTTTTGTCTCTGGCAAGGTCTCTACTTTATGGTCTGAATCTGAAAATATACAAACAAAGTTATACCAACATAAAAAAAATAATATGATATGCACAAGCACATGTCCGTTTGTACTCTCACAAAAGGTCTCCTCTTAGTTCGACGTGCCTTCGGGCAGTGTTGCCAGATTTAGAGGTTTTCCCTAAAACCTAGGGGTTTTTTGAGGTCGTTGAGGTTTTTTCGAGGTTCCGATGTTACTAAATCTATCTAGGGGATTTTCTGAAGGTTTTCACAATTTTTACAAACTTGATTTATTTTTAATATTAAACAATAACACCAATTTAGTTGACCAAAGGAAATGAATGGGATATCAAAACTTGATAACAAATTCAGTTTTTTTTCGCGAATTCCTGTGTGGCTTGCTTTAACTTCGTTAGTTGGAAGTATTTGAGATTTTGAATTAATTTGAACGAAGCTTTAAAAAGGTTTTTTTTTTCTTTTTGGGTCAAATCACAAAAAATTTTCTTTAAATATAAGTTTTCTTTACACAAATTTCACAATTCACTTTTCACAATACAATTTTCAATTTCACAAAAAACGTCAGAGGATTTTCTTGATCATAGTTGGGATTCTAGGGGTTTTTTCAATTTAACTAGAGGGAAAGGTGAAAAAAAATCTGGCAACACTGCCTTCGGGCAAAGGCCTCCTTCAATTGATCGAAACGAATAATAACAATTAAAAAAGGCAGGGTACGCAAAATGCTTTTTTTACAAGAATATTTTAAAGATTGTTAAATTACAGTCGTATAGTAATTATATTGTCTTTATTTTAGAACACATAACGCAACACAAAACACCCAGACTTGAGATAAACAATGCCATGACATAGATGTTTGCCCCAACCTATATACCTATATAGTAAGCTGTTACCCGCGGTTTCGCCCGCGTAAAAATTTGCCTATGTTGGGCTCCATCACAGCCGGAACACTCCATACAACACGCGTGAAATAATTACCTATTTCTACTACATAGGCCAATGTCATCTGTACACGCGCACAAGTATGCGCACACGTTTACACATTCGTTCACTAAACGCACACCTTTGCGACTGCAGCCGCCACGATACCCGCCTGGGGTTGAGGTAACGCGATGTGGGGCGGAGAGTGACCATTCTACCTCGGGTTACTACTTATTCTATGGCTCCGTACCCCTAACAATATGTATACAAATTTTCATAATGATCGGCTGCTTAGTCAAGCCGTGAAGGAATAACAAACAAACTCATTTTCTCATCACTACATAGTATAAAACAAAGTCGCTTTTTCTGTCCCTATGTCCCTTTGTATGCTTAAATCTTTAAAACTACGCAACGGATTTTGATGCGGTTTTTTTTAATTGATAGAGTGATTCAAGGGGAAGGTTTTAAAGTATCATACATTCCAAAATTCCCACGGGAAAGCGGGATACACGCAAAAGAAGTTGCGCGGGTTTCGCTAGTTTATAATAATATAGTGGAAAGTGGGATTGAAAATTGATTTTGTTATGTACTATTCGAACTTCGAAATGTGAGTCAGCCTTCTTGGCAATTAATATAATCTTTCAAGAACAGCACAAATCTCTTACCATGATGATCAGCAGTGTCTCGGTCATCCATAGCCTCGTCTGAATCATCGCCCAGTGGCTCCACTTTCACTTTGACGTCTGCTTTGACTTCAATATCTGTGAGAGCAAAACCCATTATAAACTTTGCAATATTACAACTTCAATGGGAATTGAATTTTACGAATGATTATACAATATGTTATAGTGCTTCCACGCTGGTGTGTTTATAACGTTATTGAACCAATTGTAACATTGGCTAACATTTTAAAACATTACCTGTGTTACAAATAAACGTAGTATAAGTTATACAATGTTTTGTCACTTTCACACTTCATTTAATTCTCATCAAGAAAGACAGTGAAGCCCACCATTCACACGCAGATTGGTCCGGCGGATTGGTCAGCCTGTGTATGGAAGCGACGAACCGGTACGCCAGACTGTCAAATGGGTTGGCGTCGGGCTCGCAGGTCCGCGGTTGCGAGCCGCGAGCGCCTGTCGAACCCTACATGCCATACTTCGAGTGGAGGGTTCGTGCAGTGTATGGACAACGCCGGATTGGTCCGCGGTCGGGTCCGGGTTCGTGTAGTGAATGGTGGGCTTGACACAACAGTGAATAACTTATACCACATTTATTTGTAACACAGTATTATTTTTCCATCCACAACTGAATGTTACAATTTGTTCAATAACGTTACAATAACATAACACCAGTGTATGAGCACCATTATGTCAAATCCAACATTATTTTTATTCGCGATGCCTTAATCCCTAGTAGTATGTCTTTTTTGGGTTAGGCTAATAATATTAAAAACTTCTTGCCTTGCAAGATGCATAATATTTTATTTTACTCATGTTTTTAATAATCAAAATTATATGAATAATATTTTCAATACCTTTAGTTTCCAGTTTGGCGCTAAGGAATGCATCCTCGCACTGCAGCACCTGCTGCCTGAAGGCACAGGCGTCGCGCAGTCTCGTCACGCAGGTCGCACATATACACGACTCTTTGCTATCTGGTCCGTCAAGGTGTGATAGCTGTTTCAAAATAGGTTGTTGACTAAAATATATTTCAATGTTCAAACACAGACTGAACTAGCCCCAAAGTAAGTTCGAAACTTGTGTTATGGGATACTAAGTCTACGATACTATATTTTATGACAAATACATACATATACAGACAAACATCGAAGAGCCAGGCCAATCAGAAAAAGTTTCATCATGACCTGACCGGGATTCGAAGCCGGGCCCCTCTGTGTAGTGGTTTGGTATAGTAACCATTACGCCACGGAAGTCGTCAAAATTATATTCAAACTAGCTTTTCCCCGCGGATACCTCGCGGTTAATCTTATGACATCGATCTCGTTTGACAAAAAACAACCGATAGCGCGACTTGCGGTGCCATCTGGCATCTGTGGCCGATACCAAATACTATAGACGAGTAATACGCACAGCTTCGGAAGAATTCGGGCATGTTATAGCGCCCCTAGAGGCATGAGGTGAACGGAGGTTGCCAAGTCATTGTATGAGAAACGTCAAGAGCTGTGGGTATTACTCGTCTATAGTATTTGCCGATACAGTGCACTCTATAGTAGAAAAAAATATTTTCCCATTGGAATGACATACATTGAGCTCTGTACTCCTGACAATATGTATACAAATATTCATAATAACAAACAAACACTCACTTTCTCATTTATAATATTAGTATGATAATATAACATAACTTATTAATAATGTGTTAATACCATTTAACAACATCAAATTTCAAGATAATGATATAATCAATCTTAAGATTTGAATACAGAGAGAATAAACAAATGAAATAAATAAATTTTACAGTTTCATACACCTAGTTCCAAAGTAAAAAATAATATACTTTTACATAGAAAACATACTCGAGAACACACACAAAAATGCCATCACCATCACATAAATTTAATGTATGTCCCGACCGAAATCGAACTCGCGCCCTAATACGCTAACTAAATCATTTCTCATGGAAGTAGCCCTAGCCAAAAATAACCAGCTTCCTAGACCTCCTTTTAGACGAAAAATATAGAAGCAATAAACTTACCAACAGACCAAAACAATCCATAAACATTTCAGCGTAAACCTCCTTGTTACCATTCCACTCGTATTCGCTCGTCAAAAGCCGGCATTTTTTAATAGAACGACAGCAACGACATAAACCAGGATCTAGAATGGGACCTCTATTTTTCCCCGGAACAGTTTGCGATGCCATTTTAATTTATTATTACATTTAATTTGAGTAAAAAGCGAAATTTACAGACAGAACCGATGCTAAAGTTGTTTTAATTTGACGTTTGTTTTGTTCCGTTGAGTGTTGCCAGAAATGTGAGTGAATTTCTACCATTTTATTGTACTGTATTGTACACTAGCTTAGCTTTTGCCTGTGACTTCGTCCGCGTAGAAATCGTTTTTCAGGGCAGTTAATTTTTTTTATACCACACCTGCGCGGAAATGGCTCCCTTTCTTCCTTCAAAAGTAGCTAGAAAGTACGCGATTCCTCCTGCATATTTCAGCCCGGGCTGCTCTTTTTCTGAATTTTGGGTGACGTCAGTCCGTCAAATTACAGAAAAAAGTGAATATCGAGTTTGCGTTGATTATTTATTCGATAATATCGATGTTGCGTGTGGCGGGAGTGAATGATCACGCAAGTTAAGCAACATTGACCTCAGTCAGTATTTGGAGATGTTAAAAAAATATTGTCTCCTTTCGTTAGTGTTGCTGCGTGTGTCAAAACTAAATTATAACACAAGTTAGACAACAATGACCCCTGTCAACATTTTGATGGGTTTAAAAAGCCGTCTCTCATCTCTTTCAGTGCAGTATAAAGTACTAGTACTATGTAACCCTCGGGAATAAAGTGAGAATTCCACCTCAAGAGTATTGCTCGTACCTCGTCGAAAAACGGTCACTTTCTTGCCATGGTAAACAATGTACTATTTTTTCTTCAATTTTTGGCGTACTTTTGTTGATTTTATTATTATAAGTTCTTGCAGTGCAGTTCGTAGGAATTTGATAATATTATGGTAATAAAACAACATGATAGGTTAATGGAAATTTTTTATTTGAAAATAAATTGAAATACTACAATAATGCTGTCTGCTACGTACTTACATTAATATACATTTTGCTTAAATTATAAAATCAAACTTAAAAATTGATATACAGCCTTAAATTTGTACATGACCAAATGTTGCCACTGTATTTTTTCTATTAAATTAGTGGTTTTTTTTAATAGTGGAGAATGTTTAAATGAGTATGTATTATTTTGTATTAATTTAAACCACTTTCTTGAGGTACTCGTCGAAGAGGTATAGGGCCATAGAGAGATCTTGGCCGTTGTTGGATGAGATGAACTTCTTGAGGTCGGTGGTGTGACCAGCGATGTTCCGGATGGTTTTAGCTTGTTTCTCAACGAACTCCTCTTCCAAATATTGGGCAATCTGAAAAATCAAAATTTTATTAAAGAAACAAGCATTAGCATCCTTACTAATATTATAAACGCGAAAGTATGGATGTTTGTCACTAAAGAGTATTAGTAATCTACCAAAAGATAGCTTGATAAATTTGTTTGAAATTTGGTACGCGGATAGTTTATTATAAATTAGATTAACACAAAGGATAGATTTTATCCCCGATATCAGTCCAAGAATGAGAACAACGTAATTTCGCGCGTAAAATCACGGGCTTTAGCTAGATGCTAATAAGCTCGATATCCTATTATATTTGCGGAAATATCTCTCCTTTCAGACTTTCAGTACATCTCCGCTTTTATGGTATACTAGCTGACCCGTGCCCACTTCGTTGGGCATAATGTTAAAAGCCTTTTTATTTTTTGGTTTTTTATATAACCTATGACACTCGGCAATAATGTGGCTTTCTATTGGTGAAAGACTTTTTAAAATCGGTTCAGTAGATCCCGAGATTACCCCTTACAATTTAACAAATACACAAACTTTACCTCTTTATAATATTAGTATAGATGAACCTAATTTTGTTACACCCATTAAGTAACACCTTTTTATATGACTCGTTGCGGCGCATCACGCTATAATTATGTGATATCTATTTTTTTTTCCACTAAGGTGGCAAACAAGCTTGCGGCCCGCCTGATGGTAAGCGGTCACCGTAACCTATGGACGCTTGCAACACCGGGAATATCACGTATTTTAATACTATTACGAAAAAATAACTTTAAAAAACACATTACCTCGGCGTCATGGAGATGCGGACTATTCCTAGTGGCCTCCCGGTGAATGTAGAAGGCGCGCTCGGCGAGTTCCTTCTGGGTGTCCAGAGCCTTGGCCAACGACTCCAGCTCTTGTAGTTCCACGGTGTAGTTTCTACGTTCAGTTGGCTTCTGTACGCTGCGTTGAGCGAAGTTCATTTCATCACCTGTAAATTTCTAGTAGTTAACTTTTTGCCTGTATAGTATAATATTATACTATAAATAAATAAATAAATTGTGTGGACTTAAAAATTTATTTATTTTATAATGACCATTTTATCTATCACCACTGTGTATATTTTTATAAACCTTTATGCTTTTGATTATTTTACTAGGTATCCATATCTGATGTGTGAACTAGGCGGCGGCAGGAAAAAACGAACGAAACATGGGAAATTAGTTTCAACAAGAATAAAAAAAACGGAAACGTTGACTTTAATAAAAAAATTGTATATTATTTAAAAAATGCCTTTTACTCTGCTAAATTAAACTATACGAACCAATATAACTTTAATTTCTCAATCTAGGAGTAAAAATAGGAAATAAAGGAACAAGTATCAAAATAATTGTTAATACAAAAAGTAGTAAACTTATTTATTTTTACTACGTAATTTGACGTATTCTTCCCGTTATTTTTATTCTTAATTGAAAAGGATAGTATGTATATTACTCACCTCTCTGTGTAATATGCTTAATAATATCAATAGTTTTATCCCAAGCGTCGTCTGCAAGTTTCTTGAAAAGCTTGCTAAAACCGACTCTGTTCGTCTGATAATTGTTGAAATACGCAGCAGAGAGTAAATATTCATAAGATCTCTCCAGATGTAAGTTGGCATATGCCTGCATCTCCGTTGCTACGTTTCCATGACGGCCATACTCGCCGAACACCGCGTTACACCTTGGTAGAGCTGTGAAGGGTATTAAAACATGCTATATACGTTTTTAGACATCGCCCATGCAAGGGAGCATTTTATTCATTAGCAGTCATTGTAAAGCAGTTACCTGGGCTCTACTCAGGCAGACGTATTAATGCAACCGATCGTAATGTCTAATTTCTAGCTTGTTGTAAGTAAACTAAAACCAAAACTGGACAACCAAGACCGGACAGACACATCATTTTCAGTCATGGCGATTTAGTTGCTAAAAACTAGGTTGAAACGCAGATGGTCGCGACTAAATTAGCGTGTCTGCTTGGGTCCAATAAGAGGAACCTAATAGACTATGTAAAATACAAACTATGTAAAAACACAGATAAATAAATAAGAACGCAACATTGGGATCTTTGACGTTTGAAGGTTGTAATTGTAAAATAATCGTAAAAACAATCGGTTGCATCAGGCAGGACAGTTAAAGCCTGGCGTGTAATCAGGCTTACGCAAAAATCATGTCATGCTAATAGGTATACATTATCCCCAAACTAATAAAAATAGAAATAGGTAACTGTGCGATATAAAAATGTAGAAAATATCTTAAACGTGAAATACTGATTTCTCAGATTATTGAAAATTTGTTCTGTTGTTTTTTTTTTGCAGAAAAGGAAACAAATGAATTAGAATTTTGCACGGAGATTTGAACCAATGACATTTCGCTTAAAAGTGTTACTATATTAAATAATCGAATTTCTACCAAAAAATCAATATTCAACACTTCTACCGCAGTACACTATGCAATAATTCTTAATACAAACCAAACCCAATAAATTAATAATATAAATATTAAAAAGATTAGGTATATACGATATTTCCATATACACACTCACGTCTGTTACCTGTAAAGATAAGATAAAAGATAGAAGAGAATAGATAAATAAATAAAATAATAATGAATAAATAAATATTAAATGAAAATATAGTGCTGGAAAAGTATTAGTAGTATTATGTAGGCATTTCTATGGTAGGTCGGCTAGGTGACTTAAAACATTAAAGGTCCAAATCAGTATTTTTCATAAAATATTAAGCTTATTTCAATATATTTTTGACAAAAAATGATCTATGGGAGGGTTTGAATGTAAATAATATATAATGTTTGTTATAAATAAAGTATAACTAATTTATATAAGTAAATAAAAATTATTAGGTATTTATGTTATTTGTTTCCCACAAAATTAACACGTAGGTATGACATCACGTCTCAAGTCTTTGTTCTATACATAATGGTATTAATGGTATCGTCAGATAAATAATTCCCCAAAATATCTTTACTTAAAAAAACAATATTTTTATAATAATTTACAAAACAAATCAATATTTTTATTTCTAAAATGTAAAAAAAAATATTTTAGTATAATATATTTATTTCCCATGTTATTTTGGTGTGTACAGTATTTAATCCCTTAAAATCAGTAACATTTTTTACATATTATTATTATCTTACTACGGCTATTTTCATGTATGCCTTTCTATTGAGATGCACTTAAGAATGTAATAACAGGTGTTTTATCGGAATATTCTTTGAGAGCAATGCAGATTAATCCTTTGACACGATTATAAATAAAGCAAGAGACCAAGGCAAAAAACCCATTTATTCAACCTATGTACTTACTAGAATTATCTGAAACTGAAATAAGCAAAAATGATTTTAATGAAGCGCTAGGTGATTAAGTTAAAGACAACTATGTAGCTGATGTTTAATCGGTATGTAAGCGAAGGTAAACGTCGTTAAACGGAGTTAAGCAACGATAAACACAACCAGTATTGGGATGTGCTTTAGAGGACAAGTAAGCTGTCGGCTCCAGGCTGATGTCGAGAATACAGTTGTTAAGCCGAGTGGCCATGTTCGGTTGAAAACACTGACCATCAACCTGCAGTCGAGCAGATCGCGGATACCCTAATACCTTTACTGAAGACTTAACCTCCAACTCTAGTGGAATGATAATGATAGTATTTGACGATGAACATTTCGATAATGAATTATTATGATTTGAAAACGTTTTGACAAGCAATTTAAGTCAATCCCATCACAAATCACCACCGCTGTCTCCTGTATAGACAGGATTAAAACAAATCGACAATAAGCTGTGTAGTTCGTAACGAAGGATCGCAAATGATAATAATAGGACCATGAGAAAAAGTTCTCTCTCGTAGTCCTACTAAACTAATAGGACCACGACAAAACGAGAATGATAAATCATGCATTTAATACTATACTCACTTAATCCATCAGATGCTTGGCCACAGTCGATTGTGACGTCCTGGTAGCAGGTCTCGCCGGCATAAGCCCCAGCGAGCATGCAGGCGAACAATGCAATGATCGACTTCATTTTTTCTATAAATTAACATAAATACTATTAATAAATGTATGGATTGTTTTTGCCACTAAATAGCGGGTCTATTCTCGTAATAAAATCAGTTAAAATCTAGTATCATTTATTCCCAGTTGCCCCCGCGAGATCTGCCACCGGTGGCAGATGGAAATAAAATTCCCAGTTGCCACTGGTGGCAAATGGGAAGTCCTGCCTGTCCTTGCCCCCACTTGAGTTTCGCTGTACATTGCTTGCTCCATCGCAGGATGATAAAATAACTTTTTCGTAAGTTAAATCATGCATCTATAAAAGATTCACAAATGTTATGAAAAAGTTTTAACTGTTCACACAAATATATAAATGTTGATATTATGATGTTATTTGGTTGGTATAGTAAAATCATCCAAAAACCCTCTAAAAACCATCCGAAAACTATCTTTAAACCATCCGAAAACCCTTTAAAAACCATCCGTAAACCCTTTAAAAATCATCCAAAACCCTTCTAAAACCTTTCAAAAACCATCCGAAAATTCTTACAACTACCTAATGACCATCCATAACCCCTTTAAAAAAAACTTACGAAAACGTTATTTTATCATCCTGCGATGGAGCAAGCAATGTACATACAGCAAAACTCAAGTGGGGGCATGGATTTCCCATTTGCCACCGGTGGCAACTGGGAACGTGGGAATAACTGGGAATAAACGGGGTTCGCTGGTGTGCCCTATCTTAGCTGGTAAGAGGACGTGAGCTGAACGGGCAAGTTAGGGTACCACAGACATTTATTTACAAAAAAAACTTATATATCTATCGGATAGGTATATGGTACTTATCAGGATGTTATCAGGACATTCTGAATTATTCATAAGTGCTATTTTTACCTCTATAAAATTACTATCTATGTAATCTATTAATAAGTACTCGACTATTTTGTTTACATTGTAAAAATAGCTTAATTGGATTATGATAATTTTGATTGTAATATTATAAAAACATATGGATTTACAGGATTATAACGAAAAACAAGTTGTTGAAATTATCTATTGCTTTGATTTGAACACTAGATCGTATCGTGCCTCGTATATCATACTTCTTTATCATGACTTGACTATTCAGGGCTTTCCAATGAAGATTATATTCATACCAATGCCCATATTAATTTTTACGAAAGTGTGTTTGTTGGAAAGAAGGACTTTCAAGTCAGAAGCATCCAATTTTTATGATTTTTATATGAGGATAGTTTAAAATTTAGAGTTTTCTAAGGTTTGGTAATTCCCCCAAGTAAGTAAGTATTCGAGGTTATAAGAGTTCAAATGATCAATGTCGTTTTCGGAGCTCGGTTTAGAGTTAGAGTGGGTTTTTAAATGGATTTGGTTTGATTGATAGCCCAAATATTCGTTTATGAATGGAAATCTGATTAACTAGGCTGACTAGGGGTATTTTTTATTTTATGCAAGACTGCAAGTGGGTTGCTATGCTATACAAAAACATTGAGGAACTATGTTTGTAGAGTTGAAAGGACAGATTAGGCGTTGCTCAAAACAATTCATAGGTAAAATTAAGATTTATATAATTTATCTCAAAAACAACAAAATTTTGAATAATAAATTGTAAAAAATCTACAAATAGCGGGCGGAAATAATGCTCAAATTATATTCAGGCCACAATTCTGCCTTTCTTTTCACTAAAAATATAACATGTTAGTAAATAAATAAATTATGGAAATGAATTTTACCTAACGCCTACTTACTAACAATGAAAGTGCAGATTTTATTTTTAAAACAAAAAATAATTAAGTTTTTTCAAACAAAGAAGTCCTAAAAATAACGTCACAAACCTACCTACCTACAAATTATTTAATTTTATGGTTTTATTTTTAGTTTAGTAGAAATTAAAATATTTATGGTAATACCGGAAACTGCCGGAAGTGAAAAAAAACAGAACAACACAGTGAGAGTGAGTGAAACAAACACAGATCAAACAAAATATTACAAAAGTGATACATTTGACATTGATGGATATAATTTACACTCTTTAAAATACGACGCAAAACAAAAGAGAACAACAACATACATAGCTCAAAATTATTTTAGATTTGACATTTATAAATTTTATTTTAAAAATATACGAGTAAAATAAATAAAGTTGCAGTCACTTACCAAGTAGGTATGGGATGACTTAGTCAAAACAAGAATTTAACACAAGTGAGCAAGGATGCGTCGAAAGTGCTGCCTTTACACACACTGGCGTAGAAGGCGACTCTCAACAAAGAGGTCGAACTAAAACTGATAAAATATCCCGAACAATCGGGCAAAAGAACGTATATTTAATTGCGATCTAGCCGCGTAGCGATTGGCACCGTCCAAAGATTACGAGCAAACAAATAATTTTATCTTGTCGTGTGTCACAAAGGACTGTGTTGCCAGGTACGTCGAAAAAAATTTACAACATGCTTCTCGAAAATTCTATTTTAAAATATCTATTTTTTTTTCATACGATTGTTAATTATTTTTATTTCTTTACATAAGATTGAACAGCAAGTTTATTAATATCATAATAGAATATTTTAACATTTTATCGTTCCATTGTCAACGGGAAAATTTACGACGCTGGTATCATTATGTACCCTGCCCCCTTTGTCATAATTCCCCTGTAGCTCCCCTATGTATTCAAGAAATGACGTCACGCTGAGGTTTTGCGTTCCAAAATTTCATATCCTTTCACATTGCTTTATATTATTGCTCATGCTGGTCTATTATTATGCTTAAAATTAATAAAATAATTGATTTCATGTGATAAAGTATGAAAATTATGGTTTTTGTATAAGGAAAGGTTTAGGTAATTAGGCATGAAAATATTCCATGACCGGCCTTGGAACACAAAACTTCCACATTTTTTCCTCCTATCACGTCGTCTAGTGGATATCGCTGTCTCGCTCTCTCGTGTCATTCGTGGAAACCACTCGTCAACACGAGATGGTTTTGTTATCGTTCGTTGCGTAGTACATTATTTTCGTTATAATCAGAAGCATCGAGTCATACAGATCGTCTTTCTTGCAATATTTTTGAATTTCGGTCGCCTTCTACACCAGTGTGTGTAAAGGCTTGACTTTAGAGAGTACTGTTCACCTGCTAACAATAATTCCTTTGTTGAACTTCGTCAAAGTATCTGTGATTTTAATTATTATAGAATTGTAAACATGAGGGCCATCCTGTTGTCCATCGTCGGTATCCTGGCTGTATGTGCACCAGCATTCGCCACACAATGTAAGTAAAAGTTTATTTTTACTTTTTTTTAATATCTAACCTCCTTTGTTTTTGCTTTGAAATGACAGTAAGTAGTTATTACTGGCTGGAATTACTAAGCATTGTATGAAAACATTTCAAATATACCTTTCTGATTATTTTGTTAATTCATTTTGTTTTCTATTGTTGGTAATATGTTCTGATCTGAATAGAAAGATTCTTCTAAATACATATTATTTTTGCATGCTATTCTATTTATGATCAGAAAGTCAGCACAAACCGTTTTTTTTAATGTTACTTATTGCATGCTAAGTCTTAAAATAATTTTATAATGAAATACCATTATAGAACAATATGAAACTTTATATCTCATTATAACTCCAGTGTATGGCTTCAAATAGACTCACCTACCACCTACTCCTTACTAACATCATCGTCATTATAAGTTTGAAACTGACAAACTTAGTTCACTGAGCTGCAGAGAAACGATCCCACAAATGACATGTTATCCTGAATGTATATAAATTAACAAAAATGTACATTTTGATTAAACCCTGTTTCTTTTAACTTGACCAATGTAGTAAACAATCTTAGCATGTCTTTTTAATGAAAATAGGTAATTAAAATTATCATTCACACCCAAATAATAATAATATAGTTAGAAATGGAATTTAACACAACACTCTTATTATTCTGGCAATTTATTGATTTTACACATGGATATTTGAATAAAAAGACACGCTATGATTGTTTACTACATTGGTCGAGTCAAAAGAAACAGGGTTTACCTACATCTAGTATTCAATGAAATTTTGTTGATTTTTTTATACCACTAAGGTGGCAAACAAGCTTACGCATGATGGTAATCGGTCACCATATTCGCAGCGAAATGTTATATTGCTTAAAGCCTTCCTCTACAAATGAATTTTTCAATTCGAACCAGTAGTTCCTGAGATAAGCGCGTTCAAAACAAGCAAACTCTTCAGCTTTATAATATTATTATAGATTTATTATCTTCATGTAACTTTGTCATCACATAATATAGTCAGCAAATGAAAGAGATGAGCAGGGCCGTAAAAATGATATCTACAAGTTTTCTTAATATTCTGTGAAAGGATTTACTGCCTATGTCACTGCCTGATAATGTCACTCCTATGATGATAGCTTTCTACTGGTGAAAGAATTTTTGAAATCGGTCCAGTAGTTTAGGAGCCTATTCAATGCAAACAAACAAACAATCAAATCTTTCCTCTTTATAATATTATGAAATGAAGTGAAATCGTTTATTTCAGAAATTAGACCTTCACAGGCACTTTTTCTTGTCATTTACAATTTGTATATATGTATAAAGAAAATAAACTACGTTATATACTACCACCATTTCGGACACAAGCAAAATGGCCACCGGTAAAAGAAATGGCGAAAGAAACCCGGTTACGGCCATTAGTAAAGATAGTATTCATTATGTAATTAGAAAGTTTCCTAACAATGTTTACGTTATTAGCTTAAAAATATTTGTTATTTGCCTTCTATCCTGCTAGGTTACTCTGCATAGCAATAGCGATTTTATTTCAATCCTGAATAATTTCAAATGCAAAATTAACAGCAAATACTATTCGTATCCTTGAAATTTTATACTTTACTAACTATTTGGTTAGCATACAATCCGATTTCATTTAGTGGGGCTGGTCACCTCATTCATTGGTTGACATTATGAATACTATAATATTGAGTAATTTGTGCTATTGATAAATAAAAATTTGAGTATAAATCTTTTCATGCGATATTTAATACTAGCGAAACCCGCGCAACTTCGTTGGCGTGTACAGTGGCGCCATCTATAACAGACTTTTGATCATATCCTACGGGAATCGCGTACTTTTCGGGATAAAAAGTACCCTAAAAATAAAAAATATATACGGACTAATCACATAGATTGAGCTAGCCCCAAAGTAAGTTCGAGACGTGTGTTATGGGATACTAACTCAACTCATATTTTATAATAAATACATATTTCTATAAACATCCAAGACCCGAGGCCAATCAGAAAATGTTCGTTTTTCATCATGACCTGACCGGGATTAGAACCCGGGAGCTCGTGGGTGGCGGTCTGGCGTGATAACCATTACGCCACGGAGGTCGTCAAAACCTACGTGTTAATCCAAGGTATCAGCTACCTAAATACCAAATATCATGAAAATTAGCGCAGCCATTTGAGCGTAAAGAAACAAACATATAAATGTTTTGGATGCACTGTCTGCAAATTGGTGTTTTTGTAAAATAAAATAAAAACATAAGTAGGTACACATAATATTAGTATGATTTGAATCATATTTTACATCGTTGGCTCTTTCATATTATATAGACTGTATCTACTTACAGTTGTCTATGTATACCTCACGAAATGTAACTCTTTTCTTAGAAAGATGGCACCCTACCCCTCCGTCCATCTGTCAGTCCGTCTGTCACCATATCACGAACCGTGATAGTTTGACAGTCGAAATTTTCCCAAATTTTTGTTCCCGGTATAACGACTTTATTACTGAAAATAAAATAAAAAGGTTCCCATACAACAAACATGTTTTTTTTGTTATTTCCTATATTGTATAGAAAATAGAGTACTGGAACCCATCGTACGCGAAACCGAATGGCACTTGGACAGTTTTTATTTATTACCTATTGTGTTTACTAATTCGTATCGTACATCTATACTAATATTTAGAAGTAAAGTTTGTGTGTTTGTATATTTGTTAAATTGTAAGGGGTAATCTCGGGATCTACTGAACCGATTTTAAAAATTCTTTCACCAATAGAAAGCCACATTATTGCTGAGTGTCATAGGTTATATAAAAAACCGAAAAATAAAAAGGCTTTTATGTGGTAGTCGGTTTTGCAAAGTGAATCGGAGAAAAAACGGTCGAATGAAAGCGTTTCTTACGAACGCCTGTACTAAGAAGGATTATTAACATTATGCCCAACGAAGTGGGCACGGGTACGGGTCAGCTAGTTAAAAATAAAACAATAATAATACAATAAATCTTAGACAAATATTCTATTTATTATATTACTCATTTCGATATCTTCCTACAACAAGTTGTTATCACCCTTTTGTGTTCCGAGTACCTCCACGTGTCTGTGACGTCACGACCATTGTCCACAAAGCACTCGAATTGAATATAGCGAATTGAATAAAATACATGTTTGAGCGTTCTATGTTCTACCTTGATTGATATGAACCATTAGCGCCATCTAGTACCAAAATAAAGCAATATTCTTCTTTTTTTAATTTTTACTGACCTGGATATAAATCCTTTGAGCCAAGGCGTATTCTTGTTAATCTTGTGTAGTCTCAACTCAGGGGGGCAACACACTCGCTGTCCCGTTCAATTCCTATTTTGTATGAGTGAGACAGTGATTAAATTTGTATCGAAATAGAATCGGTTTTTGTCGTTTTTGTTAAGAGAATTAGGGGGTCAGTAGAGTCAAGACGCTCCGAAGAAAGATGATATCACAATTTCTTCAGAGATGGCGCATTTTGAAGCCAACACGATAACACTTTGAATAGTTCCGATCAACTACAATCACTATGTACTTTATGTGGCCTAGTAACAATTAGCATATTTTTCTTCAGAAACAAATTCCGGTCCTGCACGGCCCGGTACGGTACGGTTCCATCCGGTCCGGTCGGTCCGGTCAGTCCGGGCCGGTCTGGTCGGTCCGGTCCTGATATGGAACCTCCATGCCAATTAGCATATTTTTCTGCAGAAAAAAAAAACAGGTCCGGTCCGGCACGGCCCGGTACGGTGCGGTTCCTTCCGGACCGATCAGGTCTGATCCGTTCCGGTCCGGTCCGGTCCTTATATGGACCCTACATGACAAATTTGGATTCTCTAGACCCAGCGGTTTGGGCTGTGCGTCCTCTCGCAACTACGTTTGCGCATATCTCGCTTTCCCGTGGGAATTTTGAAAAATCCTTTCTTTGTATATCCCTAGACGTCATGTTAAGTTGAGCAAATATATTAGTGAAAACCGCATCCAAATCGGTTCAGCCGTTTCTGAGATTAGCGTGTACAAACATACATACAAACATACATACATACAAACATACAAACAGACGGACAAAATTTTACGAAATTCTTGTTCTATTGCTTATTCTTCATCGCCCTAAACAATTTTTTTGGAAATATATTCAATGTACAGACAAACTTTTTTTACACTTTTATTATATTATAGATTCAATTATATATTTTTACACATTATATTTTCGACCACTAGCAATGGCTTTCAAAAAGTTTGTTTTTAAAGCTTCACTATGAAATTCGGCGCAAGTCATTATGTTTATAGTGTGGGCAGGTGTGTACAAGTGCGGGCATACTGATTTGTAACTATTATTTTAATGTGTGACAAAAATCCGGTCTTGCATCAAATCCTGGCGGAGTCCGGTCTAAACTATTAATCCGATCCGAATCCGATCGAGACCGGAAATATCCGGTCAGATGGTATGTAACCCTACTCCCGACTACACTCAGTTGGGCACAGTGGGCAAGCTGTTAAGTGGTGAGCCCCAGCAAGAGTGATAGATTTATTATTGAAACTAGCGCAACGTAACTTCGTCTCGTGTGAAATCTTTTGCACGAGAAAGCGGGATACACTCGCTTTTCCCCGTTTGACAACAAAACAACCCATAGCGCGGCTTGTGGCGCCATCTGTTGGCCGATACAGCGCCCTCTATAGTAGAAAAAATATTTTCCCATTGGATAGACATTCTTTCACGGAATAAAAAGTAGCCTATGTTGGCCTCTGTACCCCTGACAATATGTATACAAATTTTTATAATGATCGAATGATTAGTTAAGCCGTGAAGGAATAACAAACAAACAAACAAACTCACTTTCTCATTTATAATATTAGTTAGGAAGTTAGGATACACTAGCTTTTGCCGGCGGTGTCACCCGCGTTTAATTTTACGCACCGCAGCGCCAACTTCTTTATAAAGATCCATTGACTATCAGTCTTTTGACCAAATCCTACGGGAATTGCCTACTTTTCGGGATAAAAAGTACCCTATGTGTTAATCCAAGGTATCAGCTACCTACATACTAAATATCATAAATATAGGCCCAGCCATTTGAGCGTGAAGAACCTTTATAATATTAGTAGGATAGTACGGTTCATCAGTTTGATAGTCGAGCTAGTGAGAATTTTTGACTCGGAAATATATTCAATTATGAAAAATAAAATAAACAAACAGGTCAGTAGTTCGACGAACAAAAATTCTCACTAGAGGATCGAACGAATCAAATTAGTGAGAATGGTATCTATTGAAGGGTAACTCGGTAGGAACAGCCGAGGTGCCCTTCTATACATATCATACTATGTCGAGATCATTGAATAGGGATTAGAAAATAATCTTTCAAGTTTATTTTATCATAACTATTAATAAATATGTTTTGAAACATTGTATCAGTCTGTCAATCTCTACAATGTGACACAGAAATCATGATTATTATTGTGTCGATAAGAAATCGGGGCTTAGTATCGTGGATTAATAGTGATGACATTTGATGGCAACAAACTTGAGGATTTTAAAAATAAAATTTACGCAATTCACACGAAGTTAGGTTTTTTTCTTTTTCGTTTTGGCAATCGGACTTCAGACGAAGATTCTATTGTGCCATGTTCAAGTTATGCTTGTGTAGTGGAATTCAAAGCAACGTGTTCATGCTATCTCGACTCAGTATACAGTCTCCGAGTCAGGAATAGTCAAGATGCCCGATGTCCCGAAGAAAGATGATAGCAAAATTTCTTCAGAAAAGGCGGATTTCGAAGTCAACACGATAATGCACTTTTAAATCTTTTAATAGTTTCTGATAACAAACTTTAATCACTATGCACTTCAACCAAATTTTGCTTCACATTACACTTATTAATACAATGAATAAAACGCTGCAACACACAGAAATTAAATTTCTAATCATGAGCCCAAGTGGACGCTATAGTAGTTCGCGCCAAAATCCCACACGAAGTGAAATGTAATGAAATGAAATCGTTTATTTTAGAAATTAGACCTTCACAGGCACTTTTTCTTGTCATTTACAATTTGTATATATGTATAAAGAAAATAAACTACGTTATATACTACCACCATTTCGGACACAAGCAAAATGGCCACCGGTAAAAGAAATGGCGTTTATCTCGTACAGTCAACCAGTGAAGGTGTCCAGGGTAGGAAACCAAGAACAAATATTTTCATGCTAATAATGTAATCATATGAAACTTTGCAATTACATAAGAGAGGTAGGGCACAGCGGATAATCCGCTCAAATCGGAGCAGCCCGTCTGGGGAAGGACCTCCACCTTACAGAAGATCGTAGCCATATAGCATTGGTCTCGGCCATGTTGTGTTCCCACGGTGAGTAAGGTCTCCAGAGCTCCACACGCGCGAGTGATATCCCCGGTATTGCAAGCGTCTATAGGCTACGGTGATGCTTACCATCAAGCAGGACGCATGCTTGTTCGCACAACTTTGTGGTATAAAATCAAACTTTGTTTTTTTTTTTAAATAAATAAATAGGGACATTAGGGACAATTCGTACAGATTGAGCTAGCCCCAAAGTAAGGCCGAAACTTGTGTTATGGGATACTAACTCAATGATATTATATTTTATAACAAATACATATATAGATAAACATCCAAGACCCGAGGCCAATCAGAAAAAGTTCGTTTTTCATCATGACCCGACCGGGGATCGAACCCGGGACCTCCTGAGTGGCAGTCTGGCGTGGTAACCATTACGCCACGGAGGTCGTCAAAGGTTTGCGTGTATCCTGCTTTCCCGTGGGAATTTCAGAATGAATTATACATATAAACCTCACTTTTGAACCATTCTATAACCACATCAAAATTCATTGCGTAGTTTTAAAGATTTACGCATACATAGGAACAGACACAGCGGGGAAACTTCATTTTATAATATTTAAAGATGTTTATTTAAATAAGAAATGTTTCTTTGACTTTTCACAGGTTTAACAAAGTAAGTGGTTTGTTCAGAGATGAGATTGCAAAGGTCTATAGCCTTTATCGTTTACATGCATACAATCTAACGTTTAATCTTGACAGCGTGACCTAAACGACAGATAAATTGTACGTGCCTAATACAGTGTCCAGATAAATAGTACAATGTGTTATGATAAATATCTAGGATTATTTCCGTAGCATCAAGAGTAAACATGCAATTGGTATGATTGCCAAGTAACTACACGTGCGGTTGAGAAATTAAAATCCCTCGAGTACGTCTACGAGAATATTTTTCCTCGTGGTTTTTTTAATTTTATACCACTAAACTGACAAATAAACCTAATGAAGCATACGGCCCGCCTGATGGTAAGCATCACCGTAGCCTATAGACGCTTGCAATACCGGGATTAACTCACGCGTTGCCAACCCTCCCACCCCCCAAGTGGAGCTCTGGAGACCTTACTCACCGTAGGAACACAACATGGCCGAGACCAATGCTATTTGGCTACGATCTTCTGTAAAGTGGATGTCCTTTTCCAGAAGGGCTGCTCCGATTTTAGCGGATTATCCGCTGTGCCCTACCTCTCTTAATGATTAGATATCCCCTTCTATTTCTTTCATCAATGTTCTCTTTTAACTTACTCTCTGCAGCACTTCTTCTTTTGACTTCTTTTATTTGTTGGTGCTGGAGAAGAATGGAAATATAAAATGGACTTTACTTACGTATATTCTATGTACATATGTTCTTGGACGAATCACACAACGCCATCTAGTCCCAAAATAAGCAACTAAGCTTGTACTATTGGATACTAGATTGCTGATAATATACACAAATATACTTTTTTTTTTGTAAATAAATACTTATTATAACATAGAAAACATCCAAGCCAAGGCAAACAGACACGTTCATGCACACAAACGTTTGTCTTGCCCCGGCCGGATTCGAACCCTCGGGATAAAGCCACTCGCACCAGGCCTGTTAGATTATGTGGAGGTCGAATTAGCAAGGAGATAAGGGTCACTACCTCACTAACAATAATGGAGCTGCCGGGCCATTGAAATCTGGTTTTGAAATGAGGTCAAAGATTCGTGTTAATTGTTACGATAATAAATTTATTGTCTATTTTGTGATATCACTTATAGCCAGTTTGACGGAACAGACACACGTTATGTACCGTCAAACTGGCCCCTATTGTTGTAACAATAACAGGAGGGCTACCACGTAACGAAATCCGATACTTCGACCGAAGTATCCGAAGAATTTTAACAGTGAAATACAAAGTATTTCATGGTTATTTTAGTAATTCGTTGAATTATAACCATGAAATATCTAGCTTTTCCCCGCGGCTTCGCTCGCGTTAATTTTATGACATAGATCTCGTTTGACAACAAAACAACCCATAGCGCGACTTGTGGCTCCTTCTACCGATAGCATCCCATACAGCGCCCTCTATAGTAGAAAAAATATTTTTCCATTGGAATGACATACTTTCACGGGATAAAAAGTAGGCTATGTTAGGCTCTGTACCCCTGACCATATTATACAAATCGTAATGATCGGCTGATTAGTCAAGCCGTGAAGGAATAACAAACAAACTCACTTTCTCATTTATAACATTAGTATGATTTCACCTAAGGATTTCACGGTTAAAATTCTTCCGATACCACGGCCGAATTATCGGATTTCGTTACGTAGTAGCCCTCCAGAGTCAAACTCACGTTCTGACTCGTTCTAATTCTATTTTGTATGAGTGAGACAGCATACAATACACCAGCAGGTCGTATTGGAGACGTATGGGGGAGGCCTATGCCCAGCAGTGGACAAATTGTGGCTGTAATGATGATGATGAAGATGAGTGAGACAGCGAATAAGTTTGAATCGAGTCTGAATCTGTTTTATAATATTATTTCTCTTTTCACATTAATGTCAGATATAGCTAATTTTTTTTAGATTGTAACCGTTTATTTTAGAAATTAGACCTTCACAGGCACTTTTTCTTGTCATTTACAATTACAATATTGTTTATTATTACTTCTAAAACTAAACTAAACATATTATTATAAACATAAATTATAATGAACCTAAAACTAAAAAATAAAATAAAATAACTAAAATATATTAATTATTAAAAGGAGTCCCTTTAGGCAAAGTTCCGAAGATACTGGCAGCGTTCCCCCTTTGAATAGCTAAACTAATTCTTTGTCCGAGGTAGCTGCCAGCTCTTCGGTCTCCTGTGATGTCGACTAGCCTTTTTGCAATTAGGTACCTTAAAAAGTCTTATAGCAAATTTTTTGTTAAATCAAGATAAAAGTTATTCACGGTAATCCAGAACAATTATTTTGTTATAAACATGCCAAATGGTAATTTTTAAGTTTTTGTAAGTTCTTTTATGTAAGTTTTTTTTAAAGTATATTCTTTATAAAGCCGTAGCTACCCGCTTGTACGCAACTATCTGCATAATTAGCGAAACCTGTCATTGGCCTTAATGTTTGTCTAAAAATGTATGTATTTATTATTTGTAACGCTGTTGGTTTCCTCAATAAATAAATATATTACGTTCAAAGACCGAAAACGCTCGGTGAGCGGAAAAATAGCCCACAACCTAAAAGCGTTGATTGAACCTCGCTTCGCTCGCTCGGCACTGAGGCGCGAATTTTTCTTACGATTTCGCGTAGTGAGCTATTTTTACGCTCACTGAGCGTTTTCGGTCTTTGAGCGTAACATATACAAATAGTACCTACTGTACTATTTGTATATGTTGTACTATACTATTTGTGTATGTACAAATGAAACAGATAATCAGGGTACAGAAGCTACAGAGCCAACAGACCTAAGAAGATTTTTTTAATGATAGTAATGAAAACATCCAGACCAAGACAAGCAGATGTTCATGCACACAAATGTTTGACTTGCGCAGTGTTCGAACCCGCGGCCATTGGGGCACAGTGGCCATACCTAGCCACTCGACCACCAGGCCTGTCAATTTGGGCGGTATTCGAACCCACGCCCATGGCCATAAGTTACCTTTTCTAGCCACTCAATCAACCTTCCCAACAAAAAACTTAATGCGTCTCCGTTATCCACGTCGACTCGAGGTCAATGTCTGCGAACTCTTTGTTCGTGTTTTGTGTGAAATACATTAGCTAGGAAACAGATGCGTTTATATATTATGTACATAGTATAAAACAAAGAGGATTTCCTTGTCTTTTCTGTTTATATATACGCCGTATGACATTATTATTATTTGGAGCCCACGATGTCCTAAGTACTGCAGGGTAAAGGCATAAAAAAATATGCTTAGATATTTATGTATGGAAAAAAATATAATTCTATCAGGAATAAGAAATAACCCAATCTGCAAAAAAATACCTCTGCCAATCTACATTGGAGCAGCATAGCCTAGATATTTATTTAGCACTTTTTTTTTATTTTTTAATAAAAATATTAAAAATGTTTTTTTTTAATTAAAAAAATAATTTTATATAATTTTTGTCTCCCCCCAGGCTACGTGAACCCAGTAAACGTGCCCCGCGAGTGGATCACCATGCACCGCGGCTGCCGCACCAGCATGCGCCGCCAGATCCAGATGGAGGTGGCCGCCTCGCTGCAGTACCTCGCCATGGGCGCGCACTTCTCCAAGGACTCGGTTAGTTTACAAACCATTCCCGTGTCTATGGCCCAAGAGGCCCAAGACTATACGTCACGATCAATGTGACGTATTCAACCAATATTCAACCTTATTATAACCGCACCACAGCCGATGACGTAATCTTGGGCCAATCACGTGATATGTTTTACCATGGATATCTTATTTTGTTATACCATGCTTGAATCATGCTTGAATTCATTGTCTTTTTTTAAATATAAAATTCAAACAAGGTATTCTTTTTATAATTATTGCTAGATAAAATTATGGCCAGCCAGCATCAATATTTTTTAATTGATATTACATTTATCTTGAGAGAAAAAAATGGTAATGGTTCTATTTTAAAGTACCTACTTACGTGTAATGCAAAAAAACAAAACTGATATTAAAAATTAAACAAGTTCGGTTAGAATGTTTTTTTTTAATATGTAAAAAATTAAAATAAGGTTTTGATTGTCTTTAAAAAAAATAAAAATGCGTAAAAAATTATGAAAATATTTCTCACTTGAAATCTCATTTAAATATTGTTCTTTTTTTTTAAATTGCTACAGATGGCTAACATCATCAATATTTTTGAATTGATTTGTTTTTTTTAAACTTCAAATTACATCAGTTTGAGCGCATATGACATCACCAAATAGTCATGGAAACAAAATGTGTTCGACATAGGTACAAAGCCGATTCGTACAGAGTTAAATTTGATAAAATAAATAAATGCTATCGAACACTAAAAGATTTTTTCAATACAAACCAGTTTATTTGCAGTACCACACAGACAGCCAGTTTCAGAAACGCATTTATATTGTTAATGACACATTAATAGCTGTCACTGTCAAAAGAGATTTAATGGTTGTCCTCCTCCTCGCTTCGTTTTTGTCAATGGTGAGGGTCGTGAGTACTGCGCTTTGACGAACAATGCTCCGCCATCTACTCCTATTGGCTGCTGCGTGAATTGCTCCGCACACAGTCGTGTATAATCAAATACTATAGACGAGTAATACGCACAGCTCTTGACGTTTCTCATACAATGACTTGGCAACCTCCGTTCACCTCATGCCGCTAGGGGCGCTATAACATTTTGCATACAAAACGCACAGTTCACCTCATGCCGCTAGGGGCGCTATAACATTTTGCATACAAAAGTTTTGAAATCGTTCACCTCATGCCGCCCTCATGCCGTAGGGGCGCTAGTGTCGCGTCTTGCCCGAATTCTTCCGAAGCTGTGCGTATTACTCGTCTATAGTATTTGGTATAAGCAACCAAGGCATCGGACTACGGCCACGGGGTCTTTTGCCCTCGATTTTTCCGGTGACTACAGTTTCTCAAGGTCGTCTCCTTCTCTCCTGGCGATGTGACCGAAGTACTCCAGTATTCTTAATGGTTCTAATGTCTTTTAATTTCTATCAGGTTAACAGGCCAGGTTTCGCTAAGATGTTCTTCGAAGCCGCCTCCGAGGAGCGCGAGCACGCCATGAAGCTGATCGAGTACATGCTCATGAGGGGCGAGCTCACATCTGACGTCACATCCCTCATTCAGATCAGGGTGAGTAACTTAGCAATTATTTTTTAATATAACATAATTTATTTATTCACAACATGCAAAATAAATAACAGTTCTTAAAATTAAAAAAAAAGCAGCGAAGTATCAAAATGATTGGTACAGTATTTCTTATGGTTTAAGTTTAAATAAGGAATATTTGAATAAGCCGACATGTGACTATCGACCCCCCACTTCCGCCATAGATTACTTAAGGTGGTACGTTTCGGTTCGCGCGGGAAATTCAAATTTTTTGTGGCAGTGTTGCCACGTTAGCCCTTTTCGGGCTCTGGCACTTTTTACAGTAGGTGAACCCGTTTTTTCATGCTTTAGCCCGAAAAGAACAATCTAGCCCTTTTTAAGCGATACGAAAACTTCGCACCGTCATACAAAGTCATGAAACAATGCGCACCATGTAGTTTATATTTCATCGTTTACACTTTATGATCACTAATTAATTATATTTTTAGTTTAGCTATAGTCACAGACATAACAGACTAAACATAATTTTTAAATACACATAGACACAAGGTGAAAATATCGCTGTTACTGTTGAGCTAATTAAATTCGGTATAACCTTGTCCCTTTCTTTCATCAATAGCAACATTAACGCACACTTACTCAATTTGACAGCCGTGCCTTGTTTTGGTAAACGGAATTTGTATCATACGTAAAAGTAAACGTAAGATGGCGATGAAAATTACCCATTTGTTTCTGTGTGACTGACATTTAATAGTGTGCGTTTTTGCCACGATTTCTGATATGGAATGTTCTGCCTGTTATGTCTGTGGCTATAGTATAGTATGTACTCTTTCCGCTTTTTTACTAGGGAGTTCCCCAAGGTTATTTCTAAGTATAAACGTTATTTTTTTTACATATTGCGCTACTTTCGCTCATTTTATTTGTAATTATGTTTTTAGCAAAATTTGCTAAATCTAGCTCTTTTTAGCTTGTCCGACTGTCCTTTTTAAAAAACCAAGGTGGCAACACTGTTTGGGGTTTTTTACAAATTGCATCTCAATCATTGAAAGAATTTTCGTGAAAATTGGTATCTACTGAATAATCATCATATAAATTATAAATATGGATTCTTCTCATTATGAATGTGCATAATGCACGTTTATAGGGAAAAAGATGCATCGTGGACATTCATAATAAGAAGAGCTAATATTTATAATTTATTTGACAATTATTCAGTAGATATATTGTATTTGTTGTCGCCAAATCAATTTTCACGAAGATTCTATCAATGATTGAGATGCAATTTGTAAAAAACCCCAAACAGTGTTGCCACCTTAGTTTTTGAAAAAGATTTCTAAAAAACCTTAAAAAATTTGAATTTCCCGCGCAGACCGAAACGTACCATCTTAACGTTACAATCCGCGCGATGAGACCTGACGAGTACGTGATTTGACTTGCGCAGAAGACGACTTCTATACAATTTTAGTAGAACTCGTCTATTGCGCAAGTCAAATCAGTAATCATAGTTTTATTTTTAATTAGCGGATTCGCCTGCGTCCAGATTATCTGGCATTGATTATTTTTTATTAATAAGATGTAGGATCTGCCATTTATTATTTTTTAACCATAATGAAACCATGATTTTATTTATTTAATAGCCACCGGAACGTAAATTCTGGGACAACGGTGTCGAGGCGCTGGAGCACGCGTTGAAGATGGAGACCGACGTCACGAAGAGCATCAGAACCGTCATCAAGGACTGCGAGGGCGAGCAGGACTTTAATGATTATCATGTAAGTAACCTATTTAGAAGGTTTTATAATAAACTAGCTGTTACCCGCCGCTCCTCCCGCGTCGTAAAAGGAAAATGTCAATAATTTTTCCCATGGGAATCTCTTTATCCCGTGGGAAAAAATTAGCTTAATGTCATTCTCTAGACCTTAAATTAACCCCGTTAAATTTTTTTGAAAAAATAATGTTTTACTTTTTTTTCCGTGGGAATGACATGTTTTTCCGAGATAAAAAGCTTATGACACTCTCCAGACTTTAAACTATCTCCAATAAAAAATTCATATCAAGCCGTTCATCACTTTCGACGTGAACGACAAACAAACAAACACACTTTCACATTTATAATATTAGTATGGATTTAGTTCTAGTTTACTCTCAAGAGTACCTAAACTAAACGTAACAAGCCAATACCAATCGCTCAGTTGTCTTATTTTTAAGTCTCATGCTCTCTCTTTCTCTCTTATAGAAAAAAATGAGACAATAGTGACATTAACATTCTTTTTCCTATTACAGCTTGTCGACTACCTGACTGGAGACTTCTTGGATGAGCAGTACAAGGGACAACGCGATATTGCCGGAAAGGTTTCCACACTCAAGAAGATGCTGGACCGACACTCCGCACTCGGAGAATTCATTTACGACAAGAAACTCATGGGCATCGACATATAAATCCATACAGTACAATTTTTCCCGCTCTTTTTTGACGTCTGTCATTGCAAAATGGCGGATTGTCAATCAAGGGTGCTCATAGCCATTTTTTTTATTCGTTAATAAAAAATAAAAACAAATCGGTAATTAGTTCAGTACATAGTATATTTCCCGCCCTATTTGACGCGTGACATTTCAAAATGGCGGAATGACAATCGAGGGCGTTTTGTATTTTAGCAATTCAAAAAGTTTTTACATTAATTTATGTATCATTAAAATCATGTAGGTATTGTACAAAACTAGTATTAAGAATATAAATTAGTATAAAAAAAACATACTCCACTATTTAGTCAGCTTATTAGTCAATTATCTTGAACGCATCTTTTTTATTGTTATGTTGGTAATACTCTACTAAAAACAACGTTTTTTTTGTAAGTTCTGAACGCACCTTTTTTATTATTAATAATTTCCCCTTTTTTATGTTGGTAGTACAAAAATTTAAATGGCGTTCGTTATTTGAAAATAATACGTAATTTTTCCTAATAAGCTCATTGATTCAATTTGATAATGTCATTTGAAAGTTTATTTTATTTTTATTACAATAAAGTTTAACCATCCGTAGAAAAATGTATTTTTTATTTTCAACCGACTTTAACAGTAACACTTTCAAAACCCAACACACCACACATTGTATACAAGCGCTTGAGTGGGCTTAAGTTGTATAAATGAGTAATAAAATTTTAATAACAGTTATTAAAATTTAGATTTTTTTGATTTGAATCAAAATCAAAAAAATCAAATATACTTTACTCTGTATGCCCTCGCGGGCACTTAGACACGTCTTTTACAACATATTGTCCTTCAGTGATAAATATAAAATAAATAAGCAACTCTTTTAACTACCAATTTCGGAAACAAAGCAAAATGACCACTGGGGGAAAGAAATGGTGAAAGAACGGCCTTTTACGGCCTTTTTTGTCATTCAATTCGTTTTTTTTTCCTTCTATATTATTACAGTGTTTCTACAGAGAAGTGAACAAAAGAACGCTAAACGAATCGGCATAACTTTTTTTACCAGCGGTAGTTTTGCCTTCCGATTATTTGTAACAAATCACTGCATTTCTACAATGTTTTTCAGATAGCATAGGTACGGTGACATTTGGGATTTGAAGGGATTTTACAGGGAATTAATAATAAATGTATCATTAATAATGCTAATTTGAATTTACTACTTTTTTGTAGTCGCTTACTCTTCACTCTTTTTCTATTTCTTTTTGTACTTCGCTGTTTTTTGTTTCGAATAAAACGTGCGTGAAATGGAATAACTCAAACGTCACCGTACCCATGCTATCTGAAAAACACTTTAGTCCCGTTCAAATCGTTGCAAACAAGAGAATTATCATATAGTTATTTCATCGAAATAATATTACTACGTATAGAACGGACACCGCGAACAAAATTTTTGTCCCTATACGTTGAGGCCAATAGACATCGTTCAACTCGTTTAGAAACTTGCCGACGCTCATCGTGATTGGTCCTCGGATTTATGTCAAAAAAAATATTGTAAAATGCCGTCATGTTCAATAAAAACTTGTAAAAACCGTTCAACAGTAAGGAAGAAAGATAGCGGCATGACTTATCATCGGTAAGTATACAAAAAATTAAGTAAAACCAACCAAAACAATTTTTTTTCATTATTTTCTATTGCATCATAATTGCATCCGCCATTTCTATGTGAAAATCATAGATTATCAAAAAGTAATCGTACAGATGGGATACGTAGGTACTAAGCGTAGGTCAATTTTATAATATAATTTAGGTACTTATTTCTGAAAAATTTTTTGCTTTTTTTTTTAACCGACTTCAAAAAAGGAGGAGGTTCTATGTTTCATTGTTTTTTTTTTGGAGGTCCGCCGATTACTCCTTCAATTTTGGACCGATTTTCATAATTCTTTTTTTAAAATAATATGTAATTTAAATATTGATTTTTTAAACTATATTTCCAAAATATTTTTATATAGTAGGTAAAAAATACGTAAATGTGGATAAAGTTACTAAGTAAAAAAAATAGTTTCTAGAAAACAAAAAGATGGAAAACGAAACAGCATTTTAAATTTCGACCAACCATTTTCGAACAAATGAAATTCGGGCAAACAAGTTTCGGAGTAAAGATACGTTACCATTCAACAAGAGGAGTTGTCTTGTCTGGCAGGCGACCGTCTCCTAGTATTTGCATATATTACAAAATACTTCAATATATAAATAGCTTCATTATAAAGTTTTGATTTAATCTCAGTTTATTTTTAACTAATATTAAGTTAAGAACAAAAATGTAATGTAGCTTCCTACCTATAAAACTAATATTATACCTATTTTCTATTAAGTTTATTCTATTAAGTAAAATAAAATATTGTAATAAAATAAAATAATCAGTTAGATGTCCAATAGGCAGAATATAAACAAAGTGTCGCCCCTGCGTAGTAATGTCATATTCTATGACTCGGTTGGGGGCGGGGCCAGGGAGGGGCACGCCCCTCACGGCCGAACGCGGCGCCAAAATTTGAAGGCGCTGTCATTTCTATACGTAGTAATATTATTTCGATGAGTTATTTGGACTTTATCATATTAAGCAATCCATCTTGTGCGACGTATTACCATCTCTGAGATTTTTTATTAAGTTATAGGTGCAACACGAAGGCTTGATGGCATATCACTACACTATCGGCCTATATTCTCAAGACAAGACCTATTTTTTTGTTGTTTCCGAAGCGCATTTTAAGTCGCAAGCTAGCTCTTTTTTGCTTCATAATGTGTCAACTTTTGTCAATATGAATGACAGCGCCACCTATCCGTACGGCTTGCTTTACAGCAATTAGTTGTAATATTTATAATCTGTATTTTATTATAAGATTACAGTTCTATTTTGATAGATGGCGTAAATAGTCTGTCACCGACTATGTTCGAATTTGTTAAAATGATATTATGCCGACAACTTTAAAAATGGTTTCGAGTAATTCACCTCGTCATCTACAGAGATTTTTATGGTTAAAGGATTTACTTACAGAGTAGATTAAATACACAAATAATTTATTTCTGTATGTATTCTGAGAAAGTACAGATATGTCTTATTTTTCTCTTTGAAGTACAGTCGGCTCGAGGATAGCAGGACCATCGTTAGAATGACTGTTGCAACATCCAAGATGGCGATTTTTGTTGTTGACGTTGACCAATAGAACAGCCCGAAAGACTATCACAAAAGGTTTAAAGTTTACGACTGCTCATTCATAAAACAAAACTTTGTTGAAAAAACCCTAACCTCTTATTATCTAGTGGACACATGTGGCTCTAATAAACAAAAACCCTGTTTGGTAACGAAGAACCTTTTCTTCGAACCTGTCAAAAATTCCACTTACAAGATGTGCAAGCGATTTCAAAATGGTCCTCCTATCTTCGAGGCCACCGTACATATGAAGACCTACACTCAGAATACATATTTTTAATCTTTTACACATTTCCACAGATCAAAAAATAAAACACCAATTTACATACACAAATTTATTATACTTAATTTTACATTATTCAGAATCACTCGAATCAGAATTCGCTTCGCCCACTTCAACTGTGAACTTGTATTCTTGATCAGCTCCCAAATAGGCGTCCGACATGAAGTATAATGTGTATGTGTGTCTGCCGGACACACCGCACACGAAGTCGAGACGCACTTTGGCCGTGCGAGCAAGGGAGACACGTTTTATTGAGAGTAATGTGTTCGTTTTCGGATCGCCTATTACGACCCACCAGCCTTCCTCGCGTTTCTGTAATGAGAATATTTAGTAGTTAATAGGCTTGTTGCCGTAAAAAATTTAATTAGTCCGTCTTTTAGATTATTCAAAAATAAGGGCAACTAATTTTTTCATTTGTAAATTAGACCAAACATGACAAAGATATAGCCCATTAAAGTTACGTGTGACGTCACGCCGTGTGGCATTTTTTCGCACGGGGTGACGTCAAAGGCCCCCACTTCTAAATTTTTATGCCTTGTACCTTTGTAATTTTTTGTTTAATCGAAAAAAGAAAAAAATACGTGTCCAATATATGTTTATAATCTAAAATACGGACTAAATATAATGTAATTATTTTGACCCTGGAAACAACCCTATTATATTGTTAGATTTTGTTGGGAGCGCTGATGTCACAATCGACATCAAGGCACCGCGAACCGTTTTGGAGGGAACGTGAGAAAAAGAACAATTTTACCCCCAAATCTATACCGTCCGCTCCAAGCGTCTCGTACGCTTGGAGCGGACGGTATAGATTTGGTGTATCAATATTGGTTACTGTTTATAATGTAATTGCTTGTATATTGTAAGTAATGGGATTAATGGGTTCGTGTAATAATTTGTAAAGATTGTGAGTTTGTGGTCCACACCCACAAACTCACAATGAGTCGCTAAATGTGTTGCTAAGCGCAAATCTCGAGAACGGCTGTACCGATTTCGCTAATTCTTTTCTTAGAATATTCCTTGAAGTACGGGGATGGTTCTTATGGAGAGATAAAAATTCCCACGGGAAGGCGGTATACACGCAAAGGAATTAAGCTTTCCCGTCAATTTCCTAAAAATACTTTATATTATGTCTGACACATACCTGTGGGAAGAACGGCGCTATAACTGGTCCGACGACGTCGTCCTCTCTCTCCAGGGACACTTCGACGACTATCGACTTGCCGGCACTAAGTCTTCTCTCGTTCTTCACCTGAGAAATGTATTTTTTATTATAAAGGTTTAAAAAAAAGTAATGCAGAAGGCCTAGCGGTCACTTCAAGAACCGGAACCGGATTTCGTTCGGTGAGTGAGAGATCCGGAAGCCCAACTCCTTCCCTATCCCCTCTGTCCCCCTCTTTCTTTCCTTTCCCTTCCTCCTTCCCTTCCTCCAACCTTGGTGGACAACGCATTAGTAACGCCCCTGTTGTTACTGATGTCCATGGCGGCGACGACCGTATGACATAAAAAAAAAATCGTAGACATTTTTACGCAGTCAGTCACCAAGTTAATTGTGTTGAATTCATTTACAAGACATTAGCAGACATTTTCAAGATATCAAACGGTAAACTGATGCCCGTTCACCAACAACGCCTCCTAGCGGTAAGTTCGTACCAACCTCCTAATAAATAAAAATCTTTTATTTCAGACAACTATAAGGTCCATTTCATATTAGTAGTTTATTTCCAATGTCATACAATTGTACCAGTTAGGTAATTCCTAACGTTAGTATCGAAACGTAGAGCTAAATCCCCCCCCCCCTCCCTCCCTCTCAACAACTAAGAGCTATCTTTTAAGTCAACCATAATGTAAATTTTTGTATGAAGGTTGAGAAATGAATAAAAAATATTGACGCGCAAAAGGCTTGTAAGTCAATAAATGGTTTTATTTTATATTTATTTTAAGTTTTTATACCTCGTATGTGAGCTCCACGTTCGGGTATCTGTTGCAGAAGCGCGCCACGTCGGCCATCTCGGTCGGCGACAGCTGCAGCAGCTTCGCACGCGCATTGTCCTCCAGCTCCATCACGTCGAACACGGTTTCTACATTCTGTGGGCACAAACGAAAAATATTATATGGTAAACAAAATTATCTCATATTGCTATTACCCGCGGCCTCGCCCACGTAAAAATTATGCCTATGTTGGGCTCTGTACTGACAATATGTATACAAATTTTCATAATGATCGACTGATTAGTCAAACAGTGAAGGAATAACAAACTCACTTTCACATTTATAATATTACTAGCTTCCCCGCGGCTTCGCTCGCGTTAATTTTATGACATAGATCTCGTTTGAAAAAAACCCATAGCGCGACTTGTGGCGCCATCTGTTGGCCGCCATTAATAGTTTTGCAGCGCCATCTATAGTAGAAAAATTATTTGCCCATTGGAACGACATACTTTCACGGGATAAAAAGTAACCTATGTTGGGCTCTGTACCCCTGACAATATGTATGCAAATTTTCATAATGATCGACTGATTAGTCAAGCCGTGAAGAAATAACAAACAAACAAACAAACTCACTTTCTCATTTATAATATTAGTATTATGAAGTATGATTATTAATTTACTCAAAGTAGTTTCTTCTACTTCTCTTCTTCTCTCTATTTCCATCCTTTACAGTGACGATTCGAAAGAGCTTGTTAAAAGGCATATTTGAATAAAAACATTAGTCTTAGGAGTATACCTTCTCAGAGCACCGCTGCACCGTCTCGCTGGTGAAGTGCGGCAGTTGCTTCAGATACGAGTCCTTGGCCCACATGGCCTGCGTGACCATCTGCGCCAGCTCCATGGCGGCGACGCCCGGCGCCAGCCAGCCCGAGCTGGACACCACGTCCACGCACGCCTGGATCAGCCGGATCGCCTGCACAGATACATATATTTATTTTTATTTATTTATTTATTTATTTAGATATGCCAACAGTACACATAACAAATAATTTATATAATGATCTACTACAATTCTACAGTGCCGATATATGTACCCATTACAGGCATATACAACGTTTCTTAAAAAAAAATGTTACAACTATAAACCACTTATAAAAATTAAACTAAAATGAGAATTACAATTCTTTAACCACGTCACAAATTACAATCGCTTTTATTATCACTTATTATCTACATTACAAATTAACAAACAAATCATTATATTATATTTTTGGGTGTAGCTAGCAGATATATATATTAATAACTAAAGTAGCGACACGCTATGATGGCCGTCTTGACATGTTACAATAGTGATTTGTACTGTAAATTTATTCTCGAAAAAAATATAATCAAATCTATAGGATTTTGACGACCTCCGTGGCGTAATGGTTACCACGCCACCCAGGAGGTCCCGGGCTCGAATCCCGGTCGGGGCATGATGAAAAACGTACTTTTTCCGATTGGCCTCGGGTCTTGGATGTTTATCTATATATGTATTTGTTATAAAATATAATATCGTTGGGTTAGTATCCCATAACACAAGTTTCGAACTTACTTTGGGACTAGCTCATTCTGTATGAATTGTCCCTATATATTTTTTTATATTAATAACTAGCTTATTCAGGTGTTTTTTTTCCATCCAATATTTTTCTATGTATGTACTTAAGTAGATATTATATAAAATCATTGTAAACTAATTTTACAGGAGACACATACCATGTAGTACTTGTTATGTAGAGATAGATTTTTTAAAGCTATTGCATAGCTTTGATTTGAATCAAGAAATACCGTAACGAAAATAAACCTAACATAACACCGATAAAAATAATAACCAGAATTCAACCTTAATCGAACGAAATAAGACACAAAATTCAATACGCAATTTAATGCATACAAAATATAACCGATAAAATTTATCACTATTCCCTCATAGAGGACTCTGTTAAGCAGTGTTATATTTAACAATTTTAATAATTATAATAATAATAATGAGGAGCTCGATGGCGTCGCTGTGTGTCGCACTCTAATATGAACACGCAAGTTAAGCGACGTCGACCCTAGCCAACGTTTGGATGGGTTTCGTTATCTCGAGCTTCTTCGTGCTTCGGAGGGCACGTTAAGCCGTCGGTGGCCTTAGGGCGGTTTGAAAACACCGGCCTCTGCCAATTCGCATTGGAGCAGCGTGGCAGAGTACGCTCTAATCACCTTCGATTGAAGGGAGACCCGTATCCCAGCAGTGGGATGATTATGGGTTGATATGATGATGAATTATTATAATTGCATAAGTTGATAAAAAAAATGCAATGCAATAGCTTTACAGCGACAGTCCCGAGTGCCGCACGTATTTGTTTCACTATACCTTGGTAACAGTAGCTGCGGTGTCGGCTTGCAGCTCTGCAGGCAGTTGCATGCGCGAGAGATGCGCTTGCAGAAGCACGTACGCCTTGACGTGCGGCTCGTTGTACTTCACCACGCCGTTGGCCGGAGCCGTCGGCTTGTGGGGGACCCTGCAAGTCATTAATCCATACTATTACAAATGTGAAAGTGTGTTTGTTTGTCGTCCCTTCACCTCAAAAGTAATGATAATAATATATAGGGACAATTCATACAGATTGAGCTAGACCCAAAGTAAGTTCGAAACTTGTGTTATGGGATACTAACTCAACGATATTATATTTTATAACAAATACATATATAGATAAACATCCAAGACTAGAGGCCAATCAGAAAAACTTCGTTTTTCATCATGACCCGACCGGGGATCGAACCCGGGACCTCCTGGGTGGCGGTCTGGCGTGGTAACCATTACGCCACGGAGGTCGTCAAGAACAAGAACGGATCGATATGAATTTTGTATTGGGGATAGTTTAAGGTCTGGAGATTGGCATTGGCTACTTTTTTCCCACGGGATAAAGCGATATCCATGAGAAAAATTATTGACAATTTTCCTTGACCACGCCTGCGGAGTCGCGGGTAACAGCCAGTATTATATTAAAATAACATGTTTTAATATTTAGAAAATAGCTGATAGTTATAATTAACAAGTGAAACGCACAACTTCGTTCGCGTGTATTCATTTATGCACAGTAGCGCCATCTATGTCAGACTTTTGATGAAATCCTGCGGGAATCGCGCACTATTCGGGATAAAAAGTACCCAATGTGTTAATCCAAGGTATCAGCTACCTACATACCAAATATCATAAATATTAGCCCAGCCATTTGAGCGTGAAGTAACAAACATAACTTTCGCCTTTATAATATTAGTAGGAGGCAGGGTTGTTGCTGATTCAGTTTTTTTTCTGTATCAGTATTAATTCCGCAACCTACGATCAACCGGCGATTGTAAAGCAGTAATGACGCCCATACTTGGCTGCCAGCGCCCTGATGATGTTCTCTTCGCGATGCCGGATGGGCAGCTCGGAGTACTCGGCGGCCGACGAGATGATCTCCAGCAGGCCGCGGATCTTGGTCTTGCTGGTCAGCGACAGGCTGAAGAGCTCTGGAAATTCAATAAGTCAATTATTTTTTTACTCTAATATGTACAAGCTGTTCAGGCATTTTATTCAAAAAAATGTTTCGAATCGTCATATTAGTTTACTTTTTATTTATTTATTACTAGCTTTACCCCGCGGCTTCGCTCGCGTTAATTTTATGACATAGATCTCGTTTCACAACAAAACAACCCATAGCGCGACTTGTGGCGCCATCTGTTGGCCATCCCATACAGCGCCCTCTATAGTAGATTTTTTTTCCCATTGGAATGACATACTTTCACGGGACAAAAAGTATGAAACGGCTGATTAGTCAAGCCGTGAAGGAATAACAAACAAACTCACATTCTAATTAATAATATTGGTATGAAGTATGACTATTTGGTTTAGCCCGGTGGCGCGTTGACCTGCGTCTAAATTCGAGTGTCGCGCGTTTGATTTCCGCTCGGGGCAAATATTTAAGTGGTGGAATTTGTGTCTGTTCACCTTAGTTTTTTCTACCTGGGACAAGATGGCGCTGTGTGATTTGGGTAGAATTTTGTTCAGAAAAGTTTACTTTTTTTGTGAGAACGTCGCAAAATAGGACGTATTTAATCAAATGCTATTGTAATGTTGTTTCCGTAATGGTGGTAGTTTATAGAGTAGCTTATTTATATCTATCTCTGAAGGACAATATGTTGTAAAAGACGTGTCTAAGACCGGAGTTCACCAACTGATGTTTAAATTTTAAACAGATGTTTAGACCCTAACCGGCTGTTTAACCAAATATTGCTGTTCACCGTGCACTAAACATTGGTTAAGTGTCGTAACCGTCTGTTTAATTTAATGGACGGAATAGACGTAGTTTAAACGTCGGTTATTTGAGTGACGTGACCTGACGTAAGTTGTATATCACTATATCACTAAATTTATTGAGTGCACAGCCTAGATAACACCATTTAATCACTATTAACAAAGTCACAACAGTAGGATAGGCATATTCAAAGTATTTCAAACATAAAAACGATCAACAAACACGGATATAAAATAACATGTAGGTAAATATTTAGAAACTGGATGTGGCATCATGCATCGTTGAGCTGTTATTATAATTTTAATAATTATGATATTTATGTAATGATATGATAGTATTATATATTTGCATATAATGTAAGTAAGTATTCATATTATTTACGTAGTGATTTAAAATTTAAATAAAACTAAAATACATTTTAGTTTTATTTATATTTAAAATATTTATTTACATTCATTTATACATATATACGCAGTGCAGCGTAGACTTTTTATTATCTACTAAATCTTGGTACTTTAAAACCCATCTCCATAACTGATACTTTTATATTACATATGTATGTAATATGTTGTGACGTTGCATTCCAACGCACACATACGCGCGGCTCGCGAGGCAGGCGGACCGGACAGCAATGCGCGCTGCCCCTCGCCGCGCTTCACCGCGCCCTCACCGCCACCGCTCCCACCAGGCCACTATAAAAGCCCTGCGAACAAGCGTTTCGGTGGCCATTCGGATATGAGCCCCACGCGCGCGTACATCTCTCTAGTAAGCTCCTCTCTTCCTACCCCGTTACGCTGCCCGAATCTAGTCCCATAGTCGGACTCTTGTTATACGTCGTTACGCTGCCCGAATACCGTCCGATAGTCGGACCTCCGCCGGACCTTGTTATATTACCATTAGATTAATTCATATTGTGAGAACCCCGGCCACCGGCCTCGTGGTTATTAGTTTGTAACCTCCTCGTAAATTCCATTTTGTCGTTGGACCTTTTCGAAGGTACCCCGTGTATAGATTCCCGTGGCTTCTACCTCGACCTGCGTGGTATCCCACTTACCCTTCCTGGCTCCCGTTCTAACTCGTTTAGGCACCATAGGTAAATTGGCACGACGAGACACTTGTGGCGCGGACTGGATTCGATTCTGACCCGCCTCGTCCTGCCTAGAATAACTCCCGCGATTAGCCTAGGTTCGATAGGTAAATCCGTGAGACGGGAC
The DNA here is from genome assembly GCA_905163395.2 of Endotricha flammealis. Lineage (NCBI taxonomy): Eukaryota > Metazoa > Arthropoda > Insecta > Lepidoptera > Pyralidae > Endotricha > Endotricha flammealis. The sequence continues at coordinate 1,891,906 of LR990881.1, read as the reverse complement.
CCTTAGGGGGCGCGGACTGGATTTGATTCTGAATACGCCCCGCGCTCACATAGTTCTGATAGTTCATGTAGGCGAGATAGGGCTCCCTTGAAATAACCCTCTGAATAGTGTAGGCGTCATAGGTAAATAGACACACAGGACGCTTCTGCGGCGCGGACTGGATTCGATTCTGACCCGCCCTGTGATTGTCACAGTATAGTTATCTCCCGTAGGCTCGACTCCGTACTCGCGAACGCTCCGTCCTGACCCTAATCCTGTCTTAGAATCCTGTAACGTTTATCCACGCAGCCTCGAGATCGAAGTACAGTCCTAATTCGATAACCCTGATTGATGAATGATATTAACCGCGCGCCGAGTGCCTCCGTATCGAATAAGCCCCCGCCGGTAGATCGAGAACACAACTACCTTCCGACCGTCATATCCAATTTGTAAGGGCCAGCGGGCCCACCCGGGAGTAGATAATAAGTACATCCATTGTAGAATAAACTTAAGTCCTAGTATAAGCGAATAAATCTTTGTATTACTCTGTTGGTATCACGGATTTCATTTACAACCCTCTCAATCACCCCAGTCTCACATAGGCACTCACACACCCCTCCTGTCGCCTCACTGGAGACTTCAGGGGGTCTAAGGAGGTGAAAGGTATCCTCGGCCAGGAGGTTCGATTCCTCCGCCCAAGATTGACCTCCCTCACCTCCATTGTTAACCAGCGGGCCGTCCCGGGTTCGATTCCCGAGACGCACCCTCGTTACAATGTTATTAAATTATGTATTACAATATTACAAAAATAACTTCGAGGTGAAAAATGTGGTAAAATAAAAATATAAACATCTGGCCACATCAAGCGAAACTAAATCTATGGGCCACATTTTGACTATTGACTGCTGACAGTGCTGACTGATTAGACTTTGTCAATAGAAAAAGGATGTTTAATAAGAAAGACGTTCCCATTACGGACATGGCATTACCTTAACAGATTTTGAATTTTGTAGTATAATAATAAAACCATACCATTTATAGATGCCGTTCGGGTAAAGACAAAAGCATACACTGCCATCTTTACAAAGTAGTTTTAAACTATTCATTCTTTTTCGGCTCATTCATTCAAAAACGTTTGGTTAGTTAACCGCCAGATAAAATTGAACGGTGAACATTAAAAAAACGCAGCTTGTTTATACAACGATTAAAATATAACCGTGCGGTTACGTAAACGTTGGTTATGTTGTAGTTGGCGAACTCGAGCCTAAGTCTACTAAGACGAGGGCCTACAGAATAAAGTATATTTGATTTGATTTGAATAGTCTAAAACCGTGAAATGAAATGAAATCGTTTATTTCAGAAATTAGACCTTCACAGGCACTTTTTCTTGTCATTTACAACTTGTTTAAATAAAGAAAATAAACTACGTTATATACTACCACCATTTCGGACACAAGCAAAATGGCAACCGGTAAAAAGAAATGGCGAAAGAAAACCGGTTACGACCTTTTTAGTCATTTTGTACTTTTCTCTCTCCTTTTTTTTCCACTCATTAGTTACAATGTAGGTATAAGTACATTAAAATTTATAAGAAGAACAGGCTTTAGCGGGAAGAGGCTACAGATATACTCACCAATAGTTGTATAGTTAATATAGTAATAAGAGGCGATCATTCCCAAGTTGAGAGGCTGCACGTCCATCTCGTCCTCGATCGCTATGCACTTGGACTGCTCGAGGTCGGACAGAGTGCTCTCCACCAGCTCGGAGAGGTGGTCCGATAAGTGTCTGCGGGAGAAAAATCGGTCAAGCGCGAGTCGGACAAACTTGTGAGTACATAGTTTCTCTCCTTTTAGGTTTGGGTTTAAGGACTCCGCCCACTACAACGTATCATACCATGACCGTGCTATGAACGTATCAGACACGACAAGCAACCCGATACGCTCTACTTTGCCCACTAGAGCGTCGGCGAAATATTCTCTCCCACGATAGTTGCCGCTCCGTGCTTGGCACGCGACGGTGCTGGTCGGTGACGGAACGGGCTAGTGGCCATTGTCTCATACTTTTTAATACAAACAATATTTTTTGTCTCACACGTTCATAGCACGGTCATGGTATGATAAGTTGTAGTGGGCAGAGTCCTTTAATGGTCATTCCGAAATGCTGGTAGTCACGTGTGAAAACCGCATGAAAATCCCTTCAGTACTTTCGAAAATCTGCCATAACAACTGGCTGTTACGGCGTCGCTCGCGTGATCCAGAGAATCTGCCATTACTATTATTATTTTTCCCGTGGGAATTAGATGTTTTTCCAGGATAAAAAGTAGCCTATGTCACTCTCCAGACTTTATTCTAAATCATGTCTATCCGTTCGTTACTTTCCGTCGAAAGAAGAACAAACAAACACACTTTCGCATTTATAATATTAAGTATGGTTGTACAGACAGGTGGGTTCTACTCTCTTTTAGGGCGTTTTTCCACTACTCCGGCATCCGATTTTTATCGGTCCGGTAATTGCCGGTCCGATGTAGAAATTCATACTTTAGACATAAAACCGGATGCCGGAGTAGTGGAGAAGCGCGTATACTAAAGTATGAATTTCTACATCGGACCGGCAATTACCGGACCGATAAAAATCGGATGCCGGAGTAGTGGAAAAACGCTCTTACTTATACATGTAAATCTATACTAATATTATAAAGAGGAAAGATTTGTTTGTTTGTTTGCATTGAATAGGCTCCGAAACTACTGGACCGATTTCAAAAATTCTTTCACCAGTAGAAAGCTACATTATCAGGGAGTGACATAGGCTATAGCTTTTCCAGAAATTCAATGTGGTTCCCACGGGAAAGGGCGCGGAACTTCACGCGGACGAAGTCGCGGGCAAAAAAGCTAGTTGTATAATTTAATAATGACGTATAGATGACAAAAAAAATAATCGAATAACCGCTACATCACTCACCTGTGCGTGACGCCTTGCAAGTTGTAATAATTGGGATTCTGCGTTAGACGTCTGTACAGGAATGTCCAAGTCAAATAGTCTACTGCATCTTGTTTGTTCTCTATGGTTTTCGTTACGATCTCCGCGTTGATGTGATCGTGTAGTCTATGGTCGAGATGGCTCTGTGGAATAAACAAATAAATTGTACATTCACACAAAAGTAACCCAGGATTTACCGGCTCGTGACATGGGTACCAGACGACGGATATTTATTTATTTTATTTTTATTTGACGACCTCCGTGGCGTAATGGTTACCACGCCAGACCGCCACCCAGGAGGTCCCGGGTTCGATCCCCTGTCGGGTCATGATGAAAAACGAACTTTTTCTGATTGGCCTCGGGTCTTGGATGTTCTAATATATGTATTTGTTATAAAATATAATATCGTTGAGTTAGTATCCCATAACACAAGTTTCGAACTTACTTTGGGGCTAGCTCAATCTGTATGAATTGTCCCTATATATTTATTTATTTATTAGTTATGCACACAAACAGATATAGACATTAAATCACAGAGTTTTGATTACAAATAAATGTTATAACTAGTCTATAATCCACTACAGTGTACACAGATCGACGAAATATATGAGGATTATTGCAAGTTATGAATATATATGGTTTTTAAATAAATACAGTATTAAGTTTAGATATTATTATATGCGTTAATGCATGTCAAGACATGTTATCTACACAGTTCGACAAAATATATGAGGATTATTGCAAGTTATGAATATATATGTGACGGCGCGCGCGGTGGATCAGCGATGGGAGGCCCATCGCCATCACCTTGGGTATTCTTTTCCATGGGTGTGGAAATTTAGGCAATCCAGTAAAATACGAAACGTTGGTACAATCAACTTAGTTTAATCAAGTCTCAACACTTTACATAATCTTATTGCACGATAATTAACGGTGAACTTGACAGTTTCGATGGGGGAGCACGCTCAACTCTGGTTAGACCAAGAAAAAAACCATCGACTCTGTCAGCGTTGGCGGGAAAAAACATAACGATACTAGCGCCACCACACGCCGTTCACAGTTTCTTCGTTCGGAAATTAGTTAGTGAGGCCACACAGTGCAACACTGTCGTTCGGTAATCAGCTGTCGACGACATATGGTTTTAAATAAATAAAGTACTAAGTTTAGATATTATTATATGCGTCAATGCATGTCTAGTGATGCATTAATAAATTTCTTAAATTGTGTACAAATTAGCATTAAAAATGTCGAGATCATCATATATCGGTAACTAGTGAAAACCGCGCAACTTCGTTCGCGTGTATTTATTTATGCACAGCAGCGCCACCTATATCAGATTTTTGATCAAATCCTACGGGAATCGCGTACTTTTCTTCACTTTGTACTTCTTTTTGTACTTTTTATTCCGAAGTCAAAGTTATGTCTCGTTTCTGCCGGGGCTGGGTCACAGATTAGCGTTCTTCTTTTTTGAAGTTAAAAACAAAAACTTGTCAAAAATATAATTCAATTTAAAATCCGCTCACCATCAGGCGGACCGTAAGCTTGTTTGCCACCTTTGTTTATAATAAAAAATTATAATATTAAAGTCAGAAATAATTACAAAAAAAAACTATATAAAAAAAGAATTGATCCACATTTTAATTTTCTTCATTTTTTTTTCCTAGTTAGCTCATTGCTATTCCGTCATAATAAAATGAGCACCATAGCTCACTCACCTCTAACGGCAGACAATCGTTGAGCAGTTTGGCGAAGAAGGTCTTGTGGTGAGCAGCGCACATCAACACTGCGACCGAATGGTCATCTTCGAGCGGACGACAGGCGCGACCTAACATCTGCAGTACTGTTGTTATAGGGTACTGCTCGTATGAGTGAAGTTTGCCGTTGTATCTGAAATGAACGGGAGACATGACTTTAAGAGAGGTAGGGCACAGCGGATAATCCGCTCAAAGCGGAGCAGCCCGTCTGGGGAAGGACCTCCACCTTGCAGACGATCGTAGCCAAATAGCATTGGTCTCGGCCATGTTGTGTTCCTACGGTGAGTCTCCAGAGCTCCATTAAGGAGGTTAGGAGGGTCGGCAACGCGTGAGTGATACCCCCGGTACTGCAAGCGTCTATAGGCTACGGTGATGCTTACCATCAGTCGGGCCGTATGCTTGTTTGCCAACTTTGTGGTATAAAAAAAAACCTATGACATTCCTTTGTACTCTTACTTTTTTTCAACTAGCTTTTCCTCGCGGCTTCGCTCGCGGTTAATTTCCCGACATAGATCTCGTTTGACAACAAAACAATCCATAGTACGACTTGTGGCGCCATCTGTTGGCCGACATCGCAATTGCAGCGCCATGTATAGTAGAAAAAATATTTTCCCATTAGAACGACATACTTTCACGGGATAAAAAGTAGCCAATGTTGGGCTCTGTACCCCTGACAATGTGTATGCAAATTTTCATAATGATCGGCTGCTTAGTCAAGCCGTGAAGGAATAACAAAGATTAGTACTCACGAGTGCGTGTCGGCCACGACGACGGTGTGGCAGTGCGCGGCCACCGCCCAGGCCAGCTCCGCCCACACCACGCACAGCTGCACGGCGCCCGACTCCAGCAGCTGCTGCACCACCCTGCGGTCGGATGGGTCGACGCCCTCGTGCAGGTACGCCACGCCCGCCGCTAAGGTCTCCTTCAGCATCTGTGTAGAGGTCGTCACCAATTATTTTATACAACCCACTAAATAGATAAATACAAATAAATAAATATATACGGACAATTCATACAGATTGAGCTAGCCCCAAAGTAAGTTCGAGACTTGTGTTATGGGATACTAACTCAACCATATTATATTTTATAACAAATACATTATATAGATAAACATCCAAGACCCGAGGTCAATCAGAAAAAGTTCGTTTTACATCATGACCCGACCGAGTTCGAACCCGGGACCTCCTGGGTGGCGGTCTGGCGTAATAACCATTACGCCACGGAGGTCGTCGAACCACTGTACGCCCCAATCCTTTAAACGTCGCACGGTTAGTCCTCTAGTAAGGAGAGCTTGACCAAAAATACTTTTTGATAATGTAGATAGATGATTTCTTTTTTTTGATTTTATGAATTGAAGGTATATTACATAAGTTTATAGTGAACTAAATAGAATCAGTCGTACAGTATTACATAGATGACACGTCAAACGTTACATATTTTCTGATTTCCTTGTTGTTAATTTGTAAATAATAAAGTTTAGTTCAGACTTTAAACTAATATTTCTGTAAAAGTAAGAACATATAATTTATGAAAAAAATCGTGAGTGGTGATGAAGATATGTAGAATTTAAAACATATAAATTTAACCCGTTTTGATAATTAGTTATTTGGCAAAAAAAAAAATGTTAATGTTACTTTGTTTCGAAAATGCAATTATTTTTTTCAATTGGGTGATTTTGTCACACGATCACAATCCACAGTGCGTCGTCGCGGAAGACCAAAAAGACGATGGCGGGATGAGCTCGACACTTGTATGGAGGATTGGCCGGAAAAGGCCCTATTGAGAGAAAATTGGAGAAGTTGTGGGGGAGGCCTTTGCCCTGCAGTGAGACACAAATGGCTGATAATAAAAAAAAGACAACTTATCACACGTCGTACAGACGTGTCGCAGCGACACTACTGGTACTGTTAAGTATTATAATATCAGTGTTCATTTATATGTATTTCTATGAAATTCTAAACTACTTAAAAAAACAACTTTAAAAAAACTTGTACCTTTAGAATTAAGTTTTTTTTAATACCACAAAGGCAAACAAGCATACGGCCGGCCTGATGGTAAGCATCACCATAGCCTATAGACGCTTGCAATACTCACGCGTTGCCAACCCTCTCAACCCCCCAAGTGGAACTCTGGAGACGTTACTCACCGTAGGAACACAACATGGCCGAGACCAATGCTATTTGGCTACGATCTTCTGTAAGGTGGAGGTCCTTCCCCAGACGAGCTGCTCCAATTTAAGCAAGAAAAAATATATCAATGTACCTTATCGTGCACCCTCTTCAGGAACGGTTGAACTAAATCAGCCCTAGCGTGCAGGAACCTCGTCGGCCTCCCATGGGCGGCGGCCAAGGCCAGCAAGTCGGCGGCCAAGAGTCGCGCGTGACGCCGGGACGGCACGAACACGACGCACGGCCGTGAGCCGGCGTGCCGACACACGGCGTTGTAGATCGGCTTCGTCATAGCCGCTAGGCGGGACGCCGCGTGCGATATGTTGAAACCCTGTTGAGATTAAAATAAAAACAACGTCAGAAGAGAGAAATAAAAAGAATAATAAATAAATAAATATTGTAGGGACAAATCACACAGATTGAGTTAGCACCAAAGTACGTTCGAAACTTGTGTTATGGGATACTAACTCAACGATATTATATTTCATCCAAGATCCAAGACCCGAGGCCAATCAGAAAAAGTTCGTTTTTCATCATGACCCGACCGGGGATCGAACCCGGGACCTCCTGGGTGGCGGTCTGGCGTGGTAACCATTACGCCACGGAGGTCGTCGAATAAAATTAAAATGATCTAAAATAAGGATATAAATGCCAAAACCACTCCTTAATGTTTTTGGTATGGTGCAAAGCTGCCTAAAACGAAATACCTTAATCATAATAAACGAACGAAAAAATATCAAACAACAAATTTCTTCACGCTCAAATGGCTGGGCCAATATTTATGACATTCGGTATGTAGGTAGCTAATATCTTGGATTAACACATAGGGTACTTTTTATCCCGTAAAGTACGCGATTCCCATAGGATTTGATCTAAAATCTGATATAGATGGCGCTGCTTTGCATAAATAAATACACACAAACAAAGATGCGCGGTTTTCACTAGTAAAAATGTATAACGGTTTATTTTCATATCTAATTAACTTTGATATTCCATATATTATGGACTTGAGACTGCCGTTCACTTTATAATACCATATCATACCATGTCGTTCGGCCAGGGTTCCTCAGGTATTCAGTATACCGTTTGCAAGAAATAACGTAGGAAAAAACAATCCTTTAATTAGAACTTGTGAGTCATATAATAAAATGAGCAACACTGTTTCTTGTGATTTATTTGCGGACGGTTACTTCAAGTTTAAAAACATAGTCATGTCGCGTAATGATGTATTATGTTTTAGTTTTAAAGTTCTCTCTTAAAACACACGTTTATATTTCTTTCTTTTTGTCTTGTTTGCATGTATAAATTTCTAGTATAAGTGTTGTGTACAATTGTTTAGTATTCCAGAATTATATTTGTGTTAATGTAATATTATGTAAAACAATTGTATGTTCTGTTATCTGTAATTGTACCTATAATAATAAAAATAAATAAATAATTTCTTAATAATTTATTTTTGCTTGGCTTTATTAATTTTTTCACTCTTATCAGTGATATCATTCATTCCATTCACTTCTACCATTCACTTTACATCAATCTCACCTGTATGTGAAGCTCGAGTGGCAGCGGCCTGACAGACGGATGGAAGTTGAACGAGGAGTTAGCGTTGCAGCCCAACCATTGGGAGACATCTCGTGCATCGGCCAATGGCAGAGACAGAGCCACTATGCGGATTGGTTTGCCTGTGTACAGTTGAAAAAAGAATTATAAATAATCCAAACTAATATTATAAATGGGAAAGTGTGTGTGTCTGTTTGTTTGTCCGTCTTTCACGGCAAAACGGAGCGGCGAATTGACGTGATTTTTTAAGTGGAGATAGTTGAAGGTACGGAGAGTGACATAGGCTACTTTTTGTCTCTTTCTAACCCCCCACTTCCCTAAAATGGGGGATGGAAGTTTGTATGGAGCATTCCGCAATTTTCAAAGTAGAAAGCTAAAAATTGGTATACGGACTATTTGTGACAAACAAAAAAATCGTGCATCATTTTTTTTTATAAATCTGCACCCAATCCCTTAAAAGAGGGGGTGAAATTTTATATGGTACTTTTCGCAGTTTTCAAGGTAGGAAGCAAGGGGAAGCGTGTTACCCCGAATTTAACGCAAGCGAAGCTGCGAGCAAACGCTAGTAATAATAATAAATGCTACTTTTGTACAAAATTCTGACAGCATCACCGTCCCAAAGTAAGCTGGGTTTCAACCTGCTTGTGTTATGAGTATCAGACGATGGATATAATAAAACAAAAACAGAAATGCCATATTAATATTTGCTCCGAGCGAGAATCGTATCCGCGGCCGGAGAATAATAGAAAAACATTTATTAGTAAATAATAATGATAAATATATTATAGCGACAAATCACACAGATCGAGCTAGCCCCGAAGTAAGTTCGAGACTTGTGTTATGGGATACTAACTCAACGATACTATGTTTTATAACAAATACATATATAGATAAACATCCAAGACCCGAGGCCAATCAGAAAAAGTCAGTTTTTCATCATGACCCGACCGTGATATCGGGACCTCCAGGGTGGCGGTCTGGCGACGTATTATAGACGAGCTGTTACCCGCGACTTCGTCCGCGTGAAATTTTTAAATAAGGATCCTTTTCCTGTCATGCGATTTAAATGAAACAAAGCCTATATTCTGCTCCATCCCGAGCTCTATCTTCCTGTGAAAACAGGATTAAAATCCGTTCAGTAACTTAGAAGATGTGGGCGTTCAAACAGACAGACAATAAATAAAATAAAAAAATTTCGCTTTTATTACCTTTCTCTAACAGACTGTTCCCTCTCCATTTTTGCCAAATATGTTCAAAGTACAGACATATCGGGGTCTACTGTTTTATTATTATGTATGGATGACAGTATAGTTTTCTTACCAATCTGCGAAGCTATATATCTCATCCTCGAACACACGACCTCAAGCACGGGACCCTCTTCACCGCCCAACAGCTGGAGATCATCGACGATGAACAATGATACGCTTTGTACGCTCTTACGTACTTTCCACCTGAAACAGAAAAAAAGCTGGTGATCCCACTAATATAATAAAGGCGAAAGTTTGTGTGTTTCTTCTTGCTCAAATGGCTGGGCCAATATTTATGATATTTGGTATTTATTCAGAGCTTACGCCCCACACGCACTCTCTCTTGACGAAGTGTACAAATAACATTAATTTGTATACTGTGAGAGAATTGCCGTCTCTCACGTAGTTGTTAAGGAGGGGAGTCCTTTCAATACTTCCTACTCCGGCTATCTTCTTTCTGATTAAATTCGTTGTGAGTTCCGAGACAGCCGTAGATTCTCCCCCGGGACGTCAATAGGCTTCATCGCTTATTGTCAATCTGAGGTCGCCGTTGTTGATCCTGGCTACACAGTAGTACACATGTGTGGGAATGCATGTCCCGACTTGTATTCGTAAATCCACTCTATAAACCATCACAATTTCGGAAACAAAAGCAAAGTGGCCTTTTTGTCATTTAACATTTTTTTTGTCAAAGTCAAAATATTTCTATTGAAATAGACATATTACAAGCACTTTCGAATCGTCATATTCTTTTCCTACAACCAGTTCAGACGGCAGATTTGTGCTAAGAACTGGAAAGAAACTCAGCACTTCTTTCTTAGCACAAATCTGCCGTCTGAATTGTACTTTTGTGATTGAATAATACGAATTTGAATTAAAATGTTTCGAATTTGAACGTACACAACAGGGTTGCTACCAACTGAACCACCGGGCAAATAAATATTTAGTACTTCCTTTTTTACTTCTACCATTTAGTTTTTAGTACTTGAATATTAATCAACTCTGAAAAATAAATAGTACACTGACCTTCGAGAGAGTACGTCCCATTTCTCAGCTGTTGTGATGATGATCTGCCCTTTGTTCAATAGTTTGTGATCAGTGGCCGTTTCGCCTGTCAATTGCACCACCTATTATTAAAAAAAAAATTGTTAACATTATAAACGACACCACCAAAACTAATAGACCTCGAATGCGCGATCATAGCGCGATTAAGGCATCGTCCAGATAGAATGGGAATGCGCGATCATCGCGCGACGAAGCGATGCGACCATCGCGTATTCGACAAACATTTAATTAACAATGTTTAAACAATGGTTTTAGTCTAATGTCCGACTGACCTTGATATAATTTTGACTGACCTTGAGATTGAACTTCGCCCCGAACTTGTGGTAGCAATGTGCGAACACGATATCAGCTCTTGCGTCTTTAGGCAGTAGGTATACTGCTCTGGGTGAATTATTCGTTGACAGTAGCCTTAGGAGGGCTAACTCTGCTATCACTGACTTGCCAGAGCCAGATGGAGCACCGACGAACACGTTATCATCAGAGTTGTAGACTGCGTTGAAGACCTAAGAAGAATTAATAAATTAAATAAATATACATATAGGGACAAATCACACAGATTGAGCTAGATACTAACCCAACGATATTATATTTTATAACAAATACATATATAGATAAACATCCAAGACCCGAGGCCAATCAGAAAAAGTTCGTTTTTCACCATGACCCGACCGGGATTCGAACCCGGGACCTCCTGCGTGGCGGTCTGGCGTGGTAACCATTACGCCACGGAGGTCGTCAAAAAATGCATTGTATTTTTAATCTATGGAAGTAAACTACGAATCAATACTTCCGTCAATCACGAACGATCATCTATTTATAGAGACTGAGTTCGCATATTGCGTTCCGGCGTTAGTGACATATATAACATTCGATACATACCTGAGTTTGAACCGGATTGAACTGTGGGAATACATCGGTATACAACTCTTCAAATTTAGGGTTCCGTAGAGCGGATATAGGCAACGGTTGCAAATCCAGTAGTTCCGTAGGTGGCAGATTCTTCTCTGGTAGTATTAGATGACGGAACGATACAGGGAGTTGAGTTTCGGCTGCTATCCACCTGTGTAAAAGTTAAAGATTATTTCAGAAAAAATAAAAATTACACGGTAATGGTTAAGTGAAGGTCATTTGAGCACGAATGGTCGTGACTTCATGCCAAAATGACCCCTTGAACTGACACCGGATGACCGTGCTGTCACACCAAAATTTCCACAACCCATCCGGAATGGACGTGACCTGACCACGAATGGTCGTGACGTCACACCAAATGGCCCCGAATGACCTTGATCGGACACCGAATGGTCGCCCTGTCACACCAAAATTACCAGAACACACCCGGAACGGGCCCAACCTGACACGAAATGTCGAGACGTCACACCAAATGACCCCGAATGACCTTGATCTGACACCGAATGGTCGCCCTGTCACACCAAAATTACCAGAACACACCCGGAATGGGCCCAACCTGACAAGAAATGTCGTGATGTCACACCAAATGACCCCTAATGGTCGCCCTGTCACACCAAAATTACCGGAACACACCCGGAATGGGCCCAACCTGACACGAAATGTCGAGACGTCACACCAAATGACCCCGAATGACTTTGATCTGACACCGAATGGTCGCCCTGTCACACCAAAATTACCAGAACACACCCGGAATGGGCCCAACCTGACACGAAATGTCGTGACGTCACACCAAATGACCCTGAATGACCTTGATCTGACACCGAATGGTCGCCCTGTCACACCAAAATTACCAGAACACACCCGGAATGGGCCCAACCTGACAAGAAATGTCGTGATGTCACACCAAATGACCCCTAATGGTCGCCCTGTCACACCAAAATTACCGGAACACACCCGGAATGGGCCCAACCTGACACGAAATGTCGAGACGTCACACCAAATGACCCCGAATGACTTTGATCTGACACCGAATGGTCGCCCTGTCACACCAAAATTACCAGAACACACCCGGAATGGGCCCAACAACCTGACACGAAATGTCGTGACGTCACACCAAATGACCCCGAATGACCTAGATTTGACACCGAATGGTCGCCCTGTCACACCAAAATTACCAGAACACACCCGGAATGGGCCCAACCTGACACGAAATATCGTGACGTCACACCAAATGGCCCCGAATGACCTTGATCTGACACCGAATGGTCGCCCTGTCACACCAAAATTACCAGAACACACCCGGAATGGGCCCAACCTGACACGAAATGTCGTGACGGCACACCAAATGATCCCGAATGGTCGCCCTGTCACACCAAAATTACCAGAACACACCCGGAATGGGCCCAACCTGACACGAAATGTCGTGACGTCACACCAAATGACCCCGAATGGTCGCCCTGTCACACCAAAATTACCAGAACACACCCGGAATGGGCCCAACCTGACACGAAATGTCGAGACGTCACACCAAGTGACCCCGAATGACCTTGATCGGACACCGAATGGTCGCCCTGTCACACCAAAATTACCAGAACACACCCGGAATGGGCCCAACCTGACACGAAATGTCGTGACGTCACACCAAATGACCCTGAATGACCTTGATCTGACACCGAATGGTCGCCCTGTCACACCAAAATTACCAGAACGCACCCGGAATGGGCCCAACCTGCCACGAGTGGTCGTGACGTCACACCAAATGACCCCGAATGACCTTGATCTGACACCGAATGGTCGCCCTGTCACTCCAAAATTACCAGAACACACCCGGAATGGGCCCAACCTGACACGAAATATCGTGACGTCACACCAAAATAATGGCCCCGAATGACCTTGATCTGACACCGAATGGTCGCCCTGTCACACCAAAATTACCAGAACACACCCGGAATGGGCCCAACCTGACAAGAAATGTCGTGATGTCACACCAAATGACCCTTAATGGTCGCCCTGTCACACCAAAATTACCGGAACACACCCGGAATGGGCCCAACCTGACACGAAATGTCGAGACGTCACACCAAATGACCCCGAATGACTTTGATCTGACCCCGAATGGTCGCCCTGTCACACCAAAATTACCAGAACACACCCGGAATGGGCCCAACCTGACCACGAATGGTCGTGACGACACACCAAATGACCCCGAATGACCTTGATCTGACCCCGAATGGTCGCCCTGTCACACCAAAATTACCAGAACACACCCGGAATGGGCCCAACCTGACCACGAATGGTCGTGACGTCACACCAAATGACCCCGAATGACCTTGATCTGACCCCGAATGGTCGCCCTGTCACACCAAAATTACCAGAACACACCCGGAATGGGCCCAACCTGACCACGAATGGTCGTGACGTCACACCAAATGACCCCGAATGACCTTGATCTGACCCCGAATGGTCGCCCTGTCACACCAAAATTACCAGAACACACCCGGAACGGGCCCAACCTGACACGAAATGTCGAGACGTCACACCAAATGACCCCGAATGACCTTGATCTGACCCCGAATGGTCGCCCTGTCACACCAAAATTACCAGAACACACCCGGAACGGGCCCAACCTGACACGAAATGTCGAGACGTCACACCAAATGACCCCGAATGACCTTGATCTGACCCCGAATGGTCGCCCTGTCACACCAAAATTACCAGAACACACCCGGAACGGGCCCAACCTGACACGAAATGTCGAGACGTCACACCAAATGACCCCGAATGACCTTGATCTGACCCCGAATGGTCGCCCTGTCACACCAAAATTACCAGAACACACCCGGAACGGGCCCAACCTGACACGAAATGTCGAGACGTCACACCAAATGACCCCGAATGACCTTGATCTGACACCGAATGGTCGCCCTGTCACACCAAAATTACCAGAACACACCCGGAATGGGCCCAACCTGACAAGAAATGTCGTGATGTCACACCAAATGACCCCTAATGGTCGCCCTGTCACACCAAAATTACCGGAACACACCCGGAATGGGCCCAACCTGACACGAAATGTCGAGACGTCAAACCAAATGACCCCGAATGACTTTGATCTGACACCGAATGGTCGCCCTGTCACACCAAAATTACCAGAACACACCCGGAATGGGCCCAACCTGACACGAAATGTCGTGACGTCACACCAAATGACCCTGAATGACCTTGATCTGACACCGAATGGTCGCCCTGTCACACCAAAATTACCAGAACACACCCGGAATGGGCCCAACCTGACAAGAAATGTCGTGATGTCACACCAAATGACCCCTAATGGTCGCCCTGTCACACCAAAATTACCGGAACACACCCGGAATGGGCCCAACCTGACACGAAATGTCGAGACGTCACACCAAATGACCCCGAATGACTTTGATCTGACACCGAATGGTCGCCCTGTCACACCAAAATTACCAGAACACACCCGGAATGGGCCCAACAACCTGACACGAAATGTCGTGACGTCACACCAAATGACCCCGAATGACCTAGATTTGACACCGAATGGTCGCCCTGTCACACCAAAATTACCAGAACACACCCGGAATGGGCCCAACCTGACACGAAATATCGTGACGTCACACCAAATGGCCCCGAATGACCTTGATCTGACACCGAATGGTCGCCCTGTCACACCAAAATTACCAGAACACACCCGGTATGGGCCCAACCTGACACGAAATGTCGTGACGGCACACCAAATGATCCCGAATGGTCGCCCTGTCACACCAAAATTACCAGAACACACCCGGAATGGGCCCAACCTGACACGAAATGTCGTGACGTCACACCAAATGACCCCGAATGGTCGCCCTGTCACACCAAAATTACCAGAACACACCCGGAACGGGCCCAACCTGACACGAAATGTCGAGACGTCACACCAAATGACCCCGAATGACCTTGATCTGACCCCGAATGGTCGCCCTGTCACACCAAAATTACCAGAACACACCCGGAACGGGCCCAACTTGACACGAAATGTCGAGACGTCACACCAAATGACCCCGAATGACCTTGATCTGACCCCGAATGGTCGCCCTGTCACACCAAAATTACCAGAACACACCCGGAACGGGCCCAACCTGACACGAAATGTCGTGACGTCACACCAAATGACCCCGAATGACCTTGATCTGACCCCGAATGGTCGCCCTGTCACACCAAAATTACCAGAACACACCCGGAACGGGCCCAACCTGACACGAAATGTCGAGACGTCACACCAAATGACCCCGAATGACCTTGATCTGACCCCGAATGGTCGCCCTGTCACACCAAAATTACCAGAACACACCCGGAACGGGCCCAACCTGACACGAAATGTCGAGACGTCACACCAAATGACCCCGAATGACCTTGATCTGACACCGAATGGTCGCCCTGTCACACCAAAATTACCAGAACACACCCGGAATGGGCCCAACCTGACAAGAAATGTCGTGATGTCACACCAAATGACCCCTAATGGTCGCCCTGTCACACCAAAATTACCGGAACACACCCGGAATGGGCCCAACCTGACACGAAATGTCGAGACGTCAAACCAAATGACCCCGAATGACTTTGATCTGACACCGAATGGTCGCCCTGTCACACCAAAATTACCAGAACACACCCGGAATGGGCCCAACCTGACACGAAATGTCGTGACGTCACACCAAATGACCCTGAATGACCTTGATCTGACACCGAATGGTCGCCCTGTCACACCAAAATTACCAGAACACACCCGGAATGGGCCCAACCTGACAAGAAATGTCGTGATGTCACACCAAATGACCCCTAATGGTCGCCCTGTCACACCAAAATTACCGGAACACACCCGGAATGGGCCCAACCTGACACGAAATGTCGAGACGTCACACCAAATGACCCCGAATGACTTTGATCTGACACCGAATGGTCGCCCTGTCACACCAAAATTACCAGAACACACCCGGAATGGGCCCAACAACCTGACACGAAATGTCGTGACGTCACACCAAATGACCCCGAATGACCTAGATTTGACACCGAATGGTCGCCCTGTCACACCAAAATTACCAGAACACACCCGGAATGGGCCCAACCTGACACGAAATATCGTGACGTCACACCAAATGGCCCCGAATGACCTTGATCTGACACCGAATGGTCGCCCTGTCACACCAAAATTACCAGAACACACCCGGTATGGGCCCAACCTGACACGAAATGTCGTGACGGCACACCAAATGATCCCGAATGGTCGCCCTGTCACACCAAAATTACCAGAACACACCCGGAATGGGCCCAACCTGACACGAAATGTCGTGACGTCACACCAAATGACCCCGAATGGTCGCCCTGTCACACCAAAATTACCAGAACACACCCGGAACGGGCCCAACCTGACACGAAATGTCGAGACGTCACACCAAATGACCCCGAATGACCTTGATCTGACCCCGAATGGTCGCCCTGTCACACCAAAATTACCAGAACACACCCGGAACGGGCCCAACCTGACCACGAATGGTCGTGACGTCGGCTCCTCGAGGGCTCTTCTACCGAGGGTTACTTATTCTATGTCAATAGCTAAACAATAAATTACTAACCTGTCCGAAACGACACGTAGAAAGTACTGCGGCGGCAACGGTTCAAAAACTGGCACGAAGAGTTTGACCTGATGCTCCTCCTTGCAGTACTTCTCCTTGAGAAGGAAGTACTCGTGGTGGAGTACTACCTCGCTGTCGACATCTTCGACGAGGATCCAGAAAGCTTCCGACTGACCGTGGATCTGGTGGACGGAAAAATCAAATTCAAAATATTTTTATTTAAATAGGCCTAATATAAGCTCTTTGGAATCGTCCCAATTTTTTCCTACCACCAGTTCAGACGGCAGATTTGTGCTAAGAAGAAACTGGCAAGAAACTTAGCACTTGCTCTTTTAAAATGGTATTCATCAGCCAGAAAATATTTAAAAAAAAAAACAACAATATATCTGCAATTTCAGATGATGAAAAACAATTTATAAATAGAAACAGCATTATAATTAAATAAATATTCTTTAGACGAATAAAAATTCAAAATATTTATTCAGCAAGTACGTCCTCACCATGGACTTAACACAAAAACAGGACTGATCACTGTTAAAAATTAAATTTACAAATGACAACTTTAATTGTTCTCATTAAGGTTCAATTTGTTATAACCATGAAAACAGAGAGAAACCGAGCCGAGCGAGATAGTTACAAGTCATGCCGTGTCTCGTTCTCCATTGTTGCCAACAAGAAAAAATATTTCTTTCTGAAGTTATCGAAGTTACATAATTTGTTCTGTAGTGTTGGTAGCCCTTCCAAAAGTGACATGGCGGATAATTCAATTCTCAATTCACTCCAGTTGTAAAATCTGGCTATTTTGGAAACTTTTTATTAACAGTGGATCGAAAATGGTTAAAAAATGTTGTGTTAATGGTTGTCCAAGTCAGTCATGTGGTGGTTGTGATATCCAGGGCAAACAAAATATATAGTCACCCAGTTAAAAAGAGACACAGAGTCCGTCTTATCTGCATCTCGCCCGGCTCGTTTTTTTGCTTACAGAGCTCAGTCCTGTTTGTATATTAAGTCCATGGTCCTCAAAGACTCTTTCTCTTGTCAAAGATTACATTACAGTCATAAATTATTTATGTAATTAATCTACTCTTTAAATCTATACTAATATTATAAAGAGGAAAGATTTGATTGTTTGTTTGAAATGAATAGGCTCCGAAACTACTGGACCGATTTCAAAAATTATTTCACCAATAGAAAGCTACATTATCAGGGAGTGACATAGGCTATAGCTTTTCCCGAAATTCAATGTGGTTCCCACGGGAACGGGGCCGGAACTTCACGCGGACGAAGTTGCGGGCAAAAAGCTAGTCTACTCTATAAACTACTACCTAAAACGAAAAGCAAAATGGCCACTGATAAAAGAAATGGCGGAAGAAAACCAGTTACGGCCTTTTTCGTCGTAATGATACATTATACCTTACTAATATTATAAATGAGAAAGTGAGTTTCTTTGTTATTCATTCACGGCTTTACTAAGCAGCCGATCATTATGAAAATTTGCATACATATTGTTAGGGGTACCCCTAACAATTACAGAGCCCAACATAGGCTACGTTTTATCCCGTGAAAGTATGTCGTTCGAATGGGAAAATAATTTTTCTACTATATAGGGCACTATATCGGCCAACAGATAGCGCCACAAGTCGCGCTATGGGTTGTTTCGTTTTCAAACGAGATCTATGTCGTAAAATTAACGCGAGCGAAGCCGCGGAGAAAAGCTAGTTTCATATATTAAAATAATTTTTTTTAAAAATAAAATGCAGATCTAGCCGGCATTTTTTCTTTTAACTCCACGGGTAGTAATAGAAAAGTTACCTTGTCATCCCATTGGAAGTCAGGTGTGATGGTAAGCTCAACACGCAACGTCGATCTTGTGATGGGTTGAATATGTGTACTCAGTTCCAACTTAGGGAACTGGTGCACGTATCTGTGTATGGTTTTGCCAAGCTTCGGTGCTCGAACCAGCTCACCGATTTCATTTGGGCCAAGTTCGTATAGTTTTTCCCATGGGAAATTCTTCTTTTCCAGTTTCTTCACGACCTGTTGAATTGTTAGAATTTTTTTATGATGGAGGTGACAAACCTAGTCGGTCACCTGGGGGTAAGCAATCACCCATGGACATCCACGACACCTATAATAAAGGTGCTCCTTCACCGGGAGCATTCGCGTGTAATGTATCCACAGACATAAAGAAGCAGACGTAACATTCCATAACAGAAATCGTGGCAAAAACGCACACTATTAAATGTCACTCACACAGACACAAATGGGTACTTTTGTACTGCTTGCTTGGCTGCTTTTGTACGAAGTGTTTTTACAATGTAGTACACAGCACTTAACACCCATATTTTTGTCTATTTCATATTATATTTACTAAATTTTAACTATAAAAGTCACTTTTTAAACGAATACAAATCGCCATCTTCCGTTTACTTTTACGTATGCTACAAATTCCGTCTACCAAAACAAGGCACGCCTGTCAAATTATGTAAGTGTGCGTTAGTGTTGCTATTGATGAAAGATAGGGACAAGGCTATACCGTATTTAATTAGCTGCAAAGTGACAGCGATATTTTCAGTCTGTGTATGTAAAATAATGTTTAGTCTGTTAAGTCTGTGTATATATCATTATAAATAAATAAATAAATATATAGGGACAATTCATACAGATTGAGCTAGCCCCAAAGTAAGTTCGAAACTTGTGTTATGGGATACTAACTCAACGATATTATATTTTATAACAAATACATATATAGATAAACATCCAAGACCCGAGGCCAATCTGAAAAAGTTCGTTTTTCATCATGACCCGACCGGGGATCGAACCCGGGACCTCCTGGGTGGCGGTCTGGCGTGGTAACCATTACGCCACGGAGGTCGTCAATTATAGATTCGACTTTAAGCATTACATTACAATATAACCTCACAGACTGACGAGCATTCACGTATAATGTAACATTTATTTAGATTTGAATTTGCATTGATGTTACACATTGTATCATTACAGGGTGCGCATTGTAATGTTCGTTTCTCCTCCCTCACTGATGTAATGCTCGAATCTGTAACGATACATGACACGCGAATGCTCCCGGTGAAGGAAGGAATGAAACGGGGCGAGTATTAGGTTTTGTTTTCTACCCACCGACCGAAACGTACTGCTATTTGTCCGTCGATATTCTGTAAGTGGGTGGTACATTCCCGACCACAACCATTTTGTACATTGTTTTTATTTTTTATTTTTTTTATTTTTATTTTTATTTTATGTCATACAGCAAACATACAAGCAAGCGAGTCACCTGATGGAAAGCGGTCACCGCCGCCTATGAACATCAGTAACACCAGGGGCGCAACCAATGCGTTGTCCACCAAGGGGGTTGGATGAAAGGAAGGAGGATGGGGAAGGGAAAGAAGACGGGGAAAAAGAGGGGATAGGGAAGGAGTTGGGCTTCCGGATCTCTCACTCACCGAACGAAACGCATTGCTGCTTCACGTCGATATTCTGTGAGAGGGTGGTACTTCCCCGGTCGAGCTAGCCCATTTCATAATAATTGCTCTACCACTCCAAAAATGTTAATGTAAGTATGAAAATACTATTATTGCCATGACACGTTACTCCCCCCCCCCCTCTCCCTCCCAGAATAAACTCAACCATCTCCTTAGATTAACTGTGCCCCCCCCCCCTCCCTCCTCTTCTTTAACAGAATCCTGGCTACGCTCTATGTGTTTGAAATATATATTTTTTTAATTAGTTACCTCTTCGGGCATTTTTTTGAACTGTCGGAGAGGCGACATCGACTGCCACATTCGCCTATCCACCATTTTGCATAACGCCAGAGTTTTGTCGACCAATTGCGCCCACCCTGTAACAATCAAATAAGAAATGTAACTTTATTGCCGCGATATCTTCTCTGAGCGTTTCAATATTTTTTATAGAAAATATGCATGTGATTTACATCGTAATTATTATTAATAACAGAAAATCCTTATTAATGAACTTATAATGGAAGCTATCTTAAATTATGTGCGACTTTTATAACGCACATGCGATCATTTTATCGCAATTACGATTAACTCTAGTTAATCACAGCAATTATCTCAATTTTTTTTTCTAATATGCAACTTCTTTTTCTCACATGCGATTACTTTGTCGGCATTATTTTAACTGAAGTTATTCACAGCATCTCAAAACAGTTTTTTTAATATGCGACTTTTTTGTCGCACATGCGATTATTTTGTCGCACTCGCGATTTTTTGTAACCCACCTCTGTGTAACACGATCTCGAAGATCGCGCGCAGCAGTCGGCACGCCGATTGTGTGACGTATACCATGTCGGCCATTAGTGCGAAACCCTCGAGCTTCAGTTGTGAAATGTACGCTTGTAGGAGCACGTTTATTTTTGCTGACGGTTCTTCTATGCTCTCTTTTATTGGGATCGGTACCTGCGGAACAGACATTACATATTACATGACATACATTGAAACACTAATAAAGGCTAACACAATATCCAATAACTAGTATTTTTTTATATTCGCGTGGTTGTCGAAAACACTATCGCGATATGAATAATTTTCCCCGTTGCAACATTTTTCACTGATGCTTCGCTCAGTCCTATTGGTCGCAGCGTAATGTTATATAGCTTAAAGCCTTCATCGACAATTCAATTCAAAATATTTTTATTCAAATAGGCCTATTATAAGCTCTTTCGAATCGTCACAATTTTTTCCAAACGCAATTTTTTTTTTTAAATTCGAACCAGTATTTCTTGAGATTAGCGCGTTCAAACAAACAAACTCTTCAGCTTTATATATTAGTATGGATGAAACATTAGTCATACTGTGAAGTGATCAAACACATATATGTAATGGGATTGAGATGGTTGTGTATAAGTGGTCAATAAAGTTGAATAAACAAATAGACAATTGAATGGCCAAGTTCAAGATGTCCCTAAGTCCTCTTAGGGATTTTATGCACTATCAAAACTGGTGTTTAAACTGATAATTATCTATGGTTTTGTATATTTAAGACATTTGTAAGTAGTCCCTAAGTGTATTTTTTTCGATACACCTATTAGCCTATGTCCACTGATTCGGGTTTGAAAATGTGTCAAAAAAGTCCCTTAGACCAAGTTCAGATGATAAGCGCTCAACGCGCGTTTTGATAACGCGCGTTATACTACATACATTTTAGTCAGGCCGTGCACATGCTAACGCGTTTTAATAATGCGCGCGTAATAAAATGTATGTAGTTGTAAACTCGCGTTATCAAAACGCGCGTTGAGCGCTTTTCATCTCAACTTGGTCTTAGTCCATGTTTTTTTTATTGTAATGTCACTAAATTGTCAGAAAATTAAAGCTCAAGACAAGAAACAACACTCACTCTCTCCATAAGCTTATGCAACTCCAGCTTCTCTTCCTCCCTAACAGATATATGCTTGAATTCAGCCGACAATGAAAACACTCTAAACAGCTCTATCTCGCCGAGTGTCGGCCTGAGCAGCTGATTATACGCCTGCATAGTCTCGTATGTACAGTAGAAGTGCGACGCGATGCGACCGATCTCGGTCGGTTGGAAGTGTCCCGATTTACGCTCGTAACGTATAAGACCGGCTCTGAAAAAGAAAAAAGAAAAATATTAAGTGAACGGAATGGACCTGACAAACGTTTTTTACTTTACATGCTAAATAAATCTACAAAAAATTACGAGGGAAAACTGTGTTTTTACTTTTTTTATATCTTAAAAAATGGCTGGGATATTTACGATCAAAGTGGCCGAAAGTTTTTTAAAACGCGGGCGGGCTATGACGTCACGACAATCGCGCTCTCGTTCGCACGCGCGCCGCCGCGCTATCGCTGTCGCGGGCTGAGCGGGCTGTGACGTAATTTATGAGCGCGTAATCTCAGAAATTCAAATCGTTATAACTTCGGAAATACTGCATGTATTGAAGTAAAATAAAAACTAATGTAATGTACATGTTCTACGCTCCGATTTTAGGTGTATTTGATACTAATATTTTGACCCTATTGTGTTCTCCATTAGGAGAAAAATGGCACATACATAAATTAAATACTAATATTATAAAGAGGAAAGATTTGATTGTTTGTATGCATTGAATAGGCTCCGAAACTACTGGACCGATTTCAAAAATTCTTTCACCAGTAGAAAGCTACATTATCATGGAGTGACATAGGCTATAGCTTTTCCCGAAATTCAATGTGGTTCCCACGGGAACGGGTGCGGAACTTCACGCGGAAGTCGCGGGCAAAAAAGCTAGTAAATTAATAAAGTAGGAAAAAACCGTAGGATTAGATCAAAAATCTGATATAGATGGAGCTGCTGTGCATAAATAAATACAAGCAAACGAAGTGTCGCAGGTTTTAATAGTATTTTATAATCTGTGCAAATGAATAAATTCGTAAATTCTGTGTACTGAACGAATGTAAGTATTCATTCACACTCGACAAAATTAACTTCACTCACTTGTCGAGCAAACTGGCCGCTGTATGTATGAGATCGGCTCGATGCAGCTCGAGCAATGGATCCTCTTGTAATTTCTCCGGTGTGATGCCGTACAAGGCAGGCTGTCGCAACATCCTTATGTATAGGTATGTGTAACCTGTAAATAAAAGTAAAGTAAAAAAAAAGTGTCTATTTTCTCCATTTTATGTACAGAAACATAACGGGGTTTCGTATTTATTACGACCTCCGTGGCGTAATGGTTACCACGCCAGACCGCCACCCAGGAGGTCCCGGGTTTGAATCCAGGTCCAACTTTTTCTGATTGGCCTCGGTTCTTGGATATATGTATTTGTTATAAAATATAATATTGTTGAGTTAGTATCCCATAACACAAGTTTCGAACTTACTTTGGGGCTAACTCAATCTGTGTGAATTGTCCCATCTATATATTTATTTATTTTATGTGCTTTGATTGCTTGCAAATGAGTCGAATATCACATTCTACCACATTTGTAAGTTTTCATCATATAACATTTATTTTATAAGTTCGTCGGCTATAACTCGGCAGTAGAGTCTACTTAACTGTTATAGTTTTAATTGAAGGTTCAGCATACGGACAACCACCTGAAGTAGGCGCGAAAAAAAATTTCATTCCCACTTTACGCGTAGGGAAAAATAGTAGATTTTACAACAAGTGCACAAAACGAATCATTTCTATACGAGACTTTTAGCATAGTAATGTCGAGGATAGAAATGGTTTTGTGGACGAGTTATAAACTCTGCTTTTCACTTCGATTGCGAGGAAATAAATAAACGCACGAAAAACAAGACCTGTTTCCCCTTTCCCGCCGCTTTTTTTTTTTTAAATCTTACAACATTGAAATTAGGCTTGGGCTGCAGACCTATACAGCCTACTATTAAATTAATTTTGTAATAAAATAATTTTCTTAAATAAATTAAATAACCTACCGTACTTTAATTTAAATTTTAATATCTTTTATGACTTAAAAAACACATAAGGCAAATAAATTAAAGTAAATATTATAAAATAACAAATTCTATCTCTGAACTTTTTGTTGTGTTTGGCTGTATGGCTTATTTCCTTTGCCTTAATATAGATACATTTATGAGTAGATACGTTTTTGCCCTTGTGCACAAAATTCGATTTTGTGCAGCCTATATCCTGCGCAAATAAGCATTTTCTGAGCATGAGAAGTGAAAAATATTTTTCAAAATTTTGTTCTACCACTTTGTTAGCATTGATAATAATAAGGTCCTACATTTAATAGTAAACTTCCTTTTAAAACATGACTATGTACGGTGGCCTCGAAGATAGGAGGACCATTTTAGAAAAAAATCGCTTGCACATCTTGTAAGCGGATCTTTTGTCAGCTCCGTCCTTTTCTTTGTTACCAAACGGGGTTTTTGTTTATTAGAGCCACATGTGTCCGCTAGGATGTTGGATGTTGCAACCAAAAATCATCCTAAATATGGTCCTGCTATCCTCGAGGCGACGTACGTTACATATGATCGTTTAAACAAGGAAATATTGGTCTAGTAATCAGTGAATATGGATGGCTTTAATAAAGCAACTTTTTTCAAACTACTTACAATACAAACTTTATTTTTTTTACTGAATACTACACCATTATTTCTTGCTTAAACGATTATAATGTAACCTATATAATCTAAAACTAATGTGTTAAAGGGAAAAGTTTACTAATAAAGTAGGACCTTGTATGTGTATACGTATGTACATATAACATAGTTTATTTTCTTTATTTAAACAAGTTGTAAATGACAAGAAAAAGTGCCTGTGAAGGTCTAATTTCTGAAATAAACGATTTCATTTCATTTCATACCAAATTACAGCTTTGTAGCATTAAGCGTATAGGCGCTAGACCGCGGACGGACAGACAGACAGACGGACATGGCGAAACTATAAGGGTTCCTTGTAGTTTACTACGGAACCCTAAAAAAAGTTTACGATTCAGTTAAAATAATAATTATTCTCTCACCAAGCCATGTAACAGCATCTCTAACACTCTGCACAGATCCCAAGACGACTTCTGCGTTCAGCATATCCGGTAGCTTGCTCACTAACTGCGACTCGATTGGCAGTTGTTGGTTGAGGAGAGACAAGTAGTATTGTAGCTCGGAATGGTTCGTTATCAGGATACCTGGTGAGAGAAAAAAGGTTTAAAACAGAAGAATAGTGCATGAGAAAACATATTTAAAAAGAGAAGAACTACTTTACTGACAATAATACAGTGCTACAATGATATTTATAAACGTGAGTGGCAGTTGTGCGAGGGCGTTACAGTGGCATATTTTCATAAATTTTGTCAAAGGCGAACTGTCGAAAAGTGATACAATATGAACGGGAGTTGTAGTTCCAATTTCGGCCACGTTCATAAATAGCTCTGTAACACTGTAGGTCTATTTAATGCACCAAATCTTAGATTTTTTTTGAAAGGAGGCTTACAACCGTCCGTCTTATGACCGTTACTTGAGGTGTTACAGTGTTTTTTGAGAGGTAGGGCACAGCAGATAATCTGCTCAAATCAGAGCAGTCCAAAGATCGTAGTTAAATAGCATTGGTCTCGGCCATGTTGTGTTCCTACGGTGAGTAAGGTCTCCAGAGCTCCACTTGGGGGGGTTGGGAGGGTTGGCAACGCGTGTGTGATACCCCCAGTATTGCTTATCATCAGGCCGACCGTATGATTGTTTGCCTGCGGTATAAAAACTCACCCTCCCCCTTGGTATCGTACTGGGGCCGTCCAGCTCTGCCCAGCATCTGCAGCACGTCCAGTGCGCCGAGTTCGCTCCAGCGACCCTTCTCCGGGGAGTACACTTGCGTGCCTTTCACAATGACGGTGTGGGCGGGTAGATTCACGCCCCAGGCTAGAGTGGCTGTTGATACTAGGACCTGGAACATTCAAAGTAAAATATGTTTATTCAAATAGGCATATTACAAGATCTTTCGAATCGTCATTTCCTACCACCCGTTTAGACGGCAGATTTGTGCTAAGAAGATCTGACAAGAAACTTAGCACATGCCCTTTTAAAATGGTACTGATAAAAGTTACAATATTTGACGATCTCCGTGACTTGATTTGCCATCTCTCTAAGTTATAATGCCTTTTGCTTCAAATTGCTGTTTCTCACGTAGTTGTTAAGGAGGGAAGTCCTTTCAATACTTCCAACTCCATCTAATTTCTTACTGATTAAATTAGTTGTGAGTTCCAAGACAGCTGTAGTTTTCTCCCCCGGGACGTCAATAAGCTTCATTGCTTATTGTCTATCTGAGGTCGCCGTTGTTGATCCTGGCTACACAGGAGACACATCGTTGGGAATGTGCTATGCCGATCTCCGTGGCGTAGTGGTGACCGCCACCCAAGGTCCCAGCTTCGAATCCCGGGCGAGTCATGAAGAAAAACGTACTTTTTCCGAATGGCCCGGATCTTGGATGTTTATCTATATAATTATGTATTTGTTATAAAGTCAATGGCCCAAGACTACGTCACGATCAGTGTGACATCTTCAACCTTATTTTAACCGCACCACAGTCGATGATGTGATCTTGGGCCAATCACGTGACCTAGAAGTCACGGGGAGGGAATACCTTTTTATATTTTTTATTTATAATTCTGAGGCAACTAACCATTCATATTTTTAAATTGATTTTTTAAAAAACTTAACTCTGCGTCTGACTCAGTGTAAAAGGAATGAGAAATTTCACCACCATTACAAACCTTCCCGGTAGCTCTGTGGTTAGAGCACTCGGCCGGATATCGAGGGGTCGTGGGTTCGAATCCCACCGGGGGAGGGAGAGGAGATTTACCTGTATATGCCTATCAGCGAACAGATCTTCGACCAATGTCCTGTCCACCTTGCTCATGCCAGCGTGATGTATACCGAAACCATAAGGCAGTAATTCCCGAAGCTCGGGATTCTTAACCTGATCCGCTTCTGTGCGAAGCACTTCCATACTTGCCGAGCCTTCCCTGAAGACAGAAAGAAATAGATTTTTCGTTTGTCAATTAAAAAAATGTCGCCATTTTTATTTGATCTTTAAATAGGTTTGAAGAACTTTATTGGCTCATAAAGAATACACACAATTCACTTAATTTTTTCAAGAAAATTTTAAACCTAAATAACAAACAAAATTCTTTATTTTAAATATCATTTCCTAGCCTAGCTGCTGCACGCGGTATTACCAGCGTTTAACTTTATGCACAGTAGCGACACCTATTTTATAACGCGCCATTTTTATCAGTGTTTTGATCAGTAGGAATCGCGTACTTTTCGGGATAAAAAATACCCTATGTGTTAATCAAAGATATCAGCTACTCACATACCAAATATCATAAAAAAAGGCCCAGCCATTTGAGCGTGAACAAGTAACAAACATACAGTGGCCTCGAAGATAGGAGGACCATTTTAGAAAAAAATCGCTTGCACATCTTGTAAGCGGATCTTTTGTCAGCTCCGTCCTATTCATTGTTACCAAACAGGGTTTTTGTTTATTAGAGATTACTAGCCAACAGTCATTTTCTCGTCAATAAAAAAAATTGACGCCTGTTTTTATTTCCTCATTAAGGCACATAGCACACAGAACGAAGAGTCGAGGCGTGTCTCTCCTAATTTCTCTATACAGTTATATTGAACAACGCACACTGTTGTGCTAATGGTGCGGTGATAATGGCGGAGGGGCGTTTTGACCTTCAGTTTCGTGTCTAAACAAAAGGAAGAAAGCCCGCGACTCGACTCTTATTTACGCTTGCGCCTCGACTGCACCTCGACTTAGCAGTATGCTATTCAGGTGCTAATTCTGTTGTACATTTAAGTAGATTAAACTAATTTTGACAGGACTAAAGGTGTTGTTGTCCTTCTTGGTTTACAATTTAGTGACAAGGATAGCAACACTTATAGTCCTGTCAAAATTAGTTTATTCTAGTTAAATGTACAACAGAATTAGCGCCAATGTCGACTAGTCCCATGATTCTGAAGTGAAGTTTGATTTTGTAAGGATAGACTTGAGCATTCACTTGTAATGAGCATTCTTGCGAATGTTCATCACAGAAAAATGACGAGAACATTTTAAGGTCGCGTATATGTAACGTGTTTTTTCCCGGACGGGACGGGACGGGACGGGACGGGAAGTTAAATATAGTTCCATACAAAATGTATGTGAATATGCATATGTCGCGGATGCACGGACGGGACGGGAACGTGGCCGTGTCGAACAAAACACGTCCCCGTCCCGTCCGAGGTATTATATCCCGTTGCGTATACAGAGACATTTAGCGAGCATTCTATCGAGCGTTCTGGCGAACATTCTAGAATCAGATTAGTTTGCCACCATGTTCTGTACGCTAGAATACTCATGATGTTCATAGCAATATTTGGCTCTATGCTCGGCTCGGCTCGTTGTTCAGTTCGACAAATATAAAAACGGCGAATGCTCGATGTTCTGTTACAAGTGAATGCTCAAATCTATGTCTATCAGCACCTTTTCCGAAATGGTAGTGGTTTATCCCAGTATAACCCATAATCATCCCACTGCTGGGATACGGGTCTCCCTTCAATCGAAGGGGATTAGAGCGTACTCTGCCACGCTGCTGCAATGCGGATTGGCAGAGGCCGGTGTTTTCAAGCCGCCCTAAGGCTTAACTACTCTCATCAATCTACAACAGCCGGGACCGACGGCTTAACGTGCCCTCCGAAGCGCGGAGAAGCTCGAGATAACGAAACCCATCCAAGCACTGGCTAGGGTCGACGTGGCTTGACTTGCATGATCATATTAGAGTGTCACACAAAGCGACGCCATCGAGCTCCTCAGGTAGTAGTTTATAGATTAGATTATATACACAAATCATTTTTTTACTGTATGAACTTTGACAAGAGAACGTGTTTGTAAAAACCTAATCTCAGAATTGAATCTTTTATTGACACACAAGCCTAAAGGACTCTGCCCACTACAACGTATCATACCATGACCGTGCTATGAACGTGTCAGACAAAAAAATATTGTTTGTATTAAAAAGTATGAGACAATGGCCACTAGCCCGTTCCGTCACCGACCAGCACCGTCGCGTGCCATGCACGGAGCGGCAACTATATATACTCTAGTGGGCAAAGTAGAGCGTATCGGGTTGCTTGTCGTGTCTGACACGTTCATAGCACGGTCATGGTATGATACGTTGTAGTGGGCGGAGTCCTTAAGGCATAATTTCTAGGTTTTCTATAATAAAAAAAGACTATTTAATAGACGTCGTCGTTAATTAAATATCCCGTAATATTATAAAAATATAAAAAATATAAAATTACCTTAAGAATTGTCCAAGCGTATCTTTCTCTAAGCACATGTCTCTTATTGCGCGCGCCGTCTTTCCAGTCTCCTTGCGTGAATGCACGAACACCAGGATCTAGAGGGAGACGACACGATTAGAAAGAGACGGGAGTAACACCCAACTAAAAATATAAAGGAGAAACATAGTTTTTTTTTGGGTATACTGATTTAAAATTTCTGAAACAAATTTTCTGCTTGTTTGCCCGCGACTTCGTCCGCGTGAAGTTCCGCACCCGTTCCCGTGGGAACCACATTGAATTTCGGGAAAAGCTATAGTCTTATGTCACTCCCTGATAATTTGGCTTTCTACTGGTGAAAGAATTTTTGAAATCGGTCCAGTAGTTTCGGAGCCTATTATAGCAAACAAATAAACAAACCAACATACAAACAATCAAATCTTTCCTCTCGTGTTTGGTGTCTGTGCCGAGTTTATCATTCCAGCTATTTTTATCATTTAGATAATCTTCAATTTTATAACTGCCAGTCTTCGCCATCTTGTTTGCTTGCTACATAATTAAAACAACACCTCACCTGATTCCTGCCAGCGTGTTCCATAGTCTTTTCGTATACAATATCATTCATGACTTGGAAACGTTTCAATGCTTTCTTCTCTGTCACTCCTATGTATTGCTGCTCTAAAGCCACCGGTCTGAAAGAGACAAGTATATTTTTAAAATACATAATTGCCGGAAAGCGACAAGTTGAACGTAGAAAGTCATGGCCGAGGAAAATCCGCCAATGGACTGACATCAAAACCGTAAAACAAGTATTTACCCTTGCTTGTACAAAAAGCATAAAGGCGCTGTCCCACTACTGCGCACGAAGAGGCTACGCACGTGTGTTAAGCTTTGCTTTGCAAGAGGATGTAGGATGTACGTGATTGTGTCCACTGCAACCCACGGACACGTTAACCATCAAGTGACGTCATTGATACACGCGTGGCTTTCTCAACATAGCTCAACACTGTCAACGCCATGCACGCAGTGAATGCGGTACACAGCTTGTTCCACAAAGCGTAGCAGCTGTAATGTGCCACGTGGCCCACGTGTCCGTGCACAGCGTGCGCAGCAGTGGGACCGCGCCTTAATGATTACTTTTAACAAAAGATCCATACTAATGTTATAAATGTGAAAGTGTGTTTGTTTGTTTGTTTGTTTGTCCTCTCTTCACGTCGAAAGTAATGAACGGATTGATATGTTTTTTTTATTGGGGATAATTTAAGGTCTGGAGAGTGACATAAGACATTTTATTCCCCACGGGATAAAGAGATTCCCACGGGAAAATTTATTGACACTTTCCCTTGACCATGCAGGCGGAGCCGCGAGTAAGAAAAAAAAACATAAAATTTCAGCAAATTCAAATAAATAAATTATAAAAATATATTTATATAAATATATAATAATTGTAAAATCTATTGTCAAAAGTAATCATTATGCTATTTGTACAGATTTTCTAGATATGAGGACTATTTTTATAGCATTGCATACAACGAATTCTAAATTGCGGTGCGTTCTTTTGCGTTGTTGCGACAAATGTGCGATCAGCTTAGGGCGGAGAGAAATTCGTCGGGTCAGCTAGTTCTTAAAATAAAATACCTGAAGGAATTGTCGAAGTAGAATAAACCCTCCTCCGGCTTCACTCGTAGAAACGCCGCCACATCCGTGTAGTTGGGCAACGTGGCAGACAGACCGACAAGGCGTACCTGCAACACAAATCCATACTTAATAGGTACAGTTTCAATGATCACCAGATTTTTTTTTATAACCTAAATAAATAAATAAATAGGGACAATTTATACAGATTGAGCTAGCCCCAAAGTAAGTTCGAAACTTGTGTTATGGGATACTAACTCAATGATATTATATTTTATAACTAATACATATATAGATAAACATCCAAGACCCGAGGCCAATCAGAAAAAGTTAGTTTTTCATCATGACCCGACCGGGGATCGAACCCGGGACCTCCTGGTTGGCGGTCTGGCGTGGTAACCATTACGCCACGGAACGCCAACCTAAGACTAAGCACCAAGTAAAATAATTAACTCCATTAAAATTAAACTTATTCTAAACAGAGTGCACTAAAGTAAAATGTTATAAGATCCAAAATAAATTTACGCACGTCAGAATAATTTTACGTTTTGTTATAATATTCTTTTTGATTGCCAAAATGGATGAATGGTCACCAAATATCGTTTTATTAAAACAGTATCGTTAATACCAAAAACTACAGTTCTAATTATCGTACCTAAATCCAAAATATATTATTGTCAAGCTATAAATTATAATCGTTTACCATTTAAAAGTCGCTGTATGCGTAACGTGTTTTTTCCCGTACGTAACGGGACGTTAAATATTATAGTTCCATACAGAATGTATGTGAAGCACGGATGCTCACCTCCTCCTGCGTCTGCTCGACCGTCCTCAAGGTCCTGGCCACCAGCGCCTCCAGCACCGGGCCGCGCTCGTCGTGCAGCAGGTGCACTTCGTCGATGATGATCAGGCGGACGAGGTTCGTGAACGAGCGTTCGCCACCTGACACATTCAAACATTCATGTGTTAGAACCACAGATCGGCTTTGTTTGATTGAGGCGAGACCAAAAACAAAATACACCAGAGTGCGTGGAATGCACATGTGTGCAAGCAAGATATATAATTTTGTGGATTATCCTTTTAGTTTGAGTTACATCCAGGCACTGCACAGGTAACCATGTTTAATCACGTCTAATTAACACCAAAACTACACTTAAAAATCATAAATTTTGTAAAAATAAGTGGGATTTGTTTTTAACACGACTGACGTCAGGCCGATACAGTCCGATAGCGTGTATAGGAAGAATGGTCTCGCCTATCTATCTCGCTCTAACAAAGGTGTATACTATGATCTATCTCTTTTGCATTGCCAATCTAACGCTAGTATATAATAAATCTATTGTTAGAACCATCGACATAAAAGTATAGACTGCTGTCCGGTATAGTTCCCTGCAAACAACTTGAGCAAGAGTTGTGGTGGTGGGGGAAACTCCGCACATCGTACACTTAACTGACCAATGATTGACGCGCATGTGACACGTTCCTACCTGAACTAACCAATCGCGAGCGCAGAAGATATTCCCCGCCGTCGCGCCCCGCACCCACCACCAATAGGACCTAAAAAACGCTACTGCGCAGGTTTTTTTTATTGCTCAAGATGTTTGCCGGCAATTATACCAAATACTATAGAAGACTAATACCCACAGCTCTTGACGTTTCTCATACAATGACTTGGCAACCTCCGTTCACCTCATGCCGCTAGGGGCGCTATAACATTTTGCATACAAAACGCACAAAAGTATTGAAATCGTGCACCTCATGCCCTCATGCCGTAGGGGCGCTAGTGTCGCGTCTTGCCCGAATTCTTCCGAAGCTGTGGGTATTAGTCTTCTATAGTATTTGATTATACTGAGATTTTGCGGTATTGTGCAAATTGACACCATGCTTCACTCAGTTGCGAGCGAGCGACAGAAGCAGTGGTGTCCAATCGACAGAAAACGATCAACCTTGAAAAAGATTTAGCGCTGCAGAGCAGTGCTGCGTATTTATAATGATTGATAAGATAAGACATTGCGCTGCTAGTGTCATAAAAAAAAAATACGAGTGGCACTCGGGGACTGCCGCGGTAAAGCTATTGCATTGCATTTTTATCAACGTATACAATTATAATTATTAAAATTAAAATAGTTAAATATAACACTGGTTAACAGAGTCCTCTATGAGGGAATAGTGGTAAATTTTATCCGTTACATTTTGTATGCATTAAATTGCGTATTGAATTTTGAGTCTTATTTTGTTCGATTAAGGTTGAATTCTGGTTATTAATTTTATCGGTGTTATGTTAGTTTTCGTTATACGGTCGCCGCGCTCAAAGCCCGCGATAAAAGCTATGCAATGACTTAAAAATTGTATACCGTACCTTTCCTAGTAATGATGTCCCACTTCTCAGGAGTGCACACGATCAGCTGCGTCGCCTCAATCTGTTCCCGAGTGAGCTGGTGGTCGCCCGTCAACTCGGACACCTTGATGTTGTACGCCGCCAGGCGCTTACTGAAGTTGCCGACCTGGGAAACAATTTTAAACGTTAATTTTCGGACACTCCATTCAACGCGCGTGTAATAATGACCTATTCTTACTACATAGGCCAATGTAGTGTGTATCGCACACGTATAAACATTCGTTCACTAAGCGCACACCTTTGCGACTGCACCCGCCACGATACCCGCCCGGGGTAAGGTAACGCGATTCAGTGCGGGGCGGAGAGTGGCCATTCTACCGAGGGTTATTCTATGCTACTACTACGAACTGGTAGTGGAAGAATAAACGCTGATTTATATTGATACAGTAGCTGGCGCCAGCATCACTGGATTCCGGCGCTGGATCATGTTTCAATCGTCCAGCGGCGTCCGGTATACAATTACATACATTTTATTCAGGCCGTACACATGCTAACGCGCGTTTTAATAAAGCGCGCGTAATAAAATGTATGTAGTTGTAAACGCGCGTTATCAAAACGCGCGTTGAGCGCTTGTCATTTGAACTTGCTCTAAGACCAAGTTCACATGCATTTTGTTCAGGCCGTACACATGCTAACGCGCGCGTTGAGCGCTTGTCATCTGAACTTGCTCTTAAGAGCGCCAAAAAGGGAAATCGATATTTTGAAAAAAATGCTGAGTTGTTGATGTTGAAAGCATGTAGTAGGAAGTATGTAGACAACTTACCATTTCTTGTACGAGCGATCTCATTGGCGCGACATATATCATCTTGAAGTCATTCGCGTTCACGGTTCCATCATCGTTGACATGCTTGCCGACCTCCCTCATGATGCAGAGCAGCGCTACGTTGGTCTTGCCCGCGCCAGTCGGGGCGCAGACCAGGAGATTCTCGTCAGATTCTAACGCCGCTTTTGATATACGACTCTGGAAATTAATAAGATATATTTACGATTTTTACTTATAGTTGTTAGGTAACTAGCCATTCATATGACCGGATATCGAGGAGTCGTGGGTTCGAATCCCACCTGGGGGGAGGAGGTGAAACCGGGAGTAATTTACCTTCCAAACGGTGAAAGAATTTATGAAATCGGTCCAGTTTTTGAGTTTATTCATTACAAACATACACACAAATACAAATGTTTATTTTTTATAATATTAGTGAAGAAATCCTTTCTTTATTTATTTTTTCTTTACTTTCACGCCACTACAGAATACACACCTGTATCCGATTCAGTGATTTGAACCCTTCGAATGCCGGTTGCACGTATTTCGGCAGCTTCTCCACTGCCACTAAGGTCTCGTCGTCGTCGAAGGGTTTCGGCTTCAGAGCTGGCACGTGGACCTCTTCGTAACCTGTGGGGAAATTTATTCAAAATTATCTACGACCTCCATGGCGTAATGGTTACCACGCCAGACCGCCACCCAGGAGGTCCCGGGTTCGATCCCCGGTCGGGTCATGATGAAAAACGAACTTTTTCTGATTGGCCTCGGGTCTTGGATGTTTATCTATATTATGTATTTGTTATAAAATATAATATCGTTGAGTTAGTATCTCATAACACAAGTTTCGAACTTACTTTGGGGCTAGCTCAATCTGTATGAATTGTCCCTATATATATAAAAATTAAAAAAAATATTATCATACTAATATTATAAATGAGAAAGTGAGTTTGTTTGTTATTCCATCACGGCTTGACTAAGCAGCCGATCATTATGAAAATTTGTATATTTAGTGTCAGGGGTACAGAGTCCAACATACTTTTTATCACGTTAAAGTATGTCGTTCCAATGGGAAAATATTTTTTCTACTATAGAGGGCGCTGTATGTCATAAAATTAAGCGTGAGCGAAGTCGCGGAGAAAAGTTAGTAAATAAAATTTTTTGGTGTCATTAGATTATTACCTTTCCTCTGCTTCCTGAAAGACCCAGCTGGCAACTGACACCTCTTATTGGCCATGAAATGAGCGCCAGCAGCGAAGACCAGGTCGTCCAAAGCCAGGACCCTCCTGGCGCCGGCCACGAGTCCGGCGCTCGAAGGACCACTGGCTGAAGAGCCGGCCGCTTCGGAGCGTGCACGCTTGCGAGGCGCCGTCGTTGATAATGCTGCCTGTAACATCATACTAATGTTATAAATGAGAAAGCTAGTTTGTTTGTTACTCCTTCACGGGTTGACTAATGATTTGTATACATATTGTCAGGGGTACAGAGCCCAACATATGCTACTTTTAATCCCGTGAAAGTATGTCATTACAATGGGAAAATATTTGTTCTACTATAGATGGCGCTGCAATTGCGATTTTGGCCAACAGGTGGCGCCACAAGTCGCGCTATGGACTGTTTTGTTGTCAAACGAGATCTATGTCATAAAATGAACCGGGAGCTCACCTCATCGTCCCCCTTGCCAGTCTCCAGCTGAGCCAATATCTTCTGGAGGTGCGGCTGCCGCGACATCTCCTCCCTTATTGACGCCTTCTCGCTCTCAGACTGCGACGACGCCAACTTCGTACAATACAGTACTGGAAACAAATAAATAATAAATATGTAGAAGTGGTGCGATGTAGTGTCGGTGTTAACCAATTGATGCAATTCAAACGCACCAACACGATCACAACAAAGTTTATTATTAGAAGGAGAAAGAGCACAACACAATAATAGTTCAGGTGGAAAATAGAAGATAGATAACAGATGGAATATGACAACAGAAAACTATAAAATAAATAACGCGTAAAGTTATATCTGGTAGGCAATAAAAATTATAAATTTTACGCATATTGTCAGGGGTACAGAGCCCAACATAGGCTACTTTTTATCCCGTGAAAGTATGTCATTCTAATGGGAAAATACTTTTTCTACTATAGATGGCGCTGCCATTCGCAATTGCCGGCCAACAGATGGCGCTACAAGTCGCGCTATACGTGATCTTAATCATAAAATTAACCGCGAGCGAAGCCGCGTGCAAAAGCTAGTTATAAATAGTTCTACTTCAGTTTCAAAGGAAATACAGTCTTCATAAGTTCAGTTTATTCATATTATTTAGTTCATTATAACCAGTCCTAGTTCATACATAGTTCAATTTTATACAATCAGCCATTTACCATTAATCGAATTCCGAAAATACGAACTGACGTTTCATTGAATTCTAACTAGTTTTAAACCTTGTTCTAACTTGTTGTCTTTTTGACGGGACTACGTGTTCCGTTGTTTCGGATGGACACTTTCATGGTTGCCCTCCAGCCAGCCTAACATGCTTACTCGAGATAGTTTCTCGCACGCGACAAAGCTTCTCCGCCAATAGCAATGTCTGTTTTGTATACTGTAGACATAACCGAGATACGCTATTGGCTGAGCGGAGCGAGGAAATTTTGTCGCGTTTGTCATGTTAGCCCTC
This sequence comes from Endotricha flammealis, assembly GCA_905163395.2. Lineage (NCBI taxonomy): Eukaryota > Metazoa > Arthropoda > Insecta > Lepidoptera > Pyralidae > Endotricha > Endotricha flammealis. The sequence goes on along the minus strand of LR990881.1, from coordinate 1,854,389 downwards.
CAGGTCACGTGTCCTGAGGCGAATTTAACATTTTTTCCCCCATCCCAAGTGCACAACGCCGATCACTTCAAAAATAGTAGCCTAATATAAAAGTCTGAAAATCGAAGATCTGGTGCCTGAACCGAACATCATTGGTGAGACCAAAGCGGCAAGACTCCGCTGGTTCGGACACGTGGAGAGAATGGAGGAGGATCGGGCAGAAAAGAGAGCATACCTGGGTCGACCTAGATAAAGCGACGTGGTGATGAAAGACCTGCAGAGCCTCGAAGTTGGCGACTGGCGACAGCTGGTTCAGAACCGCAAGAGATGGCGAGATCTGGTGTCTGAGGCCAAGATCCACTTTGGGTCGCTGCGCCATCGTAGTATCATCATCATCATCATCATAACTCTCGAGTGGGTGTGGTTTTCCGCACTTAGTCCTGTACTGGACCATTGTACGTGAGCCGTGGGGCTGTCATTCCATCCAGCCCACCTCCCTCCAGAAGCGAATTAGTCCTCCCAAACTGCTCAGTGTGTCCGCAAGAGACATTGGTGACCCAAGTGTCTCTTTCCGGATTTGAGTGACGCCTGTGCATTCCAGGAGCCATCGTAGTAAGTAAGTAATATAAAAGTAAAACCTACTTGTATATCGATGCTTGTTGAGCAGCTTGACGAAATCGAAGCAATCGTATCCCAACAACAGCACCAGCCTGTTCTCCAAGTCCCTGTCGTCCGCCGCATCGGAGAGCGCCTTCATGACTTCGCTCGACTTCGCCTTAAAATTGCGACAAAGTTTTATTAGTACTACGAATGAATTAATGAATATGCTTTATTTACAAAACACAGAAAAATAAAACAATACAGCAGGTATATACAGAAAACTTACGGACTACAATGTTTTTCAGATAGCATGGGTACGGTGACATTTGGGATTTGAAGGAAATTTACAGGGAATTAAAAATAAATGTATAATTAATAATGCAAATTTGAATTTACTACTTTTTTGTAGTCGCTTATTCTTCACTCGTTTTCTATTTCTTTTTGTACTTCGCGGTTTTTTGTTTCGAATAAAACATGCGTGAAATGGAATAACTCAAACGTCACCGTACCCATGCTATCTGAAAAACACTTTAGTGCTTTTTTATAAAGTATTTAATACTTAGTGTTCTTTGCCTTTCTAATAAAGGCGTTTCAATATTTTTATTAAGCTTGTACAGTCAGCAAAGTAAAGGGCTGACCTGGGCCGTAAATATTAATAAAGATTGATATGATTATTGAGGAATCGTGGGTTCGAATCCAACCCTGGGGGGGGGGGAGGTGAAATTTTTCTTTCAAAAAATTAATGGCTAGTTGGCCTAACAATTATAAATAAAAATCATAAAATGATTAAAGATTTCTAAGAATTGCGTTTACTAGAAAATTTGTAAACTATATAATATTAATTTCCAGAGTCTAAAATAAGCCTAAATCTAAAAATATGTGGCGCCTAACTATATTAATTTTTGCAAGCCCAAAATCGGGCAGAATAAGCGGACATTAAAAATTATTTAACATTGAATTAATTATTTAACATTAAATTAATGTTAAATAATTTATAATGTACCTTATTTTACGCAAATAAACTTTATCTTATCATAAGACATTTTTGTAATAAACAAAAATTTATGGATTTTTTCTGATATAAATTTATTATACCTGTGAAACCATAGCATCGGGAAAGTGTCTCGACAATCTCCTTTGAAGCCAGTACGCGTCGATGTCCATAGGGTGCAGCACTGTGTCTCGCCTCTTCTGCGACTGTTCTTCTGATAACTATAATATGAAGTACATATTTAAAATGATTCAAATGAAATCGTTTATTCAGAGAGTAAGGCTTCAAGGCCGAAAAGCGAGAATTTATTTATTGGCAAGTTTAATTTAAAATTTAAATTTAAACAATCTATACATATAATAAAACAGTAGACCCCGATATGTCTGTACATTGGACATATTTGGCAAAAATGGAAAGGGAACAGTTAGAGTAAGGTAATAAAAGCAAAAAAATATATTTTTGGATTTTTTTGTCTGTCTGTTTGAACGCGCACATCTTCTAAGTTACTGAACGGATTTTAATGCTGTTTTCACAGGAAGATAGAGATCGGGATGGAGCAGAATATAGGCTTTATTTCATTTAAATCGCATGTCATGAAAAGGAGTTATCCTTATTTTAACATTTCACGCGGATCGCGGGTAACAGCTCGTTTAAAATAATAAAAATATATATTTCTCCACAAACAATGGTAAGGCATAAGTCATTGTGGGTTACCCTACTGTGACTTATTCCTTACCTGTGCTAATTTTGTAAATTTATAATCCCTAATCTGTGCTAATATAGAAAATGAGAAAGTGAGTTTGTTTGTTATTCCTTCACAGCTTGACTAAGCAGCCGATCATTATGAAAATTTGTATACATATTGTCAGGGGTACAGAGCCCAACATAGGCAACTTTTTATCCCGTGAAAGTATGTCATTCCAATGGGAAAATATATATTCAACTATAGAGGGCGCTGTATGGGATGCTATCGGCCAACAGATGGCGCTACAAGTCGCGCTATGGGTTGTTTTGTTGTTAAACGAGATTGTCATATTTATTTATTAACGCGAGCCGCGGGGAAAAGCTAGTAATATTATAATGGCGAAAGTTTGTGTGTGTTGTTACCTCATCACGCTCAAATGGCTGAGCCAATTTTTATGATATTTGTATATAGGTAGCTGATACCTTTAACACATAGGGTACTTTTTATCCGGAAAAGAGTACGCAATTCCCGTAGGATTTGGTCAAAAATCTGATATAGATGGCGCTGCTGTGCATAAATTTGCACACGCAAACGAAGTTGCGCGGGTTCGACTAGTATTAGTATACTATACTCAACGCCAATACTCACAGTTTATAAAATAACTAGCTTTTTACGCGGGAAAAGCTATAGCCTATGTCACTCCCTGATAATGTAGCTTTCTACTTCTGGAAAAGCTATAGCCTATGTCACTCCCTGATAATGTAGCTTTCTACTGGTGAAAGAATTTTTGAAATCGGTCCAGTAGTTTCGGAGCCTATTCAATGCAAACAAACAAACAATCAAATCTTTCCTCTTTATAATATTAGTACCGTATGGACTAAAAATCAATTATCACTATGCACTGAGTAATAACTACTTACATTTGTGTGTATGGCCCGCTTGCCTTCAGTATCGCTGTCCTCCTCTCCGCTACTGTCCTTCGCTTTCTCATTGTCAGAGCCCTCGCCTTCTTCCTTCTCCTCTTCGCGGACCTGTTAAAAAAAAACAACTTGTCTATGTCTACTTGTTGCCATTATTAAATACAGAGAACAGAATGACAAAAAAAAAACACATTTGTCATATGGGAGCACTCCTTAAATACCATTTTTTCTTGTCGTCACTCGCTCGGTTAGGGAAATCTAACGTGTTTTTCAGATAGCATGGGTAGGGTGACGTTTGAGTTATTCCATTTCACGCATGTTTATACGAAACAAAAAACCGTGAAGTACAAAAAGAAATAGAAAAAGAGTGAAGAATAAGCGACTACAAAAAAGTAGTAAATTCAAATTTGCATTATTAATGATATAAATGATACATTTATTTTCAATTCCCTGTAAATTCCCTTCAAATCCCAAATGTCACCGTACCCATGCTATCCGAAAAACATTGTAGTCGGTAGCTACTTTTTCGAATCAACCAGAGTGGACAAAATCATACATAGTTTTTGGTTTCAATCCGTTTTTATTTGATTGTACTTTGTATGTGCGAGTTGACGCCAAAAAGCGACTTGACGAATAACTCAGACAGAGAATTCGACAGACAGACGGACGGCACACTTTGAGAACGGAACCCTAAAATTATTCCAAATTCACCAACCTCTCCGTAAGCATCCTCGTCGTCCTCTTCAGAAGACTCCTCGAACTGTACATTAATTCCGTATGTCTCATCAATTTCAGTGTTGCCCTCAGTCGCTGTGCTTATATTGAAATCTGTTATTTTCTTGCCTGAAAACATAAACAATTAATTATAATAAAGATCTACATTTCTTTTACTCAAATAAGGTCGCTGCATACGTAGTAGCGCGTGAATGCGTGTTGCAAGTATCGCCGTTTGTATAAAAAAACACACACGGAAAATGCATCCACGCGCGTTCATTCAAATCATGCGCGGGGCGAAACGCAAGCTATGGCACACAGTGTCCCGCAGTGCCATGCCTGATTTTGTAAGGGCTTTACGTGTGACGCAACTACGCGCGTGAGTGCGTGAAAAAATTCGCGAGTTGATGCAGATCAGCCCCAGATTCACGTAACTAAAACAGATTCAAACTGGTCTGGGGAAAGACCTCCACCTTACAGAAGATCGTAGCCAAATAGCATTGGTCTCGGCCATGTTATGTTCCTGCGGTGAGTAAAGTCTCCAGAGCTCCACTAAGGAGGTTAGGAGGGTTGGCAACGCGTGAGTGATACCCCCGGTATTGCAAGCGTCTATAGGCTACGGTGATGCTTACCATCAGGCGGGCCGTATTCTTGTTTGCCAACTTTGTGGTATAAAAAAAACTCTCGCACTGTCCAGTTCAATTCCTATTTTGAATGAGTGAGACAGTGATTAAATTTGAATGAGGCACTGGAGAATGGGGCCTTTGCAGGCACTCCCGCAAGTACGCGCGTAGGTGCGTCGACACGCAACACGCAGCGTGGTGAGGTACAGTATGAGAAACGCCCTAATCCGTGAGAAATTTAAATACGGCCTAGCATAGAGCGGATAGAAGTTAAATAAATATATAATATGTATTTGTTTTTTTTTTTAAGTATTTATTATGTGTTTTTCTTAACTTGACCAATGTAGTAAACAATCTTAGCGTGTCTTTTTATTCATTTATCCATGTGTAAAATCGATAAATCGCCAGAATAATAAGAGTGTTGTGTTAAATGCCATTTCTAACTGTATTATTATTATTTGGGTGTGAATGATAATTTTAATTGCCTATTTTCGTTAAAAAGACGTGCTAAGATTGTTTACTACATTGGTCAAGTTAAGAAAAACAGGGTTTAAGTATATTTATCAGGAATCTAGTACCCATGTGCGGCTGCGCGGAAGATACGGCGCAGCACACGCTCGAGGATTGTCCGGCGTGGGCTGTGCCTCGCGCCGCGCTCGTGGCGGTTGTTGGTGACGACCTCTCGCTCCCGGCTGTTGTCAAACAGATGGTCGAGAGCGAGAGGTCGTGGGATGCGATGGGCTCCTTTTGCGGCGAAGTAATGACGCAGAAGGAGGCCGCGGAGCGGGTGAGGGAAGTGGATCCATCCGCCCCCCCGCTCCGCCGGAAAAGACCGGGCGGCAGGCGTTTGGCCTATGCCCGGCGACTGCCACCCTAATGGGGGCTTCCGGGCGGCGGTTGGGGAAACCGCCGCCCATTGGAACGGAAGTCCCCGAGTGTTGCGGCGCGCCTAGCCCTGTGCGCGCCGCCAACCGTGCCGTAGCCCAACAAGTGGGTCTTCGGACAACCGCCGGCGGGGTCACGGAAGTATCTTAGTTCCCGTGGCCCCGCCCATCTAGGCGGGTGAGGTGGCAGTCAGTCAGGTTTTTAGTCGGTATACCCAAGTGGCATTTAGGGGGAGCCCGACAGACCCCCGTTGCTTCCCCAGCGGCGGGACATGCAGTAATGCATTTTCCTGACTATAAACAAAAAAAAAAAGGAATCTAGTACCCATAGTACAAGCTTAGTGGCTTAGTTTGGGACTAGATGGCGTTGTGTGATTCGTCCAAAAATATTTATTTATTTATAAATTCTTACCTAAATTGACTAATAAAGCGAATCTCTCGTCCGGTATAGTACCAAGCAGTAGCTCTATCTCTTTCTTCTTGTCATGATCTTTCAATTTGTCATTTTTGAGCACAACAAGCACCTGAAAGATAAAAAAAAAAAAAATATTATAAAAAGAAATTAATTAATTAATTAGAAAAAAACTAACTGCCGAGTTTTTCGAGGCACTTCATCATGTCAATGGCAATTCACATCGGAAATGCTAGTAGGATAAAAATATTGATGTGCAAAACTCCTACTTATTTTTATTTACTAATTTTATTATGTTATATAACAGAAAACTGAACTGATGAGGAATTAATCCGTTCAAACAGACCGGCTCGGAGAGGAGAGCAGATTCTTATCACGTTGAAAACAGACTTTTTAATATTTGTAGTAAGGTTTATTTTTGCATGTGCTTTTGTCAAGAAGAAATTTAAATGCGATTGGTGTGAAATAATAAAAGGAGCCGACCGGCTCCGATCGCAGCCGTTCGGCTACGATTGCATGCTCGCATGCATGCAGATCGCTTCCAGCCGGTCTATGTGAAAAAGTTGGCGGCTCCGCTCCGACCAACTCCAAGCGTATACGATCCGGTCTGTGTGAAAAGAAAAATGCGCGCCGATGCTCTTCGAGCCGGTATGTGTGAACGGACCCTTAGGATCACTCAACTCATCCAATAATGGTCAATGTCAGATACAAAAAAAATATATGAAATCAATTTTACCTCATCGCAAGCCCCACAGAGTATATCCCTTGGCTGGTCACCCAATGCGCTCTGCATGAACGACAGAAGCAGCTCGTAAGCGTGCCTGGTATGCTGTGCACGCGGTCGGTATAGTACACCTGGTGTATCATCGGCCCATGCCACTCTTGCTGTCTTCGATTTGGTCAGTTCGTAGGATGCTTCATCACGCTTTTGACGTCTGCAAATTCGTAATCACACTAATATTATAAATGACAAAGTGAGTTTGTTTGTTATTCCTTCACGGCTTGACTAAGCAGCCGATCATTTGCATTTATTGTTAGGGGTACAGAGCCCAACATAGGTTAATAGTTATAGGTTTTACATAGGCTAAGCCGTGGGTAACAGCTAGTTAAGAACGATTAATACAGCATTAGCTTTTGCCTGCGGTTACACTTGTGGTAAGTGTCGTTCTGACACCATCTGTTGGACGACATATATGGCATAATATAGACGAATTTCGATAAAGATTGGCTGCATAGTCAAGGAATAACAAACTGCAAGTCTCTGATGAGAAAATAACCTTTTATACGCCATAAAAGATCTCAAATGATGGCCACTGTGGAAACATGCACGATTTTCGCACACATAGTTCAAATTATTGAAAAAATATCACACACCTAGATGAAAACACAACTCAAAATCGTGAAATGGCAAAAACCTCATTAAAATGCTTATTCTCTACTTGCAAAACTACTGTTGTTATTTTGAGTTTAGATTTAGGTAAACTGAGACAACTCAAAAAAAAAATTTGTTTTACAGAAAGAGAATTGGCTTTACACCATTTTTTCGCCATCCAATAAAATGGAGTAGCCCGAGTTTTGATCTAGGAGTGTGACATGTGTCATGGTCCTTCAAAATAAATGAGATCAATGTTTTGTGCTACATCATATCTAAGTTTAAAGGAACACAATCATCTTAACTATCTATTGACAGGTAATAAAAGTTACTTACTTGGCCTTCCTTTCCTCAGCTTTCTCGGGCTTAGTCCTCTGTGCTCTGTCCCCCATTCGGGTACCACCTAACTTGCCGGACAGAGACAGCACTTCACCAGTCGCTTCATCTCGACCGCGACGTTCTATTAATCTTACATCCGCTTGGAGTACAAGATTTGAGTTCTGTAAAAGGAAAACAAATCAGATAGTTGCCTTAGTTAGGCCGCATTTAGACAAGGCAAAAGTTTCGTTCGCCCTTAGGGCAACAACATTTATATAACTAATGCCACATAGCCACATACATACAGTTACTCAGCCAAATACGCACATACTATGATCATATGACAGAATGCTTAAATTATGAAACATGGCTCTGCCATACAGTTTAAACGAGGTATTCATGTAAGTAAAACAATATTAAGGACTGGCATAAATAAACGAGAGGAAAAAAGGGTTCGACGACAATTCCACCTAGCACCTCTAGGATTACATATACAACGGCGACCAGGTATTCACAATAAGCCGTGAAGCTTATCAGCCCAAGGGAAATACTACAACTTAGGATTAAAAAACGTATTTATACAGATTAAACTGTAGTTTGACATGCATTTAATTGCATTTTGAAGGCAAATGCAATATTTTATTGCACAATATCACGACAAAATTTTATTTCATAATTTGAGCAGATTACTTACGGCTTTGTACTCGTATTGCAGCTGTCTAGCAGCCGCATCAGCCATGGTAGTTGTTTAATGTCCAATATTCACTGTTCACAAATAAGAAAATAGAAAGAAATACAATTCAACTTAAGTTTATTTTGGTTATTTTACAACAAAATGCGTAAAAAAAACGTCAGAAGAGGTTATGCCGCCGACGCCATATTTGATTTTGTTTTTAAGTGATGCTAGAGATGTACTTGCAGTAATCATTGATTACGATTTGTTTGAATGACATTAAAAAAATATATATATTCTATTAAATGAAACATATTATTTTTAACTAAAGAATTAACTCTTTCTCTGTAGATGGGGTTTTAATTGATTATTTTAATTTAAGTTTGGAAATTTAGATTATAAATTCAATCCAAAAACCCAACCCTAGCCAGCCTCGCAATTTAGTTTCTGAAGGTTGGCTACATGTAATTCGTGTAAATAAACAAACACACACACACGATATTGATTGATTAAAAAAAAAACTACATAATTTATATTACGCTCTGTTCTGTTTAAAAAAATATTATTTAATTCTTGAATAATAAAAAAATATACATTACTTTCAATATCATTATTTTAAAGACATTTACAAACTTTTTTTCTTCAATTTTTTATTTATTTTATGATAACATGTCAGCTGTACCTAAATAATAGGTACTTTAGATTATCATACAAGTAGTGGCTCAAGATTTATTTTAAAAGTTCAATAGATCTATACTAAACACGTGACTGGCCATTGAATAATAATCAAGGCGACCTTGTAAGTTCAATGACATCAAAAGTCATTACCCCGACAGAAACGTCATCGAGAAGTTATGTCAGTTGTGTTGATGAAAATTCCTAGGATCAAGAATACTTACTCATCATCCTAGCTAGTGAATGTTCATTATTTTGTATTTTTAATGCTTTTCTAAAATAATAATAGACTTTAACAATGCGTTTTATAATATTATTATTGCGTATAATATTTTGAATATTGTAGCACGTTAAAATTGCTTTTTAAATATTACAACTATTTGAAAATATAAACAACAAACAGACAGATAGACTTTCTTTTGTTTTTATATTTCAGTTGAAACTGAATACCCAAAACTCGATTACAGAATCTGAGATCCAAAAGATGAAAAACATATTTACGATAATAAATATCTAGATTAGGAATTGACAAATGTCTCGCCGACGACGATCCCTCGAAATCTTGTCATCTAGAACTTCAACATGCAAGCGTAGTTTATCTCTATATGTATGCATATTGCAATCCCTATTCAGAGAGGTAGGATACAAATTCGTGTCAATCATGATGAATCGATTCTACCTAGGACGACAATCAAGAGCAAGATTTTACAGACAGAAAGAGCGAGACAACTACTGCGCACAGCGCACACCGTACAAATAAATTCGCTAGCAATGACGCCGCAGACGCGCGCCCCGCTCTGTCTGTCTGTCAGTCAGGCCGTTGAGTGAGTCAGTCACTACTGTCATTTCATTCATTGGCGTCGCGAACCAGAATAATAATAACAATTACAGTTACTGCTTTATTTTCAACAGAAATCATGTCGGCTCCGTCTAACGGCAGTGGGAACTTAGTAGAAGAATTTGAAGAATCGTTTGAGGTAAGTTCCAAATGCAAATAAAATAAATTTCCAAACAAAATCGAAATATAATAACCTCTATGTATCTACTTTATTGACAACTGTCAGATTGTGATACCAACATACAAAACGTAAACGCACCGTGGCCGGTGTCGCGGTACAGTCGAAGCTTCATAAGCTAAATTTAATTGTTGATTTTTGAAACGCGACCAACTTTCGTGTGTACGTGACCACGTTTCGCTTATGTAGCTTCTATTTTATTTCGATTTGTGTGAAGGGATTTTTGTTGCAAGCGAGCGCATCGCTTCTATTCACGTTGTCGGCCATTTTAGTGATAATGTTTTTAGATTACTACGATAGAGTAATCGCGTGTTTTTTAAATTGATTATTGATTTAAAGTGGACGAATTTATTATGTATGAACGTATTTGTGGACAATTATGGATTGCAGTGTTGAAAGGGATGGTGTAATTATAGTGAAAATTGTGTAAGAACAATATTTTGTTGATTTTGTGTGTTGTGCGAACGATTTAACAATGTCTTCGGCCGGTGATGAATCCTGGAGCCCGTCTGGTTGTATACCGATACAGGTTTTTAGACCTACATGGGATGAATTCAAAGATTTCAACAAATATGTACAGTATATGGAGTCGAAAGGTGCACATAAAGCTGGGCTCGCAAAAGTAATCCCACCGCCTGAATGGGTGCCCCGTAAGTCTGGATATGACTTGGAGCAGCTTGACGTGATCATCCCGTCGCCTATATGCCAAGTAGTGACCGGTAAACAAGGTTTGTTTCAACAAATTAACATACAGAAAAAGTCTATGACGGTCAAGCAGTTTGCTGTAATGGCTAACTCTGCGAAGTACTGCACTCCTCGTCACAGCAGTTTTGAAGATCTTGAACGGAAGTATTGGAAGAATGTTACTTATGTAGCACCGATATACGGAGCTGATGTGAATGGAAGTATCACGGACCCTGATGTTAAAGAGTGGAACATAAATCACTTGGGAACAATACTAGATTTCGTTAATTCTGACTACGGTATAGAAATAGATGGTGTCAACACTGCTTACCTATATTTCGGTATGTGGAAGACCACGTTTGCATGGCATACAGAAGACATGGATCTATATTCTATAAATTATTTACATTTCGGTGATCCAAAAACTTGGTACGCTATCCCACCAGAACACGGGAAAAGGTTTGAACGTATTGCATCAGGATTCTTTCCGACGTCTGCGAAAACTTGCGCAGCGTTCCTACGACACAAGATGACTTTGATATCGCCACAAATTTTAAAGCAGTATTCTGTACCAATTAGCAAGATAACCCAAGAAGCAGGAGAGATCATGATTACCTTCCCATATGGTTACCACGCGGGATTCAACCATGGTTTCAATTGCGCGGAGTCCACAAACTTTGCAGCTCCACGTTGGGTAGAGTACGGAAAGAGAGCAACACAATGCACCTGTAGTAACGATATGGTGAAGATATCTATGGATACATTTGTCAAACGATTCCAGCCCGATCGTTACGAACTATGGCTGAAAGGCCAGGATATTGGCTGTCATCCTGAACAACCCGAGAAGATGGTGCCTGCACCGCATCCGTCAGGTCAGGATATACTCTGCAATAAGAACAATACGGAACTCCCTGAATCGTTCATTGAAGCTGAAGTCGAGGGTCTTAAAAAGAAAAAACGTCATCCGTTACATTTAAAACGTGCGATGGCAAGCAAGAGTATATCAGAAGGGGCCATTGCTGTGTCAATCCTTGGACATGATGTCATGGATGATGACGAGATGACCATGGCTGAAGGAGATTTAGATATGATGACGTCAATGAAACGTCCCATAATGCCTGATGATACACAACTTGATGCTCTCGAAGATATCTGGCTGAAAGGAGATGAAATGGAGCCATCCGAGGCCCAACTGCCTGATGTAGGATATATGGACTCTGATAAAGATTCTGATTATGAAGCAGGAGGCAAACCCAAAAAGGGTAATCGTACCAAAAGAAAAGGTGGGAAAAGAGAGAGAAATAAAAAAGAGGGAGTAAAAAAAGAGAAAGAGGAGACAGACGGAGCAAAGATAGAGACAAAAAGTGTGAAAAGTGAGGAAAAGAAGAAAAGAGGTAGGAAAGTTAAATCTAAAAAGTTGTCCGAAGAGCAACTAGGTGATATGGCAGCTGTTGTATCGAACTGGGAGTCACCTCCTCATGCCGAAGAGTTGAGTCCACCGAAACCCAACGATGACCCATTACAAGGAACACCGACTGACGTACCTACACCATCTACATCTGTACCTACACCATCCACGTCTGTACCTAACCCACCCACGTCTGTACCTATACAATCCACATCCGTAATAACAGAAGTTGTACAAGTCCGACAGAAACGTAAATATGTTAGAAAAAAGCCATGGTCAGAGAGGAGAAAGCCCGACGAGAAAATTGAGAAACCCAAAAAGGAGAAAAAGGAGAGAGTGAAAAAAGAACCGAAAAAGAGAGAGGAGGGAGAGAAAAAGCCAAGGAAACCGCGGAAACCGAAAAAGATGCCGAACTTTGCTTATAGCTCCCCCTTAGAACCAATCATCGCTTCGCAGGCAAAGAATTATGTTAACCCACAACCACAGTCTTACGATACACAGAAACCTAGGTACAAACCGCCCCAAATGTACATGCAGAAACCCAAATCACGACCAGAGGTCAAAACTGAACCACCAAAACCCTACTCTAGTATATTACTCGACACAAATCTACGTGTACCCTCAATACAGCCCATAGACAAGAATCCGGAAGCTTTCCAGAGCGAATTTCAGAAGTTTATGGTGAACAAACAGAAATTATCACCGCCAGAACCACAGAAACCTAAAAGTCCACCTAAAACTAATAAAAATGTAGAAGTTAGTCCTTTAAAGGATTATCCTTTGCCAGTAGGACAATATAATGATAATATATTCCTTAATAATGCACCATTAGACTATAGGACATACCAACCAAATAGGACGCAGGCACAACCTATGGGAGGGACGCCGTGGCGGAACGATCAACCATTTTACGATCAAAACCATTCATTTCATAATGTACCCTCAATGTTCGGTCAGATGGGGTCCTCAGACTATTACAGAAGTCCCTATGAATCACCATGGGGTTACAGTATGACAGACTACCAGAAATAGACAGTATTATATTAAGGTTTTATTGTGTTGTCTTTTAAAATGCAGCAGACCATTTTTGTGGGTTCCTATCTACTTTCCTTTATATTTCGTGTGAGAAGGTTATTCGTCATCTCGCACGAATTTCGTGCATATTGGCACTATTATATTTCGACCCATTTCTTTTCGTCGTCAACTCGCACACACGTACAAAGTCTGGTAAAATATTTAATCTAAATTATTATAACATTTTGTTTTATTTCATAGTTCAGATAATTTTTTATGACGTTGTTAAAAAGTCTGTAGACTACATACATAGTTATGTCATATTTTCATAGCCGTGTGAGTTGACTATAAAAAATAGGTAAAAATCGACTGGTGCCAATACGCACTATCGTGCGAATATTTTGCTTGCGAGATAATGAATAACTCCGAGTTAAGCCTATAGTCACTGAAATTAAGTAAGTTATTAAATATGTAAATAAATATTCTCTAAAAAAACTGAATAATTTCTGATAAAGATAGAACCCCGAAATAGTATTTCTAAGTAATGTTCAAAGTCCTAGTATATAAAAATGTATAAAAAAATAGTTCTGTAAAAAACTGCTACTTTACTAAATTACTGAATATAGAGTTATTAATAAAATTTTATAGAAATATAATTTAATTTGTGAAATGATATTTAGGAACTTAGCAAGTCTGCATTGTAAATTATCCATAGGTTTATCTTGTCGTATTGTTATGTTTTAAATGGAATAGTCGCGTCTTTTCCATCTTTTCCTCTTCGCTAGAACCAGCTCAGCAAAGCATCAATTCTAGTTCTAATCTAGATCGTACTTGTGTTTAAAAAATTGGCTTGTTACATATAGGGGAAGCAAACCACATAGTTAATATGTAGTCATTGCAAAATTACACCTTTCTAGTATGAATGAAGCGTCTAGGCTCTAGACTCCCGTGGTTCCGAACTTGGGCGTAATTACCCCCGCGGGGTTAAATGCTTTTTTGTGGGGGTAACGAAGAACCTAATAATTAAGATCTAATAAAATCATAGATCGCCACGCAGCTTTTTTTCTAGCCGTCCCGTCGCGCTATTGCGGTCACGGGAAAATTATCAGGCTGATGTCCAATTTGTGAATAAAGATATTTGTATTTTCTAGTATTATTTGTAATGATAACATTGTAAGGCCGGGTGAAACCGGTATTCCTAATGGGTCATAGGGGTAACAATATTGAAAAGGTTAGGAACCACTGCAGGAGGCGCTAGATGGACGTACAAACGGACATGGCGAAACTGTAACAAAAATATAACAATAGACAAGATAAATTATTCTATTCTAAGCCATTTCTTTGACTGATAAATATCACGATTTAAGTTTGTAAGTCATAGTTCCATTATAGTACGTAAAAATAGGAAGCTTTACTTATAATTAAGAATTTAACTTAAAAAGAAAATTACGAGTTACGGGCTTCTATTTTTTGTAGTAAAATTACGCGAGCGCCCGTAAGATGTCGACTCTACTATCAACTACTAATTGTAGCGTGATTCACGATTAAGTAACAACGCCATCTGTACGCGGAACCTGTAATTAATCAAGAGTTGTCTGCTATTCTCCGATAGATGGCATTTTATACATTTCCACTATCAAAAAATAGATGCGCGACACTCATTCACCGTGTGATATGTTTTGTGTTTAAAGGCAATAATAGCTCGTTTGGTTTTTAAAAAATTTAAATGATTTTTGAATTATGATTGATGGGACCGCCTTCACACGTGGCGTATACGTTTGATGAACAGACAGAACATGCAGATTCCGAGACAACGCTACTTACGCCTAACGTTGTCTCTGTATACAGTAAAGAAGTGGTGAAGTGGAACGAATGAATGAGACTAGAGTATCAACACAGTAATTATAGACCCTATTACATAGTCACAGAGAGTCTATATTTATTTAAAGTCTTTATTGGATCTCAAAAGATCTTGTTAATCTTCCATCGATCATTTTTTCAATATTTTTATGTCTATAAGTAACTGGTTCTCATTATTTGGACTTATTTTTGGACTTACGTTGCTAAGAAGAAAGTCAATTTAATGCTTCCTACTCCGTCTAATATTTTATTAAAATTGCGAGTTCCAAAGCGTCTTATAAATTCGGAACATGAGAGTTCTTTTCTATTCGGTCGTTTTTTTTTACATTGATATGATCGGACGCGAACAAAAACTTGTACTAAGCATACGGATAACTGTGTCTGCTTTAGTCGGCAACGCGCGAGTGATACCCTCGTTGCAAGCGTCTATAGGCAACGGCGACTGCTTACCATCAGGCTTTGATGGTAAGTCACCGTAGCAGGTATGCTCGTTTTGCCACCTTATTGGTATAAAAGGTAACTTATAAATCCGTCCAAATAATTTGATCCAGTTTTTTTTCTTGTAAAATATACAGATTTGTGTATGTGGAATAATGTGGATACAATGAAAATATATATAACAAAATTATTATGGAGATTTCATTATTATAAATAATTAAGCCCTTATTTATATAGGTTAATTCACGAGTACCATTTTCACACATGTAAGCACTAAATCACAACTTGCTCTTCCATCTATATACATGTAGTCTGTTTTTTGTAACAAACGAGGACTAGTATGTCCCTCGCACATCTCCGATATTGACAGATAATCAGTACTCTTTAAAGAATAATCTGTAGCATTATCACTTTCGTAAAATGTCTTTTTCGATCGCGGAATAAACGTTTCAGCCGGGCTACGAGCCACAGCACACGGCGTATTTTGAACGCGCAGATGACGCGCGTATCGTTATCTAAGGCGGTGTTGCAATCATTCCATCGTGACGTCTAACATACAAAGAGCTCAATGTAGCACGAAACGCGCGTCCTCTGCGCGTATAAAATACGCCTTGTGCTGTGGCTCTAACATGACAAACGCGACAAAATTTTATTGCTCCGCTCTGCCAATAGGTTATGTTTACAGTATACAGGCAATGCTATTGACGAAGAAACTTTGTCGCGTATGAGAAACTATCTCGAGTGTAAGCATGTTAGGCTGGCTGGGGACGTTTTGCACAACGAAAGGGTTGAGTGACGAAAAATTGGATTTAGTGCTTACATGTGAAGTGCCACTATGAAATGGCTATCACATAACATGTAATATTGCTTATTTATACTATTTCTAGAACGTGTATGTACTTTTCAATCAGACCTTGTCCAGAAAGGGGGAATTCGCCGATTTTTCGTCCATCGCGTTGTTTAACTGTCTGCGATCATTTCATCGTGAAGTGTAACATACAAAAGAAATATATGAATGTAACTAAAATATATTACATGAAAGCACTGTAAATATTCAAGGTAGTCATAAATAAATAGACTCTTAACCAAAATGACAGGAGACAATGTTTATAGCAACAAAATATGCGTAGACTTGCAGCGTGGCGGAGTATACTCTTAAAACCCTTCGATTGAAGAGAGACAGTTGTCCAGAAATCGGAAAGATTTCAATTTTTTTATAGTACTTATAGTACAGAGTTGAGTGTGATTTAAATAAAGCCTTGTTGTCAAAACTCACAGTGAGCGGCTGTCTCTGAGCGGCGTATCGGTCGTTAACTAAACGCCGTAGCGTATTATACTAGACGCCAGCTACCAAGTAGTTGTCTGTCATACTACCGAGTACTAACTCACCGAAAGTTGTTCTCTACGACGACTACGACTCAGTCGCTCACTGTGTGCCGTGAGTACCAAGCATGAGTGTATTATTATTTGGAGCCCACGATGTCCCACTGCAGGGCAATAT
Source organism: Endotricha flammealis (assembly GCA_905163395.2). Classification (NCBI taxonomy): domain Eukaryota; kingdom Metazoa; phylum Arthropoda; class Insecta; order Lepidoptera; family Pyralidae; genus Endotricha; species Endotricha flammealis. The sequence continues at coordinate 1,837,622 of LR990881.1, read as the reverse complement.
TATTTATGAATGATTAAAATAATTATTTATAAATGAATTGTAAAAATAATTGAAGAATTATTATGTAGGTTTGTAGTGAATTAGTTCAAAAATTAAAATAAATTATAAGAAAATGAAAGATTGTTTTTTTTTATTTGAAAAATAATATTCTCCGGACTTTTCAACGTCAAAATTTTATCGCTATCTCCCTCAAACATGCAAAGAAATGAGGGTATGAAATGGCGAATACAGTGCCACAAACTTATATGTGCCGATGGCGAGGGCGGGCGCTAGGATCGAAGCTAAGATGACCCGGAAAACGTTGTTCCGCCTTAGGGCGTTTTTAGTGTCACGCGGATTTGCTCACGCACGCGGGATTGGCCCACATGCGTAGCACCCGCAAAGAATAATTTCATATGAGTATTCACTACACGAACCCGGACCCGACTCGCAAACCGGACCCGACCGCGGACCAATCCGGCGTTGCCTATACACTGCACGAACCCTCCACTCGAAGTATGGCATGTGGGGTTCGACAGGCGCTCGCGGCTCGCAGCGAGCCCGACGCCAACCCTTCCATACACAGGCGGATTAGTCCGATGGCCGACCAATCCGCAGGACCAATCTGCGTGTGAATGGTGGGCTTAAGGCGTGATAAACGCACGCGGGACGCGGGCCATGTGCGGGGCGTCACCCCGGTGCGGGGCATCCGCATGCGTGAGCGTGCCTACAACTTCAATGCCCATTTTAGAGTCGGACGGGACGCACGCACCTTATTGTACTACCGAAATGACAACGTAGTACGATACCGTTACGCAGCCCGTAGAAAACTGAAACTCAAACTGCGTGTGATCCGCAGCGTGAAATTTACGCCTGCGGGCCAATCCCGCGTGCGTGAGTAAATCCGCGTGACGCTAAAAACGCCCTTTGAGGCACTCACTACCACTACCCTACCCCTACGCTAGCCTACCCAGGGGGGTAGGCTAGGGTAGGGTAGGGTAGGGACCCTACCCTACCCGTACCCCTACCCTAACGGAATAAAAAGTATCCTATGTCCTCCTGGTTCTAAGCTCCACCAATTTTCAGCCAAATCGCTTCAGCCGTTCTTGAGTTATAAATGGTGTAACTTACGACGTTCTTTTATATATAGACTAGCTTTTGCCCGCGGCTTTGCTCGCGTTAAATTCGGGGTAACACGGTTTCCCTTGCTTCCCACCTTGAAAACTGCGAAAAGTCCCATATAAAATTTCATAATATCTATCCTTCCATCCTCCATCCCTTCACCTATCTCCACTTAAAAAATCACGTCAATTCGTCGCTCCGTTTTGAGTATTTTAAACTAGCTGTTACCCGCGGCTCCGCCCGCGTGGTCAAGCGAAAATGCCGATAGGTTCATTCCCGTGGGAATAAAAAAAAACAACTTTATCTTTGTCAACATCATAAAGGGAATCTCTATTAAAAAAATCAGCTTTCTAGGTTGAGCGCTCCCGATAATACACGTGTAGTCTTATTATTCCGAATCCTGTAAGAATTTTATAAAATCCCGTCTTTATTATCCTTGTCTTCTTTATAAAGGGAAGCTTAATACAAAATCTAGGCGTTCTAGGTTGAGCGTCCACGATAATACACGTGCAGTCCTATTTTCTCTTTCCCGTGGGAATTAAAAATAAACCGACTTTGTCCTTGTCAACATCATAAAGGGAACCTCTATACAAAGTTTCAGCTTTCTATGTTGAGCGCCTGCGATAATACACAATGTAGTCTTATTTATTATTCCTGATCCTGTGGGAATTTAAAAAAATCCCGTCTTTGTCCTTCTCTACTTTATAAAGGTAACCTCAATACAAAATCTAAGTTAGTTCCTAGAAAGGTTGAGCGCCCACAATAACAGACGTGCAGTCCAATTTGTCCAATCCCGTGGGAATTAAAAAAATCCCGTCTTCATCCTTGTATACATAATAAAGGGAATCTCTATACAAAGTTTCAGCTTTCTAGGTTGAGCGCCCTCGATAATACACGTGTATTCGCCTAGGTAGTAGGTCACCCCATTTCACCCTCTAGGGGATGGATTTTGAAAAATCCTGAAACACGTACTTACTCATTTACCGCCAGGAGTATTCCTACGAAGTTTCAAATAAAATGATCTAACTAATCTAGTTTCTTTATACTAAATTTGCGCCCCGTTCAACCCCCTAAGGGATGAATTTTGAAAAAAATATTTTACTCATGTTTCATGCCTTTCAGTAAAAAACCTTCATGCTGAATTTCATTCGAATAAATGCTGAATTTCATTCGAATAACTTCAAAAAAGGCAAAGTTTCATACTAACTTTGCACCCCCATTTAACCCTCTAAGGGATGATTTTTGAGAAAAATATTTTGTTCGTGTTTAATGCCTTTCAATAAAGAACCTTCATGCTGAATTTCATTCGAATAACTTAAAAAACGGTGAAGTTTCATACTATCGTTGCACCCCCATTTAACCCCCTAAGGGATGAATTTTGAAAAAAATATTTTACTCATGTTTCATGCTTTTCAGTAAAGAACCTTCATGCTGAATTTCATTCGAATAACTTCAAAAACGGCAAAGTTTCATACTATCTTTGCACCCCCGTTTAACCACCTAAGGGATGAATTTTGAAAAAAAATTTACTCATGTTTTATGCTTTTCAGTAAAGAACCTTCATGCTGAATTTCATTCGAATAACTTCAAAAACGGCAAAGTTTCATACTAACTTGGCACCCCGTTTTACCCCCTTAGGGGATGAATTTCCAAAAATCCTTCCTTAGTGAGCACCTACGCCCCAAAAGGAACCCCCATGCAAAATTTGAGACTCCTGGCACTTGTAGTTTCGGAGATTTCGTGATGAATCAGTCAGTGATTTTCTCTTTTATAAATATAGATGAACACTTTTCATCAAAAAGTACACTTTAAAAAGGCAACGTGGTACGGTGAGGATCCGAGGTCGCCATCTTGACGACCTTCGTTGACAAGGCGGCGATCTCGAATCCACAAAATCTCAAGCTATTTAACTTTGTCTTCTTTAGTTTGACACTTGACAGCTATATTAAACGTGTTGTCAACTTTCAAAAAAATTCGTGAAAACTGGCTTGACTGTCAAACTAAATGAAAAGTGATAGACTTAATGTGGAGTTAGAATTAAAATGTGTTTCAGAAACCTGCTGTAAGACTGAATAAATTAATACTTGAAGCAAAATAATTAATTCAAAGTCTACAGACTTAAGTTTGAAGGTTCATATGGCCACCATTTTTTGATCGAAAATGGCCATCATTTGTAGCTTGTCCGTGCAGCTTCAGTCATTGGTTAAGGGTCTAAATGGTGACACAAAAAAAAGTTAAAATCTCGTGTCTCTGTCTAATTAAGGAAAGAAAAAGAGATGATAGATTTAAAATCTTGTTGTGGTACTGAAAAAGATTGTTTTTACTGTAGAACTACTTACATTATAGTTATTTAAAAACTGTTTTAAAATATAATTCTGTGAATAAAAAATTAATTTAAATTTTTATGCTTTTTTATTATAACCCTGCATCCACACTGGAGCAACACAATGCAACACGGTAACATTCTTCAACTTTTGCCAGTTACTTTTTGTTTTCAAATTTTGCCCACTAACACTTGGAAGCGTTCATCTACAAAAAGTAAGTGCTCTGTGGATGCACGGAAATTTATCCAAATGGGTAATACACACCAAAACACATATAAGAAAATAATGATCAGTGACACGACACTAAATATTAGACACTATTGAAAGAAAAGAAAAAGTTAAATTACAATAAAAGCCGTTACTTTTCGACATTTCTTTTACCGGTGTAAAAGAAATGGCGATTTTTTTAATAACACAAAGGTGGCAAACAAGCATACGGCCGGCCTGATGGTAAGCCGTCACCGTAGCCTATAGACGCTTGCAATGCCGGGCGTATAACTCTGGATCAGGAGACCTTTACTCACCGTAGGAACACAACATGGCCTAGTAGACCAATGTTATTTGACTTCGATCTTCTGTAAGGTGGAGGTCCTTCCCCAGACGGGCTGCTCCGATTTAAGCGTATAATGCGCGATTTTGCTTGTGTCCGAAGTGGTGGTAGTTAACGTATCATCATTATCAGCCTGTATCTACCCATTGCTGGGTATAGGCCTTTCCCAATGCCTTCCACCAAATGCGATCCTCCGCTTTAGTGGGGTGTGAGGCTCATCATCATCTTAGAGCTAAAGCCAACCTCACCTGCACGCGGTACACCCTGCTGCCGATCCGGCGACTTATGGGCATTACTTCTCAATGAAAAGGCATTTCATTCTCAAAATAGACGGCCCCCAGTTAACGTATGCACATGCAGTTTATTTTATAATTTAGTTTATTCTCATAACATTATTTTATAATTACAATTTAGTTTTTATTTATTTAGAAAACCAACAGCGTTACATAAAAATTGTTACAAAATAGTACTTTATATTATAAGTAAGGCTAATGACAGGTTTCCCTATATTTTAGGACATGTTATATAAGAATTGTTCAATTAAAAAAAATTCTTTATGCACTGAGTAAATAACTATGAGTATCGAACTTCGCTTTACGTCTGCGCGAGCCAGCCGACTAGTATAGTGGAGTTTTTCAAGCTACGCTGTCATGCATGTGCATTTTTTTATACTACTAAGGTGGCAAACAAGCTTACAGCCCGCCTGACTGTAAACAGTCACTGCAGCCTATAAGGCTATACCTAGACGCTTGCAATACCGGGGGTATCACTCGCGCGTTGCCTACCCTGTAGAAAGTGGAGCTCTGGAGAGCTTACTCACCGTAGGAACACAACATGGCCGAGACCAATGCTATTTGGCTACGATCTAAAATGATCAGATTCATTATACAGGATGTAATTTCTATCCAGGCATGTTTGAACGTGCTAACGAAGCAGGAGGCGTCGCCGAGCGTCGAGAAAGAGGAAGTCAAAGTCGAAGTGGAGAGGTTCATCGACCTCGCCAGACAAATGGAGGCGTTCTTCTTGCAGAAGAGGTATGTAAAATCGATTTAAAGAACTTTCTTTTTTTAAATTAATTTCTCATAAAGGATTACAAGTAGGTACATATATTCCATCACTAGGTCGGCAGTGGAAAGGCTTGGAAAGGTTTGGGGAGACAGGCGGATTACCAAGAAAACGAAAGTCAGATTGATGAGGTGCCTTGTTTTCCCAATCCTTCTATATGGAGCTGAAACTTGGTCACTGAGACTGCAGGATCGCCGCAAGATCGATGCATTAGAGATGTGGTGCTGGAGACGCCTCCTAAAGATCCCGTGGACGGCGTTTCGCACCAATATTTCCATCCTGAAAGAACTGCAAGTTAAGGATAGACTGTCGTCAACTGTGCAGTTACGAATACTGAAGTTCTTTGGGCACATCTCCAGAAATGAGAACTCGATGGAGAGACTGGTGGTCCAGGGTCAGGTTGAAGGCAAGAGATCACGCGGCCGATCACCTACTCGATGGACTGACCTTATAAAAAAAGCTACGGAGTCTACCATGGTCCAATGTACACGCAGCGCCTCTAACCGGCAGGAGTGGAAGCAAATCGCTAGGAAAGCAATCCTCGAGAAAGTTTACGACCCAACCAACATCTCTCCGTGTACCTCATCTGCGCAATCACGACCACTCTGACAAGAGTGTACGACTAAGAAGAACATATATTCCATTTGAAAGAGAAGCTTTTTTCTATGAATGGTGTAACGTGCACATGTATATTGCATATATGTCCGTAGAAGCGTTCGTAAAATCGGTTCACGCACACATGAACAATTTGCACGCGCACGCCTTACAACATTCATAGCCTTTAAAGGCTATCACAAAATTTTGTGGCATAAGCATAGAATAAGTAAATAACCCGAGGTATTGGCCACACTTCGCCCCGCACCGAATCGCGTTACCTTAGCCCAGTCGGATGTCGAGGCGGGTGCAGGCGCAAAGGTGTGCGTTTAGTGAACGAATATGTATACGTGTGCGTGTGCGCGTGCGCGTGTACATACGACATTGGCCTATGTAGTAGTACCTAATAGGCAGGGGGGTCCCACTGACCTGCCCGGCGGGTATCTTCGTCTCAAGCAACCGGCACGAGCGCGGCTAGCGATAGAAAGAGAGGCAAATATAACTGTAGTTGTGTGCGCTGTGCGAGCTGAATTGCACCTTATTGTATCGTAGCGAGAGTCCCTATTTCTTTAATTGATTTTTCGGAGTGGAACTTCTGTACGTAGTACTATTATCTATTCTGTGTAATAGGTGATTATTTCACGCGCGTTGTATGGAGTGTTCGTGGTGTGGCATAAGCACGACACTAAGAGATAAATCGGTGGAGGGGATGACGTCGCTCGGGTGACGGGCGTGCGGTGGACACACAGCCATAGTAAAAAAAAATTTTATTCTGTCGCTGAATTTCTTGCTTACAATAACTCATCGATTGGTTTTTGCTGACATAATAATGTATTTTTTTATTTATTTTGTAGTTGATATCCTTTTTTTATTGAATAATTAATTGTATAGTTAAATATATTATTATTACTTACATAAATATATTTGCATGCCTGACTTGTAAGGCAAATGTATTGGAACTATTTGGAATGATGTAACAACTAATGAATTGAATTGAATAGTAAATGTATGTATCGGTAAATCGACGCCGTCATCTGTTTCTCGGTGACGTCCCGGTGATGGTGGCGGTGGACAAAGGGCCTTAGGATAGTTTTTTATCCCGGAAATCAGTCCGGGAACGAATCTGCTAGTAATATTATGTGTTTTTTTATCAGGTTCCTATTATCAGCTATGAAACCAGAATTACTCGTGAAAGAAGACAACAACGAACTGAAATGTGAACTGCAGAGGAAGGACGAGCTCCTAAGACGCCATTATGACAAAATAAGCCAGTGGCAAAACTTGCTTGCTGATTTACAGGTGAAAAATCCATACTTCTATACATCTATACAAATATTATAAAGAGGTAAAGTTTGTGTATTTGTTAAATTGTAAGGGGTAATCTCGGGATCTACTGAACCGATTTTAAAAATTCTTTCACCAATAGAAAGCCACATTATTGCTGAGTGTCATAGGTTATATAAAAAACCAAAAAATAAAAAGGCTTTTACATTATGCCCAACGAAGTGGGCACGGGTCAGCTAGTAAATTATAAATGCGAAAGTAGATTTGACCTCTTGATTTCTTTCACGTAGAATGTAACGAATTGAATGTGATTTTTTTTGGGGGATAGATTAAGGTATTTAAAGTGACATAGGCTACTTTTTATCCCGGAAAACATCTTCCCACGGGATAAAATAAAGTATGGCAGATCATCTGGACCAAGCGGGCGAACCCGGGTAATATTTGGTTAATAAATCGACTTTAATTGCTAATCATACAATGTAATCGTATATTCTGTACTACGTACGTACTTAGCACAAAAGCTCGAAACAATAATCAGTTTTAAATAATAAATTGATATGAAGTACCTAAACGATATAAAATTTTAAACCTACTATGGTTTTTGTGAATGAATTTAATAAATTAATGTAATTGTTTGTCTAATAATAATAAATATCGACAAATCATTTTATTGCGTGAAAAACAATATTATAAGTATTACTAATAAGATATGAGAATTATAGTTTAGGCCATCCATCATTGAATTTCACTGGATGACTTGTGCCAACTGCCGAGTATAGTGGTTACGTTTAATATTGCAAAATTTTAACTGAATCTGAAATACGCCATCTAGTGTTAAGTAGCAGAAACAACGATTCTCCTTTTAGACAAAAGATGTCACTTCAAAGAACTTCAGCAGATTCCATAAATTGTATTTTCGGGTTTTGTTTAGAACGCAATTTCAATGTGGTAATTATCAAAATTGCATTGAAAAAAGCAAGAAAATTGTTTAATTATTGTCTTGCATGCAAAAACTTAAAAAATAACTAACGTACAATAAAAAAAAAAGTAAATAGGGTTGTTTTCAGGGTCAACATAATTACATTATATTAAGTCGTATTTTAGGTTATAAAAAATATTGGACACGTATATTTTCTTTTTTCGATTAATTTTGGGCTTTGACGTCACACCGTGCGAAAAAATGTCACACGGCGTGACGTCACACGTAACTTTAATGGGCTACATCTTTGTCATTTTTGGTCTAATTTACAAATGAAAAAATGAGTTGCCCTTATTTTTGAATAATCTAAAAGACGGACTAATAACATTTTTTACGGCAACTAGCCTATTAGGGTGTGTCAAGGCAAAAAGTAACTTAATTTTTTTTCTTTAAATAGGCATATTACAAGCTCTTTCGCTCTTGTGTTTCCAGGGTCACACAGTGTACAACAAATGTCAACAACAGCAACAACAGACGCCGCAGCCCATACAGCAGGCGGCGTCGCCGTCCCCGAGACAACAGCCGCCCATCATACAACAAAATGTACAGGTTGACAATTTAACACGAATATTATATCTTAGCTTCACATTTATTTATTTATTTAAATTTATAAATATATACATGATATATATAAATATATGATATATATATATATATATATATCTCTCTCTCTCGAAAAATCTAAAAAAAGTGCCAAGCGCCCCTAAACTTCGTTTTGAGTAGTAGTTTTTTGATTCATAAGTTTGGTAGTCAATCTAGTGAGAATCATCATCGTCTCATCCACAATAAGTCCTCTCCCAAATGCTTCTAGTATGACAGGATGCCAACGGCCCCCATTTAAGGGGCTATGTGAAAAAAAGAAGGGTCCTTATAAACCAAATATCTTCTAAACTACTAAAATTTGGACTACGATTTTTGGATATGTATTAATTCATCATATAACCGAAATTTTGGAAAGAGCCAAAACACGATTGTGACACATTTTCTCGATAAAAAAAAAATCTGAAGTAACCTCTGTTTTTTTTTCCAGAACTCTTGTAACTTCTAAACGGTAAATAATAGAAATTTTAAACTTCATATAAAGAAAAACATTAATGTTTTCTAGATATTGTAAAAACAAAATGAATTTTAAATAAGCCTAAATGTGTTTTGGCGCTTACGTTACGGTGTTAAAAATTCGCCGGGTTTACGGTGTCCCATCTCTGTCTCTCGAAGCAGGGATTGATATATGCGTCGCACGGGCGGGGCGGGCTCAGTCGGCCTCAATTATTTTACGACGTAGGCATATAACGACTTCCTACTACGTCCCTTAGGTCGTCTGACAATAATAATAATGTAAATAATGCCTTAATTTATTAAAATTATATTTATGTAGGCGCAGCAAATGGCCGCGGCGGCGGCAGCTCAACAAGCAGCTTTGCAACAGCAGGCTGCACTACAACAACAACAGGTACAGCGTCCCGCACTCCCCCCCGCGTACCCCGCGAACGTACCAAGGCGGCAATAAAACGTTAAAACGAGACGGCGCATGTCATGTTCTCTCTCGCACTTTCACTGTTTATGGGTGACGTCACGAGACGCATTTCATTGTTTGATATGAAACTTCTCGAAATATAATTGGAGGTTCGTTTTTTTGGACAAATCACACAGATTCGTTCCTAATCTCGTCACTGTATTGTTGATTTTTTTTCTACCTTAATTATAACATAAGATAAGTGTACAATCGAATTTGTTAAATTCAAGTTTAAAAAATCAAAACAGTTGCCACTAATCTGTATATCCGGGTTTTTTTAAAACTGTCATGCGCCATCTAGTGTCGAATAACCGAAAGTATTGTTTGCGCTTTCTGAGACTAGAGTGCGCTGTAAGGTCCTTAAAATACCGCTCTTGATTTTATATCGTAATAACGCCATCTAGTATCGAATAGCAAAAACAGAAGTTTCACAAGACATTTGCAAAAATTAACAACCTTTGCTTATATTATATTACCTCTTGTATATATTAACAATGAGTTGCACGGCGAGTTATAAAAACATTATAAAGCTAAAATAAAATGAAGAAATATATAGGGACAAATCACACAGATTGAGCTAGACCCAAAGTAAGTTCGAAACTTGTGTTATGGGATACTAACTCAACGATATTATATTCTATAACAAATACATATATAGATAAACATCCAAGACCCGAGGCCAATCAGAAAAAGTTCGTTTTTCATCATGACTCAATCGGGTTTCGAAACCGGGACCTCTTGGGTGGCGGTCCGGCATGGTAACCATTACGCCACGGAGGTCGTGAAAAATAACACATTAAATCTCAGGTTATCCTTGTCTAATTAACGAAAAAAGAGAGAGAGAACCATCTTCCGTCAGATAGAAACTGACAAAATCATCAAAAACGGAACTTATCAGCCTGTGTGAAATTATATGTGCAACTCACTGTTAGATAAGTTTAAAAGTAGTAGCAAGTTTTGTATAATACGTAGTTAATTTATATTTTAAGTTTATTTTTGTTTTGTAAAAAAGTTAAAAAATATAATTTCTTTTCTTTATTATTTTGTTTTGTTTTATTTAATTTTTTGATCCTTTATTTTAGCTTTTTTTTAAAATACAAACGAATATAATTTTAAAATTGTAGTGTTTATTTTTGACAAAAAGATACCTATTACTATATAGATACTACAACTACACTACAATTTTATTAATAAAAAAAAATGTAGGTACATTATGATCATTAAACAAAAATATTTTGTTTACTTATTATTTCAAGAAAGCGCATTCCGTGCACTAGCGCCGCCATTTGAACGAGAGTGATAGCTGGTAAACGTAGATGAAAAAGTACAAAACAGCTGTAGGTATTTGTTTTCAATGCGTTATTTATCGCACCAGCAACATTTGAAATGTTAACAATGCGATATAAATATACCTTATCGTCTATTTTAAAGCGTAATAGAACATAATTTTACTATTTCATTTGCGTTTCCCAGTTATCACTGAAATGAAATGAAATGGAATCGTTTATTTCAGAAATTAGACCTTCACAGGCACTTTTTCTTGTCATTTACAACTTGTTTAAATAAAGAAAATAAACTACGTTATATACTACCACCATTTCGGACACAAGCAAAATGGCAACCGGAAAAAGAAATGGCGAAAGAAAACCGGTTACGGCCTTTTTTGTCATTTTGTACTTTTTTTTTTCTCCTTTTTTTCTACTCATTAGTTACAATGTAGGTATAAGTACATTACAATTTATAAGAATAATACGCGGAATGTTATACACAATGGTGTGGAATGAACAAGTCTTAAATCTACAATAAAATAAAAAAAGTCAGTACTGACAAGAGTGAGCAGACCAGTCCCCCCAGGCAGCACCCGTTCACGAGTTGACACTCTTGTTCAAATGGCGGCGCTCGCTAGTAGACTGAATAAGCGCTCTTAATGAATTATTCTTTTTGATTTTCATTAGCACGAGGTTAACTTGTATTGGAATCATATTATAGTAAACTATATTACATATTTTTAAGGGATAAAAGTAATAATTGAAATAGCTGCTGTCCACGGTGTTACCTGTGTTTAAATTTATGTACAGCAGCGCCAACTATTGACCAATGAATTTCGGGATAAAAAGTACCCTATGTGTTAATCCAAGGTATCAGCTACCTACATACTAAATATCATAAATATTGACCCAGCCATTTGAGCGTGAAGAAGTAACAAACATACACACTACTTTCGCCTTCATAATATTAGTGGAATTAAGAAAAAAATATATCATAAAGTACGTAAACGTCCAGATCAAGACAAACGGACGTGTTCGTGCACACAAATGTTTGCTTTGCATGGGATTTGAACCCGTGGTACTTGGAAGAAGTCATTGCCAACTTGACTACTGGGCCTCAATCACTCAAATATTAAAAAAACTTTATTTTACAAACGTTCATGCCTTTCAATACTTCCTACTCTGACTATCTTCTTTCTGATTAAATTCGTTACGAGTTCCAAGACAGCTGTAGTTTTCTCCCCCGGGACGTCAATAAGCTTCATCGCTTATTGTCAATCTGAGGTCGCCGTTGTTGATCCTGGCTACACAGGAGACGCATTCGGTGAGAATGTGTGGTGGGCTTGTCCCGATGATGCATAATACCACAGAGATTCTATTAGAAAATCTCTGTGCTTACTCCAAGTATTTTTAGTTGGGAATGTTTATTTAAAGAACTCGTTAATTCCAGTAAGTATTGTTTTTTGTTTTTATATACATTTTTTTTAGTTTAGCTTTTTTTTATTTAGCTCAAAGTCCGTCGTCACATACGACACACGTCTACTCAAAACGATATTTAAATAAAAGTTAAAATAGTCGTAATAATAATTATGATATAAAAAAATAAATATATAGGGACAAATCACACAGATTGAGTTAGCCCCAAAGTAAGTTCGAAACTTGTGTTATGGGATACTAACTCAACGATACTATATTTTATAACAAATTTAAACATCCAAGGCCCGAGGGGCAATCAGAATAAGTTCGTTTTCATCATGACCCGACCGGCATTCGAACCCGGGACCTCCTGGGTGGCGGTCTGGCATGGTAACCATTACGCCACGGAGGTCGTCATTTAATATTTTCAGTATCAATATATTTTTTAATGTTTAGAATCGAAGTCGCACCATTTGGTGCAAGGTAGGGTACCACCACCAATGCGCCACCACCAGGCTGAATTAATGTTGATTCTAAAATTAGTATGAAAAATGTGTATTCTTATTTTCATAATAGATGCAAAGCAGCTTAGCCCAGGGCATGTTCCTGGCTGGAGGTCGCGGTGCGTACGCCGGCCAACCACTGCAGGGACCTCTGGCGTATCTCGAGAAAACTGCAACTAACATAGGCAAGTATTTTTATTTATATCATAAAGTTGGCAAACAGCCCGCCTGATGGTAAGCATCACCGTAGCCTATAGACGCTTGCAATACAAGGGCTATCACTGACCATCACCAACACTCCCAACCCCCCAAGTGGAGCTCTGGAGACTCACCGTAGGAACACAACATGGCCGTGACCAATGCTATTTGGCTACGATCTTCTGTAAGGTGGAGGTCCTTCTTGCTGCTCCGATTTGAGCGGATTATCCGCTGTGCCCTACCTGTCTTTAAATATTGTTTTTTATGCAAAACGATTTTTAAACGTAATTATATAACTCCAATTGATAACACAGAAGATCAGAGTGCCAAGTGTTGAAAGTTGAAATGAACCTCTGTAGTGGAAATATAATTTATGTATGGAGATTTGATTTTTGTTTTTGATGGCAGGAAATATCTTGCTATGGTTTTATTTTTTTGTTTCTTTAATTGTTTTGCTGTATTTTATTATATTTGAACAGTAAACCCTGTTTTCCTTAACTTGACAAATGTAGTAAGCAATCTTGGCACGTCTTTTTAATGAAAATAGGCAATTAAAATTATCATTCACACCCAAATAATAATAATATAGTTAGAAATGGCATTTAACACAACACTCTTATTATTCTGGCGATTTGTCGATTTTACACATGGATAATTGAATAAAAAGACACGCTAAGATTGTTTACTACATTTGCCAAGTTAAGAAAAAAAGGGTTTAGACAGTGATGCTTTTAATTTCTTGGAAGTTGATCATCTACTTAGTACGAATTTTTTCACGTCACGTTCGAATTACTTTGAATACGAGCGAGATAAAATTTTGTACACTTGTGGGCCTCTTGGTGGCTCGCTCTTTCCCAGCTAAGCACTCAAAAATTCACGGAAGTCTTAGAAGAAAATGGCTGAGGTTGAATGCCTACTTAATTTAATTATTATTAATGTATTTTCTATTATCAGACATGGTGGGTCTGGGAGATGGAAGGAGGTGACGCGGTCGCGGGAGGGGCAGGGGCCGGGGCCGCGGCAGAGGCCGAGGTGAGTTGCACTGACAGAATTAATAGATTTATTTATATATATATAAAATTCAAAGTCCTGACTGATTGACTTAACTATATATCAACGCACAGCCCAAACCGCTGGGTCTAGAGATTCCAAATTTGTAATGTAGGTTCCTTACGACGTCTAGGGGTGTGCCAAGAAAGGATTTTTCAAAATTCCCACGGGAAAGCGAGATATACGCAAACGAAGTCGCGAGTGTTTTACTAGTAGATTATAATAAGATTAATTAAATGTTTTGTATGTCAGGTCGTGGGGCATCCCCTGAGTATGGTGGCAGCATGACGCCCCCATAACGCGCCCCCCTCCAGGCGCGCATGCGCACACAGACACACATACAAGATACACATAAAACACACTGGATCTGTACTGTTTATTAAGTTATTTCGAGTTTGGGTGCATATAACCGTTTTAAAGTTAAATTATAGCTGTCATTGTCAATTAAAAATAAAATAGTGCCAAAAAAATCAGACGTTTTTAAGTCATTTTATCATTTTTATCATGGGAAATATAACATTTTTTACACTGCCAACAGCCGGAATCTTTTTGCTGGCATCAAATTGTTTAAGTTCAATTTTATTGTTAATTTTGTTGCAAATAATATTTTTTGTATTCTAACCACGGAACAGAAAAAACAAGTGGAAGTGCAATATGGCTAATTTAATACTAGAACCGCTATCGCCAAACTCACACATACAAACGGTAAATAATACGTTGCACTACTAGTGAACAATGGTTTTGATTGGTCGCATATCTCCTATCCCAAATTAGCGTAAATTATACAAACTGCAAAACAAAACAGTCCTTCATGCTGTATAATAGAGTTCATTTAGCTAAAGACAAAAAAAAGTATATAAGACGTTTCGTAATTTTGAATCTACCAGCTTCGATTTACGAAAAAGTTCAGCTATTCCACAACAGATGGCAGGCAGCGGTAAGAAAATAACTTTGAACTGTAGTAGCCTCGAAATAAGGTTGACATTTCCTTGAAACATTATTTTTGCCGCTACTCAGCCAGTGCGGTGACATAAAATATTGTCATTATCGATAGATTGGACCCGATTTTAGGTTTGCTTCATCTAGTTTACTTATTTTCTTTTTAAGCCTTCTATTAGTTGACTGCAATCTTTTTATTTTCAAATTTTGTCTTTTAATTTTATCTTGGCAAAATCTAAGTTGGCCTTTTAACTTTTTTTTCCTCGGCGTTGAACTCGAAGATCCACTCGCAACTATATTTTCATTTATTTCTTTTTCCGGCTGAATTAAACAACCTACAGACGGTTGTTGCACAGGAATCTCATCTTGTCGTTTATTACTGTGTGCAGTAGGTACACACTCGAAACCTTCAGAAATTCTACTTTTCTTTTTTGGTGGCGTTGAGTGAATCTCCAAATCAGTTCTTTTATAAGAATCAAAATTAGCATCATTAAGGTTTTGCTGCTGAAACAAATAAAAATCGATTTGTTAACATACAACTAAATTCACAAGTTTTTTTTAAAGAAAAATAAAACGCGACTACCTTCTCAAAAATATAATAGCCTATGTCACACGGGGAACAAAAGGATTAATTCTAACGATACTCAAATCTGTTTAGCTATTTATAAGTTAAGTCACAATAAAAAAACTCATATATGTACGTACATCATACATACGTACATGAACTCTAATAAAAACTTTTTTAGGGCGAGGTGGATTATCAAAATAGAAGTAGGTAGGTACGTACACAAACATTATAGGCGTTTTTTTATTTATTAAAGACAATAATAATAAAAAAAGTAGTAATTTATTTACCTGATTAAAAAACCTGACGATTCTTGAACTTGGAATGGCGGTAGGTTTGGTGTATCTCAAGCCATTTTTCGATATAATAAAATCGTCTTCCAAAAAATGTTCAGAGCATATGGTACTGGATTTTGTTGGCATCCAATCAACTCTACCAGTTGCATCTATCCATTTCTCTTTGATAGCAGCGTCTTTGGGAAACCTAAAAGATTATAAATAAATATATACTATATAAATAAATATAACACTAAGGGCCCGTTTCACATAAAGTTCCAGATATCTGACAGTTAACACCATACAAAAGCTGTTACTTTTTGAGGTATCGATAAAACTGCTGTCGCATTAGACTACATCACTAACTGAGTAGCGGAGAATATTCAAGAATGAGACAAGGATATGTGTAATCCAAAACAAGCTTTATTTCTGAAGCAGTAGGGTTGATTTTGGTTTGAAATTGATTCCATTTTTAATTAATTGACTTCCAATTAGATTCTTTTGAAAAACTATAATATCATTGCTTACCTGTGGTATGAAACACCTCCATTTTTTAAGTTTTTTCTTCTGCTATCATTTTTACACTGCAAAATGGCACAATATGGCATATTCGCTGTAAAATTACGCAAACAAATAATGACGCAACACTACCGGCTAGGCGAGATGTCGGGGCACGACTGAGGCCGAGTATGCGTAACAACGCTTAGTAGCGGCACGCGTATCCCGCCCACTTCCTACTTCCACTTGTTTTTTCTGTTCCGTGATTCTAACCACAGCCGTCAATTTTATTTTAAGTTACAACACTACCACTAGATGGCGTTGTACCATAAAAAAGTAAAGGCGTTTCTGTAAGTCTATATTCTGTGGTATCAAACGCTATGTTATGTAAACTTAATGATGTTGGTACATAATATAATGTGATTCTTCCCTTTGCTTTAATTATACGCTGTTTTATTAGTACCTATTATGCATGTTAACTATGTACCTACTTATTTTTGAAGCAATTAAAAGGTCTTCTTAAAAGAGAATTTAGGTACCTCTTTTAGTTAAATAAACGTCCAGATCCAGTGAAATATACCTAATGAAAGCACAATTTGTAATCCTTACTCACAAGTTTGTATAATTTTATAAAGGTACCTCATACACGCAACGATTTGTCGTTTCGATTGATCAATATTGTAAAAGAAAGTTTTTTTTAAAATTTGGAACACAAAGTTTAGTTTTAAGTGTTCCAAATTAAAAAAAATATTTTCAACTTAAAATTACTTAACTAATTGTGTACCAAATGGGTCTCCATGACACACATGTACGAACGTTTCGAAACGATCTATCGATGTTAAAATCGAACGACGGATTTTTTTTCTTTCTCGTTTATTATGGACTTTTGTCCCTGAGAGACAAGTCCTATCGTAGGACGACGGATATCGTTCGATTTTAACATCGAACGATGGATCTTTTTGATAATTGCCTCGTGCATGGAGACCATAAGACGTCGTGGTAACGCTCAACTACATTTTTTTACAAGTATTAATTTATTTGTATGATTGAAATATTTGACTCAACAATGAAGTTTGATGATGACAATCAATACTTATATGAACATGAGTTAAATTGACAAAAAATAAAGCTCGTATAAATAGAAATGTTTTACTTTAAAATAGTATCTTAAGTGTGGATACGTATTTAAAAAGATTTGTGACGTTCTGGTTTTTAAATATAAATCTTTATTTCACATAAATTGAAATTAGTTTACAATTTTTATTAGAAAAAATTTACAATGAAAATAAAACAATTTAAAAAACTAAAAATACAATAAAATCTTTTAATAGAATAAAAATAATTAGGTAATTCTGGTTGCAGACATCTATTGACACCTTTTTGAACCATGTCCTAGGACGTTAAAAAAATACATTCGAAAAAATCTTTTATATCGTAGTGCATTTTGTTAAAAAACTCGCCACAAATCTTTTTATATGGGTATTTTAGACAATCACAAAGAGTTAATTATTTTTATTTAATTACTAAATGTATCAGTAATATAAAAGAAATACATATATTACTCAAGTCAGTATATAAAGACAAAAATATATAATCCATAGTATAAGGTATACATAATCAAATCAAAGCAATTTAAAGATAGTGTGCGAACATATTAATATATTAATCATACTATAATAGAATAGATAGAATGTAAGTTTAGTAAATGCTTAGATTAAAATAGGTGTTATATTTGAACAAATAAAAACTAAATAGTTCAGCCGCTCAACGCTAGATGGCGTTGTACGCAGTCGCAGTAAATTCCTCGTAGTTAGATGTAGTTAGTAGCCCCTCTTATCGCTAGACTATGTCATAAAGAAGTGATTATCTGTGGAAGATTTAAGCTCAAATCAAAGTTCTTATCACCGTTTATTCACCTCTTTTCTCTAAAAAAGGAGGGAGAAAGGTTAGAGAATGAAATTTCGCACTTGTAACACATTAAATTATGGATATTATTTCAACTCGTATTATTCTTACTTTACACATATTATTTATCCGTGCAAAATAAGAAAAGTCGTGTCGTGAGGAGGCAGTAATCAAAATAATTAATAGTTATAATAGTAAAATTACATTTCACACACGTAACTATATTAGGAACAATAAATTGTAGTAAAGAAAACTCGTACGCTTATTTTTCTCGAATATATGGATTTAGATTATGTAGTACCTACATATAATATTAATAATTATTATGTTACCGAATTTATTTCATTAGTGAACACTAATAAAATATATTTTTAGTACCTATGTACGTATCACAGACATAATACTTGCAGTATTAGGTAGTAAATAAAAATATGTACTCACCCTTTAGATTAAGTTTATTTAATAAAATAATATTATTAAAGATTTCAGTCGTTTTAATTATACTTCATACTAGCTGTTGCCCGCGGTATTACCCGCGTTTAATTTTATGAACAGTAGCACGGACTACTTATTAGTTACTTACAGTAGCGACATCTATTTTATAACGCGCCATTTCTATCAGACTTTTGATCAAATCCTACGGGAATCGCGTACTTTACGGGACTAAAAGCATATGTTAATCCAAGCTACATTCTATAAACACCTACATACCAAATATTCATGAAAATTGGCCAAGCCATTTCAGCGTGAAGTAACCACAGACATAACAGACAGAACATTCCATATCAGAAATCGTAACAAAAACGCACACTATCAAATGTCAGTCACACAGACACAAATGGGTACTTTTGTACTGCTTGCTTGGCTGCTTTTGTACGATGAGTTTTTAAAATGTATTACACAGCACTTTACACCCATGTTTTTGTCTATTTGATATATTCACTAAATTTTAACTTTAAAAGTCACTTTTTAAACGAGAACAAATCGCCATCTTCCGTTTACTTTTACGTATGTTACAAATTCCGTTTACTACAGCAATGTGCGTTAGTGTTGCTATTGATGAAAGAAAGGGACAAGGTTATACCGAATTTAATTAGCTGAAAAGTGACAGCGATATTTTCAGCTTGTATGTAAAATTATGTTTAGTCTCTTATGTGTGTGGAAGCAAATACTATAGACGAGTAATACGCACAGCTCTTGACGTTTCTCATACAATGACTTGGCAACCTCCGTTCACCTCATGCCGCTAGGGGCGCTATAACATTTTGCATACAAGTTTTGAAATCGTTCACCTCATGCCGTAGGGGCCCTAGTGTCGCGTCTTGCCCGAATTCTTCCGAAGCTGTGCGTATTACTCGTCTGATAGTATTTGGTGGAAGTAACAACATACACACATACTTTCGCCTTTATAGTATTAGTGGGATTAAGCCGTGCCTGCACCTGCGTCTGTATCCCAGTGGGTTTACTTTGTTAAATTACAAATTCAACTATTCAAATTCAAAACTTTTTTTCAGAGGTTTTCACAAACACGTTCTCTTGTCAGAGTATACAGTAATAAATGATTTGTATTAATTAATCTACTCTATTAACTACTAACGGTCAGTGGTCAACGTACTGATGTCACATTAAAACTTCATTATGTAAAACTGATTGCCTGTAAGTATTGATTGTATTGTCTTTTTTTTTTTACCTAAAATAGGTCTCCGTTAACCCCAGCCTGCGTGATGGTAAGCATCGCTGTGGTCTAGGATGTGACACGCTCACCTAGAAAATACCTATTACCTCGAGATTTAAACACCTCTGGATTGATCAGGTTGTAAAATAAAAAAAACAATTTATGCAAGCGCATCAAAATTTTAATTTTTTAATTTACAAATATTTTTCAATACTTTGACATAATTCACTTAAAGCTAGATATATCGTCGGCCAAAAATATACTTTATATACATTAACACAAAGTCGACATTTACGTGATAAGCTATTTGTTTTTTTTTTTACATAAAAATAATTTTAATGGCCGACCTTATAATATTACGAAACAGGCAGTTTTTGAAACACATTTTTAAAGTTTATGACTGCACTTTACTTTTCCACGCAGCCCACCCAAGTGAGCCATGTGGAATATGTCAAAAAACATTAAACTATAGCTGTCATTGTCAAACTAAAGAAAAAAGAGATTCTTTGAGACTTAATGTGGAATTAAAACTAAAATGTGTTTCAGAAACTGGATGTAAAACTTTAGATTGGTGAGGACATGGCTTGGGTGGGGTAATAGCAAAATTACTTTGAAATCTTTATTGATAACTTAAGCCTGTGTTACACACATTGGTTTGGGAACAAGGTTTAAAACGTAGACAAGAGTTTTCATACCAATTACGCTTGGCTTTCAAACGCCCTTGGTAGCAGGGCATGCATTGGCAAAAATACATACAACAGTTTGGAGTTTAGTTTTAAACAGAAACGCCACAAGCTTCAAGTGTTTCTAAAAAGCAATAAAAAAAATGGCGGATCCTTTTCATTAAATTTCACATTAGGAACATTACAGACACATCAACTTGTAACACAAATGTTATTGTAAACGATAGGTACGAATTTACGAGTGGCTCTTTTTTTATTTTGAATAGTTTATACTATTGAAGTTAGGCCGGGTACATTTTCCACGTACCCCACCCAGGTGAGCCATGTGGAATATGTAAAAAAAAACATTCTATAAAATACTATTCTGTTAAATACGACAATATAAACAAATTTTATTGTCGTTTTATATTTAGTTAATATTAAGACTGTCATTATGTGGGTAATGGAAAACCGTTTGAAAAATTTTTATGGTTCTCGTATCATATTATGTTGTATTAGCTTTAAGGGTGTTACCAAATGAAACATAATCATCCTACCTTTTTACAAAGGGCGCGGGCTTGATTTCCGCTTGGGGCATACATTTATGTGATGGCATGTGTTTGTTCTCGCGTCTGGGTGTTTTATGTATATTTACATATTATAAAACAAAGTCCTCCGCGGTGTCCGTCTGTCTGTTCACGAAACATACGCAATCTATTGAACCTATTTTCATATTGTTTTCACCAATGGATAGGGTTGTTCCAATAAAAGGTATCCAAAAAAAAGTCCGCGGTGGCATATGTTCTGTCAGAGGTGGGATTTCTCTCGTTTGGTAACACCCTTAGTGAGGTGATCTGAGGTCACTTTAATACCCCTGCGAGTTGAAAAATCTTATTTTAATTAAGTTTTTAATACTAAAATGATAAAATAGAGATTCTTTGGGGAGGGAGAGAGACATTAATTATATAAATTCGTTATTCATAATACATTTTATATTTGAAAATACATTTTTTATGTTATACATCAAGTAAACAAGCAAGTGGATCGTGTAGGAAAGTAATTATAGCCGCCAACGAAAATCAGTAATACCAGGGCAACAGGGGCGCTACCAATGCATTGCCGGCTTCAAGGTACAAACCGAACACCGTATCCCTGCCGTGATGTTGGCACTATGGTTTGTCATACAGACCGTACCGTAGTCCAACAAGCACTAGTGCCAACATCACAGCACCCCATCTTGCGGTGAACGGAACGGTAGCAATCCCTCGAAAAGGAGGCCGCATGCCGCGAGGCCGAAATGTACTGGCCGGCGGGACTAATATCACTAATTTTCTAAATAGAAACTTTTTTGACAGTGACATTGGAATTAAAAAAAAAAGTTACTTCCCAAAAAACGGTCAGTAGGGAACAGGATGAAGAGTAGGAAAGGAGTAGGCCTTCCATGTTTGCTACATGCCGATATTCTGTGAAAGGGATTGTAGCTCAATTTAAATACATAGGTTTCTAAAATGTATTATGAAAGCGAATAACATTGGTCGTACGTTTTATTTGCACCATTTTTATATATAAGCTAGTCACTACGCTAAATTACTTATAAAATATTAGAGATTCTTTTTCTAAAGAATAATACATGTTTGTCAAACTAAAATCTTACCGTTTTGTTTGATTTTCACACACATTTACTTTTTAGTGCGTCCGTAGTTGAGAAAGTGAGTTTGTTTGTTTGTTATTCCTTCACGGATTAATTAAGCAGCCGATCATTATGAAAATTTACATACATATTGTCAGGGGTACAGAGCCCAACAGGCTTCTCTACCAGTAGGGATACATGGAATAGGGGCTATTTCCTATTTTTATCCCGTGAAAGTATGTCATTCCAATGGGTAAATATTTTTTTCTACTATAGAGGGCGCTGTATGGGATGGGCTATCAGCCAACAGATGGCGCCATCAGTCGCACTATGAGTTTTGTTGTCAAACGAGATCTATGTCATAAAATTAACAGTGAGCGAAGCCGCGAGAAGAAGCTAGTATTTTTATAATTCATATTGTCTATGTTTTATACGTCTGCGTTACTGTCACTCATCTTCATATTTTTACACGTCTCTGGTACATTTCTCATTAGTATAAGTTTTCTCCATATCCTCAATCTTTTCGTTACCTCTCCAACCTCGCCATCCTTAATAGAGAGAATAGTAAGGAATTGGGCTTCTGGGTCTCACAGTCACCGAACAAAACACATTTCTGATGCACCGTTATTCTGTAAGAGTGGTACATTTCGAGACAGCGCTTATTTCATAAACGCTCTATGTCTCGAAAAATCCACATAATTTATCAGTTTTCATATGATACGACATAGATAAGAAGATTTTAGTTTGACATAAAAAAAATTACATTGTATAACATTATTCACCTATATAATTACAAAAACGTAAGCATTGACAATCTTTATTCACAAATAACTGTCATTTTCCATCATAATAGTGGCGCCATCTATACAAGAAATAATAGTTCATAGCTGTCATAATAGATGGCGCTGTTTCGATTTGTTGGCTATGTTACTTTTGCCGTAACAAGAATCTGCCGTAACAAGAACCTGTCGTAACCAGAATCTGTCCAAACCAGAATCTGTCCTAAGACGAATGAGGGGAAACTGCATCCTACTACAAAAGACCATAAGAGTCTTTTGAAAGTGAAAAGTAGGCTTGGTCTAAGTATCGGGGCAAGCCCACCACACATTCCCACCGATGTGTCTCCTGTGTAGCCAGGATCAACAACGGCAACCTCAGATTGACAATAAGCAATGTAGCTTATTGACTTCCCGGGGGAGAAAACTACAGCTGTCTTGGAACTCACAACGAATTTAATAAGAAAGAATGGATGAAGATGGAGTAGAAAAGTAATCAAAAAGTTTAAAATGACTAGTCCCTCCATAGCAATGCAGTTTGCACATAAAATTTTATCTTAACGAACAAAAGATGGCACCACTGGGGAATATGACATAGACAAACTTGTTTTTTTTTAAATATTAACCGAGTGTTAGTAAGTACTTTGGCCAATAAACACAATATCAGTCTAAAAATAACACAACTAATTTTTTTATTACAATACTGACATTAAATACTAAATAGTTATTCTAAATACATTATTATACGGGTAAAGACTAAATAAATTTATACGAAGAGAAGCTCGATGGCGTCGCTGTGTCGCAAAACGAACACGCAAGTTAAGCAGCGTCGACGCCAACCAGTGTTTGGATGGGTTTATTTCAAGCTACTCCGTGATTCGGAGGGCACTTTAAGCCTGCGGTTATACTGATCTCCCTTCAATAGAAAGTACTATGCCACGCTGCTCCAATGCGTGTTAACAGAGGCCAGTTTTCAAGCCATCAGGGGCCCGATTCTACTAAGATAAATGCACCAATGGACTCTCAATGGTGTCTCAAAAGAATGCCTATAGTGTATCCGTGGTATAGTTTTTGACATTTGTTATGGACTTAAACAATAAGTTAAACATTATGTTA
Source organism: Endotricha flammealis (assembly GCA_905163395.2). Classification (NCBI taxonomy): domain Eukaryota; kingdom Metazoa; phylum Arthropoda; class Insecta; order Lepidoptera; family Pyralidae; genus Endotricha; species Endotricha flammealis. The sequence continues at coordinate 1,813,736 of LR990881.1, read as the reverse complement.
TTGTTTACTAGCGAAACCCGCGCAACTTCGTTTGCGTGTATCCCGCTTTCCCGTGGGAATTTTGGAATGTATAATACATAAAAACCTTCCTCTTGAATCACTCTATCTATTTAAAAAAACCGCATCAAAATCCGTTGCGTAATTTTAAAGATTTAAGCATACAAAGGGACATAGGGACATAGGGACATAGGGACAGAGAAAGCGACTTTGTTTTATACTATGTAGTGAAGTCCATAACAAATGTCAAAAACTATTCCACTGATACACTGTCGGCATTCTTTTGAGACACGATTGAGACACCATTGAGAGTCCATTGGTGCATTTGTGTTAGTAGAATCGGGCCCCTGATGGCCACCGATTTAGCTTAACAAGTGTCATCCATCAACAGCCGTGACCAGCGGCTTAACGTGCCCTACGATACACGGAACGGAAAACCAGTATAATATCATATTTAGAATGATTTAAAACTAATATATCAGCGTGCACACTATATCTATACTAAACTAGTGCATATATATATATCTAATTCCTTGTATGCATTTTTTTAATAATTAAGTTGAGGTTTGAAATAAAGTACCAGGACAACAGAGTTTTATAGAAGATTCGCAAAACGAGAAAGTATGTTTTATGGTTTATCAAAAGCAGTTAATGGTTGAAAATAAAACAGTTCGTATACATAGTTTTCTTAAATTCTTCACATTTTTCTCAGTGATAAGTTATTTTTTATTTTGTTTTAAACATCTGAGAATGGACTTTTTAATGAAACAAATTATGGTAAATGTTAAACATTTTCTTTCATAATCTTAGATAATATCCAAATTCCATCATAATGTCCAAAACTTTTAATAGCTGGCAAAGCATTAACATGTACAAATGTAGACAAACATTTTAAAAAATTCGTCTAAATATCCCACGAGAAGTCTTCAGTACCTATTTTAATAGGTTTTTTTTACAAGGTACTTGTGAAACAATCTTGAAATACCAGGGCAACAGAATCTCATAGGAGGTTCAAAATCTCGTACTAAATAGGTCAATGCTAGGTAACAACGTAGAATAAAGAATTTTCGTAAGTTGAACGAACTTTGTTTTTCGATTCGAATAATTTGAAAAAAAAAAGAGTTATTTATTTTTATGTTGGCAATGGTATAAAAAGAGAGCTGTGCTTCGTCGAATTTTTTTTGGTATTTCTTTTTAATTTATTTAGGCATTGGCCAGTTAGCCATCCGCTTATTTTCCATAGTCAAAATTGTTTTTTTTTTTTGCGTTAAGTATAAAATAAAAATTTTCATACAAGAAATCATTTTGTGAAATAAATAGTATGAATAACAAATATTTACTACTAAATAATTGTACTTAAGAATATGTACTGTGCAAAAAACATTTTGTAAATAATAACATAAAATCTCATGCTCTCCTTGTCTATCTAATTTATTATATCATAATGTCTGTATTATTTTTATGAGACAATTTTCAACACAATATTGTATTGTTTATGATAAATGACTTATTCCTATCTTCCCCCCTGCTGGCTTGGTAGTTGGGAATTGTTTGTCCCATCCCAACCCATCGCAGGGTGGAAGATGGGAATATATTATCTAAATTATGTTGTGGAAGTTTAGGGTGGAAGATGGGAATAAGTCAAATAAATGAATATGAAATTATGGAAGAAAGAATAACATGAGACTATGTGAAATTAAGTTCAAAATGCATTTGTAAAATTTACTATTAGCATGCGTTTACACCGCAAGAATTTCTTGCGGAAGTTTTGTGTGAGTTTGTTGCAGTGCAAGAAATACACGGAACTGAACAGATTTTGCAAGTACGTTTAGTCATATTATTAATCACTTTCTCGACAACTTGCAGTAGCTGTCTGGCAAGATTTCACGAGCGTAAGTACAGTATAATCGATCAGCGGCATAAGTATGTTGTCATTTTAATTACTTTATCACTTTTATTACTAAATATTTTTGAACATGATTATAGTGACAAAGTACTAAAGTGACCACATATTTATGCCGCTTGCGTGCAATTTTGCAGGCGTAAACGCGCCCTTAAGCAATAAAATTTTAATAATTGGAGTATTTTTTCAAACAATTGCATTATAACTAAAAGAAGCCCTTTGAGATCACAAAACTAATTTCAACTAAAATACCAGGAGCGCAGAGACTGGGAAGAGATTTCGTTGTTTCAATCATCAACGAGCTTATTACATGGTTACTTTCAATTCGGTTATGTTCGCCTTGTACCGAGGTGTGACAAAGGAGTCTCAAAAGCAGTTTTTTTGCTATTATTTTTTATGACAGAGGGCAAACAAGCGGTGGTATGCAGTCACCGCTGCCAATGGACCGCCCAAAGCAGTTGAACTGCACGAGCGATTCGTGTATGTAGAAGACTGTTCACTGTGCAGTCGCAGCTTGAAGCAGTTCACCCTGACTGCTTCAAGCGGTCCATGTATGTATGACCCAAAAGGACTATCTCCACGAGCGAGATAAGCCACGATAATATCGTCGTGCCACCTAATTCTATACGTTGTCAGAACGTGTCACCACACGGCGATATTCATTCGGACTAGATTCTCTTGCTCGTGGACATTGTTTTCAATCTTTATTGATATTTTTATTTAAGTAGTTACCCAAAACAATACTTGGGCTCTTATTTTTTTGTTATGCTTTAAAAAATCTTTTTAGGGTACTTAGTGTCCGACCGGGAATTTTTTTAGCCGAAGCGGAAAGTTGTTGAGCCGTTGTGTCTCCTGTAAACCCAGGATCAACAATGGCGACCTCAGATTGACAATAAGCAAGCTTATTGACGTCCGAAAAACTACAGCTGTCTTGGAACTCACAACGAATTTAATCAGAAAGAAGTCGGCGTAGGAAGTATTGAAAGGACCTACTACGTGAGAGACAGCAATTTGAAGCAAAAGGCATTATACCTTAGAAAGATGGCAAATCAAGTGAGGCTCGATTGCCGAGCACCACGGTCTATTGTTACATTACTATTGGGACCTAATGCTATGAGCTGTTGTTTACTATTTTGATTCCAATAATATGTATTGCAAAACCTTCTAAATGCCTGATAATACTCTCTGCTCGCTACGAGATCAGAATTATTATTAATTAGTAGACGAGCAGCATTATGCCGGTGTGTTTGAGTGTTGAAAAAGTTCACTAGTCAAGTCACTCCACTTTCAATAAGGTAAGTTATGGAACTCCCTCGCTGCGTCGCTGTTTTCCGATTCATATAATTTAGGGATTTTCAAAGCAAGAGCGAATGTGCATTTTTTGCATTTGCGTGTACCACGCTAGATCGTAATCTTTGCTCAACATGAGGCTAGATTAAGGTCAAACGTATTCAAACCCATAATATACTATACTATAATATTACAAATGTGAAAGTGTGTTTGTTTGATCCTCTCTTCATGTCGAAAGTAATGAACGAATTAAGAAGATTTTTTTATTGGGGATAGTTTAAGGTCTGGAGAGTGACATAGGCTACTTTTTATCCCGGAATAACATCTCATTCCCACGGGAAAAAATAATGATATTTTCCCTTAACCACGCGGGCGGGTAACAGATGGTGTAATATTAAAAAAAAATATTTAGACGCAGTATGAAATGTTCGGTCGGACACTAATTTCATTATGTCTTATTTAAGTAACTTCTCTTGTTCGTCCGCGCGTGCGTTAGCATACATATCGCCGTTCCTCGGTTCGGGCGATGCGCGGGCGGCGAAGGAGGCGCGCGTGATGGGCGACGCGGACACAGGTAGCGGGTTCGGTGATACCTGAAATAAATATTTTATACCTGTAATATAAAATTGACTTTCACTAGCTGCTGCCCGCGGTGTTACCCGCGTTTTATTATACCTATTCAAAAAATTGAAATTCATAATATTTTTATTCAAATAGGCCTAATATAAGCTCTTTCGAATCGTCACAATTTTTTCCTGCCACCAGTTCAGAAGGCAGATTTGTGCTAAGAAGAAACTAGCAAGAAACTTAGCGCTTGCTCTTTTAAAATGGTATTAATAAGATAAAATTACAATGACAGAAAATTAAAAAAAAAACTTCAATTTCAGATGACGAAAAAAAAATTAATTAAAGATTAATAACACAATAAATGAACTAAAAAAGCGTATTAATATACTGGTATATATATACCTACATTTAAAGGTGTAAAAAAGAAAGTGTATTTATAATATATGCATGTATTTATGTATGTATGTATATATGTATGTATTTATAATATTTATAATATATATATATATATATATATATATATATATATTAAGTACCTATATTATTCAAGCGGTGAGTATGAGTAATTACAATGCACTATTATCGCAACAATATTCGTACATCGTTAATTTTATGCACAGACTATCAGACTATTGACCAAATCCCACGGGAATCGCGTACTTTTCGGGATAAAAAGTACCCTATGTGTTAATCCAAGGTATCAGCTACCTACATACCAAATATCATAAAACTTGGACCAGCCATTTGAGCGTGAATAAGTAACTACACGCTCAGAAACTTTGGCATTTGTAATATTAAATTAGGATTATTATATTAAATCAAATCAAATCAAATTCTTTATTTTGCAACTATAGGTACAACTAGGTGTTACAAACAATATTTCAGGTTCCGCTACATTTCACCTTACGGCGTGCAAATTGTGCATAATATTATCAATATCTCAAATTTCATAATTAATTTCATATAATAGATCAATGTTTAAGAAATAAAAAATCAGTACATTCAATTAACAATATTACCTGCCGGGACGGCGTCTTGTGGTCGCCACTGATGCTAATATCCTCATCGACAGATTCCAGCAACTGGCAACAAAAGATTATTTTTAGTAATGGCAATGACAAAAATATGTTCTTTTTCTTTAAGTTTGCTTCTCGCAATTAGCGTCATCTGACTGCGTTTGGTGACCAAACGGTCATTGCCTTGACGACTGGTTGAGACCGACAGCTAATATCAACTAAATTTTAAATATTAGCTCTTCTTATTATGAATGTCCACGATGCATCTTTTCCCCTATAAACGTGCATTATGCACATTCATAAAGAGAAGAGCCAATATTTATAATTTAAATGATGATTATTCAGTAGATATATTGTATTTGTTGTCGCCAAACCAATTTTCACGAAAATTCTATCAATGATTGAGATGCAATTTGTAAAAACCCCCGAAAATTTTGAATTTCCCGCGCGGACCGAAACGTACCACCATAACGTGCCCTCCGAAAGACCCTTGGGATAAAGCGGCCATTGTTAGCGACACGACCACCGGGCCTGTCAATAATATATCCGTTTTCTGGTACACATGACACAAGCAAAGTCTAGCTTTCTTTGGGACCAGGCTGCTTCAATTGTGTAGAATTTATTTATCATGGAAAAAGGAATGATGGGATTACAGGATTACTTTCTTAAAACGAGTTGCAGACCAAGAGCACAGCCCGGATACTCCATACAACGCGCGTGAAATAATTATCTATTTCTACTACATAGGCCAATGTCTTCTGTACACGCGCACAAGTATGCGCACACGTATACGCATTCGTTCACTAAACGCACACCTTTGCGACTGAGGGCTCCTCGGGTGCGGTAACTCGGTCCGGTGCGGGGCGGAAAGTGGCCATTCTACTTCGGGTTATTACTTATTCTATGCCAATAGCTAAGCTAAGTTAGTTTCTAGTTATAACGTACATTACTTGTTGTGGTCTGCACCCAAGTTTGAAAAGTTATAACGTACATTAATTGTTGTGGTCTGCACCCAAGTTTGAAAAGTTATAACGTACATTACTTGTTGTGGTCTGCACCCAAGTTTGAAAAGTTATAACGTACATTACTTGTTGTGGTCTGCACCCCAGTTTGAAAAGTTATAACGTACATTACTTGTTGTGGTCTGCACCCAAGTTTGAAAAGTTATAACGTACATTACTCGTTGTGGTCTGCACCCAAGTTTGAAAAATCATATCAGTTATGCAGACTAAGCTGAACTAAGTTAGCAATGACTTAGGTTAGCTCTTGGTCTGCAACCTGCTTTGGGGAAAAGGAATAATAGGACAAGAATTAAAACCTCAATCCGGCTTGTGAAGCAAGCTGAGTATTTTATCAAGTTTCAACAAAACTAAATCCTCCGTGTTCCGTCTCTCTGGCTCATTCACTTCTCTTTCTAATCCCGATCGAGTTGCGTTCGAGTCTCGATCGAGTTTTGTTCTAATGTCGATCGAGTTCATTTCTAGTTCCGGTGTTAGCGCGTGTACGGTTAGCAGTGAAGAGTCAGCATGAAAAGTAGCCTTTTTTTTCTTGCAATCCGTATCTGTTGATTGGGGAAAGATTTAAGAATCGAAACCTTTATTAAGTGAGTAGAGAGTGGCAATAGAAAACTGCGACAAATTAGAAAAAAAAAACTTGAGATGGCAACCCTTTATTTCAAATGAAAAATCTTATATTAGCAACCCTCTGAATACAATTTGAAACCACTCTTGATAGTTGCATTTTTATTTTATTTTCTTATATAAATGTTGTAAAGAAAAAGAACTTTAGGGTAGATAACCTAAATCATTTATAATGGCTTCCGCAGAATCAAAAAACGTAGCATTTCTATTACGAACTTAGTTGGCTTCTACAACTCAGAATTTAGTTTTTTTCTGTTTAATTAGTTTCGAAGTGTTGCGCTGTATATATATATATATTTTTTTTCAGAAATTAGACCTTCACAGGCACTTTTTCTTGTCATTGACAACTTGTTTAAATAAAGAAAATAAACTACGTTATATACTACCACCATTTCGGACATGGCGGCGAAATGGCAACCGGTAAAAAGAAATGGCGAAAGAAAACAGGTTACGGCCTTTTTTTGTCATTTTGTGAGTTTTACTTATTTCTTATATATACATTTATTTCTGTTGATGTACTCATGTAAGTGACATTTTGTACGTTTTATTGAGTGAATAAAGTTATTAAAACAAAAATCTTTAGTTAAACCCGAGCGAAGTCGGGGCGGGCCGCTAGTTACGTAAAAAACGTACGCTAACCATTGTATTTCTCTTCATAACTCTTATTTAAAACAGATTTCGACATCCAATAATTATTCTTTATACACTCATGGCAATTATTATCCATATTATCCAAATCATTGTTCAAACATTTGCCAAACTCGTGACTCGACCATGTGCTCTCAAAATTGTCTAATGACTTCACATTACTACTGGCCAAACTTTTGTCTGTACTTGGCCAATATTTGTCGTTATGATTTAGTGATTTGCTCGACGAATATTTGTCTGTGTTTGCCAAACATTTGTCTTTCTTGTATTCCGAGTAGTTCGGTATGCTTTTGGACATGTTTGTCAAATGTTTGTCTAAGTTCTTCTCGTCTAGTATTTCGTACGACAAGAAGTTCTGCGGTGTCATTTGTTGTAACTCAATTATATTGATTATTGGCGAGACCTGAAAAATATTTCAGAGTTTTTTTTAAAACTCTAACAACTACAAACTATGAATACTTTAGGTAATATGGGTTTGGTCTCTCTGATTATAACATTGTCGAGAATCTGTACAGTCACCTCCATAAATATGTAATCACTTTAGTACCATGACACTATATAATTGTTGACATGTTCACTAAAATGTCTTAAGTAATTGAAATGGTATACGAAAGTGACACGGTACTAAATTGATTACATATTTATGGAGGTGACCGTACATACTCGTATTATGTGCTAAATAAAACGTTTCATTTGAAAACTGACACTTTGAGTTCGCGTCTCTGTACTTATATAAAAAATACACTGCCAATCAAAGGATTCGGTTCTTTGAGGGGAGTGATTCTTTGACGTTTAACTAACAGACATTGTACGCATACAATTTGTTCGCACGCATTTCTACTAGGGATTAAAACTACCCGTTTCTTTGTTCTGTGACTGTACTAATAAAATTTAAAATTAAAAACATTTATTTAGAGACATGTTTTCACACACACTTTCTCTCGCCACAGATTACAATAATATTTTTGTGTGTAATTAATCTATTCTATAGACTAGTATCATTTCGGAAAGAAAAGCTAAATGACCACTGATAAAAGAAATGGCGAAAGAAAACCAGTTACGGTCTTGTTTGTCAATGAACAGCATTTCATCATTGTAAAAACACATCGTTTATATTTTTTAATTTTTTTTAACAAAATACGATATACTAAAGTAGGACAAATTAAATTGAACCTTATTACAAGCGGAAGTAGATCCATATATGTCTGCATCGTTGCCAGATGCCGTGCTATTCGATTTTCCGAGCAATTTTTTCGATATCATTGTTATAGGTATATTAGCGCTTGACGAGTGACAGAGATGCTGGTGAAAGAAAGAGATAGGATGAGGAGCTTTTACGACAGCTGCTATTTATTACGTGGAACTTAATTTAATGGGGAATTAATGTAAAATTATTTGTTAAAAATAATAAAAAATAAAAAATATATATTTAAACTAGCTGACCCGGCGAACTGTGTTCCGCCTTAGAGGCACTACAATAACTCACCCTTTAAACTTTCCCTGGACTCTTTTTCTTACCGAGTTTTAGCGAGACTAACGAACACCAATTCGTTTTTATATATATATATATATATATATATATAACTAGTGAAACCTGCGCAACTTCGTTTGCGTGTATTTATTTATGCACAGTGGCGCCATCTATATCAGATTAGATGAAATCCTACGGGAATCGCGTACTTTTCGGGATAAAAAGTACCCTATGTGTTAATCCAAGGTATCAGCTACCTACATATTAAATATCATAAATATTGACCCAGCCATTTGAGCGTGAAAAAGTAACAAACATACACATAACTTTCGCCTTTATAATATTAGTAGGGTTACATGATCTTGGCTTGCCCAGCTACGAAGGAGTAAAAAAGGAAGGACGGAGGAAGGAAAGTGAAAAATGCAATAGGAAGCCAGTAGTGGTATTAGGCTTCCGACTCCGCTCATACGAAACATGGCGGCGCCATGTCACCGCTATTTCACGTCGATATTCTGTGAGAGGGTGTTACTGCCCCGGTCGAGTCAGTCCATTTACCCAGCCACTACTAGTTCACAGTAAAATGCATACAAAAGAACACTCAAGAAACATGTCCAAATGTCGAAACCATATGATTTTATAGTATTCCAGAATTTTTAGTATTTAAGAGAGGTAGGGCACAGCGGATAATCAGCTCAAATCGGAGCAGCCCGTCTGGGGAAGGACCTCCACCTTACAGAAGATCGTAGCCAAATGGCATTGGTCTCGGCCATGTTGTGTTCCTACGGTGAGTAACGTCTCCAGAGCTCCACTTTCTGCGCGTGAGTGGTACCCCCGGTTTTGCAAGCGTCTATAGGCTGTATGCTTATTTGCTTCCTTTGTGACATAAAAAAACCCGAGGAAGAATAATAGCGTCGATGTAATAATTTTCTGTTTTTATATATTTCATTGTAAATGAACTACTCGTAAGTTTGTATTAGAAATAAATTTCTTTAACCCTAGTAGTGGCTAGGATCTACCAGTCAATGTGCTAAACCCTTAAGGCACACTTACCTTATCGACTTCGGTGTCAAACTGCTCGTTAGTAGCTCCTTTAGATAAAGCACCCTTCTCCATAAGCGTAGCCCGTTTGGCTGCTAAATAAAGTGATCTGGAACAACAAAATTGCAATATGACTTTGTACAAAGTCATATAAATAACAAGTCCATGACATAGTATAATATCCCACATCACGACACGAACATATTACCCAGACTTTGTAGAAATAACTTTGACTTTGCACAAAGTCATCGAACCTCTTATATCCATGATTTTATACCACACCCCACACAGTCTATACTAACATAATTATCCAGACTTTGTACAAATAACTTTGACTTTGAACAAAGTCTTCGACTTACCGTTTCACAGTGAGGTAGTATAATTCAGTGATGGCCCTCACGGAGTAATCTGGAACGAATGTGTGACGTAACAGGGAATCCATGTTTATGTTCTGAAGTGAACCCATGGCTGATGGAGTTGGGGACTCCGCTGAAATTAAAAATAAAATATAATAAATGACACATTAATATAAATAAATATATAGGGACAAATCACACAGATTGAGCTAGCCCCAAAGTAAGTTCGAGACTTGTCTTATGGGATACTAACTCAACGATACTATATTTTATAACAAATACATGTATAGATAAACATCCAAGACCCGAGGCCAATCAGAAAAAGTTCGTTTTTCATCATGACCCGACCGGGATTCGAACCCGGGACCTCCTGGGCCGGCGTGGTACTGTACATATAATATTATAGTATTAGTAAGGTCTTACCGACACCAACGTTCTGCGTTAGTGCTTGCACACCAAAATAAGTGAAGGGTCCAGCTTCGAACACTAGGTTTTCCCGACCCACTGTCACTTCAACTCGACCCTCTAGGATGAGCACGAAGTAGTCGACCTGGCAATAAAAATTGTAAGTTTTATGAGTAACTTTGTACAGTCAAGAGCACGTCAACCTTACATCGGAATTGTAATGCAAGTGTTAAGCTCGACGTGCATATGACTGTACATAGTAATTATTGATTTTCGAGTAAAAATTTTTTAAAGGCATTTTTTATTTTATAAAAATTGCATATGATTCATAATTGCATATTTTAATTGGATGTGGTATTAAACATTCGTGCTTTAGAGGGCACTGTGAGTACGCTCTCATCTCGTTTTTTCCCCCACTAATGTGGCAAACAAGCTTCCGGACCGATGGTAAGCGGTCACCTTCCAAAAAACAATAAATTTAGTTGATCGTCGTGTCTTTTAAGATAAAATTTAACGCGCTTGTAGCGACATCTATTCAGATTATAGGGAACTGTTTAGTAAAAAAATGTAGGGGGTAATGTATAAGATGCTACTTTCTTTCTTAAATTCCCTGTGATAGGTAACTGTCATCCTGCACAACGCTACCCGTAGTGCCGAAGCAAACTGCATCCGGCAACCAAAAGCCGGACGTGCCGCAGGTGAAAGATGCCGTGCCGCTCGGCATGTGTAGATGCGCCATTATAAATTCACAACATGAGGTTCTTCTCCATTTGGTAGTTTTGTTTGCATGATCGAACGCGAATAAAAAACTCGTATTAAGCACTAAGTTATATATCGGAAATGGTTTGATTAAGGCGAGACCAAAAACAAAATACACTAGTGTGCGTGTAATGTATAATTCTGTGGATTTTCCTTTTTGTTTCAGTTACATCCAGGCACTGCACAGGTAACCAAATTTAATCACGTCTAATTAACATCAAAACTACACTTAAAAACCATCAATTTTGTGAAAATAAGTGGGATCTGTTTTTAACACGACTGACGTCAGGCCGATACAGGCCGATAGTGTGTATAGGAATAGGTCTCGCCTGTCTATCTCGCTCTAACAAACGCGTATGCTATGATCTATCTCTTTTGCATAGCCAATCTAACGCTAGAATATAATAAATCTATGATCTCACCGGTTTTCCTTGTTGGAAGACAAAAGTACTCAGATCCTTTTTCGTTTTTCCCTTCAACTTAATGTATTGTATCACGTCTTGCCTCAGCAATCTTCTGAGGACAGTTTCCGACACCATGTCTGGTCTGAAGGCGTCCACACCTGAGTAATAGAAAAAATCAAATAATTTTTCAAGAGAGGTAGGGCACAGCGGATAATCCTCTCCGCATCTGTCGCAGCCCGTCTGGGGAAGGACCTCCACCTTACAGAAGATCGTAGCCAAATAGCATTGGTCTCGGCCATGTTCTGTTCCTACGGTGAGTAAGGTCTCCAGAGCTCCACTTGGGGGGTTGAGAGGGTTGGCAACGCGTGAGTGATACCCCTGGTATTGCAAGCGTCTATAGGCTACGGTGATGCTTACCATCAGGCGGCCGTATGCTTGTTTACTAACTTATGGCATTAAAAAAAGCTTGTATCTGACACAAGACACAAAAAGTGTCCCCCCCCCCGCTAAGCGTACTTTTGGATTACTCACTTGTACTCAAGAACTGGAATGTGGCCAGCGTGAGCTGCGGCGATATATGTATGCGCTGGTTCTCGTGCCTCTCCGCGAACGCCGCGAAGTCTTGCAGTTTGTTTTGCGGGTATTTGCGGCGACGCTTCGTACGGTTGTCCACTGTTGGACAAATCTATTGATTAGACGAGTACTATTGACCAAATGTCAAACTCAGCCAGCTCGCAACAAAATTTGCCCGCCTGCTTTTTTTAAAATTTCTTTAGCTAATATAATATTTTTTTTTTAAATGTATAATTTACAAAAACAAAACACAAACAACTAAAATGTATTTTTTTAAAAGAGGCTGAGGCTACTCTGTTGGGGCAACAACTGCTTTTCAGCTGTCACCTTTGAGACGGCGAGGAAAAGTAAAAAATTGAAGTGTACAGTTGCAATATTTGGATGGAAAATAGTAAGAGGCATAAATCGGGACAAGCCCACCACACATTCCCACCACTGTGTCTCCTGTGTAGCCAGGATCAACAACGGTGACCTCAGATTGACAATAAGGCTCAATAAGCAATGAAGATTATTGACGTCCCGGGGGAGAATCTACAGCTGTCTCGGAACTCACAACGAATTTAATCAGAAAGAAGATAGTCGGAGTAGGAAGTATTGAAAGGACTTCCCTCCTTGATAAATACGTGAGAGACAGCAATTTGAAGCAAAATGCATTATACCTTAGATTAAAGAGATGGGAAATCAAGTGAGGCTCGATTGCCGAGCACCACGGTCTATTGTTACATTACTATTGGGACCTAATGCTATGAGCTGTTGTTTACTATTTTGATTCCAATAAGATACATTGCAAAACCTTCTAAATTCCTGATCGCTACGAGATCAGAATAATAAACTACGCCCAAAGTTACATGTAAGGAATCCAACATGATTGCGCGTTCGTCATGCCAAAGATCACACTCCTACAGGACGTAATGAGCCATTTGTTCTACTCTGTTATTCGTGGTAGAACACTCACATAAAGGAGAGGGAAGAGGCATAAATAGTTCGTTGGTACTATTTTAGAAGTCGTAAACAGACTCCAGTAATTTTTTTTTACTTACAAAGATTTGGAAGGTTTTCGGAATAACCTCTATCAGTGCGCAGAATAGACCCCACGACAATAAATAAATAAATAAATATATAGGGACAATTCATACAGATTGAGCTAGCCCCAAAGTAAGTTCGAAACTTGTCTTATGGGATACTAACTCAACGATATTATATTTTATAAAAAATACGTATATAGATAAACATCCAAGACCCGAGGCCAATCAGAAAAAGTTCGTTTTTCATCATGACCCGACCGGGGATCGAACCCGGGACCTCCTGGGTGGCGGTCTGGCGTGGTAACCATTACGCCACGGAGGTCGTCAAATAATTTATTTATTACTAGTGAAAGCGTAACTTCGTTTGCGTGTGTTTATTTATGCACAGCAGCGCCATCTATATCAGACTTTTGATGAAATCCTACGGGAATCGTGTACTTATCTATACTACAGGTATCATTATACACCAAATATCATAAATACTAGCTTTTATGTCCGCGACTTCGTCCGCGTGAAGTTCCAGACCTGTTCCCGTGGGAACCCCATTGAATTTCGGGAAAAGCTATAGCCTATGTCACTCCCTGATAATGTAGCTTTCTACTGGTGAAAGAATTTTTGAAATCGGTCCACTAGTTTCGGCTATTCAATGCAAACAAACAAACAATCAAATCTTTCCTTTTTATAATATTAGTATAGATTGGTCCAGCCATTTGAGCGTGAAACATACACAAAACTTTAGAATTTATAATATTAGTAGGATTATTTAATGTGAAATGCTAAATTTAAAGTACGGATATTAGTAGGTTCATCACTCACTGAACACGTCCGTCTCATCGACAATCTCTGCTTGTATCATCTCCTCGATGACATCTTCGAGTGTGACCAGCCCTGTCGTCTCGTAGAAGGGGTCCCCTTCACCTTCATTGTTGATACGATGGACGAACGCCATGTGACCTTTGTGACCTGAAAGTGAGAAAAAACTTTAGTGATAGTGCATTTGGAAGGATCCCGATGGTGTTTTTGTGTATCGCACTCAAACACGCAAGTTAAGAGGTAGGGCACAGCGGATAATACGCTCAAATCGGAGCAGCCCGTTTGGGGAAGGACCTCCACCTTACAGAAGATCGTAGCCAAATAGCATTGGTCTCGGTCATGTTGTGTTCCTACGGTGAGTAAGGTCTCCAGAGCTCCACTTGGGGGGGTTGGGAGGGTTGGCAACGCGTGAGTGATACCCCCGGTATTGCAAGCGTCTATAGGCTACGGTGACGGCTTACCACCAGGCCGACCGTATGCTTGTTTGCCACCTTTGTGGTATAAAAAAATCCTCAGATTGCCTGTATATGACATAATTATCTTGAGCTATAGAGAAACGCTGAGAAACTCTCTCTATGGGTGGTGAAAGAAAAAACTCACCATCCTTAAACTGCTTGAACATGACATCCAGAATGACATCCTCAAACACAAAGTTACATGGGTTCTGATCATAGATTTAGTATATACTTACTAGCGTATAGATCGGCAATGGTTTGATTGAGGCGAGACCAAAACCAAAATACACTAGTGTGCGTGTAATATACATGTGTGCAAGCAAGATATACAATTTTGTGGATTTTCCTTTTTGTTTGAGTTACATCCAGGCATTGCACTGGTGACCATATTTAATCACGTCTAACTAACACCAAAACTACACTTAAAAAGCATAAATTTTGTAAAAATAAGTGGGATTTGTTTTTAACACGACTGACGTCTGGCCGACACAGGCCGATAGCGTGTATAGGAATAATGGTCTCGCCTATCTATCTCGCTCTAACAAACGCGTATGGCATGATCTATCTCTTTTGCATTGCCGATCTATACGCTAGTTACTTACTATCGTATAGATCGGCAATCTAAATCTATGGAATAGTGGAGGCATAGTGTACAGAGTGGTGTGTTGTCATCTGGGTCCACAAACGCCAGGTCTTTGATGAAGAGCATAGTGACTATGTTACTGTGCTTTTCATCGTAGGGGAGAGGGGAGAGAAGAGAAAGGAGAGGGGGAGGGGGGGGGGATAGTAGTAGTTTCATATTAGAATGAACCTGACCAATGTCAGCACTATGTAGCTTGCTTGTTTGCTTGCATTAAAACGTAAAAGAACTCACCATCCTTGAACTGCTTGAACATGACATCCAGAGTGACATCCTCGAACACAAAGTTACATGGGTTCTGATAGTGTTGGCATAGTGTACCGAGTGGTGTCATTTGGGTCCACAAATGCCAAGTCTTTGATGAAGAGCATAGTGACTATGTTACTGTGCTTTTCATCGTAGGGGAGAGAAGAGAAATGAGAGGGGAGAGAAGAGAAAGGAGAGGGGGAGGGGGGGGGGAATAGTAGTAGTTTCATATTCGAATGAATCTGACCAATGTCAGCACTATCTAGCTTGCTTGTTTGCTTGCATTAAAACGTAAAAGAACTCACCATCCTTAAACTGCTTGAACATGACATCCAGAGTGACATCCTCGAACACAAAGTTACATGGGTTCTGATAGTATTGACATAGTGTTCGAAGTGGTGTATTGTCATCTGGGTCCACGAACGCCAGGTCTTTGATGAAGAGAACTGTGACTATGTTACCACGGGAACCTTCGTATACCGGGATGCGGGAGTAACCTGGAACACACATAGATAGATAACAGCTTCATTTACATCTCCAATTGTATACATACTACAGGAAACATTAACACAAAATTCAAATTGGGTTTACATTACACATTTTTTTTGAGGAATCACACAGATTGAGCTAGCCCCAAAATATAAATAATATTAAAAAATCTTTTTTTGTTTATGTGATGCAATGCACACTAGATTAATGAATTAATATTATATATTTTATGTGACATGTTTTACTTCTAAGCGATCTCTTTACTAACTTAAAGGCCCGCGCACGAATCACACAGATTGAGCTAGCCCCAAAGTAAGTTCGAAACTTGTGTTATGGGATACTAACTCAACGATACTATATTTTATAACAAATACATATATAGATAAACATCCAAGACCCGAGGCCAATCAGAAAAAGTTCGTTTTTCATCATGACTCGACCGGGATTCGAACCCGGGACCTCCTGGGTGGCGGTCTGGCGTGGTAACCATTACGCCACGGAGGTCGTCAATTTTAAATGCAAAAAAAACCGGGCAAGTACGTGTCGAGCCACGCACAATGTAGGGTTCCGTATTGGCTACGCATTTCTTACTTGCAGATGACTAAAATGCCATTTTCTATGACACTTGTTCGTTTTCGTCAAATAAATTTTACTTCATAAGTTCGTCGGCTATTACTCGGTAACTAGTAGTACCTACTTAACCGTTATAGTTTTCCTTGTAGGTTCACTATAAGGACTACTACCATGATTTTTTTTAAATTTCTAAACAAGACTTTCGGAGATAGGGGGGGACCACCGTGCAAAACGAAAATTGACAAGTTAAATGTAAATAATTCGCAAACGGATCATTGTATCGGAAAATGATATTCCCCACCCTCGATGTTTTTAAGAGACCTATCTAACGATAACCCAAAACATGGGATCGGTGCGAAAAAAAATTTTTTTTTCACATTGTTAGCATTGTTAATATGAGTATACATACCAAATTACAGCTTTCTAGCATCAAGCGTCTAGGCGCTAG
This sequence comes from Endotricha flammealis, assembly GCA_905163395.2. NCBI lineage: Eukaryota > Metazoa > Arthropoda > Insecta > Lepidoptera > Pyralidae > Endotricha > Endotricha flammealis. Next base: position 1,796,980 of record LR990881.1, on the reverse strand, counting down.
ACCGCGGACGGACAGACAGACATGGCGAAACTATAAGGGTTCCTTGTAGTTCACTACGGAACCCTAAAAAGGCCAGTAATAACATTGCTTATGGAAGACTTCATTTCCACACTCCCAATATTTTTAATAGAGCTATCCAATGACATTCACACCATGGAGCAGGCGCGAAAAAAAATGCCTTCTCACTTTACATATTGACATGTGCAACACAGTTTTCATACTTATGTACATCGTTATTCTTGTTTTTATTGGTTTTGTTCCAAATAAAGTATTTTTTATACATTTGAAGAAAAGCATCCAAAAATAATATTTTTCAAGATTTTATTCTATTTTTAAGATAAATGCGTTTTTTGTCATTTACACTTTAGAAAAAAAAAATTACTATAACAGTTCCTTCTTCACTATGGAACCCTAATAATTTTAAGTGAGGTATAGCACAGCGGATAATCCGCTCCGATGTTTTGCAGCCCGTCTGGGGAAGGACCTCCACCTTATAGAAGATCGTAGCCAAATAGCATTGGTCTCGGCCATGTTGTGTTCCTACGGTCAGTAAGGTCTCCAGAGCTTCACTTGGGGGGGTTGGGAGGGTTGGCAACGCGCGAGTGATACTCCCGGTATTGCAAGCCTCTATAGGCTACGGTGACGGCTTACCATCAGGCCAGCCGTATGGTTGTTTGCCAACTTTGTGGTATAAAAAAAATAATAACCTATCTCCATAAAAATTCCAGACGAATATACAATAAAAATAGTTATATTTAATTAGATTCCAGTCTGTAACTCATAGTTCCGTCAGTACCAGACGAAGGTCGAACTAACCAAACAACTTTGACGCGTTTGGATGGCTGCCAGAAGAAATGATATCCATATATACTTATATAGAAGTGGTCCAGTTATTTCATATTTATAAGTCAGGGACATTTTAGTATTGAGAGCGAAGCGTAAAGTTATTGCATAATCCATACTAATATCTTTATACTGTACTAGATTTTTTTCGTCCGCGTGAAGTTCCGGACCCGTTCCCGTGGGAACCACATTGAATTTCGGGAAAAGCTATAGCCTATGTCACTCCCTGGTAATGTAGTTTTCTACTGGTGAAATAATTTTTGAAATCGGTCCAGTAGTTTCGGAGCCTATTCAATTCAAACAAACAAACCAACAAACAAACAATCAAATCTTTCCTCTTTATAATATTATTATCTATACTATCTATACTAATATTTTATAGAAGTAAAGTTTGTGTGTTTGTATATTTGTTAAATTGTAAGGGGTAATTTCGGGATCTACTGAACCGATTTTAAAAATTCTTTCACCAATAGAAAGCCACATTATCGCTGAGTGTCATAGGTTATATAAAAAACCGAAAAATAAAAAGGCTTTTACGTGGTAGTCGGTTTTGCAAAGTGAATCGGAGAAAAAACGGTCGAATGAAAGCGTTTCTTACGAACGCCTGTACTAAAAAAGGGATTATTAACATTATGCGCGTGCAATATAATAATGCGTTCAGGATGCTGTTGAGGCTCCCGAGGTATTGTAGTGCGTCAGGGATGTTTGCGGAGGCGCGCACAGACGGATACCACGCAATAATGCGTAAAAAAACAGCCTCTTTACTGCAGCGTGTCCGCAACAGCAACAACAGCATCCTGAACGCAATTGCGTCTAGGTATGACTGTCCCATACTTAGACACTGGGTGGGGATTGTGTTAGGCACGGTCCGGTAATTAAAAATAAAAATAAAAACAATATTTAGGCTAAGTACTAATAATACTAATATAGATAGTAAGAAAAATTGTTACTAATATACTAAAATTATATGAGCTAATTTTTGCTTGAATTAAATTATTTTATTTATTATGCCCAACGAAGTGGGCACGGGTCAGCTAGTATTATAATATAGACTAACGAGATGAGGAGCTCGATGGCGTCGCTGTGCGTCGCACTCTAATATGAACACGCAAGTTAAGCGACCGCGACCCTAGCCAGCGTTTGGATGGGTTTCGTTATCTCGAGCTTCTCCGTGCTTCGGAGGGCGCGTTAAGCCGTCGGTCCCGGCTGTTGTAGATGGACGAGAGCAGTAAACCAAGTCGGTGGCCTTCGGGCGGCTTGAAAACACCGGCCTCTGCCAATCCGCATTGGAGCAGCGTGGCAGTGTACGCTCTAATCACCTTCGATTGAAGGGAGACCCGTATCCCAGCAGTGGGATGATTATGAGTTGATATGATGTACTAACGAGATCAGTGGTTAGGCTGATATCCGTCAACTACACTACTACTTACAACAGTTATATTATGTCCATAAAATGTAGTCCCTTTTACTGTCTGTCTGTGTGTCTGTGTGTCCGTATGTATGCTTAAATCTTTAAAACTACGCAACGGATTTTGATGCGATTTTTTTAAATAGATAGAGTGATTCATAGTGATTCATTCATTCCAGATATTTCCCTTCAATTTTTGTCCCGCCAACAATAAATAAATAAATATATAGGGACAATTCATACAGATTGAGCTAGCCCCAAAGTAAGTTCGAAACTTGTGTTATGGGATAACTCAACGATATTATATTTTATAACAAATACATACATAGATAAATATCCAAGACCCGAGGCCAATCAGAAAAAGTTCGTTTTTAATCATGACCCGACCGGGGATCGAACCCGGGACATCCTGGGAGGCGGTCTGGCGTGGTAACCATTACGCCACGGAGGTCGTTACTGACTGGTAGAGAATGTCTTTAGGTATTAAGTCCGCCAATTGTACTCTCAATCGTGCAATAAAGAATAAATAAATAATTCATGGGCAAGGTTTTTAAGTATGATACATTCCAAAATGTCCACTGGAGAGCGGGATACACGTAGGCGAATTTGCGCGGATTTCGCTAGTTGATTCATATAGGACGGACAAAAAAAAATGGTGTTTTATTTTTCTCTTTTACCCAATTTTTTTTCTCTCTTTAACCTTTTTTTAAACTCTGGAAAGTGCATTGCTGCGAAGCGATGGGAGTCTGTCGGCCTCTCCGCTATAAGAGCATACCGGCTAAACACCTTTATGTCTACCATTACCGCGTGTGACAGGTCTGGGGGAATTATTTTAACATGACATTTATATACCACAAAGTTGGCAAACAAGCATACGGTCCGCCTGATGGTAAGCATCACCGTAGCCTATAGACGCTTAGCCGGGGGCATCACTCACGCGTTGCCCCCCCCCCCCCCCCCCCCCCCCCCCGACCTTACTCACCGTAGGAACACAACACGGCCGAGACCAATGCCATTTGGCTACGATCTTCTGTAAGGTGGAGGTCCTTTCCCAGACGGGCTGCTCCGATTTGAGCGGATTATACGCTGTGCCCTAACCTCTCTTTAACCTTTTTTTAAAGTCAGGAAATTGCATTGCTGCATGTCCCGCCGCTTGGAATAGCGATTGGGGTCTGTCGGCCTCTCCGCTATAAGGGCATGCCGGCTAAAAACCTGACTGTCTACCACCCTTTCAGCGTGTGCTATTTGGATCGACATTAGTACTTATGTGTATGTCCCTTGGATCTGTATTTTATTTAAAAAATTTAAATGTATTGTTATATGACAAAGGCCGTAACTGGTTTTCTTTCGCCATTTCTTTTACCAGTGGTCATTTTGCTTTTCTTTCCGAAATGGTAGTAGTTTATATAGTAGATTAATCACATAAATAACTTAATACTGTAATGTAATTATTGACGAGAGAAAATGTCTGTGAGTACCTAATCTGAAAAAAATATTAGATTTTTTTCTGTGACTGCGGGAATTACTTATTTTAACACTAGCTTCTCCCGGCGGCTTCGCTAGCGTTAATATTATGACATAGATCTCGTTTGACAACAATACAACGCATAGCGCGACTGTGGCGTCATCTGTTGGCCGATACAGCGCCCTCTATAGTAGAAAAATTATTATCCCATTGGAACGACATACTTTCACGGGATAAAAAGTAGCATATGTTGGGCTCTGTACCCCTAACAATATGTATGCAAATTTTCATAATGGTCGGCTGCATAGTGATTTTCAGAATGATCGGCTCCCAATGGTTGACTGGTAGAGAATGCAATAAGCATTAAGTCCGCAAATTGTATCAGTACTTGATAGATAGATAGAATAAGCTTTATTTGCAAAACACAGTGATACATTAAACAGTAAAAGTAACAAACAAAACAAGTGTATATGCAACAAGGCGGCCTTATTGCTCAAAGCAATCTTTTTAAGGCAACTTTAGGATAACGAAATTCTGTAATGGAGTGGGCAGGGCTAGCAAAATACAGTAAACAGCAGGACATATCAATATACATATCTACTTGGTGTATTGTGGTCAATAAAGTTAAATAAATAAATAAATAAATAGTCAAGCCGTGAAGGAATAACAAACAAACAAACTCATTTTATAATATTAAGTAAGGATGACTTCCGCTGCCTAACCTCTATTTAGTACCCACCCGACTTGACAATCTCCGACATGGTCTCGAAATCCAGCACCGAGGTGATTGGCAGCATGAACACATCCTCCATCTTCGTCATCACATCCGACACTGACTTCTTGCGTAATTCTAATGCGCCAGATATAATGTTGACTTCATCTTTGTCCAGGTCATTGACATCTGTTGTTACCTGGTGTGAAATTGACATTTGAGAATGACAGAATGACAAACTACAAAAACTTTTTATTGCACCAATATAAATCAAATATACATGAAACTTAGCAAATACACTTGACAATAGGCGGTCTTATCGCTAAGCGATTTCTTCCAGCCGACCTAAATGAAATAAATAAAAATATAGGGACAAATCACACAGATTGAGCTAGCCCTAAAGTAAGTTCGAAAGTGTTCTGGGATACTAACTTAACGATACTATATTTTATAACAAATACATATATAGATAAACATCCAATACCCGAGGCCAATCAGAAAAAGTTAGTTTTTCATCATGATCCGACCGGGGATCGAACCCGGGACCTCCTGGGTGGCGGTCTGGCGTGGTAACCATTACGTCACGGAGGTCGTCATATTGAAATAGTAGTTCATGTCCTTCTAACAGTAAATGCTACAGTGTATAAGCAACAATGCGGTCAATCCAAGAAGATGATCTTGGATGTTTATCTATATATGTATTTGTTATAAAAAACAAAAAAATATACCACAGGTGGCAAACAAGCATACGGTCGGCCTGCTGGTAAGCCGTCACCGTAGCCTATAGACGCTTGCAATACCGGGGGTATCACTCACGCGTTGCCAACCCTCCCAACCCCCCAAGTGGAGCTCTGGAGACCTTACTCACCGCAGGAACACAACATGGCCGAGACCAATGCTATTTGGCTACAATCTTCTGTAAGGTGGATAGTATCGTTGAATTAGTATCTATAACACAAGTCTCGAACTTACTTTGGGTCAGCTCAATCTGTGTGATTTGTCCCTATTAAAAAAATTACCTTCACAAGCTCCTTAAGCCGCTCCCTATTGTAGACACTGCCAATTTCTTCGCCGAGGAAGTAATCCAGCAGTTTACTGACGGGGAACGCCAGAGGCGCAGTCAGCGCCATCACTGCCTGTGTTTAAAAATTAAACTTTTGCCATATTCGGATATATAAGGTGATTTTTTAGTCACTATCCAATTTTTTTCTATGTACACGGTATCATTATGAAAAAAAAATGTAGGTAAAATTTTACAAAATAATAATATTTTACCAGGTTGCGCGCGCGGTTCCTATGGATAAGTTTGTGATGCTGTACCTTCATATTTTAATACTAAATGAAAAAACAAGTATATCATAATTTTCACAACAGAAAAATATATGAAAATTGTGATTAAAAAAAATCATTCCCGATCCAAATAATATTTAAAAAAAAAAAATTTTTTTTGTTACTGTGATGCAATGCACACTAAAACTTAAGAACTATTGAATTAATATTATATATTTTATGTGACATGTTTTACTTCTAAGCGATCTCTTTAAACTAACTTTAAAGTATAACTTTTTTAATAAATAAAATACAAGCGAGTATGATCCAATCTTAGAGTATAGATAAACAAGCTATAGAGCGCGCGCATCGCTCTTCGACCATTGTGCAAAGCGTAAGCAGATGTTCTATAGTGCTAATTTTTAGTTTGCTTCCATTACGTCGTTTTTGCAGCTCCGCACTGCACATTTCGCCATGATTCCTTTAAAATCCGAATAAATAACATCGAGAGAAACAATCAGCGTGCGTGACTAACAGCTTCGTTCGTTGCTGGCTTCGTTGTTGCTATTTTGAGTTCGTCTGTTTGTTCATACTCGTGCTTACCGTTCATACTTGCTCAAGCACGCTCTATAGCTTGCTTATCTATACTCTAAGGATCCAACCATTTCTTAAATAATTTGTTGCTAATTTGATTATTGTAAAAGCATTTATAATGATCGTAAGCGCTTAATTTTCTTTGGAGTGGTAGAGCAATTATTACGAAATGGGCTAGCTCGACCGGGGAATGCAACAATGCGTTTCGTTCGGTGAGTGAGAGATCCGGAAGCCCAGCTTCGCTATCCTCTCTTTCCCCCTCCTTCCTTTCCTGCAACCTCCTTGGTGGACAACGCATTGGTAGCGCCCCTGGTGTTACTGATGTCCATAGGCGGCGGTGACCACTTTCCATCGGGTGGCCCGCTTGCTTGTTTGTCTACTGTACGACATTAAAAAAAAAGCCAAAATTTTTAAAGTACGTGGTTACTTTCCTAATAGTTACCATCAAACGTTATTGTCGATTATATCCGACTGCGTACAAAATAAAAACAATTCTTACCTTCGTAACCATAATACTCTTCGCCCCTACCATGAGTCCGTGTCTCGAGCATATCGCTTGCGGCGTAATCTCACCCAGCAGCACTATAGCAAGCGTCGAGAAAATCACAGCGAACAATCCAGACGTCAACTCATCTAATAATATCGTAAATGTCGAATTCACAGCGACATTGCCCAATAAAATACTACACAGTAGATAGTTTCCGTGATCTCTTACTGGCATTATGGCTCTCGCGTACTTCCTTTCTTGTTCCGTGCCAGTATTTGATATTATCTTCAACTCTGTACGATCTAACGACATCAAACCTAAGTTTAAGCCGGAGAATAGTGCGGAGAACGTCAAACATAAACATATTAGTATTAAGGTGACCCATAATGGTAGTAATTTGTTGTGTGTCGCGAATATTTTGAAGCTATCCGTTCCCTGATATATATATTTGGCTTCGTCTTTTGTTAAATCTGTGTTGGGTTTCAGATTTTTCACGCATAAATGTAGTTTTGATCCGGGCGCTGTGGTTGGTGCTATGATCTCGAATAATGCCGATTTTGCTGTTAGCGAGTTTGGTTTCGTCTGAAAAGTGAGTTTGATATGAGTTTGATGGTACTATGATAGGGCACAGCGGATAATCCGCTCAAATCGTAGCAGCACGTCTGGGGAAGGACCTTACAAAAGATCGTAGCCAAATAGCATTGGTCTCGGCCATGTTGTGTTCCCACTGTGAGTAAAGTCTCCAGAGCTCCACTTGGGCGGGTTGGGACTGTTGGCAACGCGTGAGTGATACCCCCGATATTGCAAGCGTCTATAGGCTACCGTGATGCTTATCATCAGGCCGGCCGTATGCTTGTTTTCCAACTTCGTGGTATATAAAAAGAAACTATCAACCAGTGAAAGAGCTGACCAGGGTAGGGAACTAAGAACAGAGATTTTGACGCTAATAATGTAAGCATCGTTTATGAAACTTTGTGATTACGTCCTACAATATGAATACTATCTATATAAAATTCATAGTCCTGACTGATTTAACTATATATCAACGCACATCTCAATCAGCTGGGTCTAGAGTTCCAAATTTGGAATGTAGGTTCCTTACGACGTCTAGCGGTGTACTAAGAAAGGATTTTTCAAAATTCCCACGGGAAGTAGTTCATAAATAAAAATTCGAGTAAACCCCTTCAAGTCATAATTAGAACACTTGAATGATATTTACGGCGTTGTCTCTGTCCTGTAGGATGACAGTGGTTAAGTTTTGGGCAGCTTGAAAACGTCAATCCGCATTAGAGTAGCGGGGCAGAGTACGCTATAATACCATTTGCTTGAAGGGAGACCCGTAACCCTGTTGCTTACCATCAGGCGGGCCGTATGCTTGTTTGCAAACATTGTGATATAAAAAATTAAAATGGAAAGTGAGATGATTATGGGTTGATGTTATATTGACATCGTGGACGTTTACTACACGCATAATTGTCGTGTAAATACGACAGTGACCATTTAACCTACATAGTAAGTAATAGGACAGTCATACATACCATATATTCTCCATTAAGAATAAACTTGCATGGTTGTCCGGCTTCAGCCGGTGGGTAGTTCGTCAATGCAACAACGGTTCGATACGTTATGCCTTCACCATACAACCTGAAATCGGTACTTATTAGTGACATCGATATTTATTAAGAGGTAGGACACAGCGGATAATCCGCTCAAAGCGGAGCAGCAAGAAGGACCTCCACCTTACAGAAGATCGTAGCCAAATAGCATTGGTCTCGGCCATGTTGTGTTTCTACGGTGAGTATGGTCTCCAGAGCTCCACTTGGGGGGTTTGGGAGGGTTCGCAACGCGTGAGTGATACCAAATACTATAGACGAGTAATACGCACAGCTTCGGAAGAATTCGGGCAAGACGCGACACTAGCGCCCCTACGGCATGAGGGCGGCATGAGGTGCACGATTTCAAAAGTTACGTCAAATATCATACAAAATTGTACGTCGAATGTGAAAAATATTTTTTATTACAAAAATGCCTCGTTGTGCTGTAATTGGGTGCAATAATAATGTTAACCATTCTTTTCCTAAGAATTTGCGAATGAGAAGACTTTGGGAGAAGGCTGCTACGATTAATTTGAGGTTATGTTCAGAACATTTTCTTGCATCTGATTATAAAGGCGACAGTTCTGCTATGAATAGATCATGTTGAATACATAGTTATCTTTGATCAAGAAAAGAAATATTATAAATGCGGTAATGTGGTAATTTATGCGAAGAACTAAACAAACTGACAGGTGACAGATGTTTACTTTGAGTCAAGCAAGCGCAGCGACATCTGCAATTAGCTTTGCGTTTTCTTCCCCATTAAGTAATCAACTGTCATTTAGACGGTGCATGTCAATTATTGCTTTGACATTATTGTATGCCACAGGCAATAAACTGGCATGCTCTAACTGGGCCTTAAGGATTATATGACCCGCTGACGCTTGTCGTAAAAAGACGTCTGTGTGGATTCAGTTATGCAAACTAAAAAAGCCTGACCATTAATATGAGTGACGTAATATTGGCATAATGTATCCCTACTAAAGGTCGGGATCGATCCGACGACGGAAAAAAGTGCCAAGGACAAGCATACTTTGTTGACGCGCCTAGAATGTCTACTGTGTGTCACTTTGCGAAATAACCGAGCAACGGCTAGTAATTGAATGTTTAATTAAAGAGACTTGAAAATAATCATCAAAATTGGTTCATCCCGAATAAAGTTCTGAGGTAACAAACATTGACATAGACGACGACCTCCGTGGCGTAATGGTTACCATGCCAGACCGCCACGCAGGAGGTCCCGGGTTCGAATCCCGGTCGGATCATGATGAAAAACGAACTTTTTCTGATTGGCCTCGGGTCTTGGATGTTTATCTATATATGTATCCTTACTAATATTATAAATGAGAAAGTGAGTTTGATTGTTTGTTTGTTATTCCTTCACGGCTTGACTAATCAGCCGATCATTATGAAAATTTGTATATATATTGTTTTTTGTACTTTTTCCTGTGTGTAATGCAAATAAAGAGTATTCTATCTTCTATCTTCTATCTATATATTTGTATAAAATTTTCATACATATTGTCTCGGGTACAGAGCCCAACATAGGCTACTGTTTATCCGTAAAAGTATGTCATTCCAGTGGGAAAATATTTTTTCTACTATAGAGGGCGCTGTATCGGCCAACAGATGGCGCCACAAGTCGTGCTATGGGTTGTTTTGTTGTCAAACGAGATCTATGTCATAAAATTAACGCGAGCGAAGCAGCGGGGAAAAGCTAGTTTGTTATAAAATATAACATCGTTGAGTTAGTATCCCATAACACGAGTTTCGAATTTACTTTGGGGCTAGCTCAATCTGTGTGAATTGTCCCTATAGGTATATTTATTTATTATAATTTTATTTATAGTTTAAAATAAAGTCGCTTACGCTATATGTCTGTCCCTATGCATGGTTAGATCTTTAAAACTATGCAATGGATTTTGATGCGGTTTAAAAATATTGATTCAAGAGGAAGGGTAATATGTAAAATACATTCCGAAGTTCCCATGGGAAAGCGAGATACACCCAAAAGAAGTTGCGCGGGTTTCGCTCTTAAAAAAATAAAAAGAAACCGTCGAATTGAGAATCTCCTCCTTTTTAGGGTTCCGTAGTAAGTACAAGGAACCCTTATAGTTTCGCCATGTCCGTCTGTCCGTCCGCGGTCTAGCGCTTAGACGCTTGAAGCTAGAAAGCTGTAATTTGGTATGTATACTCATATTAACAATGCTAACAAAGTGGTAGAACAAAATTATGAAAATATTTTTTTCACCTCACAAGCTCGGAAAGAATCTGTTTGTCATTCGAAATCTGAGCGCAAAAGTGCATTTTGTGCCCTAGCGTGGAAAGTATTTTTAAAATTCGAACCTTTCTATTCTTTAATTTTTTATACCGCCATGGTCCTCTGAAAATGCATTAATACTTATTTCATGCCTCTGCGCCAACCTTATTTTTAGAATAATCGAACTGGCCAGCACGAAACCGCATGAAAAAAATAAACACTTATTTAATATATTATTTGCGTTTTTCTTGCACCTAGGATTTTCCTCGCTGTAGTGAGGTGAAAAATTTTGTGTTTCGCTCGGCAGCAAAGTTATTCTGCGTCTCGTACCTTTGAAACCCTCGCTACGCTCAGGATTCTATATTTGAACCACTCGCTTCGCTCGTGGTTCAATCCTAGAATCCTTCGCTAGCTCAGGTTTCAATTTAAGTACTCGCGCCAAAAAACAACTTTGCAGCCTTGCATAACAAATAACTATTTCACCTCACAAGGTCGGAAAGCATTTGTTTGTCATTCGAAATCTGAGCGCAAAAGTGCATTTTGTGCCCTAGCGTGGAAAGAATTTTTAAAATTCGAACCTTTCTATTCTATAATTTTTTATACCGCCAGTCCTCTGAAAATGCATTAATACTTATTTCATGCCAGTGCGCCAACCTTATTTTTAACCCCCGACGCAAAAAGAGGGGTGTTATAAGTTTGACGTGTGTATTTGTGTATCTGTCTGTGGCATCGTAGCAACCAAACGGATGGTCCGATTTTGATGCAGTTTTTTTTGTTTGAAAGGTGACCGGTGCGGGAGTGTTCTTAGCTATGATTCATGAAAATCTGTTCAGCCGTTTGAAGATTACCAGCTCTTTTCTACTTGTTGAAGGGAAATGAGCAACTTCCACTGGTTAGATCTATTTGAAATTTGGTATACTGTTACTGTCATGATATTGCAAGAATATGGTAAACTTGATCTGATGCTGCAGCATCATCTGGAACCTGCAGTATACTCAACTCCTCGTCAAATTACAGCAGATGTATCGTGTTTGGGCTCATTGGAATGGTCTCATTGAATAGTTCATTTATAGGTATAATTCACTAGCTGGGCTCTCAGCTTCGCTCGTCATACTTAATTTACTTTTTAGCGGTAGTCGGGGGTTTTTTAATTTAAGTTTAATAATATTTCCTATTTATTACAATTATTTCACTTTTTAGAATAATCGAACTGGCCAGCACGACACCGCATGAAAAAAAAAACACTTATTTAATATATTATTTGCGTTTTTTTTGCACCTAGCATTTTCCTTGCTGTAGTGAGGTGAAAAATTGTGTGTTTCGCTCGGCAGCAAAGTTTTTCTGCGTCTCGTACCTTTGAAACCCTCGCTACGCTCAGGATTCTATATTTCAATCCTAGAATCCTTCGCTAGCTCGGGTTTCAATATAAGTACTCGCGCCAAAAAACAACTTTGCAGCCTTGCATAACAAATAACTATTTTGGGGAGCCTCCCCTACAGGTTAAGTGTGAATGAATTTTTTTTTTCGCACCGCCCCTATGTTGTGGGATATCGTTAGATAGCTCTCTTAAAAACATTGTGGGTATGGAAAGATCATTTTCCGATACAATGATCCGTTTACGAATTATTTACATTTAACGTGTCAATTTTCGTTTTGCACGGTGGTCCCCCTCCCCCCCTCTATCTCCAAAAGTCTTGTGTTTAGAAATTTGAAAAAATTCTTGGTAGTAGTCCATATAGTGAACCTACAAGGAAAACTATAACGGTTAAGGAGGCACTACTAGTTACCGAGTAATAGCCGACGAACTTATAAAGTTTATATTTATTTATTTATTACATTGTGCATGGCCCGACACGTACTTGCCCGGTTTTTTGATAATCGGTTAATAAAATACCTATCGTTCGCGAGACTTTTATTTTATTTATGCGGAGTTCTCCAAAAATTGTATCCGTTCTGTGTGCCGTCCTAGAAAAGTTTCTTAGATAAGCGACAACAAATAGACAGATTGGGTATATTTACTTTAACTGGTTTTATCCAGATTAAACTGCATTGAATTGGTTTGTCCCAGTTTTAACTGGTCCTTTGATAGAATTGACATACATTTAGGACCACACATCCGCCCTGCTGTTTCCCTATTAATGTAGGAAGATAATCACTTGCATGCAGTGAGTTGCATTGCAGTAGGACATTATAAAATTTGACACACTTTTTGTGAGTCTGTGGCGCGCGAAAAGTTGTAAGTAATATTCACTTCGTGTGCGTTACTGCATATAATTGCGTTCAGTTCCGCTTTAGAGGCACTACCCCCTACCCTACCCTACCCTACCCTACCCTAACGGGATAAACAGTATCCCATGTCCTGCTCCTGATTCTAAGTTACGTCACCACCAATCTTCAGCCAAATCGCTTCAGCCGTTCTTGAGTTATAAATGGTGTAACTAATGCGACTTTCTTTTTCTATATAGATGTCACTCGGGGATAATGTAGCTTTTAAAGAATTTTATTAAAAGCTTTTATTTAACTTGACCTGTATGTATGTATGTAAGGGTGGAATCTTGGCACGAAAATTTGAGCCACTTCCCGAAGACCGATTGAGCTGAAATTTTGCTTAAAACTGTAGATCAGATGACAATACAATATTATGATAATAAAATTACGATACAGCCGTTTGTGTTCCGTTTTTCGTACAAAACCGTTCCGACCAAAAACCTATAGGGTACTTCCGGTTGTCCTAGAATCATGAAATTTGGCAAGAAGCAAGATGATGTAGCACAAGTACAGGAATAAATCTGAAAATCGTAAATTTGTAGTTACTTCTTCTTCTTTAAACAACCAATATAATGTGACCCTACCCTTGGTACATTTTACATTGGTACATGGCTCTTTTTATACCGGTTTTGAATTAAAATGTATTTTATCTATTACTAGCTTTTCCTCGCGGCTTCGCTCGCGTTCATTTTATGACATAGATCTCGTTTGACAACAAAACAACCCATAGCGCGACTTGTGGCGCCATCTGTTGGCCGATAGCATCCCATACAGCGCCCTCTATAGTAGGAAAAATATTTTCCCTTTGGATTGACATACTTTCACGGGTAAAAAGGTATGTTGGGCTCTGTACCCATGACAATATACATATATACAAATTTTCATAATGATCAACTGATTAGTCAAGCCGTGAAGGAATAACAAACAAACAAACTCACTTTCTCATTAATAATATTAGTATGATAGTATGACTAGTATGATTATGGGAAGGAACCCTCATACGCGAGTTCTACTTGCCCTTGGTCGGTATTTTATTTGGATGGGTACATAAACCCGTTAATTTTGTCGCAGGGTGACTGTAGTAAAATCACGAAATTATATAGGTATTCAAATTGCTGGTGCTAGTTATAACAAATAAATTCATTAGACTAGTACCGCCTCTCGACAATAGATGGCACTGCAAAACCTGTCCAGTGATAACTAAAATGTAAAAAATAAATTAAAAGTAAAAAAAATATATTTAAAAACAAGCTTTTAGTTAATTGCACTAAAAAGAATAAAATAAACTTTTCTTTTAAAACTTTAACTATCAACTTATAACGTCATTCATTACACAATTTATATGACATAAAAGCTTGTCGCGAGATTTACCTGTATAAGAAAACATAATTATCGAACTACTACTACCTACTCGTAGTACGAGTAAATGTTAGTAATTAAATCTCGCGACAAGCTTTTATGTCATATAAATTGTGTAATGACGTTATAAGTTGATAGTTAAAGTTTTAAAAGAAAAGTTTATTTTATTCTTTTTAGCGCAATTAAATAAAAGCTTGTTTTTAAATATATTTTTTTTACTTTTAATTTATTTTAAATCGGTTTAGTAGTTTTATTCATTACAAACATAAAAATCTTTCCTCTTCATAATATTAGTGTAGATTACATTCGTTGTGAGTTCCAAGACAACTGTCAGTGCCTCCCCCGGTGCGTCAATAAGCTTTATTGCTTATAGTCAATCTATGGTCGCCGTTGTTGATCCTGGGTCTACAGGAGACACAACGGTGAGAATGTCTGGTGGGCTTGTCCCGAAAGAATCTATGCATATCACTAAAACTTACCTCAGAGTAACTCTGGAATCGGCCAAGACACTTGGTACACCATCTTCAATAATAGGCTCCTTATCCGAATCTTCTACCCTTATGCCATATATAATTAATTCCGGTTCAACTGCCGTCGGTTCTACCGTTCTCTTTGTATCATTTGTTTGAGTATTATCAACATTATTTAACGTCGTATCTGCATTTGTATTCCTTTTAATTCTTTTTACTACTTTTTCAAACATATTAATAGCTTCAGTTTTTAAATCATCATCAATCACTTTGAAGCCTTCATTATTTTGAAACATTTCAACGTCATCTGTCTTTATATTTCTTTTTACTATAAAATCTTTATTAATCATTTTAACACCATCAATCTCTTTAAGGTCTTGATTGCTTTGAAATTTATCTTCAATAATATCAATATCTTTGTCGTTTTGAATATCATCAATCACTTTAAGACCTTTGTTAGTTTGTAAATCATTTCCAATCTTTTGAACATCTACATTATTCTGAAAATCATCAATTTCTTTTGCTTTATTTTGAAAGTCCGCTATTGTTATTTCATTATTATTGTTAACATTAACCAAATACTTTTTGTTATCAAACAAATTATTATCTTTGTTATTCGTTTCTATATTGTTACATTTTCTGTCTATACATTCTATGTCTATGTCATCATAATTATTTTCTTTACTGTTTTCTACAATCTCTTCCCTCTCACTCGATTCTGCAATAGAAATGAAATTGAAGAAATACACAATTTTCACACAGCGCCACCTGGTCCCAAAGTACTAGTCTTAAACCTGCTTGTGTTGTGCGTACCAGACAATGGATATATATTTTTAAATTTATACTTGTAAATACATAGATAGATAGACAAATGCCATCATATAAATGTCTGTGACGTGCGGGGATCGAATCCTTTTTGTACAGTTAGCCAATGAAAGGGTTGAGCATGGCCGTATCGTATCTCTTTCATGACTGTATATGCGGCGGTGATTGCTTTACCACCAGTTGTCCTGCTAACTCGTTTGTTCTACTCTATCATTCTAAAATCAAAATTTTCAGTACCTTGCACATTATTAACAATCTCTTGTCCTTGTCTATCATCCTTATTATTAACCTCATCTATCTCTCTTCTATTTTCAACTATATTCCCATCTCTTTCTACCAAATCGAATGTCTCCACGTCATTCCTTGTTTGCCTCTTTGCTGATAGGAGATAGTTCACGTCGATGTCGTGTGACAGGTCTGCCCATTCGCCGGCTTCAAGATTTTGGCTTTGTTGTTGTTGTACTGTTGTGTCCCTGTAAACAAAAGTGTTGTGTTAATAATTACTAATATTATAAATCCTACTATCCTACTTACTATCAAACTTAATCCTAACTTCCTAACTATAATATTATAAATGAGAAAATGAGTTTGTTTGTTTGTTATTCCTTCACGGCTTGACTAAGCAGCCGATCATTATGAAAATTTGTATACATATTATCAGGGGTACACAGTCCAACATAGGCTACTTTTTATCCCGTGAAAGTATGTCATTCCAATGGGAAAATACTTTTTCTACTATAGATGGCGCTGCAATTCGCCATTGCCGGGCAACAGATGGCGCCACAAGTCGCGCTATGGGTTGTTTTGTTGCCAAACGAGATCAATGTCATAAAATTAACCGCGAGCGTAGCCGCGGGCAAAAGCTAGTAATATTATAAAGGCGAAATTTTGTGAGTATGTTTGTTACTTCTTCACGATCAAATGGCTGATCCAATTTTTATGATATTTGGTATGTAGGTAGCTGATAACTTGGATTAACACATAGGGTACTTTTTATCCCGAAAAGTACGCGATTCACGTAAGGTTTGGTTAAGTCTGATAGGCAATGGCGATTTATAAAGTAGAATAGTCAAAACGCGCCCTTACTATTAAATAAGTATATCACGAGTTTTTACTAATCCCATTAACATGAGTTATTCGTCACCCCCACACAGTTATTCTGAGAACTATCTAATTTTAGCGCGAAACTGCGACTTAAGGTCGTTTACATAAATGTAGAATGACGTTAGTTTTCGTTTATGTACGTCATGTGCAACCAGATAGTAGGTATCCAATAGAAACGTAATGTTTGTCACTGGTGCTAATTCTGTTGTACATTTATCTAGACTAAACTAATTTTGACAGGACTAAAAGTGTTGCTATCCTTGTTACTAATTGTAAACCAAGGAAGGACAACAACACCTTTGGTCCTGTCAAAATTAGTTTAGTCTAGTTAAATGTACAACAGAATTAGCACCATTCTCTTAGAAAAAAATTGTCCTCAAATCTCTATATCTGTGCCTAATTTGATATTTGGTATGTAGGTAGCTAATACCTTGGATTAACACATAGGGTTCTTTTTATCCCGAAAATTACGCGATTCCCGTCCGATTTGGTCAAAAGTCTGATATAGATGGCGCTGCTGTGCATAAATAAATACACGCAAACGAAGTTGCGCGGGTTTTACTGGTTAATTCATAAAGATTCTCGTTTTTTTTCTTTTTTAAGACATACATTTTTTTTTTTTTTTTCTAGTAGGTATATTTGGGTCATTGACAACAAGAAATAATAACATTCCAACTGATTGGAAATCACTATCTGAAGGTCAATATCAACAACAGAATGCAATCTAAGTCAATAAAATAAATAAAAAAATAATAAAAAAATCTGCCATCAGTTTTTTGACCTTAGATACAAATAAATATAAAATATATAGGAACAAATCACACAGATTGAGCTAGCCCCAAAGTAAGTTCGGAACTTGTGTTCTGGGTTACTAAAGGTACGCGTCGATTGGCCCGCACCGGACGCACCGCACGCACGGCACGCACCGCACGCACGTCACGCAACGGATTTTAGTTTGCTTTGTATGATTTTATATAGAACCGCGTCCACTATCCGCACTGCCCGTACAGAACGCCGGCATTTATGAGCAAAAAATGCGTTGCGTGCCGGTGACGTCATACAAATCATTTCGCTGCTGGCATCGCTCACTGTCGCACGTATTGCACTAAGCTAAGCAAAGTTTTTTACTGGAGCAAACGACAAAAGTAAAATGGACGACACATTTTTGATAATATTAGTAGAAAAATATGAAGAATTATACAATTTGGAGTTTGAGTAAACCATGAATTTAGCTCTTGACATGTGAATGTAATTAAAAAACCTTTCTTCATCTTGAAGTAAATCGGGAACAAATAATGCATGATATTCTCAAAATATTGGTCGCTTCAAATTTATTTCATGAACCCACATTCTACGTTTAGTTTTACGTTCTTCTTCATCTTCCAACAATAAACTAATAATAATAATATCTTCATCAATCTCCATGAATGAAAACTCACGTCAAAGAAACACTCGAAACTATATTCAAAATCCGGATACAGTGGACGCATGCCATCGGCAAATCTGTTCAATCCGTTGCGTGCCGTGCGTGCGGTGCGTCCGGCGCGGGCCAATCGACGCGTACCTTAACTTAACAATATTATATTTATAACAAAATTAACAAATACATATATAATGTCGCGAACGAGCTGGAATGTTCTCGACGTCTCGCGTCGCCACTGGAATCACTTGTTTACAACTATTCATAGATCGAGAATAAACAATTTTTATTAAAAAAAAACAAACCGACTTCAAAAATAAATTTAAATAATATATAATTTAATGTGCTAGGTACCTACTGTTCTAATTGAAGTCGGTGCCAACCAAACCAAATATTACCTAGGCCACATGCATGAGTGGAAGGCTGTGTACGTCGAGTACGGGTGATCACGTCCGCGTGGCACCGACTTCAATTAGAACAGTAGGTACCTAGCACATTAAATTATATATTATTTAAATTTATTTTTGAAGTCGGTTTGTTTTTTTTTAATAAAAATTGTTTATTTCATACTTTTTAGTGCATTTTATACAGCGGTTTTTTAGAAGTCTGATAGAAACAGTAGACCCTGGTATGTCTGTATAAGTACTGTCTGTTTGTTTGTCTGTTTGTTTGTACACATCACTTTTTAGCTGTCCTTTTCGAATACTATGTCGAGCCTCGCTCGCTTCGCTCGCTCGGCTGTTGATATTTGATAAATAATCACAAGTCTAACCTAACCTAACCAAAAATTCCCATATGAAAAATTGACAGATTCGATATACCGGCAGATCTCGATCGGCCGGATTGACCCGATCTGCATACGAGACGACATATATAATTATAAGCTATTCGTATTAACATTGATACGAATTGTGACTATGTGTAACATTATAACTTGAGAAGGCCTACTCTCCGAATAAGCGATTTCACTTTCGTGATACACTATACTGCAATTCATGGTGTGAAGCAACCTCTTCCTCTTCGGTGCTAACAGCTGGTCCTTGAGTGTCAACTTTATGGTATAGTGAGCCTCCTAATATAGTCACTCAAGAGTCACTTGTTTACACGTGTTCCCATTATGATAATCAACGGTCTAATATATACCTGCAATATTTAAAGAATTATCCTCTTAGTCCTATCCGTTTAGGAGTTGTACCTTCCATTATCACCTCACCAACATGGGATGATGACTCCAGACTTAAATACATGAATAGTTAACGAAAACATAAGTAACGCGTTGTACGTGCCTATAAAATTTAAGGAGTGCCCTCGATTTACCTGGGATCCCATCATCAGATCCTGATTTGGTGACAAGTTATGATGGAAAAAAAATCAAATGGTCTAATCTAATACATACCTACGATACTTAAAGAATCACCTCTAACTTCTATCCGTTTAGGAGTTGTACCTTCCATCATCACCTCACCAACATGGGATGATGACTTCCAGACGTAAAAACATGAATAGCTTACGACAACATTAGTAACGCGTTGTACGTGCCTATAAAATCTGAGGTTTGCCCTCGATTTGCCTGGGATCCCATCATCAGATCCTGACTTGGTGACAATGGGACCAACTTGGGAGTATGCACTTTCGAATAAAAAAAGAATTTTGAAAATCGGTCAAGAATTGACGGAGTAATCGGCGGACATACAAAAAAAAAAAAAAACAAATATACAATGAAACATAGAACCTCCTCCTTTTTTGAAGTCGGTTAAAAATAAAAATAAGTGATCATTCAAAACAAGCGTGACAAACAAGTCCGAAGTACAAGCGACATTGAGCTTTAATGCTTGTACTATAAGGTACAATATGGTTTACACCTTGAAAATTGTGATGACCTTGAAGTTGTTTTGATCAAAGTTATTTGTAAACAAGTCACAAACAAAAGGCCATAAAATATGGGAACATTCGGGACGAATATCGAGGCATATAAATACCGCGACGGTAGCCGATACAGTCATTTCATTCTGAGCTTTCGGTGCGATAACTGCACAGACTAATCAAGAGTGAGTTAACCTGCGACCTTTGCGATACCAACGGACTACGGAGGACTCTGCGACTTGGAAGAATGCTGTGATTGGACCAACGACTTCAGTGCGCTATGGACTTCGATTCTTCGTGTGATTTGGCAACAGTGATTGTATCTGTGACCTGTTCATCAGTCAATAAATTCTTCTAACAAGTCAACGGTGTTTAATCCAAATCCCAAACCCCACGCTCGTAATAATAGATAAACATTCAAGACCGAGGCCAATCAGAAAAAGATATTTTTTTCATCATGACCCTGAGAATATGCCCTATTTCCTCTTCAGCAGATATGGTCTCTCTTCAGTCTTTTGACCATATTAGAGTTGTCCACGACAAAATATTCTAACATCGTAATAGACGTGTCTAAGGTCTAAGTGCATGGGAGGCCCACATAATAAAGAATTAATTTATTTTGATAAATATTTCACACCAGCTTTTCCCCGCGGCTTCGCTCGCGTTAATTTTATGTCATAACAAAACAACCCATAGCGCGACTTGTGGCGCCATCTGTTGGCCGATACAGCGCCCTCTATAGTAAAAAAAAATATTTTCCCATTGTAACATATGTACTTTCACGGGACCCCTAACAATATGTATGCAAATTTTCATAATGATTGGCTGCTTAGTCAAGCCGTGAAGGAATAACAAACAAACAAACAAACAAACAAACAAACTCACTTTCTCATTAGTAAGGATTTGTAATTATAATAAAAGTGAAGATTTGGTCACTCAATTGTAAGATCCATACTAATATTTTAAATGTAAAAGTGTGTTTGTTTGTTTGTTTGTTTGTCCTCTCTTCACATCGAAAGTAATGAACGGTTTGAGACGATTTTTTATTGGGGATAGTTTAAGGTATGTAGAGTGACATAGGCTACTTTTTATCCCGGAAAACATCTAATTCCCACGGGAAAAAAAGTATAACATTATTTTTTCATATTTTTTTTACGAGGATAGTAAATTTCAGATCTGGAGAGTGACATAACTACTACGCTACTTTTTTTCCCACGGGATAAAGAGATTCCCATGGGAAAAAATATTGTCATTTTCCCTTGACCACGCGGGCGGAGCCACAGGTAACAGCTAGTATCTTAATATGGCACAACATACTTTCCCATTTTAGTAATGTATATTTCATTTTAAGAAAGTGATTGTTTTATGAATTTGAGTAGTTGTTATTCGTTTGTGTCATTTGCGATTCAGCGCAATCTTATACCTAATAGAAGTTATCATTTCATTTTTATCATTATTTTTATACCACTTAGGTGGCAAACATTATATAAAATAAAACTTACAAATGAAATTTGATTTGATTTTTTCAGGTGATTCAGATTTTCAAAACGATTGTTCAGAGAATAGGTTTTTTTAAACACGTTCTCTTGTCAGACACATACAGTAATAAATTATTTGTGTAATTAATCTACTTTATAAACTACTATCATTTCGGAAACAGAACCAAAATGACCACTAGTAAAAGAAATGACGAAAGAGAGCCAGTTTAAAGTAGACAGCCTTTTTTGTCATTTAAAAATATATAATGGAGTAGTTTGTGACCCTATGAGGCTGACATAGTCAAGCATGGCTAAAAGCCTCAAAGAAAAATAGAAAAAAAAATATGAAAAGGGGGAAGGTTTAGTGGAAGAACTAGATTATCTAATGTATGAAATTATGAATAGACAGTATATAATTACAGAATACTATTATGTATATACTCATCCCTAATGCTACTCTCTGACCCTCATTTGTATATACCCTGGGCTCCACACAGTACAATAATTATATTATTATTCACATTATGTCGAATTTCCTAAGAATAATATTACTTAATTTTAATATCATTTATAATACTTACAATTTCTCTGTAACGTGTTCGATTCCATTATAATTAGGTTCCAAGTAAATATCTTCTCCTTGATGATGCCACCCCTCACCAAACGAAGTCTTTTCCACCTCATTATGACGTAAACAGAAATATATTTTTCCATTTTCTTTCGGAACGATTATTTCAATTTTAGTTGAAAATTCCAACTTTTCAACTTCACGCAACTCATAATTAGGGTAAAACACACGACAACTACTACCCCTAGCACTTCTTTCACCAGTTAATCTCAAATTATTATCACCTTTCACGATAACATAATATTTACAATTATTTGAAACACAATTTTTCGATAACACTTCTAACTGAACTATCCATGGTTCTTTATTATTATTTAATAATGCGACATTATTAACAACAAAATAAAGTATTAAACCACAAGTCCGTAATACATTTAACACTGTTGCCATTTTAATAACACGAAAATCTAAAATAAAACAACGCAACGTAATACGCTATACGCACAGCGACATTTTTTTAGCTATTGAATTGACATTTTGACAGTTCGGCGGCAATATTATTGCCTGCCGGAACTGCAGTAAAAAGTGATAATCTTATTTTGTCATATCCGGTGATTTTGATGTTTCGTATAAAACGCAGAGGATTAATTACAAAGACAAGTTTTTGTGGCATTATGATTGCAAATCATAATTCCTAACAGTAACATTACAAAATAAATAACTAAAAGATACCCCATTTTAAAAATTTCCTAATGGAGTGCACCTTTTAAATTTAAAATTTCTGATTGCATCTTTATATTGCTGTCAAATTTTTGTTACGTTGGCAAACCTAAATAAAATAATATTGTTCAGATATTTCTTCCAAGATTTCCTCAACTCAAATGTTTTAATTACCCCCATAGGTATAACTTTAAAAATATAAACTGCTATAGCATAGCATTCTTTTTGCCTTTTTGATTATTTTTCTTACCAGTAGTATAGTGTGTTTTTTATCACATTTGCTATAGCTACCTATAAATTCAAGAAATAACCATTATTTTATCATAAATTATTTGAGCACACTAACAACGTGTATCCGAATTCTCTAAAAGTACCTTCACAGAAACTCACGTCATTTCCACTCCAAATATTGTTTGTTTCTTCCAAACAATGTAATTGAAAAGAGACAAAGAATTGAGATAAGTGAAAAACAATCGAGATAGAATAGTGATGGGACACCAAGCGACCATTTGGCAGGAGCGAAATTCTGCTATGTAATTTGGCAGGAGTCAAAAAACCAGTGTGTTGGCTCAGATTTTTAGTCAAATAATAGTTAAATCACGTAATTAATTTTATAATGATATCTGCGTGTAAATACTCACATAACTAGTTAATTTTTTTAGGTATTAACGTAACGTGTACCTACGTAATATAGTTATATCATAATGAAATTTGTATTGTGGTGTAAAAGATTTTCTTCATGAGTTTAACTTTAATGGATATAGTTAATATGGAGGTGAGGGAGGCTGGGGACGGGGCGGCAGCCGGGGAATACGTTAGGCCTCCCTCCAAACGATACACCTGGGCAGAAGTCCGCCAAGCCGTCCATGATTTAAGAAAAGAACTATCGTCACTGTCTACAATGGTTCCTATGGGAATTTCCTTTAGGAAATTAGGTAATGGGAAAACAAGGATATACTTTTTAAGAACACCACAAAACGGATGGGAGATTACTCTTTTATATACAGATATTACTCCTTCAACTCAGCCCAATAGTGCAAGGTTAGTAATAAATTAGGTATCTTTTAAAACTCCTGATATACTTCGTTCCATTATACTTAGCACCAAATCTCCAGTGAAATTCAATGATGGTTTGAACTAGTTTGTCATACATTACTGTGATAACATACATAATGTTATGTGTTTAATTACAATAAAGTAATTTGTGATTGATTCATGTCTGTTTCACATCAATGTATATTTTAAAACCGACTTGCATGACGATTTTGTAACGAAATTGCCCCTAACGCGACTCTTTGACTGTATATTTGTCTGTAAAATTGTCTGTTTCTCTAAAACTGGCCTGTATGAGGCTGGTGGAAAAAACCAAGTGTTAAAATCAAATCATATATTTTTATTCAAATAGGAAAATTACTAGCACTTTCGAATCGTCATATTTTTTCCTACCAGTTCAGATGGCAGATTTGGATGCAATACAAGAGAATGCAAATAAGATTTAACAGGAAATTTGAAGAAAAATCTTCCAAAAACCTTTTCAGAGAGATTTTGAAATGATATTTTTTTATATAAAATTCTTACTAGAAACACATTTGCTCTTTAGTAATTTGCTATTTTTTGTATAAAAAAAAATAATAAATCCAAAATCCAATCCTAAAAATACTCCGTTCATAGTACCTCAGGCTACATTCCAATCTATGCTCCATATAAAAGTTATCTGTTATTTGTACCATTCTAGTCTTAAACAAAAATCCTTTGTTAACAAAATATTGACATTACAAAGAGCAATAGATAATAACAATAACATAAATAAAATTGATAACAGCTGTTACCAACTGTCTTAACCTTTATGCTACAATGTTATATTAATTAAAATATTTACTAATAATCCTTACTAATATTATAAATGAGAAAGTGAGTTTGTTTGTTTGTTTGTTATTTCCTCACGGCTTGACTAAGCAGCCGATCTTTATGGAAATTTGTACACATATTGTCAGGGGTACAGAGCCCAACATAGGCTACTTTTTTTATCCCGTGAAAGTATGTCATTCCAATGAAACTACTATAGATGGCGCTGCAATTCGCAATTGCCGTCCAACAGATGGCGCCACAAGTCGCGCTATGGGTTTTGTTGTCATCATAAAATTTAACGCGAGCGAAGCCGCGGGGAAAAGCTAGTAAATAAATATATACGGACAATATCTAACGTGGACAAATCACACATATTGATGTAGCCCCAAAGTAAGTTTGAAACTTGTGTTATGGGATACTAATTCAACGATACTATATTTTATAACAAATACATAATATGTATATATGTTTTTTATTTATAGTTGTTAGGTGACAAGTCATTAATATTTTGAAATTGATGTTTGAAAGAAAAATTTCACCTCCTTTGAACCCACAACCCCTCGATATCCGGCCACCTGGGGGGAAGGTGAAATTTTTATTAATAAGATAAACAGATAAACGAATATCCAAGACCCAAGGCCAATCAGAAAAAGTTAGTTTTTCATCATGACCCGTCTGGAATTCAAGCCTCTTATGTGGCTTTTGTCACCTGACTAAGACAATTACCCATGTATTCGCCTACCACATTATATAAATATAATAAAAAAATATTTAATTTCAGGTTAGATTGGAAACCCCTGATCGAATCCAACGTAGCCTTAGGAGTCTCATCGGGCAAGTGGTCTCGTGAAGAGCAGTTGCTATGGGAGCGCCAGAGAGTGGCGGCGTGGGGCATAGCATCGTACGAACTCCATGCAAAGACAGGCAGGGTGCTCTTCCCATGTGCATCTTCGCTGTTTGTGGCTGAAGAAGGACCTAATCAGGTAAGCTGCATTTTAATAATCATAATAAAATTGACATTCCGGTGGTCCTTCGGCACCAGAGAATGCCGATTCTCGCTTGGTGGCAAACACCAGTGTCATTACGCCAAGTGGAGACCTATTTGGACACACTTAAAAAAAAAAAAAACAGGGACAAATCACACAAATTGAGCGAGCCTCAAAGTAATTTCGAAACTTGTGTTATGTATGAGATACTAACTCAACGATACTATATTTTATAACAAATACGTATATAGATAAACATCCAAGACCCGAGGCCAATCAGAAAAAGTTCGTTTTTCATCATGACCCGACTGGGATTCGAACCCAGGACCTCTTCGGTGGCGGTCCGGTGTGGTAACCATTACGCCACGGAGGTCGTCAACTTGATTAGTTAAGGTAATTTTAAATTATTGTTTAAGTGTTCAAAATAAATTTTAAAAAGTCTTTCATTCATGCGATCGCTGTCTCCCTAAAGCCCACCATTCACACGCAGATTGATCCGGCGGATTGGTCGCCCATCGGACTAATCGGCCTGTGTATGGAAGCAACGAACCGGTACGCCAGACTGTCAAATGGGTTGGCGTCGGGCTCGCAGGTCCGCGGTTGCGAGCCGCGAGCGCCTGTCGAACCCCACATGCCATACTTCGAGTGGAGGGTTCGTGGAGGGTTCGTGCAGTGTATGGGCAACGCCGGATTGGTCCGCGGTCAGGTCCGGGTTGCGAGTCGGGTCCGGGTTCGTGTAGTGAATGGTGGGCATAACTCAGCCGTTTTTGTTTTGTATTAAGCGGTCATGGTAAGGCCCCACGTGGCGCTGTGTGAATCATAAAAATAATTATTTACTTATCTCCCCCCCAGTCTCCCCCCCTGGTCCCCCGCTCCCTCTCAACGGGGGGCGGAGCGCCCCTAACGCCGGCGATGTGCCCGCGGAGCCCCTCGCTCGTCGCGCACGCGGCCCGCGGCGACATCTGGCTGGCCGGTGGCGGGATAAGGCGGCCGACAAGACTGACTTACGCTTGTAAAGGACAGCCCGACAGGTGAGGAAAGAGGAATTAATTTTATTACTAGCTTTTTAGCAAACAACAAATAGTAAACAACAGCTCATAGCATTAGGTCCCAATAGTAGCGTAACTATAGACCGTGGTGCTCGGCAATCGAGCCTCACTTGATTTCCCATCTCTTTAATCTAAGGTATAATGCCTTTTGCTTCAAATTGCTGTTTCTCACGTAGTTGTTAAGGAGGGAAGTCCTTTCAATACTTCCTACTCCGACTATCTTCTTTCTGATTAAATTCGTTGTGAGTTCCAAGACAGCTGTAGTTTTCTTCCCCGGGACGTCAATAAGCTTCATTGCTTATTGTCTATCTGAGGTCGCCGTTGTTGATCCTGGCTACACAGGAGACACAGTGGTGGGAATGTGTGGTGGGCTTGTCCCGATTACTAGCTTTTTAGCCCGCTCTCGGTTTTTGCAAAACCAACCCACATCACACAAGTCATCCTAACGATGGTCCTGCTATCCTCGAGCCGACGTAATAGGGTTGTTTCCAGGGTCAAAATAATTACATAATATTTAGTCCGTATTTTAGATTATAAAAAAATATTGGACAAGTATTTTTTCTTTTTTCGATTAAACAAAAAATAACAAAGATACAAGGCATAAAAATTTAGGAGTGGGGAGCCTTTGGCGTCACCCCGTGCAAAAAAATGTCACACGGCGTGACGTCACACGTAAAAATGGGCTATATAATAAACGTTGTGTGATGCGTGTATAGTTATTACAATGTTTTGTCACTTTCACACTTCATTTAATTCTCATCAAGAAAGACAACACAACAGTGAATACTTAAATACTCGTTATACTACGTTTATAAGTAAGGGGGTTTGAGTTTGAGGGTTTAGGAAAAACCCTGGTTGGGTTATTCATCTTGAAAGGAAATTCCGATAAATATGGACTAACATTTTGAACCTTATTCTAACTAGTAATGTCTTTTTTTACTATACGTGGTTCGTTTATTTATTTATTTATTAAGGCACATCAACAACGCAGACACAATCATTAACTTTCAAACATTGTACATTGTCTTACTACTTATGTCTACATCAATTATAGATATGCACAGCATTCAATTTTACAATAATTAATTATTAATAGTACGTATGAATCACAATTATAATTTCACAAATCAGTAATAAGTTCGTTGTTTCGGATGGACACTTTCATAGTAGACCCGAAGATTTTAATAACGCCTACAAACCTTTATGAGCAAAAAAAAGTGTTAGCCACCCGATAGAGATAGTGTTAGTTTAGAATAATATTTATTAATATCCTCTAAAATCTGGAATACAAAATTCGCGCCGGAGTCTAGGTTTGTTTTTTATCACCTCTTTTAAATATGTATTTTGACTTTGAATTGTCCAGACTGTCAGACGATCCGAAGCAGGCTGGTGTGCCGTGCTACGTGACGCAAGAAGAGTTCTCAAGATATACAGGATTCTGGTGGCAACCCAAATCTGATGGTATGGTACATTATGAAAGCTTAACTTCTTTCATTTCTTCGTTTCGACCTCCGTGGCGTAATGGTTACCACGCCAGACCGCCACCCAGGAGGTCCCGGGTTCGAATCCCGGTCGCGGCATGATGAAAAACGAACTTTTTCTGATTGGCCTCGTGTCTTGGATGTTTATCTATATATGTATTTGTTATAAAAATATAATATCGTTGAGTTAGTATCCCATAACACAAGTTTCAAACTTTGGGGCTAGCTCAATCTGTATGAATTGCCCCTATATATTTATTTATTTATTTATATTTCTCCTTTTTAATAAAAAATATTATAATTTATTTATTTGATTTAAAACATGGTACACAATTTATGTTGGGGTTCCACTCACGCGCAGTTGGGCGGAGCGGAGTGATGCGGACCAATCACAGTACTCGAAATCTTCTTTCCGCGTAATGTCGAGTATTCTGATTGGTCCACTCCGACCATCTCCGTAATCATAAATTGTACTAAGAACATACATTGTTTTGCAAATATTAGTTTTAAAAAAAGAACTATTTTTTTTATACATAATGTATTTAAAATATATTCCTTCCTTTCAATACTTCCTACTCCGACTATCTTCTTTCTGATTAAATTCGTTGTGAGTTCCAAGACAGCTGTAGTTTTCTCCCCCGGGACGTCAATAAGCTTCATCGCTTATTGTCAATCTGAGGTCGCCGTTGTTGATCCTGGCTACACAGGAGACACATCGGTGGGAATGTGTGGTGGGCTTGTCCTGTTATATGATGCTTTTTTAAAAAGCATGTGATTTTACAGTTTTATGTCCTCGGGTATTTTATTAACCCCTCTCCCTCCCATAAAAAATATATTTTTCAAGTTCCTGTTTTCAGATGATATATACAGAATAGTTTACGAAGAGGTGGACGAGAGTGATGTCAAGATA
Source organism: Endotricha flammealis (assembly GCA_905163395.2). Lineage (NCBI taxonomy): Eukaryota > Metazoa > Arthropoda > Insecta > Lepidoptera > Pyralidae > Endotricha > Endotricha flammealis. Next base: position 1,767,998 of record LR990881.1, on the reverse strand, counting down.
TTTAGCTTTCCGTCATCGCAGTCCAGCAGCGGGGAGGTCGAGGAGTTCAGGTATGTTAAAAAGAGACAAAAAATTATGAAGGAGATGGGATTTATTTTCTTTTAATACTGGGCTTTTGCGGGTTAATATATAAGGTGACTTTATTTATTTATTTATTTTATTTATTTATTTCACACATTCTACGTGACTTTTCAAGGGGTTGCCATTTTTTTAAGATAAGCTCTATAGAACAATATAAAAATATAACTTTATCGTAATTATATTTATTCGTAGTATTTTTTTAAAAAACATTAACTCGAAACAATGAAGCCGAAAAGCCGGGCTTGCTCTACTAAAATACGCAATATAATATTTAAAAAAGTTTGCTTTTTACGCCAATCGATTAAGCTCCTGATTCTTAGTCCCTCCTCAAAAAATGGCAACCCCTTGAAAAGTCTCTGTATAGCCTGTGACCCTCACAAATAATTTAGCTGTCTATTGGTAAAAGAATTTTCAAAATCGGTTCTGTAGATCCAGAGAACACCACAGAGACTCATCTTCAGAAACTTTTCCTCCTTATAATATTAGTTTATGTAATATTATTTAAACTTAATAACAGTAATTTTTCTACAGATTTCCGAGAGCTGGCACACCAAACGCGAAGTCCACATTGAAAATGGTCACTTTTAGACTACAGAGGGCGACACCTACCACTGTATTGGATTATTATCATGAAGATACGACTGATTCACCTGGTATGTATATAACTTCATCTCATTTACTAGCTTTTCCCCGAGGCTTCGCTCGCGTTAAATTTTATGATATAGATCTCGTTTGACAACAAAACAACCCATAGCGCGACTTGTGGCGCCATCTGTTGGCCCATAAAGCACACAAAAACCATATGTGTTAATCCAAGGTATCAGCTACCTACATACCAAATGTTATAAATATTGAGCCAGCCATTTGAGCGTGAAGTAACAAACATACACATGACATGACATAACTTTCGCCTTTATAATATTACTAGCGAAACCCGCGCAACTTCGTTTGCGTGTATCCCGCTTTCCCGTGGGAATTTTGGAATGTATGATACTTTAAAACCTTCCCCTTGAATCACTCTATCAATTAAAAAAACCGCATCTAAATCCGTTGCGTAGTTTTAAAGATTTAAGCATACAAAGGGACATAGGGACATAGGGACAGAAAAAGCGACTTTGTTTTATACTATGTAGTGATTAGGATGATTCGTCCGTTTAAAACTGACTATAGTAGTAGCTAGTAATTAACTAAGGAATACGTCCTAGTTTTGATTTTAAGTGACTAATTCCAACAATTTTATTTTCGACACATCGGGACAAGCTCACCACATTCCCTCCGCTGTGTCTTCTGTAAAGCCAGTTTTTTTTATACCACAAAGGTGGCAAACAAGCATATGGCCGGCCTGATGGTAAGCCGTCACCGTAGCCTATAGACGCTTGCAATACCGGGAGTATCACGTGTTGTCAACCCTCCCAACCAAAATAGAGCTCTGGAGACCTTACTCACCGTAGGAACACAACATGGCCGAGACCAATGCTATTTGGCTACGATCTTCTGTAAGGTGGAGGTCCTTCCCCAGACGGGCTGCTCCGATTTGAGCGGATTATCCGCTATGCCCTACCTCTCATGACAATAAGCTTGACAATAAGCGTTGAAGCTTATCGACGTACTGGTGGAGAAACTACAGCTGTCTTGGAACTCACAACGAATTCAATCAGAAAGATATTAGACGTAGTAAAAAGTATTGAAAGGACTTCCGTCCTTAGTAAATACTTGAAAGCCAGCAATTTCATTTTGATAATGAAACTGACGACCTCCGTGGCGTAATGGTTACCACGCCAGACCGCCACCCAGGAGGTCCCAGGTTCGATCCCCGGTCGGGTCATGATGAAAAACGAACTTTTTCTGATTGGCCTCGGGTCTTGGATGTTTATCTATATAAGGAGTAAAAAATGTCATGTCATTCCTTGAACTGGGACATAATGTACGTTATATACATCACGATGACATAGAAATTTTATGTATACATGATAGTACATAATTGAGACAAAAATTATTTCAAAATATGAAGTTTTGTGAGTTAAGCCTTTTGCGCCCGAGACGGTACCTATACAATTTGTCAATGCGATCATCAATGAAAAATCTCTCTTTCTCTGTCGCTCGGGCCACGCCCTGGCCACGCCCATAAAACATTATTTTTGTGGTTTATTTGAATAAAAAAGTAATAAACTTTCCATCACACTTTTTCTGGCTTTGGACAGACAATTAGTTAGGTACCTGATACTCTTAAACACAGTGACTTAAGTTTGCAAAAAAATCACAGCTGATCAGCTGTTTTTCTCAGCTGTTTAGTTAGTACCTACATACTAACGTCACTTACGTACTATCGTAAGTACCTACTTAGTAGGGATCAAATAACTACTTATCTTGCGGTAACTAATTTGGCGTGTTTAAACGTTTTACAATAATTGGTAGATAAAATGCACTCAAGGTTACATACCAAAAAGTACAAGTAGGTATTCCAGCAGCGACCACATGAGATGAGAGATACATGCCAATAACCTGGCCGGAACGCATTTCGAACTTACACTCATTACGCACTCGAACTTACACTCATTACGCACTCGAACTTACACTCATTCGCTATCCTGTATCACTGCACATCACCTCAAATGCATTAATTATTTTACCCCACACATGCGTAACACGAAACGAGAACACGAACACTCATCCACCAGTCCATGAAGAGATAAATGACCACAGAACATGTAAGAATAGGTATTCTTACGTGTTCTGTGACATGGACCTTACACAAATTATTTTTCACCGTGGTACCTACGACTACCATGTTGACAAACTCGTTAATCGTTATCGTTTTTGAAAACAACGCACGCACGGCAAGATGACAATTACAAAACCATGAAACCATCTGCTAACTACCTACTCTGAAAGTCTGAAGTGAGACTGAGTTAGCGATGCGCGACTTCGAATAATACTAGGTAATACCACAGTTATTATAATACTAATACTTAATCATTCGACTCCACGAATCATTTGACTGCGCGGCGCGATATTCGACTGGAGTCGATACGGTATCTCGCCCGGCCGGACAGAGCAAGCGGGGCGGGGCGGCCGCGGCGGCGCCGGCGCCGGCGGCGGCGCGACTCGGCGACACGCGCGCAACGCGCGAACACGTAAATGATTCGTGGAGTCGAATTATTTGAAGTCGCGTAGCGCATCGCTAGCGAACAGTCAGGCGATACGTTCGGTTCAACTCGGGCTTGGTCGGTCCGCTGCGCCGCTGCCGCCGGCCGCTAATTTTTCATGTTGTTGCCTCAGACCAATTAAGAAGTCGTTGTTGCTATGTTCAATTCAACTTCGCACCAAAATTTAAATGTTTCTTTCGCAACAAAATAATGTTGAGATTCCGCTCTATGAGTTTACCAGATAGGTATTCTGGCACTATCAAACAATTTCACCGGTAAAAATACTTTTCACAACAAAAATAGGTACCTACTTAATAATTAATAACAATCAAAAATCGTAGCGGGCGATTCAATTAGGTAACGGAAACTAATTAAATTAACCTTGTTTATTATTGAACTAATCCGAATGAATTAACTGAAACTTATAACTAACTAACTAATCTATTACACCCTGGTGAAGTTGGCGCCACTTTTAAAAAAAAAACTATTTTTTTTAGAGTTCCCGATAGCTTATGAATAGTTCTGGAGTTCTCTCTAGAAAATTCTCATAGTTCCGCGCAAATTTTCGAAAAATCGTCAAAAAACAAAATCGAGCGCCAACTTCACGCAGCGCCGCTTTTTGTTTAAATGGAGTTCTGAGCGGCAAAATGCAATCAGAAGGAAGAGTTCTGGAGTTCTAGATAGTTTTTTTAAATAGTTATGCTGATTTAAAAAAAATTTTTTTTGTTGAAAAATTACAAAAATTGATTTCGTCGGAGTTCTGCATAGGGTTCTAAACGGCGCTAGGAGAGTTCTAGCAAATGCCGCAATCAGAACTCTCGTACGACTAATTTTGCCGTAGTTATAAAAAAATAATGTTTAAAGTCCGCCATTTTGTTTTCGAAAGCTGGTTTTTTCGGAGTTCTGCTTGGGGTTCTAAACGGCGCTAGGAGAGTTCTAGCGAATACCGCAATCAGAACTCTCGTACGACTAATTTTGCCGTAGTTATAAAAAAATAATGTTTAAAGTCCGCCATTTTGTTTTCGAAAATTGGTTTTTTCGGAGTTCTGCTTGGGGCTCTAAACGGCGCTACGAGAGTTCTAGCGAATGCCGAAATCAGAACTCATGTACGACTAATTTTGACATAGTTATAAATAACATAATGTTTAAAGTCCACCATTTTGTTTTCGAAATTGGTTTTTTCGGAGTTCTGCTTGGGGTTCTAAACGGCGCTACGAGAGTTCTAGCGAATGCCGCAATCAGAACTCTCGTACGACTAATTTTGACATAAAAAACATAATGTTCAAAGTCCACCATTTTGTTTACGAAATTGGTTTTTTCTGAGTTCTGCTTGGAGTTCTAAACGGCGCTACGAGAGTTCTAGCGAATGCCGCAATCAGAACTCTCGTACGACTAATTTTGCCGTAGTTATAAAAAAATAATGTTTAAAGTCCGCCATTTTGTTTTCGAAAATTGGTTTTTTCGGAGTTCTGCTTGGGGTTCTAAACGGCGCTAGGAGAGTTCTAGTGTATGCCGCAATCAGAACTCTCGTACGACTAATTTTGCCGTAGTTATAAAAAAATAATGTTTAACGTCCGCCATTTTGTTTTCGAAAATTGGTTTTTTCGGAGTTCTGCTTGGGGTTCTAAACGGCGCTAGGAGAGTTCTAGCGAATGCCGCAATCAGAACTCTCGTACGACTAATTTTGCCGTAGTTATAAAAAAATAATGTTTAAAGTCCGCCATTTTGTTTTCGAAAATCGGTTTTTTCGGAGTTCTGCTTGGGGTTCTAAACGGCGAAATTTTTGAAAACAAAATGGCGGACTTTAAACATTATTTTTTTATAACTACGGCAAAATTAGTCGTAGTCAAGAACTCCAGAACTCTTCCTTCTGATTACATTTTGCCGCTCAGAACTTCATTTAAACAAAAAAGCGGCGCTGCGTGAAGTTGGCGCTCGATTTTGTTTTTTGACGATTTTTCGAAAAATTGCGCTTAACTATGAGAATTTTCTAGAGAGAACTCCAGAACTAATCATAAGCTATCGGGAACTCTAAAAAAAAATTGATTTTTAAAAAAAGTGGCGCCAACTTCACAAGGGCATCTATTACATTACACGTGGCGGCGGCGCTTCTTTGGACGTGCTTTGATGCCGCCGCCCGCGGCCGCGCTCACAACAGACCCGCGCCCGCGCCCGCGCCGCTACCAGTGGTGCCACCACCGCCGCCGCCGCCGCGGCCGCGCATCGTACGACCACGGCCACCGACTCGGAGACCGCGCATGCGTATCGTAATTCTGCGTAGGGTAAACCCATCTGGTATCGGCCATGTCAACCAAATTTCACATAAAATGTAGAAAGCACATTCACACATTTTTTAGCCTGGTTTTCTAGGGGGTATTTTTTTATGAAACTGAAAAACACAAAAATTCATAAAATTTCATTTCAAAACAAGTAAGTATAAACCTCCTAGATCAGTTGTCAAACACTTATCCCCGTATCCTCGAGCTGATCAATTTCGAGTTCAAAATGGCCCGAATTTCGTCAATTCTGTGGTCGAGAGATCCGTCACTGATGAACGTTAAATGAACTTTGATCGCCTCTTTGTAGGTATTATACATTTAAAGACAACATAATAAGCTTCACTCTAGAGAATTTGTGCAAGGGGGTGGAATATTTATTAATTTCTGATCTTTGGAAATATGACCGATACCAAGAAGTGGCCGATACTAGGTGGGTATACCCTATGCGTAATACGGTCGGCGCAGTCGGCGGTATCAAAGGCCCGGCCGGCCGCACTGCGCATGCGCGCGGTGGCAACCGACGTTTTGCGCCCGCCGCCCGCGCAATCCCGCAGCAGCACAATCTGTTTGTTTTTGTCGTGCGCGTACGGGCTAGTCCGTGGGGTCGTGTTAAAGACATTGTTTATGGCCAAACAGGTCATGACATTAATGATGTTGAGGAACATAAAAGACGCGTAGTGCATGCATTCGATGTGGTGAAAGGTGATAGGGACACTTTACGTCGAGTGCAGAGACACATTAGGAAGCGCGCCTATTTATGTATAGAAAACCAAGGAGGTTATGTGCAGCAATAATTAACCCCCGACGCAAAAAGAGGGGTGTTATAAGTTTGACGTGTGTATTTGTGGATCTGTCTGTGGCATCGTAGCAACCAAACGGATGATCCGATTTCGATGCAGTTTTTTTTGTTTGAAAGGTGACCTGTGCGGGAGTGTTCTTAGCTATGATTCATTAAAATCTGTTCAGCCGTTTGAAGATCACCAGCTTTTTTCTATTTGATGAAGGGAAATGAGCAACTTCCACTGGTTAGATCGATTTGAAAGTTTTTAAGTCGGGGGTTTTTTTAATTTTTAATTTTAGTGCGTGCAGTGTTTGTGTACATAGTGTAAATAACTTGTAAATAACTTTGTAAATAACGTGATGAACTTTTAAACACGCCAAGTTACTGTAATATCTACAAGTTAACTTGCCTTATTTTGTTTTTTTAATTTTATGTACAAAATACGGTGTTAATTATTACGTGTTTATTACACTAACTCGACAGTCTAAAGCCTGTAAATAAGTGTGATAGAAGGTACATCACGTTGTTTACCAGTGCATCGCGTCAGCTGTTTTCGGTAAGTGACTTTTTATTTGACATCGCGGTAAGTTAAAAAAACCAAGCCATCATGCGCCTGGTACAATTTGGCGACCCGAGGAACTAGGAACGCAGGAGTTGTATCGTCTCATTCTTCGTAGAATGGGCGTGGCCCGAGTGACAGAGAAAGATAGAGATTTTAGATTACATTTTCATTGATTAAACACTCCTCTCTCTTTCACCCAAGGTAGGTATGGCGTAAAGATACAGTCACATATGGCCTCTCTTTGCCGACGGAAATCGCCGAATTTTCAGTCTGTTTTAACGCCGTCTTTTCTTCTTGCCACCATTTTTGTTTCGACTCATAGTTAACTTAAAGTCGAGCGAATCACCGCACCGCATTCAAAAGCCGCATGAATCTCATTCATCATACGATACAAATGAAGTCCGCGCGGTTTTAAAACGTGCCCAAGCCACGTCACGTGCCGCCGGTGATATGTGAATGCGCCTTACCAAATCGTAGTAAAGAGGCGTAAAACGGCTCCGGGGCTTGAGGCATAACTCACAAATCTTAATTTTTTTTAAATTATTTTATTTCTCGGTTATTTATTATCCTATACATAAAATTTCTATGTCATCGTGATGTATATAAAGGATACTATGTCCCAGTTCAAGGAATGACATGACATTTTTTACTCCTTATATATGTATTTGTTATAAAAATATAATATCGTTGAGTTAGTATCCCATAACACAAGTTTCGAACTTACTTTGGGGCTAGCTCAATGTGTACGAATTGTCCATAAATATTTATTATTATTATTATATTTTTTTCAATAATTTTTTTTTAGCACCAAACAGCAGTAATGATGCTACAGAAGTGACTGATATCAGATGGTACGAGCTCCGTACACCATTGAAGGACGCGTTCCCCTGGTTCGAGTATCTCGCCAGAGTGGGATGGACGCCGTGCGGGAACTAGTGAGTATACAGACAATCCGGCTCGTAGGACCAAACGATCGCTAGACCACTAGAGAAATACATTGCACTGATATTTTCAAACTTAGCTTTTTTGCCCGCGATTTCGTCCGCGTGAAGTTCCAGACTCGTTCTCGTGGTAACCACATTGAATTTCGGGAAAAGCTATAGCCTATGTCACTCCCTGATAATGCAGCTTTCTACTGGTGAAAAAATTTTGAAATCTGTCCAGTAGTTTGGGAGCCTATTCAATGCAAACAGACAAACAAACAATCAAATCTTTCCTCTTTATAATATTATTATAGATTAAAACAACTCATAATGATGACTGATGATTTAGAATTCGCGCTATCTATGAGTGCTATGGAAACTAATTAAATTCATATTGCTCTAAACAGAGGGCGTGTTTTTTGGGTGACGTTGGATTAGAAAAAAAATTATAAAATTCTCACTGCAAAGCGGGTTTCGCTAGTTGCTTATATAAAAAAAAATGTATTGGCAATTGGTAATCAAACCGCGAGTTGTACTAATAAATAAATATTCTTGGACGGATCACACAACGCCATCTAGTCCCAAACTAAGCAACTAAGCTTGTACTATGGGTACTAGATTGCTGTTAAATATATTTAAATACTTTTTTTTAAATAAAACACTTTTTATACATAGAAAACACCCAGACCAATGCAAACAGACATGTTCATGCAAAGAAATGTTTGCTTTGCGCAGGATTCGAACTCGCATCTTGAGATAAAGTGACCATTGCTAGCCACTCGACCACCAGGCCTGTCAATACATACAACGAGATTGAAATGTGAACTTTGTGTCTACAATAATCATTTTGTTTGCAGTGTGTGGGTACAATTATTAGATCGGAGACAGCAGAGTCTAGAACTATCACTCATACCGTTGAGCGCGTTCAGTACGCCGAGTACGTACGAACTCGCTCAGGATACGCAGCAGAATGTGGAAACGGAAGTCGCGGAACAGGTATATTATCTCATTTAACCTAACTAGCTTTATGACAAAATCTCGTTTGACAATAAAACAATCCATAGTATACCGCGACTTCTGTTATTCCTTTACGGCTTGACTAAGCAGCCGATCATTATGAAAATTTGTATACATATTGTCAGGAGTACAGAGCCCAACATAGGCTACTTTTTATCTCGTGAAAGTATGTCATTCCAATGGGAAAATATTCTTTCTACTATAGATGGCGCTGCAATTGCGATGGCCAACAGATGGCGCCAGAAGTCGCGCTATGGGTTGCTTTTTGTCAAACGAGATCTATGTCATAAAATCAACCGCGACCGAAGCCGCGGGGAAAGGCTAGAAGCAAATAATGCATTATCTTTTTCTCTGTCTAATCTGGTCTTGTCTTGATAAGATTCTTTTTAAATGTCGTTGAGGGTTTCCACGAATATTTACGTCACTAGTTGGCGCCACTTTGGCAAGAGGTTATTCTTCTTCTTATTCTTCCTTAATTAATGGCGTTTCTGTCGTATCTTAACGACATATAGACAATTTCGCCAATGTCAAGTATTTTAAATGAACACTTTTTGACTAAAAAGTACACTTTAAAAAGGCAACGTGGTACGGTGAGGATCCGAGGTCGCCATCTTGAAGACCTTCGTTGACAAGGCGGCGATCTCGAATCAAGCAAGAGGTCTCATCCATAATCCGCGCTGTCAAAAGCGTCAACATCAAAAAAATGAGACATACGTCAAAAAAATCTGACACTCGAATATGTAGGCGCCATGACACTTGACAGGTTTCTGGACCTAAAGCCTCAGTGCTGCCGCCTAGTGGGTGTCATTTTTGACGACCTCCGTGGCGTAATGGTTACCACGCCAGACCGCCACCCAGGAGGTCCCGGGTTCGATCCCCGGTCGGGTCATGATGAAAAACGAACTTTTTCTGATTGGCCTCGGGTCTTGGATGTTTATCTATATATGTATTTGTTATAAAATATAATATCGTTGAGTTAGTATCCCATAACACAAGTTTCGAACTTACTTTGGGGCTAGCTTAATCTGTATGAATTGTCCCTATATATTTATTTATTTATTTATATTTATATTTTAGAAAACCCTCATTGCAGCAATTGTCATTCTACAGTATGTAGTAGTTATATTTTTTTTCGTGTTGACTTAGTTTCGGATACAGAATAGACAATTTTTGTATTACTAGCTGACCCGACGAACTTGGTTCCGCCTTAGAGGCACTAACCTCACCCTTTAAACCTTCCCTGGACTTCCACGAATATTTCAAGACTAAAATTAGCCAAATCGGTTCAGCCGTTCTCGAGTTTTAAGCTGAACGCACGCTTATCCGAGCCGAACGCGTCGAACGACTCGAACGAAACGAATTTTAGAATTCTGTATGTGAAATCTCATGAAACCTCGCACACTTCCCCGCGTCGAATCGTCCGAATCTGGAAGAACCCCAGAAATCCTAGATGAATTCGGATGACGTCATCAGATTCGGCGCGGATTATGCGATCGACTCTACCGATACGCTCACATTTTATCAGTTGCGCACGACAAAGCAACGCGCGAGTACTACTTCGTCATTGTTTTCGGTCGATTATTTCGGCGCGGTCGATTCTTCTGGTGCGGATATGTGTGCGAGGTCCTCCTTGACTTCGATTCGTTCGACGCGTTCGGCTCGGATAAGTGTGCGTTCACCTTTAGCGAGACTAACGAACAGAAATTCATTTTTATATATATAGATTTTTTTCACAGAAACACCAACACATACAAGTTTTAATAACGGAAAGTGCACCAGACGCATGGATCAACGTGCACGATATATTACACTTCTTACCAGCTCAGGATGACAGGATCAGTTTCATCTGGGCGTCGGAGGAGAGTGGACATTTACATTTATATTTGGTTACTTGTGCGCTGAATAGTAAAAGTGAGAGGGCTAAATGTAAGTCTAAATTCATACAAATACAAATATTCTTTATTTGTGGAACATAGGTACATATTAATGGTCGTTAACAATAAATAGTTTCACCATGTCCTGCCGCCAGGCGTACAAACAATATTAAATTCACATTACAATTTCTATTAATTATTTACGAATTATGTCAATCGATTTATATCAAATTTGCATAGAAAATATAAACAAAAATTCAAACAAACACATACACAAAAAATTAATCTGGTAAGTATTCTTGCACACTATAATAAGCTTTACTTATGAGGAACTGTTTAAGTTTTAATTTAAAGTTATCACTCTGTTTTATAATAGTGCTTGATACTTTGTTATAAATTTTGCCTATTAAATGTGGTGGTCTTCGACATAGGCAGCTTTAACTTATTCTCATTACGCTTACAATATGAAAATCGATCATAAAAACCTGGATTGTTTTTGACAAATAGGGCTGTTTCATAAATGTATATAGAAGGCACAGTTAATAGTTTTAAGTTTACAAAGTACGACTACAAGAGCCAGCGGGGACCAGTTTGCATATTGCTCGAACACACTTTTTTTGCGCTTTGAATGCGTCGATCTTTTGTGTAGAATTTCCCCAGAAAATAATGCCATAGCGTAGGGTTGATTCGACAAGTCCATAGTACGCAGTTAAAACTGCAGCCCGATCAGCTACCTTATTCAGCATGTAAAATGCATAGGAATACTGATTAAGTTTTTTACACACATTTGATGTGTGTGTTTTTTCATTTGGGGGTTATTCCCCAAAAAAACTCATTTGTAAATTTTTATATCGTACTAGTAAAATACTTGCAACTCGTTTGCTTATATCTCGCTTTTCCGTGGGAATTTTGAAAAATCCTTAATGTAGGTTCCTTACGACGTCTAGGGGAGACGTTGTAAGGAACCTACATTCCAAATTTGGAATCTCCAGACCCAGCGGTTTGGGCTGTGGGTTTGATATATAGTTAAATCAGTCAGGACTTCGAATTTTATATATATTATTTATCGACCAACTTTTCATTTAAAAGAGAGGGCGATATTATGCAAATGTAATTCAAATAAACAAAAAACCCTGCGAACTGCGCTGCGCTGGGTATGTTCATTCTTTTTCTCGTTCATTCACTCTGTTTCTCATTAATTCATTCGGTCACTTACAATATTGTAATTTGTTCCAGCTGTAATAGAAATGATCACAGATGACGAATCTAATGCAATAGGACCAAACATTATTAGTAAGGAACCAATCACATCAGGCGAATGGGAGGTCATGGGCAGGAAAATATGGGTGAGAAAAAAAATTACTTTGTACAAAGTCAACATTTGAATTTGACTTTCATAAAAGTGAGTTGTGAATTTGATAGTATTATAGAAAAAAATTAAATGACTTTGTACAAAGTGAATATTTGAAGTTGACTTCTACAAAAGTGAGTTATGAATTTGATAATTTTATAGAAGAAATGGCGATAGAATACCAATATAACAAAAATATAATGACTTTGTACAAAGTCAACATTTAAAATTGACTTTCACAAAAGTGAGCTATGAATTTGTTGTTTTTAGTAAACGGAATATTGTAGATTTTCGAGTTTTAGAAATTGAACTCGACTTTGTCCAGTATCACAATTTGGTTTATTTAATTTACTTTGAACAACATTGTGTGAAGTTATACAAATAGAAATCCTTGTTATTCATTCTTAAAATTGACACAATAAAAAATAAATTTGAAACTAACTTTGACCAAAGTCACGACGTTGTACGAACTAGCATAATACCTTTATCCAGAAGAACCAATCCCGGCCGTTAGAATGACGACTTTGGTCATAATTCATAATTCATTTATTCATTGCAAAAAACACGGTGTAAATAGGTTGTTAACAGTAAAAATAAGAACAAGCATGCTTCGCCAAAACATGACATGCAATGTATGTTCGGACTCTAAAACATTAAATATCATAATTTATTTGAACATTGTACAATTAATTACACACTCAGAGAAGCTGCGTGTTAACTATGATTTAAGTATTCAGCAACACTATAGAATGTCTTATTATTTAACCATTGAAATAATTTTAGTTTAAAATCTTTAACATTTAGCATTTTGATTTCGCTCGGAATTTTATTGAAAATGGTGACATGCATAGCTATACAATTATTTTTATATAGGGTTGATTTCGGTACACAATCCAGGACCAACCTGTTTCGATTCCTGGTATTCCGAGGATATTTTTGCGAGGCTTTGACATAAAATTCAGGGTGTTCTTTTACAAAGATAAAAGGTCAAAGTCAAAACTTTGATAATTTGACTTTGACCGAAGTCATGACTTTGTAACCTTCGTCCAGGTGGACCAATCCCGATCGTTAGTGTACTTCCTGGCTTTGCGGGAGTCTCCGTTGGAAAGACAGTTGTATGCGGCGCCACTGTCGCCACGCGCCCCTGCAACACTTCTGACCGCCGTTGGTTACTCCTGCACTGTTGATATTGATGAGGTAAGTCAATCGTTTATCGTTATGTATCTAAAAATAAAAAAGGGATCATATCTGATGGTTTTGTTTGGTTAATCATTCATTCTTGGGGACCATCTCCACGAGCGAGAGATTTTTTTTATACTACAAAGGTGGCAAACAAACATACGGTCGGCCTGGTGGTAAGCCGTCACCGTAGCCTATAGACGCTTGCAATACCGGATCACTCACGCGTTGCCAACCCTCCCAACCCCCCCAAGTGGAGCTCTGGAGACCTTACTCACCGTAGGAACACAACATGGCCGAGACCAATGCCATTTGGCTACGATCTTCTGTAAAGTGGAGGTCCTTACCCAGACGGGCTGCGAAACATGCGGAGCGGATTATCCGCTGTGCCCTACATCGTCGTGCCACCTAATTATTTCAATTGTCTTAGAACGTGTCTCCACACGACACTCTCTCTCTCGCTCGTGGAGATGGTCCCGCAGGTCCCCTTCCTTACGGTGAAAGAATTTTTGAAATTGATCCAGTAGTTTTTCGGTTTAAAGATTTCTTTATTCTCATACTAGCTGACCCGTGCCCACTGCGTTGGGCATAATGTTAAAGCCTTTTTATTTTTTTGTTTTTTATATAACCTATGACACTCAGCAATTACGTGGCTTTCTATTGGTGAAAGAATTTTTAAAATCGGTTCAGTAGATCCCGAGATTACCCCTTACAATTTAACAAATACACAAACTTTACCTCTTTATAATATTAGTATAGATAAGAACACATTACAGTTCACTTGTTAATGAGAAACAAAGTATTACAAAATATTATGTAAAACAACTGCGTCCGGGAATATAAACTAAGTACACAATAATAATTTTAGTGTGTAGTGCCAAAAAAAATAAAATACAACAGGTACTTACTCAAACATTTTCAGCTTAAACTCTGTTTTTTTAAACGATTTTTAAATATGCTTAAACTCTGAGATTGGATAATTTCCTCTGGTAGTGCATTGTACATTTGGGCTCCTTCATACAAAATATTTTTCTTGCCATAATTGGTTCGGGTTTTTGAGTTTAATCATTACAAACATACACACAAAAAAAAATCTTTCCTGTTTATAATATTAGTGTAGACTATTAAAACCCTCGCAACTTCGTTTGCGTATATTTATTTATGCACAGCAGCGCCATCTATGTCAGATTTGAGACGAAATCGTACAGGAATCGCGTACTTTTCGGGATAAAAAGTACCCTATGTGTTAATCCAAGGTATCAGCTACCTACATACCAAATATCATAGATATTGACCCAGCCATTTGAGCGTGAAGAAGTAACAAACATAACTTTCTCCTTTATAATATTAGAAGGATTGAAGATTCTATCATTTGCAATTAATAGTTGAAGCGGATCACAGATGGCGTTATTCATATCTTGAGCATTTGCCTTCAGGAGTGCTCGACAGCGGTGATCACGACGTCGAACATCGTAAGCGTGCCCGTGACGCGCGTCTACCGCATCCTGCACGCGCCGGCGCCGCGGCTGCACGCGCAGGGCACGCTCATGGAGAGGCCTAATTCAGGTCAGTTCTAAAAGACAGTTCTAAAAATCTGTATAGGTACATTTTATTTGACAGTAAAATAAATAAATAAATATATAGGGACAAATCATACAGATTGAGGTAGCCCCAAAGTAAGTTCGAAACTTGTGTTATGTGATACTAACTCAACGATATTATATTTTATAACAAATACATATATAGATAAACATCCAAGACCCGAGGCCAATCAGAAAAAGTTCGTTTTTCATCATGACCCGGCCGGGGATCGAACCCGGGACCTCCTGGGTGGCGGTCTGGCGTGGTCACTGACGCCACGGAGGTCGTCAGGTCAGTATTACGGGGTACTTTAAAGCCATAAAGGTGGCAAACGAGCCTCTGTAAGATTTTATTTAAAAAGCCGGCTAATTTGACTATCGGTATAACTCGCAGTTTACCAATTTCAAATTAGTATGGGATTTCAAAATTTTGTTTTAATAATAACTAGAGGGAAATAGAACAGAAAGGGATAGTTGGAGAAAGAGAGACTTGCCCAGCTGTGGGACATTGACGACCTCGGGTGGCGTAATGGTTACCATGCCGGACCGCCACCCAGAGTTCCCGGGTTCGAATCCCGGTCAGCTCATGATGAAAAACGAACTTTTTGTGATTGACCTCGGGTCTTGGATGTTTATCGATACATGTATTTGTTATAAAATATAGTATCGTTGAGTTAGTATCCCATAACACAAGTTTCTAACTTACTTTGGGGCTAGCTCAATTTGTGTAAAAAAAAAGATTTTTTTCGTAGTGCATAGATTTTTTTTTTAGACCTTATTAATTTTTTTAGACTCATCAGAGACAAGGAGTTTCAACGGCTCATGGGACAGTAGATCGGGTGACGGCGACGATGAATGCAGCGAGACCAGCATGCTAGTGAGAGGTACGTATATTCAAACCATAGATTTAGTATATACTAGCGTACCTATAGATCGGCTTTGTTTGATTGAGGCGAGACCAAAAACAAAATACACTAGTGTGCGTGGAATGTACATGTGTGCAAGCAAGATATACAATTTTGTGGATTTTCCTTTTAGCTTGAGTTATATCCAGGCACTGCACAGGTAACCATGTTTAATCACGTCAAATTAACACCAAAACTACACTTAAAATCCATAAATTTTGTGAAAATAAGTGGGATTTGTTTTAACACTGACGTTAGGGCGATACAAGCCCATAGCGTGTATAGGAAAAATGGTCTCGTCTATCTATCTCGCTCTAACAAACGCGTATGCTATGATCTCTTTTGCATTGCCAATCTTCTTACGCTAGTAAGTTATAATAATTCTATGGCCCGTATTACAGAACGATACTCAAGCTTTGATCTCAATTTAAAATTAGTTTTAAGACAAGCTTTAATTTCAGAACAATGCTTGAGTAGAAATTTACCAAGCTAAACTCAAATGAGTCTTGTTTATTTTTGAACGATGCTTGGGAACTAATCTATACTTAAATAATACTTAGGTCAAGATATGAAACGCTAGTAATATTAGTTCAATGAGCTGAAATGGATATATTTGAACTCATTGAACTAATATTACTAGCGTTTCAACTTTATTTTATTTAAAACAACCCAAAGAAAGAGATTAGAAATTCGTAAACAACACCCAAGCGTACTCTCGACCTCACTCAGGCAAACACAGATCTTTCTTGACTTAAGTAGTATTTAAGTATAGATTAGTTCCCAAGCATTGTTCAAAAATAAACAAGACTCATTTGAGTTTTTTGACATTGACATTGACAGTTGATAATAATAATGTTGGTATTTAGATAATAAATCAAGTAAGAAATCAAGTTATGCTTTAACTGAGTTGATGTAAAACAGAAAATTTTGTACCAAATTTAAATGTATATTACAAAATATTAATAGTTAAAAAATAATTCCAAAATATGTACATTACATCATATTGTTTTTTGTGAAACATGCGTGAATCGGAATAAAATAATAAAATAATTCTTTTTGTAATAGAAAACACACTTGAACCATAGACCAGAAATTATGATTTCGAGTAGAGATCAATTTTGCTACTCAAGTAAAGATCAGCTGATCAACTCTTAAGTCATATTCAAAAATAAAAGAAATGCTCGAGCATCGAATCAATGCTTAAGTTGTAATCAAGTGATTGACGTTTAAACTGTACTTGAGATCTGTTCTATAATACGGGCCTATGATTCAAACGTTGAACACAAAATGTTGACTTACAATACAATATTCCTAATATCAAAGTAGTCTTAAGACTATATTTAATTCCAAATAACTTGTTACAATATTTTAAACCAAGGTGTGTTAAGATATACGTCGGTGTGTAATAAATAATAAATATTCTTGGACGAATCACACAACGCCATCTAGTCCCAAACTAAGCAACTAAGCTTGTACTATGGGTACTAAGATTGTTGATAAATATACTTAAATACTTTTTTTTGTAAATAAATACTTATTATACATAGAAAACACGCAGACATGTTCACATTGTCTAGTGCGGGAATCGACCCTAGAAATAACCACTCGACCACGGACCTGTCGAATATATCCCAAGGTTTATGTGTATTACCCTAAGGTTGCCTTAAAAAAGATTGATCTCTCTGTTGTGGTTGTCATCTTGGGGGACTGGTCTGCTCGCTTTATTAACATCTCTATATTCGACATATTTAGGATTTGACCATAGCGCTATTTGGATCGACATCCCGCGTTTAGAGCTTGATTTCTGTATGTACCTGGATCTGTATTTTATTTATTCTTATAAATGTACTTATACATTGTAACAAACGAGTGAAAGAGAAAAAAAATTGCTAAATGACAAAAAAGGCCGTAACCGGGTTTCTTTCGCCATTTCTTTTACCGGTGGCCATTTTGCTTGTGTCCGAAATGGTGGTAGTATATAACGTAGTTTATTTTCTTTATACATATATACAAATTGCAAATGACAAAGTGCCTGTGAAGGTCTAATTTCTGAAATAAACGATTTCATTTCATTTCATTTCATTGTTTTCAGCGACAAGGCCGCCTTGGTGCATATATAGTTTGTAACTTTTACTGTATCACTTATTTGTGTATTAAAAAAAAACGTATTTTCCTACTTCCTACTAATATTATAAAGGCGAAAGTTATGTGTATGTTTGTTACTTCACACTCAAATGGCTGGGCCAATATTTATAATATTTGGTATGTAGGTAGCTGATACCTTGGATTAACACAGGGTACTTTTAATCCCGAAAAATACGCGTTTCCCGTACGATTTCATCAATGATATAATAAATAATAATAAAATCTTTATTCATGTAACTTATTGTATAAACTTAAAAGTAGGTATTTTAAAAATAAAAAGGAATACAATATTAGGATGCATGAGCTAGGTTCTAAACGATCCTGTGTTTCAGGCTGTAAAAAGGCTAATCTAATTCAAATAACACAATAAACAATACTATTTATCAAAGAAAATATAAATTAAAAATATAAATATACTAAAAACATTGACTAAGCCTAAAAATATTAACATTAAATTAAATGTAGAAATTGTAAACATTGATTGATCATGACCCAGTTTAGAATTCTGCTGACGCGGAAACTGTTTGTCATACTTAGTAAAAATATCGAACAAGCTACAACAAATAACACTGGGAGGCGATTCTCGGGCGCGTGACATAATGTCGACATCGAGATATCTCGAAAAAACATGGCGGATGTCGATTGCAAACAGATTTCCGTATTCTCAGCATCTCACGGTAGACATATGTCGTGCCCCAGCGTTCGACAAGCAACGAGTGGTCGACAGCAGTAGACATTGGATATTTCACACATTATGTCAGTCGAAATCTCAATTGTCATGTCTAATTAATGTGTATATGTCGGAGACGATTTTATGTCGTTTTTTATTAATGATAATATAGTGGATTAAAAAAAAATAGAAATAAAAAATAACACTAAATAGAATTAAAGGAAAACAAACGGCGTTTATTCGACTTGTCAAAGTTGTGTTGTCAATTCGAAATCGCGAAAAGAAAAATTACGTTACTTTTCACGCAGCTATATTAGACAAAATATTTCATTTCCTTCTTTGAGAACCTATTTTATGATACTTTTGTGTTGTAATGTATTATAGCATTTATGTTGTTTAGTATTATATTAGTTTTATGATATATTAAAGACTATTCTAGTTCCAAATTCGTTTAGCTCGATTGTGATTCAACACAATCGAAAAAACGGAACGTAACACCAAAAAAGTATGACATTTTGGCGACATTTATCTCTATTGGCACCGAGAATAGGTCAAAATGAAATTATAGAGATTTTGGTGACATTTTCAGCAGACATTTAAAATTCGACATTATCTCGAAATAGAGATATCTCGCAAGAACCGAGAATCGCCTCCCTGCTTGTAAATGTTTATGTTATATTAAAACAAAAGAGAATGATTTTAATACTAAAAATAACCTATCAGAGACCTTCGTAATCAATCGAGTTAAGATACCGTTTTTCGGCCATTAACTTCGCGGGACAGTTAGGGTCGCCAGTTTTGTGGTCACAGGGCTTCTTGTAATGATGGCACGTTGCACACTTTGGGGGTCCGCCTTCTTTGGGCAATCTTCTGTGCCATGGCCTATTAAGCCGCAATGACTGCAGGTGTTGACAGTCTCTCGGCAGGTTTTGGCCGCATGGCCGTATTGCTGGCACTTGAAGCACCTGGTTACAAGTGTGAAGTTTCTCACAGGACAGGAAGACCAGTTCACAAACACTATCTTTTGTAATTATGACCTTACGTATGTGTGCAGCACAGAGCACCCCCAATAGAGTCCGCAATGACCATTTATTGTTTGAAAATGACATCGCCACAAGTGCGGGGTGCGGGGAGAACGAACAGTCTTCTGATTGGGCAGGTCAAGGACACGTCATGTCGTAAATCAAATTGGTGCAATTTGATTGGTGGGCGTGTCGTCAATATTAGTAGTTGTACTGCATAAGCTTGGCAGAAGCGGGGCTCCTGATATGTGGTCTCTATTGGGGGTGCTCTGTGGTGTGCAGGTACATATAGATGGCGCGACTCTGTATAAATACAGGCAAACGAAGTGGCGTCGATTTCACTAGTTTTTTTATGTTTATATCCAGAAAACTCCCTAACGGCCTCTGACATCCCTCCCCCCCAAATCTACGAGACCAAGCTCTCGTGCGGCGCCGTCGCCTACTGCACGCTATGGCGCTGCGGCCGAGCGGGGCGCAGCCCTACCGTGTTACATGTATATGGAGGACCCGAGGTGCAGACTGTCACTAATAGTTACAAGGTGAGATAGTTTTATTTATTTTATTTTTTTATACAACACAGGTGGCAAACAAGCATACGGTCGACCTGATGGTAAGCCGTCACCGTAGCCTATAGACGTTTGCAATACCGGGGGTATCACTCACGCGTTGCCAACCCTCCCAACCCCCCCAAGTGGAGCTCTGGAGACCTTACTCACCGTAGGGACACAACATGGCCGATCGAAAAATATTATTATAAAAAAATAAAATGAAATAAAAATATATTATTACTTTTCTTTTGTCCCTATCAATTTTTGCCAAATATGTTCAATGTACAGACATACTGGTGTCTACTGTTTCATTATATATACAGACTTGTAAAACCCTCGCAATTTATTTTGGAAAAATCCTTTCTTATTACACCCCTAGACGTCGTAAGGAACCTACATTCCAAATTTGGAATCTCTAGACCCAGCGGTTTGGGCTGTGCGTTGATATATAATTCAGTCAGGACTTTGAATTTAATATATAATATTATAGACTTGGAACCTTCATGAAGCGAGCATAAATGCACCCGCATGCGCTATGTGATTATTTGTAGGGCATCCGGCAGCTGCGCATGCACATGCTGGCGGCGCGCGGCTTCAACGTGGTGGCGGTGGACTCGCGCGGCTCCAAGCACCGCGGCCGCGTCTGGGAGGCCGCCATCAAGGGCCGCATGGGGCAGGTGGAGCTGGACGACCAGGTCGAGGTGCTGCAGTGGCTGGCCAAGGAGACCGGCTGCATCGACATGGAGAGGGTCGCCATACACGGGTGGAGTTATGGTCAGTGTATTTTATATAAAAAGAATATAACATTATGTGCTTGAACTAGAAAGATGCTGTGTTACAGGCGGTAGAAGATGTGATATAAAATTACTTTTAACAAATATAACCTCAGTGGTATCCTATATGTATCTATCTATACATATTATATACAAAAGAAAGTCGTGTTAGTAACACCATTTATTTCTCAAGAACGGCTGAAGCGATTTGGCTGAAAATTGGTGGTGAGGCAGCTTAGAACCAGGAGAAAGACATAGTATACTTTTTATCCCGTTAGGGTAGGGTAGGGTAGGGTACTCTAGGGCGGAACAAGTTCGCCGGGTCAGCTATATAGTTTGTTATAAAATATAGTATCCTTGAGTTAGTATCCCATAACACAAGCCTCGAACTTACTTTGGGGCTAGCTCAATCTGTGTGATTTGTCTCCCTCCTTCCGGCAACATAGTTCGATCAATCGCACTAAGAGAATTTAAAAATACATATCGTTCGATAGATCAGTCGAACCATGTAAAGTACGTTTCAAAGGCTCAGAACTTTCGGGTAAACAAACGGAACCAAAGACAATGTAAGTATTTTTTTTTTAAATTATAGGGATGATCGAAAGAATGAATGAATCGAAAGAAAATCAAATTATATCTATGGACACACGTTTTAGTTATCTACAAAATAAATAATACCTACAGCAAATCACATTTTTGAAATATTCAAATTTATATAGGTTCAAATCGCTGATATTCATTCAATTCGAATTTATTGTTTATGTGTCGCATCACTAAAATCCAACGACAATACAGATCTGTGAAATGTCAAAATAGACGTCATGTCATTTTTTTGTTAGGTCATGTTTCCGAGGTTTCGAAAAATATTGTAAAAAGTGTTTAAAAATTGGTTATTATTAGTGAAATTTGTGTATTGTATTATTGAAATATCTGAGCGGTAAGGTTCTTTTTTTGATTGAACATTGTTTGTTTACCCGAAAGTTCTGAGCATTTGAAACGTACTATATATAAGTATTTCAAAAAGTAAAGCCCACCATTCACTACACGAACCCGGATCCGACTCGCAACCCGGACCAAACCGCGGACCAATCTGGCGTTGTCCATACACTGCACGAACCCTCCACGAACCTTCCACTCGAAGTATGGCATGTGGGGTTCGACAGGCGCTCGCAACCGCGGACCTGCGAGCCCGACGCCAGCCCATTTGACAGTCTGGCGTACCGGTTCGTCGCTTTCATACACAGGCGGATTAGTCCGATGGCCGACCAATCCGCCGGACCAATCTGCGTGTGAATGGTGGGCTTAATTAATGTTCCTCCAGGCGGCTACCTCTCGCTCCTGGGGCTGGCCACCCGGCCGAACATCTTCAAGGTGTGCGTGGCCGGCGCGCCGGTCACGTCTTGGCGCTTGTACGACACGGCGTACACGGAGCGGTACATGGGCTTGCCCGCCGCCGCGCCGCACGCGTACACGCGCGCCAGCGTACTCTCGCATACGCCCTTCTTCCCCGACCAGTGAGTATTCAATTTATTATATGATATCAATACTTCCTACTCCGACTATCTTCTTTCTGATTAAATTCGTTGTGAGTTCTAAGACAGCTGTAGTTTTCTCCCCCGGGACGTCAATAAGCTTCATCGCTTATTGTCTATCTGAGGTCGCCGTTGTTGATCCTGGCTACACAGGAGACACAGTGGTGGGGATGTGTGGTGGGCTTGCCTCGATTATTATTTGATCTAATTTAAATTTATATTGTAATGTGGGGTCACTTTTGTTTTATTTTAATTCAAATTTATTGAATCAAAAATGTTATAAGTATAATTTGTTGATTTTTTATTATTTTAAATCGTGAATAGTTCGTATGCCAACAAGGTGGAGCATGGCTGTACATTAATGTTAAATTTAAGATCAATATTGTTACTAACCCATGTTCATGAACGAATAAATGAATTATGAATTATTATGAATTATGAATTATTATGAATTATTGTACTAGCTGTGCCCAAGGCTTCACCCGCGTGAAATTAGATTTGTGAAAAAAAAAATGTATTTATCAACAATCCAGTACCCATAGTACAAGCTTTCCTTAGTTTGGGACTAGATGGCGTTGTGCGATTCGTCCAAGAATGTTTATTAATTAGAATTTTTATCCACAGAGAAGGCAGACTGCTCATAATACATGGTTTGGCGGATGAGAATGTCCATTTCTGTCACACGGCGGCACTTCTTGCCGAGTTGGTGCGGCTAGGGAAGCCACATAGGGTACAGGTAAGATCTAAATAATAAATAAAATATATAGCGACAATTCATACAGATTGAGCTAGCCCCAAAGTAAGTTCGAAACTTGTGTTATGGGATACTAACTCAATGATATTATATTTTATAACAAATACATATATAGATAAACATCCAATGAAAAAACGAACTTTTTCTGATTGGCCTCGGGTCTTGGATGTTTATCTATATGTCGCGTCATGGGTGGCCGGGCACGACATCATGGGATGGTTGGAGTCAAGCATTTCGTCTCTTTTCATACTGTGGGCTCTGATGGGTATCCCTCGGGCAACGAAAACACAGTTCATAAATAACAATGATTTATTAGCACTCAATGACTCACAAAAATCACACAGTTAATAACTAGGAAATCAATTTAATTCCGACAAGTATTGCCCGGTCACAGACAAGTCCTATGGCTTTCAGTCAACCAACGCAATATTAATCTCAATCCGAATCCAGCGAGTACTGGACTGCAGACCCTTTTATAGCCAAAGGCCTTGTCCAGGCCTCCCACTCCATTGGTAAGCCTGCGTTTCCGGTACAATACAAACGGAAGTAAAACTCAATTACAATCGTTAATATTATCTAAACAATTCCTAAATTAATTATTCAGAATTAATCATTAATGATTTTCAATTATCTAAATCTGATCTAACATAATTTAAGAATAAAAATCACTTAAACAATTTTTCATAAAAATTAGTCGGTAGCATACAGCGCCATCTATTAGAAATGTTGAGTAAACAACAGCGCCATCTCTTAGTTGCCGGCGAAGTTATTCCGATAATGGTGCCTCATTTACGACACGGCCATCTTGATAATTCACCCGTCCTCGGGTGCTGAACTTATCTGTAAACATACACAACAACAACAGAAACAGCAAAACGCTCGGCCATTCTGCCAAGGGTGCGCTTGGAGTAATGAGAAAACTCTACTTAATGAAACTCAATTTATCATACTACAAAACACTGCATTGCACAACTCCGCACATCAACACACAAACTCAAGCCTATAGGCAACGAGTCACATGTTCAGTCCATCGAACATACAATGTCAAGTCCATCTGACACACAGTGTCCAGTTCATCGGACAGTGTCCAGTTCATGGGACAGTGTCCAGTCCATCGGACACAATCAATGTCAAGTCCATCCGACATACAATGTCCAGTCCATCGGACAGTGTCCAGTCCATCGGATACAATCAATGTCAAGTCCATCTGACATACAATGTCCAGTCCATCGGACAGTGTCCAGTCCATCGGACACAAAACGTCCAGTTCATAGGACGTACCAAAACAGGCATAACACCACGTTCTTCGTTAGCCTGATGAGGAGAGTGCATTGCATTTCAATACAGTAACTCATAACTAAATCAACTAAACTTTCTCATTACTCGCTTTCATTTGTCTCCGTTTCACTATTAAAAAACCTTATAAAATTTTGCCTTTGTTTTATCAAAACTCTTTTCATAAGAATGACTCTACTTTAAATAACTCTATTTCGACTGACTCCTCGTACAGCTCTACCTTGTATAGCTCTACTTCGTACAGTTTTACCTCGAATGGCTCTATGGCTCTATCCTGAATGGCTCTACTTTGAACGCCTCTACTCAAATGGCTCTAACTCAAATAGCTCTGTCTCAAATGGCTCTATGTCAATTTACATGAAAACAGCACTTTTAAAATTCTAAACAACATTATTGCTTAGTAGTCACTCTAGTATCATCAAAAAATACTCTCCTGAAGACATCCCGGGCACCTCGTCTGCGCCGGTGGTCCCGCGAAGAGCAGTAACCTCGACAGCAAGCGCGATCACTGTGGTCCGCACCACGCTGCGCAGGCGGCTTCGTCTACGTCTGCTTCCACCACTATCACGAATAGACCTGGTCCGCTCCGAAATCCGCACACG
Source organism: Endotricha flammealis (assembly GCA_905163395.2). Lineage (NCBI taxonomy): Eukaryota > Metazoa > Arthropoda > Insecta > Lepidoptera > Pyralidae > Endotricha > Endotricha flammealis. The sequence goes on along the minus strand of LR990881.1, from coordinate 1,742,978 downwards.
ACGGACCCGCCGATCCTCGTCTTTCTTCATTGCTCGGAAATCGGAAATAAAACAATTGTTTAAGTTTATTGAAGTTACTACCTACGTGAAAATAATAAAAAAACGTGTCTCGAGTCGTGTCTCGAAAACGGTGCGTCCTAGCGAAAAACGGATGAAAAATTTTGAACCCTTTATTACAATTGATTTTGACATTTAAATGACCTTGACCTCTAAATTCTTAATTTCAATGACTAGTGTTAATTGACTAATGAATGATGATTTAATCTCTAACCAGTCAACACTCAGCATAATGGAATACACACACACTGACCTTTTTGTTAGAATATCCCTATCGGAGGGTAGGATACACCATGGGTACATACACCCGTCACTCGGGGCACGTCATCGGTGACTCGGTTGCACTGCGACTCGGGGCGCGTCGCCACTACGCTGCTACACCGTCACCGCATGGTGCACGCTGCTGCTCAGCATTTGCTATTCGTCACATACCGTCAAGTATCGGACGGTTATACACCTTTTTTTTGCAAACTCGAACCGTTCAACAGCTTCACATCACTTCACACGTCGTCTTTGTTAAACTCTGGCCACGTGATTCCAGTGTAACTTCAATTAAGGTAGCCACGGCGATGCGCTTCCTTTGAGAGTGGCACTGATGGACACTATCAGTCGACTACCGCAGAGATTGCGTTCAAATAAGCATAGATCAACAGTTTCACACTATACACGTTGGTCATGATCGGACTCATCTGGATCAAATTCGGGCAAAGAAAACCTTTCACTAGACACATCGCATAAACGTGTCATCCAATCCGACCGCCATCGTTGGTGTTTGTCGAGCCCGAGGTGATCCCACTTCTGATGTCGCGTCATGGGTGGCCGGGCACGACATCATGGGATGGTTGGAGTCAAGCATTTCGTCTCTTTTCATACTGTGGGCTCTGATGGGTATCCCTCGGGCAACGAAAACACAGTTCATAAATAACAATGATTTATTAGCACTCAATGACTCACAAAAATCACACAGTTAATAACTAGGAAATCAATTTAATTCCGACAAGTATTGCCCGGTCACAGACAAGTCCTATGGCTTTCAGTCAACCAACGCAATATTAATCTCAATCCGAATCCAGCGAGTACTGGACTGCAGACCCTTTTATAGCCAAAGGCCTTGTCCAGGCCTCCCACTCCATTGGTAAGCCTGCGTTTCCGGTACAATACAAACGGAAGTAAAACTCAATTACAATCGTTAATATTATCTAAACAATTCCTAAATTAATTATTCAGAATTAATCATTAATGATTTTCAATTATCTAAATCTGATCTAACATAATTTAAGAATAAAAATCACTTAAACAATTTTTCATAAAAATTAGTCGGTAGCATACAGCGCCATCTATTAGAAATGTTGAGTAAACAACAGCGCCATCTCTTAGTTGCCGGCGAAGTTATTCCGATAATGGTGCCTCATTTACGACATATATATGTATTTGTTATAAAATATAATATCGTTGAGTTAGTATCCCATAACACAAGTTTCGAACTTACTTTGGGGCTAGCTCAATCTGTATGAATTGTCCCTATATATTTATTTATTATTTATTTATCCAAGACCCGAGGCCAATCAGAAAAAGTTCGTTTTTTCATCATGATCCGACCGGGGATCGAACCCGGGACCTCCTGGGTGGCGGTCTGGCGTGGTAACCATTACGCCACGGAGGTCGTTTGTTTATAGACTTGTTAATTGACTTCAAAAAAGGAGAAAATTCTCAATGCGCACTGTTCGCAAATGCTCCTTCAAACCAACACTTTTATGGCGCTGTGCTAAAGGAAGGTTTGCGCAAACAAATCACATATTCAAGCTGCTTATCCTTCTTCAGCACAGCACATGTGCTGTGCTGACGCGAATGATGCATTGCGTTCCAATTTTTTAAATATTGGGTAGAATAGAATAGAATAGAATTATTTTTATTGTATATAACTGAGATTACAGAGGGCTAGTTGACATTGCATAGTGGAGGTACATCAGTTTCACCCATGCCGGGCATACAATAACAAAAAATCACACAAAATTTACAGAATACAAAATAGACAACAACAAAATACCAAATACATTATCAATAAAATTAAATTCCAAAAAACTCATTTAAATCATAAAACACATTTTCTATTAACCACATTTTCAATTTACTCTTAAATTTATTATTAGGTAGGTCTTTTAACCAGTCAGGCAGATGGTTGTAGATGCGGATAGCACTGCAATATGTACTTTTCCCATAAATCATCGAATTTACTTTTGGCATGTACAGATTGTCGTGACGTCTCATGGCAGTAGTTCGAGTACGACAGTCGGAGATTTTTTTAAAGCAAGATTCATTGCCTTTTACAAATGAACATGTTTCTAGTATGTATATGCCAGTTAAAGTAAGAAATCTTTTTTCTTTGAAAATTGGACGCAGCGAATCATCCTTATAAAGGTTGTACATTATTCTCAGGCATCTCTTTTGAAGCACAAAGGTATTTCCAACACTTACTGAGTTACCCCAAAAAATTACACCATAAGTCAATAATGGGTACACATTGCCATAATAGACACTACGGGTCACTTATGTCGTCGAGACATCAGCTAGTACCGATAAGGCATAACAATAACTCGAGATTTTATTATTTATTTTGTCGATATGGGCTTTCCAGTTCATATGCATGTCAAGGGTTACTCCAAGAAATTCTGATTCATTAGTTTCATCAATTTGGGTGTTATCAATTTTTATATTTAAATTCAATTTAATACTATTATATTTACGCAATTGCATAATTTTAGTTTTTGTAGCGTTAATATTAAGATTTAGGCTCGACAGTTTATTTACAAGTTCTTTCAAAGTTCTACATATTTCCGATTCGAATTCTTTTCCCATTAATCCATTATCTACAAATAATAAGGTAGCATCGTCAGCAAATAAAACACAAGGGTGTTTTGTAAATTTAGGCAAGTCATTTATGTATATAAGGAATAGTAGCGGTCCCAATATACTGCCTTGTGGAATACCTATTTTTGTTTCTAGTAGGGCGGATTTAATTTGTTCTAATGTTCTCGTGTCTCTATTGAGATGTTGGGTGACAGTATATTGTAGTCTATTATTTAGATATGATTCCAACAATTTAAGTGCACTTCCCCTGATTCCAATGCTTTCCAATTGTTTTAAGAGAATTGAGTGAACTACGCTGTCGAAGGCTTTTGACATGTCTAAAAACAATGCCACACATCTTTTTTTATTATTTATTGCGTCCCATACATCATTTAGAAATTGATATATAGCCATAGTTGTAGATCGACCTTGGCGGAAACCAAACTGATTTGAACTGAGAATATTGTTTTTATTTAAAAAAATTAATAGTCTAGAGTAAATTACAGTTTCAAATATTTTAGATATGCTAGGAAGGATCGTGATCGGCCGGTAGTTGTTTGGATCATCTTGTGCGCCTTTTTTGAACATTGGTTTAATAACACCTATTTTTAGAGCGTCTGGGAAAACCCCCGTTTCTATCATTAGGTTTAACAAATACAGAAGAGGTTCCAATAGATACACTGAGCAAGCTTTCATGATTTGTGTGGAAATACCATCCACGCCACAGCTCTTTTTGTTCTTAATTTTTTTCATGATTGCTATAAGTTCTTGTTTGTCTACTGGTTTCAGATATATACTATTACAGACTTGATTAAAATTGGGCTTATAGTAATATGAGTTTACACTTTTATTAATATTTAGTGTCGCGAAATGTTTATTCAGGTAATTTACTATATCTTCCTGGTCTTTAATAATATTTTGGTCATTTTTTATAGTATTTACGGTTTGTTTGAATTCATTTGTTTCCGCTGTGTGTAATTTTATCAAACCCCAGGTAGCTTTGGTTTTATTTGTAGAATTTTTTATATAGTTTAAGTTTGCTTGACGTTTAGAATTACGAATTGCCAGTTTTAAAGTTTTTTTATATTTTTTGTAATGAGTTTTATTTGCTTTTTTACGTTGGAGTAGAGTGTTTAATTTTCTTTTGTAACGACATGATTTACCAATTCCCTTTGTAAGCCAGTTGGGTTTTTTTCTGTAAGAGACCCTAGTACATTCTACTGGGATGCATAGATCATGGACCATTTTCAGCAATTCCAAAAATGTATTGTATGCTGTGTTGACATCAGTGGTCTCATAGACATCAGTGAAATTGATCTGCGACATGTATTTTACAAAAACGTCGAGGTAAATGTCCGTTTTTCTTTTATTTTCAAACCAGTATTTCCTAATATCAATATTTATAGATTTAAATTTTATTAATTGTGCAGTATGGTCAGATAGGCCATTGTCTAATACCGTTGAGTGGTACTTGGCAATGTTTGTTATAATGTTATCAATACAAGTGCTAGAATGATCAGTTATGCGAGTTGGTTCCTTGATAGTAAATTTCAAGGGTTGCAATTTGACGACCAACGTGGCGTAATGGTTACCATGCCGGACCGCCACCCAGGAGGTCCCGGAAAAACGAACTTGTCTGATTGGCTTGGGTCTTGGATGTTTATCCATATATGTATTTGTTATAAAATATAGTATCGTTGAGTTAGTATCCCATAACACAAGTCTCGAATTCACTTTGGGGCTAGCTCAATCTGTGTGATTTGTCCCTATATATTTTACTTTTTTGCCAAAATCCATTTGTCTCGAGTTGTTTTGTACAGTTGCAATATTTTTGGATGCATATCTACTGCTGATACTGAAAACGAATATGTAAAAAAAACATTATATAAAATTTAAATCAGGAGTGGTAGAGCAATTATTATGAAATGGGCTTGCTCGACCGAGGAAGTACCACCCTCTCACACAATATCGACGTGAAGCAGCAATGCGTTTCGTTCGGTTAGTGAGAGATCCGGAAGCCCAACTCCTTCCCCATCCCCTCTCTCCCCCTCCTTCCTTTCCTGCAACCCCCTTGGTGGACAACGCATTGGTAGCGCCCCTGGTGTTACTGATGTCCATAGGCGGCGGTGACCGCTTTCCATCAGGTGGCTCGCTTGCTCTTGTTTCTCTGCTGTATGTAAAAAAAAAAGTTTTTGACGAAAATCCAAATACGCCCGCGTGGCACACCATACATTTTATGTTATGAAAATATAAATTAAGTTGTGTTCAAATATGATTTTGTTGCAGGTATACCCTGGCGAAAGACACTCGCTCCGGGCGATGCATGCTGCGAAACATTATGAGGCGACGTTACTACATTTCCTACACGAAAACTTGTAAATAATTATAAAAGTAATATACAAATTATAAAGATCCTCATTTGGCGATATACAGTCAGTTTCAGAGAAATCCAATCCCCCCCAACAACCCAAGGAACCAAGTTTTTGAAGTGAAAACTTCTTTAGCGGCGCTTGGCACTTTTTTTAGATGAGCAAAAAATGTTAAACTCGCGTCATCTGACGAGAGTTGGTTATCTTACGCTTTTTCGATCAGGCTGCGGATCTCCGCAGCCTAATCGAAAAAGCGTAAGATAACCATTCCAAAATATTCAAAAATGCACAACGTTGATGTTTAAGTTTTCACTTCTGCCGTCCTTTTTTTCTTGTAATTCTCAGTGTATTTCAACGAAAGTTATGAATTGAATGCTTTTAGCGTTAAGTTCGCCTTTTGTAACCATATATCTTGGTCAATAAAGTTTAAAAAAAATAACGTACAGTCACGGTGCACGACGATCTTTACAATTGCAGTACAGTTTTGGCTCTTATGACATAGAACTTATTAATTTAGACGACCTCCGTGGCGTAATGGTTACCACGCCAGACCGCCACCCAGGAGGTCCCGGGTTCGACCCCCGGTCGGGTCATGATGAAAAACGAACTTTTTCTGATTGGCCTCGGGTCTTGGATGTTTATCTATATATGTATTTGTTATAAAATATAATATCGTTGAGTTAGTATCCCATAACACAAGTTTCGAAATTACTTTGGGGCTAGCTCAATCTGTATGAATTGTCCCTATATATTTATTTATTTATTAACGGTACAAATTCCAATATGTCGGTTGACCTGCTCTTGTACATTTTGGTTATTTGAAAGAATGACAAAATTGTTTATTTGGTTACATTTTACAATAAAATTATACACATTGTCTGTGTCCGGTGGTCGAGTGGCTAGCAATGGTCATATTATCCTAAGGGCCGCGGGTTCGAATCCTGCGCAAGGCAAACATTTGTGTGCATGAACATGTCTGTTTGCCTTGGTCTGGGTGTTTTCTATGTATAATAAGTATTTATTTACAAAAAAAAGTATTTAAGTATATTAACAAGCAATCTAGTACCCATAGTACAAGCTTAGTTGCTTAGTTTGGGACTAGATGGCGTTGTGTGATTTGTCCAAGAATATTTATTTATATTTATACATTTTAAAATTAGATACGCAACACAAGGGCCACCATTGTAACTTCGTATTTAAGTACTATTGATTTTGGCGCAAACTACGATAGCGTCCACTTGGGTTCGTGATTAGAAATTTAATTTCTGTGTGTTTCCACGTTTGATTCATAGTATTGATAGTGTAATGTGAAGGAAACATTGGTTAGTGTGCATAGTGATTAAAGTTTATCAGGAACTTTTAAAAGTACATTATCGTGTTGACTTCAAAATACGCCTTTTCTGAAGAAATTTTGCTATCGTTTTTCTTCGGTCTTGAGTCAGAGATTTTTTTCTTTTTTCTTGACAATGTTGTGCAAGCTAGTGAAGCGCTAACGGGATACGCTTCACCAGCAACATTGGTTTTACGTGGGCGAGGTGTCAACCCGCCGCACAACCCCCGAAGTGCTGGAGGACCACACCCGTCGTTGGTCAGCGAGTCCATCGGACTTAGCCGGTTAGTGTAGCTAGGCTGTACTACCGACCATTCCCCTATCCGCCACCTAGGGGACGCTCCCCTACGCTGTGAGGGCCAGCGCGGGGTGACTCAGAGATTATACCGAGTCTAGATAGCATGAATACTCTGCTTTGAATTACATACACAAACAGAACTTGAAGATGCAATGGAATCTTGGTTTGAAGTCCGATTGCCAAACGAAAGGAAAGAAAGTGATAATAAAAGAAAAACGCATGTATAGCAGATAAATATATTAAAATTTGGATGGTGATAAAAAATTCATTTAAATTGGATATCCCTACTCCGCTGACATGTAATAATAAAATAAATATTCTTGGACGAATCACACAACGCCATCTAGTTCCAAACTAAGCAACTAAGCGTTTACTATGGGTACTAGATTGCTGACTCCTATACTATTGACTTTTTGATATATATTTTTTAAATCACCTAATGGGGATCTCAAAAATAAGCTGTATGTAGAATTTAGAAGCCACGGAAAAGTTGAACTCGTTTTTACACTAAACTTAGTGTCGAAATGGGTTTACATTTACACTAAACTTGGTGCGGAATGAGTTTACATTTACACTAAACTTGGTGCGGAATGGGTTCACATTTACACTAAATTTAGTGCGAAATGGGTTTACATTTACACGTAACTTAGTGCGAAATGAGTTTACATTTACACTAAACTTAGTGCGAAATGGGTTTACATTTACACTAAACTTAGTGCGAAATGGGTTTACATTTACTCTAAACTTAGTGCGAAATGGGTTTACATTTACACTAAACTTAGTGCGAAATGGGTTTACATTTACACTAAACTTAGTGCGAAATGGGTTTACATTTACACTTAACCTTGTGTCGAAATGAAATTGCTGCTAAAAGAGCCAAAAGTTGAGAAAATTAAAACAATCAAATATTCATATTTAATGAATTGAGTTCATTATACTGTTGAAGTGAAATGTACGGACATGTGCAATGATATGTTACAAAAGGCCTCACTACATTGAAGAAAAATGTATAAATTACATTGCAACTGACTGTGCAGTCGAGCGGCATAAATATGTTATCAAAATTATTTATCTTTATCATTATAACATTGACACGTTCACTTAAAAGTCTTCAATAATTAATTTTAAAAAAATATATAGGGACAAATCACACAGATTGAGTTGGCCCCAAAGTAAGTTCGAGACCTGTGTTATGGGATTCTAACTCAACGATACTATATTTCATAACAAATATATATAGTGAAACATCCAAGACCCAGGCCAGTCAGAAAAAGTTCGTTTTTATGACCCGACCGGGATTCAAACCAGGACCTCTTGCGTTGCGGGCCGGCATGGTAACCATTACGACACGGAGGTCGTCAGTCATAATAAAAATCATGTTATACAAAAGTGACAAGATATTTATGCCGCTAAATGTACAGTCAACAAAGGGAACAAGTATCCAGGGCCGTGGTTTAAGAAAGTTTTCTAATTACATTTATAAAGTACTTTCCGTTCAGTTATTTTATGTCTGTCAGATGTATTAGACAGATTTAAAACACTCGTAAGTGTCATAGAAATAATTCTGTAGCAGAAATAATGTGTGGGCTGACATACACGGTCCGCTCTTGTTTTAAGTGTTTTAAACACAGACATAAAATAGAAGCAGACATATCAGAAATCGTGGCAAAAACGCACACTATCTAATGTCACTCACACAGACACAAATGGGTACTTTTGTACTGCTCGCTTGGCTGCTTTTGTACGATTTTTACAATGTATTACACAGCACTTGACAAACATATTTTTGTCTATTTGATATTATATTCACTAAATGTCACTTTTTAAACGAAAACAAATCGCCATTTGTCGCTTATTTTTACATATGCTACAAAATGCGCCTACCAAAACAATTATTCACGTCTGTCAAATTGTCTATGTGTGCTATTGATGAAAGAAAGGGACAAGGTTATACCGAATTTATTAGCTAAAAAGTGACAGCGATATTTTCCGCTGTGTGTATGTGAAATTATGTTTAGTCTGCTTCTTTTTATGTCTGTGGTTTTAAATCTGTTTTTACATCTGTCAGAGGTAAAATAACTGAACGGTCTATACGGACGCGGAGCACGAAGAATTTTATATGTTGACCTATGATTACCTGTCTCTGTCACTCCCGCGTGATAGTATTGCCGACCTGCTCACATAGATGCAATAATCCGGAGGTCATTGCGCTTGTGAGAGCATGACGCTCGTGGACTTGTGCGAGTGCGACAGGGATAGCTAATAAAAGGTCATTGTACGAAATTCTACATGCGTTTGAAACTTGAAGTTGGTGCAGGATTATGCCCTTCATACCTAGTTACTTTGAATCAAATGACACCTATTCAATTATATTTTTAAATGTATTATGTTTTCGCAATGCAATTAATCGAGTGTATTGAATTATTAAGTCACAATAAAAACTATTTAAGCAAGAATTTGTTTAATTATAGTAACCCTATTTATATTTAACTCATGGTATATTAACAAGGTTTTTTCGTCCCGTGGCAGCTAGCTCACGTGATTGGCCCAAGATTACGTCATCGGCTTTAATAAGGTTGAATTGTCACTGATCGTGACGTAGTCTTCGGCCTCTTGGGCCATACAAATACATATATAGATAAACATCCAAGACCCGAGGCCGAAGATCAAGTTCGTTTTTCATCATGACCCGACTGGGGATCGAACCCGGGACCTCCTGGGTGGCGGTCTGGCGTGGTAACCATTACGCCACTGAAGTAAGTAGTGGTGCTAATTCTGTTGTACATTTAACTAGACTAAACTCATTTTGACAGGACTAAAAGTGTTGCTATCCTTGTCACTAATTGTAAACCAAGGAAGGACAACAACACCTTTGGTCCTGTCATTATTTAATTTTGTTTAGTCTAGTTAAATGTACAACAGAATTAGCACCAGTATTGTTTACACTACACTAAACTAACACAAAGGGTTTAGTTCTTTTGAGCCTCACTAGGTCTGTGTTATCGAGAAGCTGGGTTGCCTCAGGATTCACATGATTCTTTGTTTCATAAGTTTTTGCACTTTATCTACGAATATATTATACCAATAAGTAATATAAATGCGAAAGTGAGTTTGTTTGTTTGTTATTCCTTCACGGCTTGACTAAGCAGCCGATCATTATGAAAATTTGTATACATATTGTCAGGGGTACAGAGCCCAACATAGGCTACTTTGTATCCCGTGAAAGTATGTCATTCCAATGGGAAAATAGTTTTTATACTTAGAGTGCGCCGCAATTCGCAATTACCGGCCAATAGATGGCGCCACAAGTCGCGCTATACGAGATCTTTATCATAAAATTAACCGCGAGCGAAGCCGCGTGGAAAGCTAGTAAATAAATAAACATTAAATTGAATTTGATAGGATATTATAAGATTTCTAATTTGACCTGAACGACCGAATGACCCCTCCATGGGCGCAGTTCGTCGACCTGACCGTTTCTTAATTAAAATTCATTATTACCTACTAATATTATTAATACGTAAGTTTATGATGCAGACAACTTCAAAGGCAAAGAGTAAAATCCTAATCTATACTAATATTTTAAAGCAGAAGAGTTTGTTTGAACGCGCTAATCTCAGGAACTACTGGTTCGATTGAAAAATTATTTTTGTGTTGGATAGTCCATTTGTCGAGGAAGGTTTTAATCTATATAAATAAAAGGAGAAGCTGACTGACTGACTATCAACGCAGGGCCTAAACTATAAGGGTTAGAAACTGAAATTTTGCACAGGGGTTCCTCTTTTTCAACATTCCCACGGGAAAGCGAGATATACGCAAACGAAGTTGCGCGGGTTTCACTAGACTATAATATAACATTACGCTGCGACCAATAGGAGCGAAAAATCAGTGAAAAATGTTGCAAAAACGGGGAAAATTATTCTTATCGCGATGGTGTTTTCCACAACCACGCGAACGAAGTCGCGGGCACAGCAAAAGAGTGTTAAGAATTATAACATTATAATTATTTCTTAATAATATTATTAACGCGAAGTTCTTGAAGCAGAAAACTTCAGAGCCAAAGAGTAAAATAAGTCATTTTTAGGATTCCGTACAAAAAGAAAATCGGAACCTTTGTAAAATCGTGGAGGAATGCGTGGAGGTATCGAGTTAAAAAATTAACCGTATACTCAGGTCTACGGTCCCATGTGAAGAAATTTAACTTCTAAGTTTACGTAAAAAAAAAGATACGGCCATTTATTCAACAAAAACACATATTTCGACACAAAGGAAATCAAAACTAGAATGAATTTTGGCAAGTAACAACGTTATAGACCACAAGTACAAGAAAAAATCTCTAAACTATATATCTGTAATTAAATCTTAATAAATAGGGGGTCTCTTCTCAGAAAAAAATTGCGGGATTCGATTCCTTCATTACTTATTTATAATTTCTACGTACGGAACCCTCGGTGGGCGAGTCCGACTCGCAATTGTCCGGTTTTATTTTAAGTTATGGCCACAGATTTAGTATATACTAGCGTACCTATAGATCGGCTTTGTTTGATTGAGGTGAGACCAAAAACAAAATACACTAGTGTGCGTGAAATGTACATGTCTGCAAGCAAGATATACAATTTTGTGGATTTTCCTTTTAGTTTGAGTTACATCCAGGCACTACACAGGTAACCATATTTAATCACGTCGAATTAACACCAAAACTACACTTAAAATGACTTTGAATGAAAGGGTTGACTGGTAGATAATGCATTTAGCATTAAGTCCGCCTGTTGTAACTTTGTATTGTAGTCAATAAAGATAACTAAATAAATAAATAAAATCCATAAATTTTGTAAAAATAAGTGTAAAAGGCTCTAAATAAAACGTAGAAATTATTACCACAGTTTAATCATAATTAAAATCAGTCACATATACAGTAAATAAATGAATTATACTTTTCTGTTATACACTTTACACTTGTAACACTTTACACTTTAATATATATGAAAGTCTAAGCTAATGACAACTCGTTCAAAGTATAAACGACAACTGAACTCGATACAAAGAATGGAGCCTATTTATAATCTCTTAACAATCATTAGAGAGGGGTACTTCCGTCCAAATTCAACTAAAACGTTACAGACATTTAGAAAAATACTACCTATGCTTAGTAAATCGTAATATAATCTGATATGTGCCACATTAATTATTACTTTATTAAATATGCCTTAAATTTATATAATATAATTTTAAATTAATAAAAGTGACATCAACATCCGGTGATGTTACAATTTACTAAAGAATATATTAGATCTGATCAATACATTGTTAATTTCATTATTAATTACTTATTTTATAATTATAATTTAAATATATACATGCTAGCAATAATTAATACATATTAAAAGTTAAAATGTTAAAGTTGCAAGTGGCGCCACCATCCGGCGACAACATAAGTGGGATTTGTTTTAACATGACTGACGTTAGGGCGATACAAGCCCATTATAGCGTGTTTAGGAAAAATGGTCTCGTCTATCTATCTCGCTCTAACAAACGCGTATGCTATGATCTATCTCTTTTGCATTGCCAATCTTCTTACGCTAGTAAGTTTTAATAAATCTATGATTATGGTTATGGTTGCAATTATTAGCCAGTAGGTAATTTCTCTTTTAGAGCAAGTACTTAAGTTTCTTGACAGTTCTTCTTATAACAATTCTGCAAACTGAACTGGTGGTAAGAAAAAAATGTGACGATTCGAAAGAGGTTGTAATTGGAATATTGGAAACAAAACGGTGAGAATGTGTGGTGGTCCTGACCCTTGAGCGTAACCATTGCTAAATCTATACTAATATTATAAATGTGAAAGTGTGTTTGTTTGTCCTCCCTTCACGTCGAAAGTAATGAACGGATTGAGATGATTTTTTTAATTGGGGATAGTTTAAGGTCTGAAGAGTGACATAGGCTACTTTTTATCCCGGAAAAACATATTATTCCCACGGCAAAAAATAAAGTATATATTTTTTTCTTCTTTCACGTCGAAAGGTACCGACATGATTTTTTTTAACAAAGATTATTTAAGGTCTGGAGAGTGACATAGGCTACTTTTTTCCCCACGGGATAAAGAGATTCCCATGGGAAAAATTATTGAAATTTTGCCTTGAACACGCGGGCCGAGCCGTGGGTTTTATTATCTTCCGGCTTTTATTATCGAATCTTTTTATACTTTTATCTTGGGAATACCTACATTAAAATAAATATGGATTCCATACTCACAATCACAATATATCAGTATTAACGCAGGTTAAAGAGGTCATCTTGCGAAATCCGACCCAGTTTTCTAAGACGTTACATACAAAAACGAATTTGTTTTAATTTACTAATTTCTATTTTCCCATTCAACACCATGTAGATTTTTATTTCAAAAAAAGCGTTAGGGGCCTCTCCTTAAATAAAACCTACATTTCTACCTTAGAACCAGTTTTTTTTTCTTTTTTTTATAATTGATAAGTTCAGTTCGGGTGTACTAACACCCTCTTCTGAGTCACCGGACTGTTGCAGGAGCGTAGGGCTCTCACCGCCAACCTTAGAACCAGGAGGACATAGGATACATTTTATTTCGGGTCTTGGATGTTTATCTATATAAGTATTTGTCATAAAATATAATATCGTTGAGTTAGTATCCCATATCACAAGTTTCGAACTTACTTTGGGGCTAGCTCAATCTGTATGAATTGTCCCTATATATAAAAATATAAAAAAAAATAATATCCCATTAGGGTAGGGTAAGGGTAGGGTAGGGTAGTATAAATAAAAAACTTGAAATATATACACGGTCCTGTTCATCTCCTTCATTCATTTTCTATGCTTAAGTATCTGATGCTTACCATCAGGCGGGCCGTATGCTTGTTTGCCACCTTTGTGGCATAAATTAAAAAAAACTCAGCTGAATCCCGCGGTTTTGCCTGCCACCAACCACGTTGCCGTACCTACCGTGAAACCACGTTCTTCGGCTCCCATTCCCCGATATCATACAGGATAAAAAGTATCTTAACTGTTAATCCTTAGATGTTAATCCGAATCCGACCGAGATCCCGTTTCAGTCAAATAAAAAACCAAAAATAACTTTTGTTTTTTATTTATTTTTATTCATACCAGTAATGAATCTGTCAAATTAAAAAAAAACAAATAAAAAAAAACTATGTTTTTATCACCAGTGTGCAAAGTGCTTTATTTAAAAAATAATAAACCGCATCAATAGGTTATCAAAACAAATCGACCACGAATCAAGACTGGCCACTGACATCATGGTCATTCAGTCAGCGACGAGATGCGTCCAAGAACGCGCGCATAGATAACAAATATTCGTATTTTTATTTTTTTTTCTAACGAAAAGCTACAAAAGTGATGTGTATAGTGCCAAATTGAGATTTAATATAATTTTAAATAGTGTTTTACGGATTTTATCTTAATTAGGTGAGTTAAATCGTTTTTAACATTAAATGTTTTTAGTTTAATATTTGTAGAAGGTAAAACTCGCTTTGTTTTTATAAAAAAAAAATAAGTTTATGATACAAACAATATCGTAGAACGGCGACTTTTTTTTAATTGTTCCGTACCTGTGACCAACGGGACTCTATTACTAAGCCTCTGCTGTCCGTCCTCCTGTCTGTCACCAGACTGTACCTCACGAATCTTGATACCTACCTAGAAACTTTAACAGATCATATATGTAGGTATTTCTGTTATCGCTTTAACAACAAATACTAAAAATAAAATAAATAAATAAATACTTATACAGGGTGACTGGTTAAACATCGTACGCATTTTAATAGATAAAAAAGTAATTAATTTACATCCCTTCTGCATAAAAAAAAACAAAAAAAAAATTAAAATAGGCGAGATATGCGTATTTTAAAAAAATATTAAAATCGGCCAATTTACGTATACTGTGGTGTCACGTGGTGTCGAATGTCGAAGTCGCGCGAGCGCCGCCGCCCGCCACCGCCCTCGCCGCGCCGCGGCCTGCGCGGAGTGCGCGGGCGGGGGCCATTCATTTCATTCATTTACTACTTAGTCTAGGATGGTCTAGGTATGCTACGTTGCCGTTGCTACGAATGACAAAAAATAAATTTGCGCGAAGAATGAATCGAATGAGGTAGGTAAGTAGGTGGCTAGTTATTAGTTATTTTTAATCACATTACATTTAAAATTTTTACTTACCTACTACGTGGCCTTCTTGCAATTGTTCAAATCATATGAAAATCAAGAAAATCACAATAATTGTTCTACTACACAACACATCACTACACTCGTAATCGTTCACACCAAGTTCTTGGACGGGTCGATAATGAAACGGATGTCGTCTGTCTGTATGTAGCAGATTCCACACCGTATACTGTGACACATTAAAACGTCTTGCGGCATTCCGCGTACTCTCGCGTGGGTTGTGGTCAAAGTATTCTAAAATGGCATGCATTCATGCAAGTCTACCGGATAAGGTTCTGCTCCTCGTGCTTGGGCATGAGTGGGCACGGTAAACTGGCCGAACGCTCTTAATCTAAAATTGAGTCCTAACATCAAATCATATGATGGTACTCGCCGGTTTGGGAACGTCTCGCGATACAACGTAATTGCGTGTCTAACAACGTTATTTGCCCTCGCGTAACATTGCACCATGTCCCAATACTCCTCATTGGTGTATTGATAAGCCATTATCACTACTCACTAGTTCACTCACACACAAGTTCACAACACAAGCGCGGCACACGCGATTCCAATCAAGTTCGCCTCAAGTTTGCCGGTGTCGACCGTTATGACGTCACATTAACGAGTAGAAATAAAAAAAAAATACAGAATAATCGAGTAATAGCGAAAATAATATCTTTCGCTATTACTCGATTCAGTGTCGCTCTCGCCGATTGATAATCAATTGTCTTTCGTTGTTTTGCGATAAGCTAACAGTCCGAGCAACTGCGGAAGCGGCAAACTTGAAACGGACGGGTAGTACGTACGTACGCGACGTGCGATCGATGCCAAAACAAGTTTGCGACTGGGGGGTGGGAGCGAGCGAGGTCCGCGATCGGGTTGCGTTTGCGCTGGGGTGCGGGCGGGGCGCGGGGGGATTGCCGGGTCATGAGAGTTCATGCATAGTATAATGTAAAAAACGTAGAATGAACATTAAAATAAATAAAAAAAAAAAAAATAAGGTGGTGGTTTTTAACACTTAATGGAATAGGCATCAGCTTCTTATTCACCTCCTTTAATGGGTCCGTTGTTCAATCAGTCACCCTGTAGATAAACATCCAAGACCAGACCCAGACCAATGAGAAAAAGTTCTGGGATTCGAGCCCGAGACCGCCTGGGTGGCGATCTGGCATGGTGACCATTACGCCACGGAGGTCTTCAATAAAATAAATATTTAAGGGCTCAGGCTCCCATGCAACGAATCTTTTGGGCGTTTTTTACTATGTTGAATATTGTATCACAAAAGTTCGGTAATAGTCGAAGCAGTATTTTTAAATCCCAAAGAAACAAATAATAATTGTACGGAACCCTTGGTGCGCGAGTTCGACTCGCACTTGGCCGGTTTTTTTAGAAACGCCTTGTGGCATCCCCACCGCTCGGCGAATATGGAATATGCGACGGGGACTGTGGGGCTCCCCAGCTGGGTGTACCCCTAATGGCGAGGCCACGGGAACTAAGATAATATCCGCGACCCCGTCAGGGTGGCCAGTGAAGAAGTCAGCTTATTATTTGATTAGTACCCCGCCCATATTATTTGACTGGCTGTGCCCGCAACTTCGTTCGCGTGGTTGTCGAAAACACTATCGCGATATGAATAATTTTCCCCGTTTTTGTAACATTTTTCATTGATGCTTCGCTCCTATTGGTCGCAGCGTAAAAAAAAGGACGGGTTGCACTCTGGGTGTGCCGGCAGAAGTGAAAACTTAAACATCAACGTTGTGCATTTTTGAATATTTTGGAATGGTTATGGAATCTTACGCTTTTACGATCAGGCTACGGATCTGACGCAAGTTTAACATTTTTTAAACATTTAAAAAAGTGCCAAGCGCAAGTTTTCACTTCAAAAAGTTACAATATTATCATGTCAATCTCAAGCGGTCTTTCACTCATACAAAATAGGGATTGAGCGAGATGCTGAAGTTTGAAATGAGATTGGTACTGTTTTTGTATCGAGCATAGAACCGAGCGATTGTCAGAATATGGAAGAAAAACGCCGCTAGTCCGGTAAAACCTATATTTCATGTCTTTTTTATATAAAATATAAATAAACAACATTCAGCGGAAGTATTATATTTCTGTAATTGTGGGAATTACTGAGTTAATTACTTCAAAGAATGAAACGGCGCGTATTTTGTTTTGAGTCATAAGCCATTATCGTGAACAGGGTCATTATAAAAAGTAATGTATAAAATTAGGTATTTATAACTAGCGACCTGCCCCAGCTTCGCCCGGGTTTTTAATAAGAATACCTAATTTTAAAAATATATAATTATACTATTACATAGCCTATGTTACCCGGGGCCGGGGGTTATGGATACCTTCCAGACTGTGAAAGAATTTTTGAAGTCCAGTAGTTGAGTTTATTTGTTACAAACAAAAATACATTATCTTTCCTCTTTTTTCTTTATCATCATATCAAACCATAATCATCCCACTGCTGGGATACGGGTCTCCCTTCTATCGAAAGTGATTATAGCTTACTCCGCCACGCTGCTCCAATGCGGATTGGCAGAGGCCCTAAGGCCACCGATTTGGCTTAACTAACTACTCTCATCCATCTAGACATACAAAAGAGCCGGGACCGACGGCTTAACGTGCCCTCCGAAGCACGGAGAAGCTCGAGATAACGAAACCCATCCAAACGCTGGCTAGGGTGGACGTCGGTTAACTTGCGTGTTAATAATAAGGCGTGTACGCACGATCGAACACGAACATGGTGAACATCGAACACGAACACTTTGTTCGCACGTGCGTACCACTAACGAACATCAAACAATTTGTTCGTCAAAAGTGTTCATCGTGTCGATCCAATTTGGTTGTTCTGTGTGGACGATGTTCTCAGCACGACCGAACAAGAACATTGTTAACACGAACATCGAACCAAAAGAATAAGGCTTGGTAGCCTCTTTTGTTGACACCATGTTCTTGTTCGGTCGTGAGTGGTTGCGCGCGAACACAAGTAAAACTATGTTTGTAGGTGTTCATGTTCGCTTTGCTAAGTTACGTCCACACGTGCGAACCACATGTTCCGTGTTCGTGTTCGATGTTCACCATGTTCGTGTTCGGTCGTCTTTAGAGTGCGACACACAGCGACGCCATCGAGCTCCTCCTTTGTAATATTAGTAAAGATAATTTCTTAGTAATAATAATTTATTTTTAGCAACTCTTGTTTATTAAGGGAGGGAACGCACCAGCAACTTTGTCTCTACGACTTAAGGCCTATCCGAAGAATTCTTATACTTGGTCCTAGGTGCCGGCACTGTTGTGTGCGGAGAGGCCTTAAGTCGTAGAGACAAAGTTGCTCGTGCGTTCCCTCACTAACACAAGTAACTATTAAAGTAATCTGTTCTAGCAGGGCTGGCTCTTCTTGCCATGATCGTAGTTTCCTGTAAAATATTATCACTTATTTATTCGTTATTAGATACTTAATTAACAATAATAGTTATCTGTTAAAATGCAGGAACTAAATTAATCTATCACGAAGTCATTACTTTGTTAACAACAATAATATTAAACGATTGATTTGACTTTAAATACTATAATTGCCGCCATTTTGCATTCTACCACAGATGTAAAACCATTTTTCGAAAATTTAATTTTCGAATTTTCTTTTGTTTTTAATTGACATTTTGTATCTGCGTGAATTTTATTTTTATCGCTCCGTCCCAGCTTCGCGTTTGTTACTAAGGATCTCTATTTTTTTAAATATAGCTTATGTTACCCGGGGATAGCGTAGCTTGCTCGAGTCGCTTCCCAATGGTGAAAGAATTTTTGAAATCGGTCCCGTAGTTTCTATGTACAGACGAAAATACGGCCCTCATTGGCACTTAGACACTTCATTTAAATTAATTATAATAAGGTGGCCCACCGATTGTAGTTGCAATACCCTATTCAGGGTCCATGTACCAATTAGATTAATTAGATTTAAGCTGTACATGTGCAACGAATGATAATAAAAAATAATTTAAAACATGCATTTTTTTACGCGGGGAATGCTTTATGCACGATACCCTCCGCCGGGGGACGGGGGGCCTGTGTGGGACTCGCACCAAATACTATAGAAGACTACAAAAGTTTTGAAATCGTTCACCTCATGCCGCCCTCATGCCGTAGGGGCGCTAGTGTCGCGTCTTGCCCGAATTCTTCCGAAGCTGTGGGTATTACTCGTCTATAGTATTTGCTCGCACCCACTAAACCCCGCGGCGCTCCTTCATTGCCAGATTGGAATTTAAAACATACTAGCGAACCCCGCGCAACTTCTTTTCTGTGTATCCCGCTTTCCCGTGGGAATTTTAAACTTTTTCTCTCCGTAAGAAGTAAGAACCATCCTCGTACTTCAAGGAATATTAAAAAAAAAAGAATTAGCGAAGTCGGTTCAGTTGTTCTCGAGATTTGCGCTTAGCAACACATTTAGCGATTCAATAGATTACATTACATTTATAAATAGACAAATATTTTATTTTTTATTTTTTTTGGATCCATCAATTTTTCGTTATTCTACACTTCACTTCGCTTAATACTTCAATGGCAAACGGAAGCGGACTTTCGTGCAATTTATTGCATGTGTAAACGCAGCCTTAGCATAAACATATAAAAAAAAACATAATTATGACCTCAGAGATGGACATTTCACAAAAAAAAGTTAAGACTCGATTGTTCTTGTCGACCTTGGAACGGCTGATTCCAAATGGCCGTCCCAATTTAATAGTAGATTTTACAACAAGTGCACAAAACGAATCATTTCTTTTAGCAGCCCGAGCCGAAGGCGAGGGCTGATAGTAATGTCGAGGATAGAAATGGTTTTGTGGACGAGTTATAAACTCTGCTTTTCACTTCGATTGCGAGGAAATAAATAAATAAACGCACGAAAAACAAGACCTGTTTCCCGCCGCTTTTTACGACATTGAAATTAGGCTTGGGCTGCAGACCATACAGCCTACTATTAAATTAATTTTATAATAAAATAATTTTCTTAAATTAATTAAATAGCCTACCGTACTTTAATTTAAATTTTAATATCTTTTATGACTTAAAATACACATAAGGCAAATAAATTAAAATAAATATTATAAAATAACAAATTCTATCTCTGAACTTTTTATTGTGTTTGGCCGTATGGCTCATTTCCTTTGCCTTATATAGATACATTTATGAGTAGATACGTTTTTGCCCTTGTGCACAAAATTCGATTTTGTGCAGCCTATATCCTGCGCAAATAAGCATTTTCTGAGCATGAGAAGTGAAAAACACTTTTTTTATACATACCACTAAGGTGGCAAACATGCTTACGGTCCGGCTGATGGTAAGCGAACACCGTAGCACAGATTAGTTAATAGTTACTTCGTAAACTATAGCCTGTGGACGCTTGCAATACCGGGAGTACCACTCGCGCGTTGCCGACCGGCGACCCTGTAGAAGGTGGAGATGGAGACCTTACTCAACGTAGGAACACAACATGGCCGAGACCAATGCTATTTGTTTACGATCTTCTGTAAAGTTAAGGTCCTTCCCCAGACGGGCGCTGTTAAAGATGCAGAACAGATTATCCGCCCAGCCCCTCACTTGAATGTTGCATGACCTAAGCATTTAGTCTACATCATCGATATATATGTATCCTACGTCCTTCCTTTACGTCGATGGTCTACATTATAATTGCTTAACGATACAATTATATTATTGTAAGAATAAAACATAGGAACATAATTAAAAGAAATAAAACTCAACTATTATTTACAAATAAAAAACTTGACCCAGATCCCTCGAAAACGGGAGCGTTCCCAAAAGGCTGGCAGAGTTACCCCGCTGATACTTAGCGATTAATTTCAAAATAATTTTATAGTTTTAAAAACACAACATTGTAAATACCTACGTAGCACGAAGCTGTGGAATGAGATCCCTGCCGATGTCTTTTCTTTGGACTATAATATGGCATGGGTTCTTTAAACCCTTTTAATCTTTTAATGCCCCTGCATTAAAAGATTTTTACAGAATCGGCAACGCTCGAGTTATGCCCCCGGTGTTGCAAGCGTCCATAGGTTGCGTTGACCGCTGACCATCAGGCGGGCCGTAAGCTTGTTTACCACCTAAGTGGTATTAAAAAAAAACGTAACTGTGATCCTTGTAGCTTCCACATGCAGTAATATATTATCCTGTCTATAAAAAAGGCTAGTCGTAATAGTGGTAAAACACGTCTTTCGAAATAATACTTGGGCATGCGCGTTTCGTCATGACGTTTTCCTTCATCGAACAAGCGATAATTACAAATCCATATTCATACTAAGGCTGCTGCGTACGCTACATCTGCAATTTCTTTCGCGGTTCCTTGCAAGCTGCATTGCGAAAATAAATAAATCTACTAGTCTCCAGAGCTCCACTCGGGGCGGGTTGGGATTGCGAGGCTTAAAAAAACGATGTTGCGCGAGTTTCGCTATTTTGTAATATTAGTACTTTACATAATAAGAAAAAGTAAGGACTTTTTGGAGAATGAATATTGAATTTTCTAAGATTGTCAATTTTTTTATATATTTTTTTTTATTAAACTGACCCGTGTTTTATTAGTGCAATTTTGAAGTACTTAATTTATTTACTATTATAAACAAATTATAATGAACTAAAAACCTTAAAAAATATAATAAAATAACTAAAATATATTATTTATTTTCTTGTCATGCTAGCCCTGCCCACTCCATACAGAAATTCGTTACCAACAAAGGTTGCCTTGAAAAGATTGCTTTTTAGCAATTAGGCCGCCTTGTTGCATTTACACTAGTTTTTAAGATTGTTTTTTTGTACTTTTTCCTGTGTGTAATGCAAATAAAGAGTATTCTATCTATCTATCTATCTATTAAAAGGAGTCCCTTTAGGCAATATTATAATAATATATTAATGTTCTTTGATGT
Source organism: Endotricha flammealis (assembly GCA_905163395.2). Taxonomy (NCBI): domain Eukaryota; kingdom Metazoa; phylum Arthropoda; class Insecta; order Lepidoptera; family Pyralidae; genus Endotricha; species Endotricha flammealis. Next base: position 1,720,955 of record LR990881.1, on the reverse strand, counting down.
TTCTTACAATCTTATCGACTACAGATAATGCCTATAATAGATCATGGTTCTCTAAATCGTGAGACACTGCTGCTGGTGACTGTAATAAGCATTCATAACAAAGTTGGAAAATATGGACTCGGAATTTATTTTATTTTTATTTTTTTACAGTGCACCGGGCCTCTCCCCGCTTGAAATATAATTTTATTATATTAATAAACATAACTTACGCCAAACTAGTGAATAAATAAAATAAAAAGTTAAAAATGGTGGCGTCGGGGGTCGGGTCGCTGAGTTCCCTCTAATATGGTTGAGCACAGCGATGGCTGACTCTTGCGTCAACTCGTGAACGGCTGCTGCCTGGGGGGACTGGTCTGCTCACTCTTGTCAGTACTGACTTTATTTTATTTTATTGTAGATTTAAGACTTGTTCATTCCACACCATTGTGTATAACATTCCGTCCGCGTATTCTTCTTATAAATTTTAATGTACTTATACCTTTTTTTACATTGTAACTAATGAGTGGAAAAAAAGGAGAGAAAAAAAAAGTACAAAATGACAAAAAAGGCCGTAACCGGTTTTCTTTCGCCATTTCTTTTTACCGGTTGCCATTTTGCTTGTGTCCGAAATGGTGGTAGTATATAACGTAGTTTGTTTTCTTTATTTAAACAAGTTGTAAATGACAAGAAAAAGTGCCTGTGAAGGTCTAATTTCTGAAATAAACGATTGCATTTAATTTCATTTCAATAAAAGAAATAATAAGAACATACTTACGTCATACTGACCTCAGCGCGAAGCGGTATAGACTTCGTGCACCAGGCCTCTCCCCGCTTGAAATATAATAATATATTAATAAACATACGTCTAACTAATAAATAAATAAATAAAAACTTGATACAAGAATCTACGTCATAGCGAAGCGGTTTAGATTTCATTTTGCAATCTCGACATTGGTGCGTCGGGGCGTTGGGTTTTCCTCGTACAAAACACCGGTAATTACCTATGTAATTACTGACTTGTCAAACTGGTCGTCTTAAGAGCAGACGCGAGTAAATATAATAGTCATCAAATAGTTCTTTTTTGTGTAAAGTTTATAAAGTTACTAGTTGTGCCCGGGACTCCACCACGGATAAAAAGTAATTGTAATTTGCTTCTCTGCATGATAACTTATTTTGCAATATTAAAAAAAAACTTTTAATTAGTAATACCTCTAAGACATCTTTTGAGTTTGTTACGACACTTCTCAATAGGCCATTCACATCGTAGTGCTACAAGTAGACATTTTTTTATCCTACGATAAAAAAAATTACGTGCAGAAGTATAATTTTGTTGCGAAATTAGTTATTTTCTTTTATTTTTATTTATTCTGCTTTGATTTTTCTGAGGTTAATGAAGTTCACCTTCCGAGAATATTACAACTGAAGTTTTAAATAAATAAAAAGTAAAATAACAATATCCCATACTTTTCACTACTTTGAGGGTTGATTTTCGGGATAAAAATTGTTATAATCCTATGATTTTTTTCTTCTGAAACCTTACATATTTCGTAGTTTCACGCAGTCTTTTTGGAACAACGGTTGACATATGCTGGCAGTTACCTCGTTCAACGTATATCCACTGCCGTTCAGCGAGGTATTTCGGGTATTGCCACAGGGACTGTCAGCAAATACTATAGAAGACTTTGTCAGGGACCTAAACCCTGTTTTTCTTAACTTGGCAAATTTAGTAAACAATAGCGTGTCTTTTTATTCAATTATCCATGTGTAAAATCGACAAATTGCCAGAATACTAAGAGTGTTGTGTTAAATGCCATTTCTAACTATATTATTATTATTTGGGTGTGTATGATAATTTTAATTGCTCAAAAGACGTGCTAAGATTGTTGACTACATTTGTCAAGTGAAAAACATTCTGTCCTTATAGTTCAGGGTTTACTCTGTTTCATTTTTAGTACTTCTTTTTATTTGTAATCAAAACTCTGTGCTTTAATCTCTATAACTGTTTGTGTGCCTTACTAATAAAATAAAAATAAATTAATCAAAGTACTGGTTTAATTAATAAATTTTTAAATAACTTGTGTAGTGTAATAGATTTTGTTCTATTAACTTTTTTTTGTCTAATTTCCCGCGGGTGCCCACAGAATAAAGAAATTTTGACATTGTCTTTGAAAAACAGTGTTAATTAATAAATGTTTTTTTTTTGCAGGAC